>CM052701.1:87436366-87523774 GCA_028551405.1 Uromys caudimaculatus
CTCCGCTCCTTCAGTTCCTTCTCTAACTCCTCCATCTGGGACCCCATGCTCAGTCCAGTGGTTGCTGTGAATTGAATCTTGGATATTCCAAACTTTTGGACTAATATCCACTTATTAGTGAGTACATATTGTGTTCATTCTTTTATGACTGAGTTACCTCACTCAGGATGAGGTTAAGAGCACTGATTGCTCTTCTAGAGGACTTGGGTTCAATTCCCAGCACCCACATGGCAATACATCAACAATCTGTAACTCCAAGATCTGACACCCTCACACAGACATACATGCAAAACACCAATGCACATAAAATAAAAATAGATCAGTGTCTTATTCATTCACCATCAGAGAAGCTTCTACCTACAGGAGTATGGAATAGATGCAGAGACCCTCACACAGACATAACTCAGAGAAAAGGAGTCCTCAGAATATAGAGCTCTAATTTGGGTGTTTCCATTAAATCCTTCCCCTGAGAGCACTCAAAATCTTGTGAAAGAGGAGGTAGAAAAATCCAGAGGGATTGGATGATACCATAACTACAAGAACCTCTCAATCAATTGAGCAAGCTCATATGAATTCACAGAGACCAAAGGAGCAAACACAGGGTCAACTCAGATCCTCTGTCTATATATTATAGCTTTCACCATTAGTATTTCTGTGGGACCCTGAGTGTGTGGATGAGTGGGTCTTTGACTAGTTTCCCTGTTCTTCGGGCTCTTCTCTTTCTATTGGGTTGGTTGATTCAGCCCTGATATAATGCTTTTGTTTAATCTTATATTTTATGTTGTTATGTTTAGTTGTTACCTGTTAGAAGCCTGATCATTTCTAATGAGAGACAGAAAAGGAGTGGATCTGGAGTATAGGGGATGTAGAGACGAACTGGGAGGCACAAAGGGAGGGATAACAATAATCAGAATATAATAGATGAGAAAACAATGCATTTTTATTTAAATAGAAAAGTAAAGAAAAAGTGAAGAAATGTTTTAGCCATCCTTGAGGAAACATTATCTATCTCAAGGTGAAGTTGGAAAAAACACTGTTTTTTAATGGTACAGATAAGTCGATGCTCATACTCATTTGTAGAAGTCAGGTGGGAAGAAAATTCTAGAATCTTCAAATACTTGAATTTTTTAACTTCCAAACTTGGCTTCAGACAGGTCAAGGTTGGAAGATGAGTTCAAGAGAGAACTACCATAGCTCCCATGCTGCCTGGATACCGCACGTAAGGTATCAAGAATACATTGTTGTTCACTGGGCCACAGCCAAGGCTGTCATTTCAGCTAAGGGCTGATATCTTAGGCATGAAAATTGACAATGGTGCAGCAGCATGATTTCTTTATATATGACTATCCACAGAAACGAGGAGCACAGACAGAATCAAAACAAAAAGTACATTAAAATGAGGAATTCATGCCTTTTTCTCAAGTCTAGTACTTATATTTTCTACACTGATAAAGGTTATCATGCTTTTTAAACAAAACATTTGATGGTGAGCTCTCTTACTTTAGAATGATATTATCAGGGAGGTTTTGAAGCATAAAGTTAACAAATTAATAATTTAATACTTGCTCCTTTAATAAACATCAGGTCTCATATGCTACCTCATTGTAATAGCAGAGAAGAATCCATATCAACAATTACCCATCCCCTAGGTCCAGCAAAGCCTGAGATAATCGCGGGGGGGGGGGCTTCAACCACATGAATAACGAAGACCTTTTGATTCCAGCTAAATTGTGTACTCCATTTGCTCTCTATCAACTAAAGAAGCTTGCTAGCTACAAACTGGCATTTAATTAAAAAATACAAAAGAGAAGGAAATTCATAAAAGTTTCACCATAAGATTTCTTCCAGATTTTTTGTTATAACTTTTCTGAGATGTTCATTTTCTTCACAGCTATTTGTTATGGTTTCATGACTCACAACCAAATGAAACAAGCACTCTTTTATAGACTTATTGTCTGGGATTCAGAAATGCCAGTGGGGTATGATTGAAATAGACTGTATTTAAGTAGGAATCTTCAGTGAAAATAAGAACAGAAGTGGCAAGGAGACTGAAATAAGCTATTCAGCTTTGGTTACTGTGTGCAATGAGTGTAATAATCAGTATAAAATAGAAAACAGAAGTTTTGTTTGTTTGGTTTTTGGCTCATGGACTGTTACAGTGTAACACTGCATGTTGAACCTCTTATGAGTCCGTATATAATGGCAAATGTGTTTGATCAAATTCATTATTCATGACCAGGAAAAATAAGTAATGACATTGTCATCAGATTCTAATAAGCATCTTTTAGGACACATGCACAATGGCCCAAAAGATCCTTATATATGTAGAAAACCCTACTAATGTAGCAACAAAATGTCTCCAAAGCTTAAGAATGATGATGTCAATGTGGGAGGGTTAAAGGATAATATACAAAAGTCACCTGGATTTCTATGCCAGAAATAAATATATAGGATTTGAAAACAACTCATACTGTCATAATAAAATGTCATAGAATGGATGGATTAGAAAACATACTACCAAGAAGATGGAAGTCTGAGATCAAGGTTTTGGCAGATTTTATTTCTTCTAAAGCCCCTCTCATTTGTAACAGAGGGCCATCTTATTGTGCTTTTTAGGACTTTGGCTGTATCTGAAAACACTCCAGGTTTTATTATCAAATTACTATTATAATTTAAATAATTATAACATTTCCATGTAAATACCAATACATTGTCTACAGGACAGTATCATTTCTCTAAAACTTCACGGACATATGTCTTCTTCACCCTGCTCCTAATAACTCATGAAAATTGCTGATTTTTCCATTATCTACAGCTTTGCTTTTGTTTGAGTGTTGTATTCTTGACATAATCTATTATGTAGCTTTTCACATGTAAGTTAAGTTTCCTGATGCATTTTATGTTTTGAGTGTTTGTATTTTTAAATGCTAAATAGCTTCACATTATTAATGCACACATTGAAACACACACACACACTCTCACTTTACTACTTATTTAGCATTTGTTCTTGGAAAACCTACTTAATCTGTTAACCTCAGTCTATTTATTAGTAAAATGAGAGGCTTAATATAACTGTCTCATTTATTAAAAGTTCTATATCCAGGTAAGAATGCAAACTACGCTAATCTCCTGTAAGATTATTGACCTACAGATAATCTGTGCTCATGTAGTACGGCATGTCCATATCCTCATTATAAAGCTTACGCTATTATGGAGAGTTCTTTCAAATGAAATGTGTCAAACAAAAGAGTAACCCCTCAGAAGGGTTCTGTAATAATTCTTATCCATAATTTTGTCCTCATGTGAAATAAAGTCTCATTTTTATATTTTGTTTCTAAACTAATTCAATAATGAGTATATGTCTGCCCCTTCCTTGCTATCTTTGTAGAGTCACTGTATCTATAATGGTCTTCATTTTAATCTCTTTTCTGCCTCTAAAGAAGTAATGGGCTTTCTGTTGACACACAGGTATTCTTGATTTTCAATCATATTATTTCTGGCACTGTCTCAGTTGGAGGTACCAGAGATTTATAGCAAAGTTGGAACACTATTATTAAATCTGTTACACTTTTCTAGGAGCATTGTGAGACTGAAGTTGGAAGCAGTAAACACTATATTGCTTTCTCATACATATTTCTTTTTCTAAATGTTTATGACCAATGCTTATATTCTCTACTCATTCACAGTACAGGTTTTTTTTTTGTCCAGACCAGCTGTCAAAGTAGGTAATTGCTTCAGGAAAAAGAACACATACTCTATTTTTGAAAAAAAAATTTATATTTCATGCAAATCAAACACTTGTTAAATCATAAACATACCATTTATAAGTGGGATTACAAAAATCAATTCAATAAATCACTTATTACCACTATGTATAAATAAGTGGCCTGTAAATAGTCTAAAATCTACATCATTCTAAACAAAAGGATATCACGAAGAGGTTTTAATTATATACTATATTCTATTCTAAATATATATTCTTTTTTTTTTAATTAAGTTACTTTAATTAAGTGGCAAGTGATTGTTATAAAAGAAGGCCATTCAGATAATACTAGATAGATAGAGATCTGATTTTGAATTAATGTTACTCATGGCAAAATAGTCTCTATTTAATCAATGAGGTTTGATTTCAGCTCCATGCTTAGAATGAACTAAATTCTTAAAACCACAGTTTTAGATGAAAGTGAAACTTTGTGCGTCTAGTTACTGCAAATAGAATGTAAACATTCTTACTCAAAAATATCCCCATCTTAATTATACTATGTGTGTGGTACTGAGATAATATGAAAAACTAATATTCATGGATCAATTTCAAGAATTAAAATTTACATGAGGCTTTAAGTATTCATAGCATTCTTTTTTCATGAGTTATCGTTTATGTGTGCCCATCTCGGTGTATTTAATTGTCTTTGGTGGAATTTTGAACAGGCAATGTCAACAGTACAAATCTTTACCTTTGCTTCTTAATCATGGTGCCCCATAGCAACAAACCCGTGAATAAAAATTCAGTCAAATGCTATGTCCACTCATATCTGTGTTGTATTTTGAAAATGTATCCTAGGGTAGAAATATTTTTCTTTGTGATATATCATGGAAAAGAATGAGGCCCAAATGAATTTGAGAATTGCTTTTTCTATCTCTGTGAAGAACTGAGTTGGAATTTTGATGGAGATTGCACTGAATCTGTAGATTGAGTTAGGCAAAATGGTCATTTTTATTATGATAATCCTGCCAACCCATGAGCATGGGAGATTTTTCCATCTGAGGTATTCTTCGATTTCTCTCTTCAGAGACTTGAAGTTCTTTCTGTATAGATCTTTTACTTGCTTGGTTAGAGTCACACCAAGATATTTTATATTCTTTGTGACTACTGTGAAGGGTGTTGTTTCCCTAATTTTTTCCCAGCCCATTTATCCTTTGAGTAGAGGAAGGCTACTGATTTGTTTGAGTTAATTTTATATCCAGCCACTTTTCTGAAGTTGTTTATCAGCTGAAGGAATTCTCTGGTGGAATTTGGGGAGGGATATTACCTTATCACCTGCAAATAGTGATATTTTGCCTTCTTCCTTTTCAATTTGTATCCCTTTGCCCTCCTTTTGTTGTCTGATTGTTCTGGCTAGAACTTTCAGTACTATTTTGAATACTTAGGGAAAGAGTGGGCAGCCTTGTCTAGTCCCTGATTTTAATGGGATTGCTTCAAGTTTCTCTTTGAAACTAATAAAATATCATCCTGAGTGAGGTAACCCAGTCACAAAAGAATATACATATTATGTACTCACTGATAAGTGGATATTAGGAAAAAATCACGGAATACCCACGATACAACTCACAGACCATATGAAGCTCAAGAAGAAAGAAGACCAACATGTGGATGCTTCAGTACTAATTAGAAGTGGGAACAAAATAATCAAGGGAGGTAGAGGGTGGGAGGGACTTGGAAGGAAGAGAGCAGAGGAGGGAAAGGGGGGCAGGATCAGGTGAGGGTGGAGATGGAGGAGATGTACAGAGGGTCAGGAAATTGAACAGAGATGTGTAGCAATGGGGGATGGGGAACTGAGGGTAGCCACCAGAATGTCCCAGATGCCAGGAAAGCAAGAGGCTCCCAGGATCCAACGGGGATGATGTTAGCTGAAATATCCAACAAAGGGGAGATAGAACCTGTAGAGGCCATATCCAGAGATTAGGCACAGTAACCGGTTGAAGGAAGGGTCCAACCACCCATCTCAAAAATATTAATCCAGAATTGCTCCTGTCTAAAGGAAATACAGGGACAAAGTGTGGAGCAGAGACTGAAGGAAAGACCATACACAGACTGTTCCACTTAGGAATCCATGCAGTTATAATCATTTCTCTGAGCTTTGACTTTGGCGAGATCACATAAAAAAGGCCCAGCTGGCACCTGAAAACTCTACCATTGCCCCAAAGAAGACAAGCGCTGACCTGAACATGTGAGTTATTTATCTTCTTCATAATGGAGAGTAAACATGCCTAGACTTTGCTCCAAAAGCAGAAATTATCACACTCACCCAAGGTTCTTCATTATTTGCATGGTTAAAAAAAAATCAGAACCAAAAACAAAAAAAACAAAAAAACAAAAAAAAAAAACCCAAAAACCAAAATGCTATTTTACATATACAAAATGCAGACATGTGAGTGGTCTCTCAAGATTTTCTAATTTTATGAAGATGTTTTCTTTGGATCTCTTTCTAAAGTATGCTAATTATTGGAAATGTTTTCAGGTAGGAGGAAGGTAAATTGAATAAAGCCCATTTGAATATAAGGATGCTATAGGATGCCTACAAAGCAGAAAATAACCAAGAAAAGAACCACAAGAAATAAAACCAGCAAAGCTTTATTTGTGGGCTTTCTGAGTGTGCTTAATCACTGGCTCATTGGGATTCTATTTCTTTTATTTCTTTTTTTTTTTTCAGTTTTCTAATTTTTAACTTTATTTATTTACATTTCAAGTGTCCTTCTTCCTGGTTTCTCCTCCACAAACACCTCCAACCTATCCCTCTTCTCCTATCTCTGCGAGAGTACTCACCCACCCAGTCACCCACTCACCCACTCACCCAGTCCTGCCTCACTGCCCTAGCATCTCCCTACTCTAGGGCAACAAACTTCCACAGGACCAAGGGACTCTCCTCCCATTGATGCCAGCTAAGGCCATCCTCTGCTACATGTGCAGCTGGAGCCATGAGTCCCTCCATGTGT
Organism: Uromys caudimaculatus; assembly: GCA_028551405.1. Classification (NCBI taxonomy): domain Eukaryota; kingdom Metazoa; phylum Chordata; class Mammalia; order Rodentia; family Muridae; genus Uromys; species Uromys caudimaculatus. The sequence goes on from CM052701.1 coordinate 87,443,081, forward strand.
ACTCTTTGGTTAGTGGTTTAGGCCCTGGGAGCTCTGGGATGGAGTCTGGTTGGTTGATGTTGTTGTTCTTCCTATAGGGTTGCAGTCCAGTTCAGCTCCTTCATCTTTCCCCCAACTATTCCAGTGAGGTATGTTCCTATGCTCAATCAGATAGTTAGCTGCGAGCATCCACATCCACGTGTCAGTGGACAACCACACCAGGCTCCTATCAGCAAGTGCTTTTTCGTATCAGCAACAGTGTGTGGTTTACCCCACCATTTTCTTCAAACTATGTTCCTGGGGATTCTGCTACCAAATTTTCTTCAGAGAAAAGAGGTTGTTTGCTTTCCTGGTTGCTACACTGATGGGGTGATTGGTTCTTAGTTTATTCTGAGAGTGCTTTTTAGAAGAATAATTTCCTCACATTTCTGCCTCAAATTTTCTTCTGGGTGGGCTATCAAAGCCAGGCTGAGAAAATGAAGAAAAATGATTGCCAACCTGATGATGCTATATGCTCAAAGGGAGTAAGAACTGCAACACATCGTTGTAGCAGTTCTCTTGGTAGGCGTTATTACAATTCTCACTTGAATATTTGAAGCAAACTTCAAAGGTTCCTCACTGGCTTGTTTAGTGATGTGAATCCCATTGTCTCTATGGTCATCAGTATATCTCAACTGATGTATAAGAAATATGAGTTCGGAAATATTCTATTCTCACATCACATCAAATAAAATATAATAAATACATTGAAATTCATATTCAGTATGAATTATAAAGTGTATTCCATAGAAGGTTTAAATATTAGGACAAAATAAAAGTCTTTTCTTTTAAATATTAGGACAATAAAAAGTCTTTTTTCTTTGTGGCTATTGCCAATGTTTTTGAAATAATACATTTTGGATTTCTGAATGTTGACAACAATTTATGAAAAATGAAGACTATTAATATGAAAATTCAAAACTACTATTAATGAATTGTTTTTCATAAGATCACTTTAATTGAGTAATATCAATGAACAATAAAATCTACTTCATAGGCTCTTAAAACGAAGGAAACTAAACTTATTCGTAACTATTAATTAGTTTGTAAGGGATTTTAGTTGGTAATCAAGTTAATATATATATATATACATATATATATATATATATATATATATACACACACACACACATATTGTTTTATAAATAGCAGTTTTGTTTGGATATTAGTATGAAAATGTAAAGCTATTTTTGTAGTCCTTACAATCAATTTCTTTTATTTTTGCCTTATAGTACAAATTTTGAATTTCCATGACCTTTCTCTTTTATTTTTATTTTAATAAATATAAAAATTGCAAGTAAATGAAGGCATCCCACATCCAAATTAACCAGAGGCAAAGTCTACATAGCTTAATGAACTCATAGAGATGGCCTTTAAAATGGAAGATGTGGGCAAATAACCCTGGCTAGACATTTATTCAATATTGTAAGATTAATTCTCATGAAGTTTTCTTCAGGAAATGTAATTTTTCTTCTTCTTTTTTTTTTTTTTTTGGATGACTCAAAGATGTAGAATGAGAATATGACTTTAGGGTTTCCAAGGAATTAGAGATTTTTAAATCTCTCTTATACTATAATGGACTTGAGGACACTAATGGAACCATGTTTCTTATTTCCAAACAGCTGTGTGTGTGTGTGTGTGTGTGTGTGTGTGTGTGTGTGTGTGTGTGTGTGTGTGTGTGTGTGTGTTTTACAAAATTGGTGTATAGAGACAAAATTTATGCACTTTTCCCAACAGATTTCCAGTTCATTGCCTCCAATATACATAGGAGTGATGGCGGGCAGGCCTCTTCCTATATACTAGCCGAAGTGAATGTTTAGGATTTGAGGATATGTAATACTTCCTGATGTGGTAGTAGAAAATTACTATCTATTAAAACAGGGAAACAATTCAAAAATACCTTGATAGGAATTCCATTGACTTGAGGGAAAGGGAACCAGGGTAAGGGTAGAAATATTTTCCCCTTGCAATAGCTGAATGCAGTATTAAAAAAGACAAATCTCAGTTTCATGCTCAATGATAATCTCTTAATCAATCTTTAATGGCTCAGCCCTTTAATAAGCAAGCCAGATACTTTTTCCCCTTGTATTATACAGTGTATAAGCAGTGTGGCACTGGAACAATGTGGCCTATTCCATGCGGTTTCTTTGCTATGACTATATAGAAATAGATTCTCATTCATATATATATACACACACACACACATATATACATATACATATATATATATATATATATATATATATATCAGTACTCAACATAGAAAAGCACTTTTAATGTAAAACTTAAATGAGCTCCAATTGCCACCTCTAACTCTAGATACATATGTCCATAAGCAAATGCATTTCAGGATAGTCTAATTTACACTGATATATTAAAGGAAAGATTATATAGATGAATCACATTAAATCATATAAAACTGGGAAAATATCTTGAGTTTTAAATTTACAAAAAAATATCAATTTAACAACTGAGAGGGACAGCAGTGAAAATAACATTACAATTTGCAAACACAAAAAATATGTTTGGATGCCAAAAGGTTTATTGCATTTGTTAATATCTAAAATGTATTTCAAATACTCTAGCTTTCTCCACATTACCTAGGAAATAAGGTGTTTTGTCAAACTTCATGTTATGAATACTTGGATTGCCCAAATGTATGTATGTGTGTGTGTGTGTGTGTGTGTGTGTGTGTAGTACATGCTAATATTTCTAGCCTTTTAGGTTTCAGCTGTTCTTGGAATGAGAAACCATTTAATAAGACCTATAATCTGTTTTAGACTTATCATTGTAATATGAAGATTGATTTCCTGCCAACTCACTTAAGTCAAAGTAATAGCCACTTGTAAAACCTTTGGAATAAAAGATAAGTTGAATAAAATAAGAAGATTAGTTGAATCTCAGAGCATTAATTTGAATCTTACTTGTTTAAAATATGTAGAGAATTTAATATGTAGAAAAATTAAGACTACAAGAGCAGGCTTCTTTGAGGAATTCACTCTCCTTTTATTAAAGATGTTATAATCCGTGAAAATTCAGACCAGAAATATGAAGAGAATATGTTTAAAATGTGATGACATTTGATGTCTGTCAATAGCATTTAGAAGTGATGTAATTAACTCAGTTACATAAGTAGAATTTCACAAGAATGAACAGAAGATTTAAGACATATAGTAAGTTTAGACCAAGATAGTAATGGTAGCTATTAAAATAACCAAATGGGTCAGAGAAGAACCCAAGAAAGGGAATTTAATCTGCAGAACATAAAAATACACTGAGGAAAAGTAGGGAAGAATGTAAAATATCCTCTTGTTCTCTTGAAAATGTGGAATAAATAAGGTGTATTTAGAATTATTCAATCAGAAGGTTTTCCAATTATCAGGTAACTCATTAAGTTAAGTCAACAAAGTACAAGAAAATGACTTGTATTATATATGAGCGCATGGATTTTTTCTTCTAATTCACTATTTCTTGTATTTTTTAGCATAATGCAAATTCACGTATGGTTAGTTGCAACTTAATAATAATTATTATTGAAGAGGATAAAAAGTTACATTTCTCGAAGCCTGTTAACATGAGGTTTGTCAGGAAAACTCAATACGTAACGCATGAATACTCTCTAGGAACTTTTCTTTCTTATTTGTAATTTTTATATAAGATTAAGAATAAAATTCAACTATAAAAGAATATGCAAAGTAAGACAAACATAAATATGGCTAATTAGATGTGGAAGATAAGGTAAAAGAAACAATGTTTTGATAGGTTTAGATACAGTGAATAATTTTTAATTTTAAATATATAGCTTAGTATTCTGAAGACTATGAAGACAACTAAAATTTAGGAAACAACAATGAATTGTGTTGGGAAGCAATTTACATAAGTTAACATGATTCAGGTAAAATGAGAATTTTAAAAAGAAAAGGATTAGATAAGTTTGTGAAGATCTGTGTTTATTCACACCTTACCCATGTTAAGATATAATTAATAAAATTATTAGATAATTTAAAAGTAAAAGATTAAGAGACAAAATGATAAGGGAAGGCTTAGTGAACACTTATATTTTGCCAGCAGCATTGGAACTTGATTAATATTTCAAAGCTCATGTTTGAAGTAGTTGAAAGATTATGGATATCATAAGAAATGGTGTGTCTTTGTATGAATGTAATCAGTCCTCACTATAGAGAGATACACACAGTATACAAGACTTGAAGATGATGAGATAGATTCTAGTATTTTGCAACCAAATGTATATATGGCTATTTCTGTCTTTAAAGCAGGATCTTGGGGCTCTACTCTCAATAGTAGCATACCATAAGCCTTTATGTAGTTATATTTGTGAGCAATGATAATGAACTGACTTGAAAGTTTCTTGGAGGGAATTTCCTTTCTATGAACAAGTGATTGTGCTTTAGCTAAACAAATCTTTCAAATAAAAAAAAAGATACATGATAGAATGAGGATGGAGAGCAAGAGGCAACAAGGGAAAGGCACAGGTGAGTATAACTTCGATCTATTTAACTGAATAATACGAAAGAGATGACTTTGGATGCATAAATATAATATATGCATTGTGCTTTCATTATCAGCCACACACATTTTAATAACATGAATTACAACTGTGTTTTAGTCAGCAGTAAAACTTAGTTTTGTGTCTGGAACATATACTATTATTCAACTACAAAGCCTAACAGAAAATTGCAAGGACTGAAGTTAGACGATTGGCAAACTCATAGAAAGAGATGCAGAGCTGGAGACAATGCAGGGAGAATGGGCCTCTGTGGAAGAGGTGAAGGCTTAGCCCAAAGGTATGATTTTTTTTCACCTCCGTGGTACTACTTTTATCTGATAGATAATTTCACTAGAACATGTGTTAGCTTTGAATAACAATGTATTCTGAAAATTATATTTTAACTATAGTTGATTTAGAAGATGCCTGGGATAAAAATGTATAACAGCCTTGAATTCTACAGTACATTCTGTATAGAATTAGAAATAATTTTTATACAGGTTTCATTCCCCATCATTGATTATATGGTGGGTTCACTATGTGTCATATACTGCATTGTTACAGAGAGATTGTGCTCTACATGGCTGGGTAAAAGAGGCAAGAGATGCAACAGAGGGAAATATTTATAAAATAATGTTGCACTTCATGTTATATGAAACTAGTTACAGGAAGTTTTTATGTGAGGAAGAGATAAGCTGAAGGGGAATTTCTCAACTTAAATGACATCCTCGTTGAATATAGGCTATGCCTACTTAGGCATATGATGTTACATTAGAAACAAAAAACACTGAATCCCGACTGATCATGCTCATACAAGCTGCAAGAGGATTGTAACTGTGTCAACTAGGGTAATTGACCTTAAAAAATGCTATATTAGAGGGACGCTGACATGGACTTCATAGAAGAATATTTTTCATGTGACAGATAAAAAGGAATTTAATGATTATTTTGAAAGTAACAGAATCTAAGATAAATGTATAATGAAGCCTGTAATGTTGAGATCTAGTTTTTAAAGTATATTGTGAGAGCTACACCTGAAAATGACTTACCCAAGGTAGAGCTTGATAGAATGGAGACTTGACTGTAAAACAGGATTAACTTAACTAATTACCAAGGCTAGAGTTCAATAAAATGGATACTATTTCAAAGACATTAAAGAAATGGAACCCAGTAGCTTAATATTGTTGATATGGGCAAAACACTATGCATTATGGTTTTTACTTTAGTAACATGATATAGTAATTTGTAAATATAGGATCAAAACACAGGTTTCAGTGGTACTTACAAGGAGAGATGATTGGCTTGAGTTTTGCACTCAAAATTTTGTTAGATAGCCAAGTTGAGATGTCCCAAATGTAACTAATTGCAAGTAGACCACAGCCAATAAAGGAGTTTTGAGAAAACACTTGTTTGGCATGCATGAAATATGAAATTATAGGTGTTTCTTTCTTACTTTTCCTTAAGCAGTTTATGTCAGTTTTTATTTTAGCTTTTATTTATTTATTTATTTATTTATTTATTTATTTATTTATTTATTTATTTATTTAATTTATTTGTGTGTATATTTATTTGTGAATGTATATACTGTACATGCATTTCCACATGCTTGTGGGTACATGTATCATGCATGCATCTGTAAAGGCTGGAATGACCTGACAGGGTCTTGCTCTGTCATTCTCTACCTCATTCATTAGAGACATCTGGAATGTCGTGTGGAATGCAGAACTCGTGGTTTTTGGTAGGCTTTCTGGCCAAGGTGCAGTGACTTGCGAGTCTCTACCTATCAACAATTGTAGAGTTACAGAAGTACACGCTTCATGCTAGAACTTTTACTTGGAACCTTAGGATCAAAACTCAGTTCTCGCTCTTGTATCATGAGCTTTAACTATGACATCATCTCCCTAGCCCTTAAAAACATTTTGTTAGTTGAATATAATGGCCTTTCACACTCATGCTTCACTCTGAATTTGAATTTATTCATCATGATTGACATATATCTCATAGTGATAGATACAACTAACAGATCATAGATAGCATTCACAATAATGCAAGACTGAAAAAAATTAAGATTTCTGTTTTATGGTGTATTGTTTAGAAAAAACTACCTTGAAGCATCCTGCTCTCATTGAAATGAGCCATTCTCTATTCCTGAACGTTTAAGCTTTAGTAGTTTGATGGCTAGACTGCTTGATGACTCTTTCTTGACTCTTTAATGATTTTCCACTCATTGTTGCTCTTGAGCCAGTTGACCTGAGTCACTTGATTATAGGGTCACTTGATTCATATCTCTAACGTGTAATGGATGTGAAGATAATATAAATAATATCTCAGGACAGTATTAAATACAGAGATGAAGTTATAATCAGGATGACTTTGATAGTACTTAAGTAAAGCTCAAGTCTCTTGTTCAACTCTCTGTATCCTTGACAACCTAACAATTTATCTGTCAAGTTCAATTACCACTCTTCTTACATAAGAACGTTCTTCCACATACATTTTAGAAACTCCTGCCAATCGATAGCAAAAAAAAAAAAAAAAAAAAAAAAAAGCCTACCTAGTCAATCCAATGGTTAAGTAAGTCTAGGTAGGCACATGATTTAACAACAACTTAAACAGTAAGAGAGCCACATCATTGGGGAATGAAAACAGAAATGATAACATGGTGAGAGACGAGGAAACACACAATTGCATATAAAATGAGCTGCAGGAAGAAGCTCTTGGAATAAGGAACTGCAAAATATAAATGAGATGTAAAAATAGACGAGCTGGAAGATAGGCATAGGGTGATAGAAAGGAAGGGGTACACTGTAAAGTCTGGCAGTTTGGATTTGGGGCAGTATAAGCCAAGTTTAGATGTGAGGTATGGAAACCAATCTGGGTCAGCATTTCCCAGTAAATGTCTTTATCTACTTTTTCTTCAAAGATATTTTCAAGTATTTTTCTTAGAGAAAAAAAATCATCTGCTCAAAATTAATTTCCCACTTTGGGACTTAATATGTTAAAACATTTTAAATAAAGTTACATCCATCCTATTTTTATCTACTTATTGGTCAATCATAAATAGGCACATTTAGCCCATTACAAGCATTTTAGCAGATCATTAAAATAAATTATTAATATAGTAAGCAATAATCAAATATTTTTCTAACTTCCCTCACTGATTCTTACTTAAAATAAAGATGCCATAGGTTCTGTCTTTAAGGTCATCCATTTTATAGGAATAAAAATTTCTTCATGAACAGGACTTCATGAAAGTTGAAGTCTATTGTATTGTATGATGTGACAAAATCCTAACATTTGCAATGATGAGATGACCAACTCTGACTCATATGAAGACTTCTTATCAGCTGGCATTCATTGGAGCAGACACAACTAAGAAACTGCTTGGGAAAACTGTGCTCCTCCAAGGTTTTCCAATAAATGTTTGCAGACTTTATATTCATCAATACTTGGATAAAATATAATACTGAGCTAATTTCAAATACATTAGAATCTAAAAGGCTGCTTAAAATCTGAAAAGCAGTCAGGAAGATATCTACAGTCATTGCTACCTGACAGGGAAGGATGGTACATATGTGACTACTAGAAAAAAATGATTAAAGGAACAGCTATTGATTTTTACTTTTTCACATATCTATATTCTCAAGAGTTTATCAAGACACAGACAATGTTCTGCAGTTGATCTCAAATTGTCATTTAATAGTGAATTATTAAAATTGAAATTCTTTCTTAATTTATGTCACTGTTTTCATATATATTTTCTATAGGACTTAATATGAATATAAGAGTGTTAATATTCAAAAACTTTATGAGAAAATTTATATTAGTTGACATTTCTGTTTTAGTAACCTTATGGGGATAATATATATTCTGCATGATTTTTAGACTACTGCACTTCAAATTCTAAACTTGCTTAAATATAAATTTCCTTGGTCACTGTCTAAATTCATGATCAGGAAATGCAGTAAAACACAATCTAAGCAATGCTATATGAAATGGGGACACCAACAATTATACTGTCTATTATATTTGCTGTGATTGATGACAACATTTAAGTGTGGTAAAACTCTGAAGATACTTGATTCTTGGTGATTATTTGATACCACTGGGCAGAAGAGAATCATAAAGAGAATACAATTTCCAATACTACTAAATCAGTGAAGACCACCTAAACACCAAAGTTTGATTTACTTAAATAATTAACAAAAATTTATTGCAAGAGATATATTTCACTGAATTTACAGTTTCAAGGAACATGGTACAAAACAAATAGGCTCATCAGCTTTGTCTAAACATTGAATAGGTGCAAATACACAAAGATTAGAAAAAACAAGGAGCATACTTTACAACGTAAATTACAGTACTATAAATATATTTTATGTACATTATACATACTCTTAAGACATCATTTTAATATACAGCATATATTGTATTGATTCTCAAACTATCCATTGCTTTAATAATATTATATATCAGAAACTTTAATAATTTATCAGCATCATTACACTTATAGTAAATGGTTTGAAATAAGGCCAGCTTTGGCCAGTTTGTTCTGTCAGTTAAATAGCCAATTATGCACGTAGATAAACACCTACTCATACATATGTTTTTTTTTCTTTATGATGGTGACTAGAAGAGGGGCTGAAGGGGAATGACAGTTGGATGTGGTGAAAGCAATGAAGGAAAAAGTGCATGGGGTAAGGGGGAAAAAGCCAAGTGGCTGGGGTGAAGAACAGATGCAGGGATGATTGGCATCTGAGGAGAAGCCACTAAAGCTGGTTGACCGCCAGGACAAAGCCTAGGTCCTACAGTTCCCATGGAGATCTGAGGTATAGATGTTCTGGCGACAGTGGGGACTTGGGGAAGAAACTGTTGGTGTGGCTGAAGCATTTTGAAGGTTCCTGCAGCTGCGGCTGCAGCTGCTGCTGCAGCAGCTGCAGCATGATGCTGTAAAACAGTGTGATGAATAGTGGTTACAGAGGTAGAACAAAAGGGCCTTGGCAAAGGCAAAGGCTGCACAGGAGCGCTGGGAGGAGGCAGGGGAGTCGGAGGAAAGGTAAATTTGACCTTGTTGGTTAGCATGTTTGGTTGAATGATATGATGGTATACCTCACATGGTAGATGTTTTAACTTGTCATGGTTTTCTAGTGGAATCAACAAAGCTTGCTCTGGTAAAGCCAATGGAGCCAGGATTTGCTCTGTTGTTACAAAGGCATGGCCGCTGACATGTGCTTCCTTGAACTGTAATGGTGGTTGTGCATTAAGGATTCCTGAATTATAACATAGCCACTCTGTTGATGCCTCATTCGTCTTTCCCTGTGGAATGGTCTCGGCCAGTTCATAACGGCAAATGTACGATTTAGCCTGTGAGTGTCTAAAGTTCCTTTCAGTATTAGGCACCTGGAAAGGAATTTGCTTTTCGTTACTGTTTGTAGTCTGACTTCTTTGATTATGTTCAAGCAAGGTATTGTCAGTCATGCCGTTTGATGTGTCCCTTGTGATATTCACAGGTGTAGCAAGGTCAGTGGATGCCTGCGATGAGTCACATGAAGTAGTTTCTGTTACTGAATGCTCACCTTTGCCACTAGCTTCAGAAGGAAGTGGATTATAGGGATCGAACATCTCTTTAATTTCTGTTTGCTCTATTTGTTCTGAGTTCTTCTTGATACTTATATTTTCTTGTGGTTTTATGTCCTCTTTTATTTCTTCCTTTGCTAACCCATCTGGGTGACCCAAAGAACTACATTTCATGGGATAAATTGAATTGTCTTTTATCTTCGAAGTTCTATCTCCAATGTGGAGTCTGCTTCTTTTTCTTCTTCGTTTCTTCTTAGGTTGACAGGAAGTGAGTGAAGCACTTGGTGGCCTCAAGTATTCTTCTCCTAAATGACTTTGTTGATTTAAACTTTCGTCTGATGAGTAAGAACATGAATGCTGTCTGCGTTTCCGATGAATTCTTTCTGCGTCATTTGTGAGAGAACTGTAACCTCTTTTAACAGGCTGATTCTGAGTCGGACCTTTCAGACTTCTTTGAGAAACAAAGCACCCATCATCTTCTTGACTTCTCAGTGTTCTGGCTTTCCAACAACAGTCAGTTCTGACATACGTTAAATTTTGTTTCACAGAATGTACCATTGGTGGATTTGCTTGTTCATTTACAACTGTTGCATTTTTTCCTCCATGGTTTTGAGAACCAAGAGCACCATCATCGTTGGATTCAGTGTTCAATGTTGTGTTCATTTGTTTACTTTCGCCTAAATCTGTAGACTCAGCCTTGGGTTTTTCATCTGGAAGTTGATGTAAGTCTGACAATCTCTCTGGACTCCTTGGCTGCTTTTCCAGAACTGGTTCCAGTGGGTTCTTCCTGGCCTCATCAGCACACTGTCTGTCCATTTCTGTTTTGCCATACCCTTGAGGTTCTTTGGTTGACTCTCCACGATGATAATGACATAACTTTCTTCTCTTTTTCTTTCTTCTACTTTTCCGGAACCCATGCTCACGAGTTTCCTTCAACCTGATTTTGTTGTATTTCTCATCTAGAATGTCTCGTTTAACTTGACATCTAGTAAAATTGTATTTGTTTGTTTTTCTGTTCATACAGGAAATATGTTTATACCTCTGACCCACATTCTCATTTTGTCCTAAATCACAACCATTAGACAAAATGTGGACAGCAGAAAGTGTAGTAACTTGAGAGTGATCATTTTTACTACTGCCGATTTCATCATTGGTGACTCCTCCAGTTGGTACCTCATTGCAATCAGCATCTACTCCTTTACAACAGTCCTCCTTCTGTTGAGAGAAATGGTCATTTAAGGTTAGCTTATTTTTATCTTGATTGTTGTTTAATTTAGTGGACTTGAAGTCAAAACAGAGTGGATTACAGCTATAAGATATTGATGGCTCTGTAGTTGTATAAGCAAGCATTTCTGATGGCCACTGAAGCACTGTGGATCCAAGTTTGTTAAGTACAGGTACAAATGGATCACATTGTCTTTTACATACATCTGGTCTCTTTTGCAACCTTATGCTTTCTTCTGCAGTACTTGAAGGTGTCAGTGGCTCATGATCAATTTTATTTCTAGTTTCCATTTTGGTCACATCATTAATTGTGATGTTTTCCTCTGTGGTCACCTGTGCTGATGTGCAGTCATTAGGCACAGTGGGATTCTTTTCTATAATGTCTGAGTTGCTTTTACTCTCAGGTCCATTTTCATTCACAATGACAGCATCCACTGATACTTGTTCTTCAACTGGTGCCAAATTTTGGCAAGTATCTGTATCAGAACATGCAGGGAGTTGAAGCTGGTAAAACGTCGTAGTTAACAGTGTGTTGTTTTCATTAGAGATTATTTTCATCTCTTCAGTGTGAGCAGTTGCTTTGTCAGTACACATGACCTCTGGTGGAGGAGAAGAGTTAGCTTTCTCCTCAGAACTCAGAAGCTCACATGCTGGTGATGATAGTTGAAGTTGACAAGTGCTAGGGACAAATCTAGTTTTCCTGCTGAATTCTTTCTCCACAGAGGATTCATCACTATATTCTGAAAAGGCTGCAGCTGAGGAGGATTCCAGCTTCACTAAGGCTTTCTTTGGGAATGCAAAGGAGAAGCCAATTCTGTGTCTATGGATAGCATGGGTTTGATCCCCGATCTGGCAATTATTTGCTTTGCGGTTACTAGTAGTTTCCGTTTCTGCCGGAGCTGTAGTACCATCTTTCTCCTTCTCTTCACTCTGAGTCAAGTCTTGCTGGTTGTTAACTGGATCTACACTCTCTCTTTGGGAAACTTCATGGAGATTTTCTCTCACGGTAACAGTCGTTGACTTGAACATGGGACCACTTCCAGGAGCACTACAAAGGGTGCAAAAATATAAGATAGAAGGCAAGTTGAATAAAAATCTATTCAATGATTTATTTCTTAGATATATAGTAAAAATTTTTTTGGAAGCTTTCAAATTTATATTAATTAAGTTTGTTGATTGATACTTTTATACATGTAGATAATGTATTCTGGTCACTTTATTTACCATTCCTTTTTAAGCACCCTTCAAGTCCACATCACACTCCTGCACCTCACAATTTCTAAAAGTCCCTCTCCTGGATTCCTGGCTTTTTTGGTTTCTTTTGTTGCCCTGTTAGCTTAACCAGGATAATTTGTGCACTCACTGGATTGGAAGTGTTCCTTGGCTCCTATAGGAGGTCCTTCTGCTCCTATAGTGGGCACAGAGCAGAAGGCAATGATTATCCAGGTTCCTGAGTCTGTCAGTCACAGCCAGTTCAGCAGGAAAAATGAGAATTTTTCCTCAGAATTTCTTCTTTATTCGTACCTGACTATTGATGAAGCCATGTGTTTTTAAATCCAACCTCTATCATGAATCTATGATTGAAATTTAAATGTGTGTTATAAAGTTATTTCATAGGGTGAAGCTACCATTCCCAGTGTTTCAGCAACTTTTTTTTTTTTTTTTTGGCTTGTTACTGTTGAGGTAACCTAGACTTGTTGTCTAAGAATGCTGTCTAGAGCTGCAAACAACAATATACAGGACCATCTTATGCTATCAATCATTGCTTCCAAGTCAGTGTTTTGTACCCAATGGCCTCTTCATGGAGAATTATATAAAATATTCTACAGTAAAATTATTTTTGATTTGCAGTAATATTTACCATCGATATTATAAAACAGATACCAAGGGATACAATAAAAAACAAAAACATCACCTTAATCAAGATTTTAGAAAGGCTCAAAATGTTTTCAATGATTCACCTCAGCCAAATGTTATCAAATCTGCCTTTCACCAAGAGTTTCTGCCAGCTAAGTTAGCTAGAGAAGAGATGCTAGTGTTTTGGAATTACTCTGAAGTTGTAAGTTCTGTTATAAAATGTAATCCTATATAATAGGATACTATTTACCTAAAATATGAATTATATTCTTACTGTATTTGGCAATATATTATACATGCTGAGTTTTTATTTAAAAGTAGAGTTTGACCTGTGTATATTATAGGAAATCTTTAAACTTTACTTTTATACTATGCATTACCTTAAGAACAATTTCATTCCATTGTAAGGGTTTGTTTTTAAGAAATTTCAAATGGCCATATATTATAGCTGATTTTTTTTAAAATCACTAAAAACAATTGTACATTTGTCTTGCCTATCTTACTTCTAAATAACATTTTCTTTTTTATGTACAAAATTAATGGGAAGTTGTGTCCGTGTTTATGTGTGTGTAAAATGAGAAATATTGTCTACTGAAAGTTTTTCTTTGACACTCTTTTTTAAATTAATCATTCCATTCATTTACATCTCAAATGATATCCCACTTCCCTGAAGTAAGTATTAGGGATCATTTATTTATTATAAATACATCTTTCTTAATATACCAGAAGCTACATGGCAAATCTACTTCTAGAACATTTGATTGTGTAGTGATTAGGTCCCAGGATTCTATATAGCCTTGATTTACATCAATTCTCCATCTGCTTCCACAACAGTAAACAGATCTTATTACCATAGTTGAGCAACTCTTTCTTTGTATAGTTTCACATGAGATTAAAAAAAAATCTTTCATACTGTTTTAAAATTTAAATTTGGAATTCTTAAAAAAATTTTGTAAGTCAAAATACTCCATGACAATATTCAATATGAAATTAATTTAGCACAAAATCTTTGTTATAGACAGTAACAAGAGAGACTTCATTTGTTGAGAGAAATAAGGGCACTTTACAAAGAGATTTTCTTTTAATAGCTTTGCCCTGGCTTGGTTTGTGAGGTCTGAATTATAACTCTGTTCACATCTAACAGCTGTTCACTGTGAGAAGCAGGTCAAAGTTTAAGAGCAGTGAACTTCTAACAGTCCAGCTATAGTTTATTCACAGAGAAACTAATTTTGAACTGCTTCAGAAGTGGCAGTATCTTCCTGACCTCATTTTTCAAATTTGAAAGTAATTTCAAAGAAATGTTCTCCAAATTATCATTAAAAAAAAATAAAATAAGATTTTCTCGAAAATACTTTTTGCCAAGAGTCAGGAGATAGAGCTTCGTTCAAATGGTTTGAATTTCATGAAGAAATGGCACAGCTTTCAATTAAGATGGCTTAGATACAGGCCTCGACTGATGCAAAATATACTTTTATAAGCTGAGATTACACAGTAATTTTGGAGTTTTAGCGCAATGTGCATTAAACAGGTATTTGCATGAAATTCAAATCACTCTTTACTTCTACAAAAGGCCATGAAAACATATACTTCTTTTTCTCTGTACTGAAATAAATAGGTTTGTGCCCTTTATTTCTAACTCCCACAGCTATTTTCTGAGTGTATTTTAAGAAAAGTTAACATTTCCTCATACACTCACCACACAGTTTCCTTTCTTAGCTCGGCCAGCTTGTGGAGACGCTGGAGTGCCTTTTCCTGTTTTCTTCCATCCTTCCTGGATTTAGATGCTACATTTCGAGCAAATTCTCTCTGTTTCAGTTCTTTGAGCCTCTATTAAAAAATATGGAAACAATTAATAGTATCTTTGTTTAGAGCAACTTTAAAGTTACATTGTTGCAGGGGGTTTTCAATACATCCACTTCATCAAAGGAAAACATAGCATCTATCAAAACCTGTTTCTAACAAAATATATTCTTTCACTTTACTTTTTATAAAAATGCCCAACTATGAAATTATATTACTGTGAAAATAGCATCTGTGCCTTAGGTATATTGAAATTGCAATCTTTCTTCTCTTCTTATTGATTATTGTCTCTTAAGTATCTTTCCTTAATTTAGAAGATGCATTACAGACTTTTTTAAGCCCTTAAGCTTCAAACAAATTCAATACGTTTATGGATTTTGGTTATAAAATAAAACCTCTTTTATTTGAGTGTTCTCTGTACTAGAATGTGATGCCATAAAACCTAAGGCAAATGATTATCAATGAAGTTATTTAAAAAAAAAATTATGTCAAAGGTCATGAACTTTTCTCAAATCAATGTCTTTGGATGAAGTTTTAATGTTGTTTGAGAAATTATTCTGTTGAACATTGTTGTTTTAATCTGTAGTAAAGGAGATTATTTTCAAGGGTGAAGGCCAGAAAAAAAAATGCTAACTCACTTGAAGGTAGACAACAAGTAGCCACTAGTATGATGCAACTGAAGGAATATCAAAGAGTTCCATCCTCAGTTAATTTAACTCTGGTTTCTTATGTGGATAATATGCAGTTTTAAAAACAATTGAAATAGTGTTTTGTCAGTAGTTTATGATGTGCTAAAATTGTGATGAATTGTATTTTGAGAATAGAATTCTAGAACAAAGTTTGAAATGGGCATATTTTATAATGGTATTGAATAAAATTTCAATATATACTGTATGCATGTTCATTGCCCTATACTATAATCTTAGAACAATGCCTTGTATACAAAAGACCTACTCAATAAATATTTACTAAATTTGTAGGTGAATTGCTTATATTTCTCAAATCAGGAATTTCAATCTATACAGATCTCATACAATTATTGACTTTGTTGAAGTAATGTTAAACTTATTGGTTACAGACTTAACTTGTAATTTAATCGATACAGCATCATGTAACTTCACCAACTTTGCGGATACACACATAACCAGTTTCAAGTGACTTCTTGTAATTTTGTTAATGCATATTGTAGGTAAATGTACATATTTATGTAACCCTTTCTACTCTTTATTTTAGTGTTATATTCTTTATTATTATTTAAATAGCATAAACATTTTGAGTTTTCTCATTAGCAATAATCTATTTCTTTAGAATGAGTTCTCGAAGTATTATATTTAGACATCAGTTCAACCATGTCATTAATGCTGAACTTTACAACTTTGTCGCAGAAGATTTGACAATGTGATGGCCATATGACTGACAAAGGTAACTATTACTTACAAGATTCATTAACTTGTTTTGGATATAAAATTAGAATATAATTGGTCACTGACAGTGTTTTTCTTAACTTTAGAAATCAATGGTCTTGGTCATTACAAGTTCTTAGAAGAGAAATATAAGGTTCTAAGAATCAAGGAAAGTAAAACAGATTTTTAATTCTTTAAATAAAATCTTTCCTAAATAGTTAATTTTTATATACATAATAAACAGTTTTAATAAAATATATAAACATGTATGCATATATAATTAATAAAATACATGTCATGAAAGGAGTTTTAAGTAGTACATTTAAATTCCATTAAAAATATAAAAAAATAATGCTTCTAGTGACAGAGGGGCTGAGTTATGACCAAAAAGACAAAATTTTAAGTTATGTTAAGATTAAAAGTTTTCTCATACTATTTTACAAACATTTTTAAAAATTGCAAACAAAACTTTAGTAAACATTTTATGCATACTTTATACTCAGCATCATCAGATAATTTCCTTAAAGCATAAATGCTGTTGTAATCAAATTGATCAAGAACTCCTTTGTTTCCAAACAGCTACAAAGAACTTTATACCATTTTCTGTACACTTTCAATCACACATGCAAGTTTGTATTTATCTGTTGATAGTCAGTAATGCTACATTGTGATACTTAATTGAAAGGTTGAATCATTTTCACAAACATATGTATCTTTGGTATTTCTCCATTTACCTCTGCTATTTCTCCCTGAAATTCATTAAGAAAACATTATTTTGTTGATTCTTATGATAAATGCCTAGGTTTACAAAGCTTTCTTGTTAGGTCTGGAAATGAAACTGCAGCGAAGCAAATTAGATGGATAGCTTAGAATCATTACTATTTAAAACACAATTGAGAAATCAGACTTTCTTAGGACCTGCATGCTCTATGATGTAACTCTCAAATTTACAGGTATTGTTGTTCAAGTTGCCCAAACTTCATGTCAGCTGAGATAGCTGTGGTGTATATAATCATTTACATTTATCTAAATATCTTTGAATTCCCAAGGATTGTTCTAAGCACATTTTAAATATCTGTGACAATGAAAAATTGTCTTTTCTCTTTACATTTTTATTGTGATCAAGGACAAACGGAATATATAAAAATATTATTTATATTGTAGAGTAGATCTTGAAATGTTGCTTGATGTGGGTGAAAGAAAGGGATGTAGGGATAGGGATAGAAGAGGAACTATTTCAAATACAGTGATTAGGGAAGGTACTTTTAAATTAAAATTTTGATTTCAGTACAAATTTAACGCCTAAAAATAGCTGACACTTATTAGTTGTTAGTAGGCCTGCCATTTCTGTTGTCAAATGTTTTTATCTGGAAATATGGCTGAGAAAAATCTCTTTTAGAGTTATACAAATTAATTGATATAGTTCATGTCCATCCAAATTCTCCAGGACTAGAAAAATGGCCTGATTTTTTTTAATGGAAAAAAAAAGGATATTTTAAGCAACTAGGGCCTTCTAGAATCTCTTTTCAAATTGCCTTTTGCTAACATCTTCATAGTTCACAGAGATGACTCTTCATTTATTGAAATCTCATGTATTGTAACATGTATGAATCTGCTTCATGACTTTGATCATTGAGAAATAAGTGAAAGTTTCCATTGCCAATCAAGATTATTGTATAAGGTATGACTGATTAGGAATCAACCTATGTTATTTTCACGATCAGAGTATTTATTACCGTGAAAACATTACAGTAGAGATTGTTAGATAAACTATAGAGATATTTCATAAATAAGGAAGAAACAACTTGAAGCAAACAGAACAGGCAGAATGCAGTCAGGGTAAACGACAAACCATGTTCATTTGATCGCAGGTTTGATTTGTACAAAATCTGTTGGGAGCACTGATGCTCCTGGGCTGTTTGTTCATGGGGAAAACGAAAGAAGGGGACCAACTTTCTGAAGAGAAAATGTGAACCTAGGGCATGTGACGCAGTTACCATTCTAAGCAGATCACTCTTGCATTCTGAGATATTCCAGGAAGATACTGATGGCTGTGAATCTTTCCAGTGGATCAAATGAAAATAATATGTGTGGGCAGAGGAGGACCCAAATATGAGAAGTCCTGAGTCAGAGTATATGTTTGACATGACATGATTATCTCAAGCACAGACTCATAAAAAAATTGCAAGGTCTTCCATCCTCCATCCTACGGGAGTCAAGTCCTTGTTCAGATAAGAAATGGCGAAGTCTTCCTTTCTGCCACCCACTCATCTCCAAATTTTTAACCCAGGATGGCTCCTGTCTAAAGGAAACACCAGCCGGGCAGTGGTGGCTCACGCCTTTAATCCCAGCACTTGGGAGGCAGAGGCAGGTGGATTTCTGAGTTCAAGGTCAGCCAGGGCTACACAGAGAAACCCTGTCTCGAAAAACCACCAAAAATAAAAATAAATAAATAAATAAATAAATAAATAAATAAATAAATAAATAAATAAATAAATGAAACACCCAGACAAAGTGTGGAGCAGAGACGGAAGAAAAGGCCATCCAGAGACTGCCCCACTTGGGGATCTATCTCCTATACAGCCACCAAGCCCAGACACTATTGAGGAGGCCAAGAAATGCTTGCTGACAGGAGTCTGATATAGTTGTCTCCTGAGAGGCTCTGCCAGAGTCTGACAAATACAGAGGCGGATGCTCACAGCCAACCATTGGACTGAACACTGGGTCCCCAATGTAGGAGTTAGAGAAAGGACTTAAGGAGTTGAAGTGGTTTGCAGCCCCATAGGAAGAACAACAATATCAACCAACCAGACCCCCCAGAACTCCCAGGGACTAAACCACTAACCAAGGAGTACACATGGAGGGACCCATGGCTCCAGCTGTACATGTAGCAGAGGATGGCCTTGTCCGGGATCATTAGGAGGAGAGGCCCTTGGTCTCGTGAAGGCTCGATCCCCCTGTGTGGGGGAATGCTAGGTCAGTGAGCTGGGAGTGGGTGGGTGGGAGGGGGAGCGGGCTCATAAAAGCAGGGGAAGGGGCGATGAGTTAGGGGGGTTCCGGAGGGGAAACCAGGAAAAGGGATAACCTTTGAATGTAAATACATAAAATATCCAATAAAAAACATCAAAAAAAAAAAAGTTCAATGTTGGAACACAGTCAAAAGAATGACCCATGATGAACAATGCCTTGGGAAACTGAGAAAGGTTCCAGGAAAAAAGGCACAGGGCCTTTTATCTCCAGGTGTTCCCTGGATTGTTGTTGAATATGTTTTCTTGCCTCCTGTGACAAACATTTATAAGACATGTTCGTTCTTGTTGGATGTCAGAATATAGCTATAGAACATAGAACCAAATCTGGTCAGTGTACCCTGAATCTGGGTATATCCTTCTGCCTTGCTTTTGTGCTTTCCCAGATATAATGTATAGTATGTGTCAGGCTATTCTATTTAAATTAATCTATCCTGAGAAAGTTTGGAAACCGGCACCTCGATTAAAATTTAGTATGTGCTTAATGACCTTTATTTGCATGTTTTCTGAACTCAAATAATCTTCCTTGAATCATTGCTTTTTTAATTTTATTTTCATATATAAATGTACACTGAAACTGAATTTAACAGAATTAAAATATAGTCTGCCCCATTCTTTCAAGTCCTCAGTTCGCAGGTCCGACAGACAAGAACTGCACAGGTTGGCTGAAAAGTCGAGTCTATATAGCTCTCTTCCCCTGGGTGTTGATAGCCTGAAGATGGCTTTCATACATAGATTGGTCTTACTAAGATTGATTCTTCTGTATACCATATATCCTGCTTTCTTGTTTATCCATAGAGAATGACCTCCTTCTTATTCAATTGTATAAAATAGCCCTGCCTCTCTGTTCAAATACATATGATAAACACTCTGAGCTCATGAGGTACTGTGGTTTCTCCATCAGAGAGTTAAATCCAGACCTTCTCCAGATTTTCTTTTCTGTCTTTGTCTATGTTTGTGTTTCAAAATCAGAAGTAAGGTGCAAGCCCCTGAAGCCATGTAAAGGATATGGCAAAGATAGACCCCATTGTTTATTTTACTTGAGAAAAGAAAAAGCTCTAAAAGTATATACTAATTTATGAGTCAAGGCCAAAAGATCTATCTTATTATCTGTTTGTCTGTCTTTGTGCCTGTCTTTTACCCATCACTTCTCCCTACTGCTTACACACACACACACACACACACACACACACACACACACACACACACACACACACAGAATTTCATGTATGTTGTAGGTTTTGTTTCTCTAGAGAATGCCAATAAATACAAATTCTCACATGAAATGATCATCCTACATTTATGTTTTTGGGTCAGTGTAAATTTTTTTACACACTCTCCTGTTTCTTTAATAGAATTCTATTTAATCCCCATTAACTGAATTGAAAGCTAAATTTCATGAATTATGTGAGCCTATTTTCTTCCTTCCTTCCTTCCTTCCTTCCTTCCTTCCTTCCTTCCTTCCTTCCTTCCTTCCTTCCTTCTTTCCTTCCTTTCTTTTCTACTTTCCTTCCTTCATTTTTAATATTTAAAGAGGAAATTTTCATTCCCTGTTCTTTAACCTTGATGCTCTGTTAATACCAGTGTTTGACTGTGATTCTAACAGGGGAGCCACCCACATTCTCAGTTGTTAGGTTATCCTTTTAGCAAAGATAGCTGCTAAAATAAGAACATGAGGAATTAAAATTTTCCAGCCCGTGATGTTATAATTTAAGAGTAGACAATTAAACTAATATTTAATTTGAAAATAGAAATCCAAAATTGAGAGATAATTTATTTATAGTTGATTAAAATGTATTTCTACTTTCTATATGTGTCTCTACACAGTTCTTTTCAGCTCCATTTATTGAATAATATTTAAATTTTTCTATAGCATTTACATTCTATGACATACTTACAATGGCATCTTTTAGAATAGAACTAGTCAGTATGACATAAAAAATTCATTTAGAGCGTTAGTAAAAAACAACTTCAAGTATTTTCTCTTTTATACGTAAATCATTATTTGTTTCCTACAATGCGTCTGGTAAGCTTCACATTTCACTCCTATTGTATTATTCACAGTTAATCTTTCCAAATGGTAAAACCTCAATTTGAATTTAGGAGAGCTGTTTTTATCAAAAACTGTTTCAGTGGCTTTTTAAAATCTAAGTATGCTTTTGTACCTTACAGAGAAGTAACAGCCTCAAAGAATCAGCAACTCTATTTCCTAAATCAATTTAGCATTCTTGAAATGCACTGTGCAGCGTGATCTATTAGAATGTTAGCAAATACATTTTATTTCAGAGATGGTAGTCTAGTGCATGTTATCAGACTTCAAGGTGTAATTTCCTTCTAGTCATTATTTAATCAATGGCATTATGCTGAGTAATACTGAGGAAGCCTTTTTTATTTTTTTATTTTTCAAATTTCGCTTCCCATTACCATCATGAGTGTGTATCACTTGGACTTTTCTCCTGGCAGCTTTAAAAGCATCTAATCTCTTAATGGCATATCAGATCTGAACAATATCTTTCCCCAAGGCCTCTCATTCTTTAGATTCCATTAACTCAAGGTTCTCTTTGTGGATAAAAACCTCATTCTAATTCTAATATAAAAGTCTTGGCAATCAGTGTGTGTTCTGTCTAAAACTGATTTTCCAACTATTGAGTTCATTTTCTTAAGTGCCGGATCAGAAGTGTCTACTGCATTGTAAGTGCTTATGAATGCTTATCAAATTGAATTGGCACAGGATGGCTGTGATTAACTTCCTCTTACAATAGGAGGCTTTGAAAATTTGCTAACAAAAATCTGGATAAGATCTTTAGTAGCAGAGTGAGAGCAATAGAAACTTGATTGTAAGAGACATGGACATGATTATTTTCAAAAGACATGAGGCACTTGAATGAATAGAAAATGAAGGATGATTGATTTATGACTCAACTTTATAAATATATATTATGCGCTTATTACCAAAAATGTTAAAAATTAAAATAACATTTCATATTCTTGGACTGTAGTGTCATTTTAAATAAAAGCACATATTAATATTGCACAACATAATAACATATATATGTATATATCGAAGTATATAAAAATATAGACAATGTCTTTTATCTTCATAAGTTAAACAGCATTTCATTTTAGTTATTAATTAAACAATATTTTATTATTTATATATGTAATATCATTTCTAGTCATTAAGAAGAGTACTTAAATCAAGCTTAAAGACTGAGGTGTATTTTAAAACAGAAACAATAGTTATCTTCTATTTTATGCTAATTCTACATAATCATAGTAAGTACATTATCTCAGATGTTTACAATAGCTTAGAACATTCAGCAGAAATCAATATATCAGATAACACTGATGAAATCATCCTGAAAATTCTATAGATATTATTTTTAAGATTTAGTTACACAATACCAGGTGGTCTGCTCTGAATTCAATTATATACAAGCAACACTAAACAGACACAGCAGGCTTTTTCCTCTGAGACCTAACATTCCATTTGGCTGGCCAGTCACCTGGGCAAGAAAACTGTATTCAGCATATGAGACACTGAGGAGACAGGAGGAAGAGCAATCATAGTCTGACTGAAATAAGGTTTCCCCTCCCAGAAGCCTTGCTAACTGTGTGGTTACTCATGTAGCTGGAACCATGAAGCTGTGATAAACTCAACTGCTTTTCCTGAGTTACTCAGAAAAGCATAATTTATACTTTCCCCTTATTTTACCAATTCTCCTTTTTCCTCCTTTCAGATATCTGCCCAAAGGCTGGCCATGCTTTCTTGCACACTCTGGGCTTTCACATTATTCACCTATGAAGTTAATCCACATTCTTTCTACCATATGACCACTTTATAAAACACATTCTTTTCTTTCTTCCTCTTCTCTATCTCTCTCTTCCAGGAAGCTGCCTAGATTTATAGCTGTCCAGAAGTGTTACTTTAAACTCTAAACAATTGTTATCATGTTTCCTTCTCAGTGCACTCTTAATTTCTTTAAATAAAAACAAAATCAAACAAACAAACAAACAAACAAACAAACAAACAAAAATAAAAACCTAAAATCCCTGAGAGAGGACACCAGATTCACTGACAAAATGTAGTGTCCCAGCTTAGGGCTCCTCAAAATTTCTGTTAAGAGTCTATATTAAGTTTTATAAATACTTATACTTCTATTCCTTTAATTTTTCTTAAAATATAACCAAATGATTATCAAACTGATTTATAACTTTGAGTCTGATAATTTTTAGACTAAGGATAAGAAATGGCTTTTCCTCTCTTGAGTAACAAAAGTGATGTAAGCTTAGAGATTTTGTCTCAAAGCTACTTAGTAATGGTTGATTGCCTTTACCCACTGAAAGATCGTGCCAGTCCGAGAGATCTACAACAGAAATCATCTCCAAGAACAAATTATAAAAATTATATGTATTTCAATTCCAGCATAAATAAATTCCTAGAACAAAGAATGGTTTTACATACATACATACATACATACATACATACATACATACATATATACATACACACATACATACATACATACACACACATGGACATATATACAATATATACATATATATATTATATATACACATGTATAATATATATATAATATATGTAATATATATATTTACAAATTCATCTTATAGTCTGTGTCATTAGATTTCATGTGGCATTCTTAGTTTTCCACATGTAAATATATATAATTAGTTGAGCTATGTTTAGGGGATTGTCTGGTGTTACTAAGTGTCATTGTTCATCTAGGTGATACACATATGTGCAGTTAAAAATAAGTATGTATAACATATTACTAACTAAGCTTTAGTAAACATAACATAGACTCTTACAGTACTCATCAAAAATTGATGCAATTTAGAAACCTTTAAAGATCTAGTCACTGTCGTAGTATGAAATATAAAAGAAAAGAGCAATAATAATGATTTAATTTGCAGCAAAACACTCATCAGTAAAATATGTGAAGTGTGAAAAAATACAATTTGTTAAGTTGTAAATGTAAAAGTAAGTTTCATTTTTTTTATTTTCTACATAATTGGTCACCTGTTGACCTAAATTAGCCTCAACAGAGAGAAGATAAATAATAGTCAAAGATAAATAGTATTTAAAGTCATATGTGGATGCTACTTTTTGGATAAATGCTAAGTGTTTTTAAAATTTCCTACTTATTTCTCTTACTCCAGTCTATAATGTTCTTACTTGCTGGTAAAGACACTTATAATCCTTTGCATGCTAAGATTACCCCCCACCCCCACTCTCCTTGGACAATACCAAGTTTTCTAATAACAGATACTACTGAGTTTTGAAGCCTAAACTTAACATGTCTTATGACACATATTTCATTGGTTAGGACTCAATAGCCCACGTCAGGTGGCTCAAATCCTGTTTCGTATAAGTTATCACCAGTCTAATTGACATCTGAGTCTACTCTTGCCCTCTGCCATGATTATTGATCCTGGAGTCTATCACCATCTCTTCTTAACTTGTGTTGATTACAAGTTTTCATTTTTTTTTTCCTGCTGAATCACACTGGAGGGTAAAGAGAAAGTTTCAGGCAGAATGGATGGAATATTTAAATAGAAACTTTAAATATTTTAATATGGAATATTTAAATAGTAGGTTGGTGTCCTAACAAACATTATTCCTTCAATATAGTCTTTTAGGAATCTAATTTGACCTCGAGTGAGTTAAAAATCAGCAGAGGGTGAAGTAGACCCAGAGAATTCTTTTTCAGGATCCCAAATTTTGCCATGGTCTCCCAATACCTCTCTTCTGCTTCACTTTTTTCTTGGAGAAAAACTATCATACAAGGTAATCTGTCCACTTTTTAATGCTTTTCTTTTCATTCCCTTTGAATGGCTTTTAAAACCCTGTTTTGGATCTATAAGAATGCCTTTTGGTTTCTCTATATCTGCTTGATCATGGGAGAACACAGATATTGTTAGAAATAATGAAAGCAGTAACCTTTCTGCCAACTTCCACATTCTTTATAATCCTGGGCTCATATTACAATCATCTGGGAAGCCTCAAAATAGCGAACCTGGAAAAATATGTTTTGTGAGTGTGAGTTTGTGTGTGAATATGTGTGTGTGTGTGTGTGTGTGTGTGTGTGTGTGTGTGTGTGTGTGTGTGTTTGTGTAATTTCTCATATGATTTTGTTTTGTTCTTTTACTCCTTTGGCTTTTCAAGACTGGGTTTCTCTGCGTAGCCCCAGCTGAGCTGGAATTTGCTTTGTATACTAGGATAAAAGGTATGTGCCAGGACAAGTCAACTTTCTCTGATGATTCTAAACTTAAATGACAATTAGTCTTCTTTGTTCTAAATCATGTTTAACACTTACAGAGACTATAAATACAGTTATATTCTTTTCTATAAATGTAAGAAGTATAATATATTTTGAGATGATCCTTATTTAAATAATGGAACAATCAACAACTAAAATTCTGATATCAAAGAATTTACTGGTACCAAAGCCACATATAATGAGAATGTTAGACTTACACATTTATATTATTCAGAATCAATTTTCTTCTGAATAAGTTGGATTTTATTAATGATAGTTCCCAGAAAGTTTCTCAATTTCTTCAAAACAAAAATATAAGTAACTTTATATAGGAAAGGCCAAAAACAGGTACATAAATTACTTTTCAATGTAGATATTGGAATATATTTGTTAACCTATGAATATTAGCAAAGTATAATAAAAATAAAACATGTAATTCCAAAGGTAATACCAACAAAACTAGTAAAGTACTATGAAGAAGTATCATTTAGATGGCTAAAAGAGTAAAAACTATTTGTAGTGCAAGCCTCATGGCCTGAGTTTGATTTGGGTTCCGAACAAATGGATTGGGGCTTTTCCCTAAACCTGGTACCTGTATGTGGGATGTGTTCTGCCTGGTCTGGCCTCAGTGGGAGAGGAAGTACCTAGCCTTATAGAGACTTGAAGTGCCAGGGTTGAGACACCCTGCTCAGAGGAGAAAGGGTTAGGA
Source organism: Uromys caudimaculatus (assembly GCA_028551405.1). Lineage (NCBI taxonomy): Eukaryota > Metazoa > Chordata > Mammalia > Rodentia > Muridae > Uromys > Uromys caudimaculatus. The sequence continues at coordinate 87,469,486 of CM052701.1, forward strand.
AATGGGGAAGTATTGTGGGTGTGGCTGACCAGGAGGAGACAGTGAGCGGGATGTAAAGTGAATAAATTAAAAAAAATCCAAATGCTATGCTTCACGTGTGTAATCCCAGCATTCCAGTGCTATAAGAGGCAGAGAGAAGAATCGTCTGCAGGTTTTCCCTAGGGAAAGCACAACAATTGGTTGTCCAGTGCCAAAGTTATTTCTGAAAACATTCATACAAGTGGCATTATATGGATTGAATAGGCTTTATTAGGAATATTTATGTATATAGGTGGAGAAATATTTGAGAGGCTTTGGAGAGAAAAAGAGGGAGAAATGTATTTAATTATAACAACAAAAGTGAAGTGAAATAAATACAGTAACAATATTTAAACAAATAAAAGTAATACTATATTGAATCACATCTTACACACAGAAAATATTGGAAAAAAATTTACAATATATACATGATATTTCGAACTCACCATTAATTTTATATGCTGGTACACAGATGCTGAGAAATAATTTCTTTCTCAAGTGTCACTGAAGAGCCGTTTAAATCATTTAGAAATACTAAAATTTGTAAATAAAGCTCTTCCATTTTCATAGCCACAGACTTCTCTGCAGGAATAATATATCTCAATAACCTGGCCTGACCTTGACTTCCTCTCGGGAAGAACAAAGCAGCAAGCTGCAAGACTCTGAGTCTTGACTTGCTGAGGTGAAGGTCACTTCACTGCCTTTTGGGAGGTATTTCAGCCACCACTAAAGCAAAAAATCAAGATGTTTGAGGGGCTCTAGCACTAAAGCAATCACTCGCTGTTCTATCTCTCCATTGCATCAATGTGACAAATTTCGTACAGTGAAAATAACTCTGAATTGCCAATAGGCAGCCAGGGGAGTGGGCAGGCTCAGTGTGACTTGACTTGAGCAGCAGATGAATACGTCAAATTGCTTAGAGGAAAATCTTTTCTTTTAGCCTGATGCTGAGTGTTTGATCTTTTATTTTTATCTCCGAGAATAAAATGTATAAGGATAATACACTACTGAAAACCATTGTATTCACATTTTATAAGAAGGAAGCACTTAAAATATGAAATAAAGTATCAAGTACAGTACATGGTGATAATTGCTGATTATGGACTAGAATTGATAACCTTGAATTCCTGAAATTCATACCTAGACAGATCAATGAAATTCATTCTTCTAGACCATAGCATATAGAAGAAATAAGAGAGCCCTGGGAGGCCTGAGATGAGAAGACTCATCCCCATCAGCAGTGGGTAACAGAATCAGTGTTAGGAACACATCTGATTAAGCTCCTCACTGCACTTGTTACATATGCATATGTTATTATTCATATGCATTTGTCTCATCAATACATATAAATATACTAAGATTCTATGAATTTCTCAATATTTGATGAATCTTGATATATATTTGGGTCAATACATAACTAGGAAAAACCATAAAATTTACCAGGATATTGCCTTTAGATATTTATCTTCTTTAACAATAGCTTAAACTGTTTTAATCAATACATATAATCATATTATTTGTTATAAGGGCATATAATAATTATAGCATGGTTATGGGTACACAGGGAGTGTGACAGGGTACTGGAATATATACCAATCCTTTTGTAGTGGCATAAGTCCAGCAACTATGGAAATAAGTCTGATGGACCTGATTGAGTTCAAGACCAGCCTGACGTACACATTGAGTTCTAGGACAGCCAGGACTATGCAGAGAAACTGTCTCCTGTCTCACAATATAAACCAACAAAAACCAACAAAATAATAGCTATTGTAGAAATGTAGCTCATAATAATGATTAGTAACAATCTGTCATTTTCTTGGCCAAAGTTAAATTTTCTCTTTGTTGATAGACTCCTGTGAGTCTTTGTGCTGTTATCTGCCAGATGAGATTCTGCAACTGTTAGAAAGAAATCACCCTCTGGAACCTACCATAATCTCAGGCAGCAGAGAAGAGAATAAGACTCCTCCACTGAGACAAAGTTTCCACGAACAGCATAGGGCTTTGTACAGGATTACTGTGAGAAGCCCATAGGAGTAAGACTCAGAAACAGGCAGGAAACCAGAATGCAGACACTAGTCCTTTAGGCCATGAAAACATGAGACAGAGATGTATATGCTGTAAATGGATTCAAGCTAAATCACTGCCAGCTTTGCATAGGTCTGGAACACAGCATACCAATCACCACAACAGTGCAGATCTCTATTTTAGACTTCTGCATGAACTATGTATGAACTAGGCCCTCATCAGCCTTGTTGACACACGTACTATCTATACTAACTAGTCCTTTGTCTCAAGTATCACAGTTTCTTACAGATGACTGATTACAATTGAATTCTAATATCTAGTTCTTCCAACAGGCAGAGAAAGAATCAACCCTGGTAAGGCAGACATAGACTGTATCACACCAACGTTAGGACACCCGTGAATCTCTGATACTGTTTGGATACTTGTGTCCGTGAGACTCAAGGACAGAATAATTTACTATCTCTCTTACTGATCAAGAAAATTCTTTACAAAATCTATGGCATATTTAGACACTGCAATGTGGAGCAAGGTTGATTTTATAGGAAAATAGGGTGGTAAGCACAGGACAGTGTCCTGGCACTCAGTGTCTAACACCACCAGATCTCAGTGACTATGATCTCCCTAAGGACCACAGCTGAAGGATGGAGCTTCCAGTACAATTTTTGTGGGCAAAGTGGGAAAAACCTCCTCATTCCATTAGTATTCTTTTAGTGGTCTTGGGCCTTGACTCTTCCAACCATTAAGCCTCCTAATACATTATGGGACTTTGTCTGATCCAGTGTTGCAGTGGGTTCCAGAAACTGTTACCACATGAAGTGATAGCCCTTTTGGACCAAGTGACTACAGGTAAAATTCAGGGGCAGGTCGTTCCATACTTTATCTTCCCAGTGCTATCATAAAATAAGTCATGTATTGCAGACCGCAGGCCAATAATTGAGTAAAGAACACAATAAAATATTATCACAGGAAGTAGGCTATGAGGACAGATCTTACTGGGTACTAGGGAATAACATTCAATTGTGTGTTGGAATAATGTTTGACCTTGCATTGCCTTTCAGAATGAACTACCAACAACAGATCAATAGCACAGTTGTGGAAAGTTTGGACTTAAATAATTCTGTACCAAAATAGGCATATGATTCAGGCTAAAAGAAAATAAGCAGGGTGCTTGGAATTTTTGGAAGGGCAGGCACAAAGAAAATCAGATTGTAAAGAGAAGAGTAAATACCAAATAGTTCAATGCTGAGATGATTTCACATCCTACCCAGAAGAAAGATCGTTCAGGAAATAATGACCACATCAAGAAGGGAAAGACACAGTAGCAGCAGCTGAAGAGACACCAAGGTGTATAAAATAATTTTGAAATATGATTAAAATAATTTTAAAGAAATTCAATGAAATGTAAAAATAAATAGAAATAATCAGAATTTTAACAGAAAAATTTCAAATCATAAACATAGTTTTAAAAATTATATAAATTCTAGAGCTGAAATGTAATAAATAAATAATAAACTGTAATTGAAGGCATTATAGCCTATTACATTGATCAGAACGTGTTTATAAACTGGTTATTTGAAAGCACATGAGGAGAAAAAATAACAAGGAATAAATAAAGATTACAAGAGCTTTGGGATGATTTTAAGATCAGCTATGTTATATGAATTGAAGAATGACTTAGGAATGCCGAAGGAACAGAAAGCTCACATCACAGAACCTCCTTACATAGCTATTTCCATGTTCTCTACATTTGAACTCTCTGATAGCCCATTGATTTCTCTTGTGCATTTAATTTGTGAATTCTACAAGTCAGCTTTCTTAGTTCTTGAATAGACGTAACTATGAGTAAAGATATATATTTTCAATATTAGGTTCAGATATTGTCAGATAGTGGATATTTTATGTTTTGCTTATAGTATTCCAACTTCAAGTTCTTAGAAGATAAAATTTATAAAAATTTCCACCATCAATCTGTACCTTTCTTTATACCATTTAAAACATCTATTGGCCTGATATCTTTGTTGAGAAATGAGGATTACTCTCTGTGAAGACACTATCATGGGTGTGTCACTGTCTCATAACAAGGTAATATAGTGATAACTCAGATTTAAATGGCTCTGGATACTGCATTATCTAAGGTTTTGCTCATCAAGAGAACTATGAATGCTCATTTTGAATTAATAAACCATGACTATGCTGTTTAGCAGCATTTATGGCATTTGATGATCCATCTGTGTGTAAAACTTAAAAATATTTACTATGGTCAAGTAGGAACCACCGGGTCTTTAAATGACAGGCTCAATACATTCTGATTTCTCTCAGCTTATGTGGATAGTGTGTGTGTGTGTGTGTGTGTGTGTGTGTGTGTGTGTGTGTGTGTGTGTGTGTGTGTATAAAGAAAATATTTTCAATAAAAGAAAAATAGAAAAAAAGGGAAAAAGACATTCTTCATAGTCACTAAGGAATCTTATATGTATTTTAATTGGTGTTTGTATTTTATACTGTTTTTTTTTTTCTGTATTGATATTGTGTGCTTCATTCAGTAAGAGAATTGACAGAAGTTTCAGGATAAAGTAGACATCTGAATGCTACAGGGATCCTTTAGTTGTAATAGCCTGAGAATCCTGTGTCCCATCCCAGATTTAGTTTCATTGTTTGTTTAATTAAGTGAGCTCTATAATTTTTTAAAGAGTAAATAGTATGCTAAATTCATGGAAACTAGGGAACTGGAAAGGTTGAGGGCCACATCAAAAAAATAGGTAAATAAAATAAAACATTACCAGAAAAATACCAAAATAATAGAACATGAAATCATATTATTGGCTTGTGTGTCATAATATTTAAATTAAGCAGTTTATATGTAAGTAGATTCATTCTGATGTAAGAAGAGGGATTGTTCTATCAAACTTGTTGCCTCTGCATGTGGAATCAGAGATCTACTACACAACAGGGGTAAGAAATAAATCAAGGACAGATCCTTAAGCTAAACATGCATTAATTAATCATGTGTATAATTGAAGAATTGCTTTCCTCCTACTGCAGCTTTTCTGACCATAATTTAGTCAATATGAAAGACTGAAACATTGGCAGTAGAATACACTGCACATAATTGTCTTATAATGAGATAATTTACCCTAGTCTTTCCTTTTGTGTTGGATAATTCATTCTATTTTAACTCAATATTAATGGAAAGTTGGTGGAAGTTCATCTGTTTAAACATATTCCTTTTGTCTTTACTGAAATTAAATTTGAATGATTTTTTGTGGGTGATGTTTGACACATAAAATATGTATAAACCTGATGTTACATTATTAGAGAAAGAACAAATAATGTTATCATGGTAAATATCAGGCACATTAGAAAATAAAGTCAATGCTAACTTCACTTCTTAGTCACTAACTTAAATTTGTCTTTACAGAGCTTAGCAAATAGTGAATATTGGAATTATAATTGATATAAGTATAATTTAGAAGTAAATAAACTATGGCATATACACATCATGCACATATTTAATCAAGAGCCCTAAGGCAATTTTTTCCATGATTTTCTAGACAGTTTAAATATATAACACTTTTGTTAAGAACACAATCACAATCTCTAGATTTTTGTCAGTTGTACAAGGAATATACAATGATGACATTCACTTAAGAATATATCATCTCCTGACCTCATAGATGTCTTTGTTTGTATAAGTACATGCTGTAGAAATTTATATAATTAAAAAATGACTAAATTTTCATTTTCCAGTACATGTAACTTATTGTTAAGCAATGGAAGACCATATATGTAAAAGTTTACTTCTATTAAATGACTGTAGTTTTGACCAAAAACATTTGAAATGTTATATATTTAAGGACATTTAGCAGATCATTTTCTGCAGATCATTGCTTTGAAAACAAATGTGAATAATTTAAGACATCTATGTGTAACTTGACTTTTAACATTAGACATTTCTTTCTAACATTAAATTTTGATTTTTAAACTTGATTCATCATCACAGAATTATACCTTTCAAATTGTAAATTTGATAAAAAATAAAACAAACTTTTAATATGGTCTTAACAATTCAGTCTATGAACATTCCTTTAAAATGTTAATTTTCAACTTATTTTTCTTACCTGTTTGTGGGCATGGTCATATGAGTTAATGTGATTATCAAATTCCTGATGCTTATAATACTGCTTGTCACAAAGTTCACAGTAAAAATTCGCCTTCAGATCCTCCAGAGCTTTGGCAATAGTGTTCTCCTTCTCCGCATAGTCCTGAAACATACAATTTAGAGGAAACATACAATTAGCTTTCCCTTGAGTTTACTTTGCCTTGACAGTTGTCACCTTTAATACAGCAATTAGAATTAGAAACAGGAGAAAAGACAAATAAAAAGTATCAGCAAAACAAATTTGAAAAAACAAGTTACATAAAGCAAAACATTCACAGATGAAGCCAATATAAATGAAGAAACAAACAAACAAACAAACAAACAACAACAACAACAAAACAGCCGAAGTACAAGCAAAAAGTAAATCATATAGAAAGAGTCATTAACTGAACACAGGCCCAGGCTTTGCCAACATTAAAATTCAGCTTCCAATAGCAGTTTGGTTCTACTGTAGATTTCTAATTCTTAGCTACTGCAAAATACTCTTTAGTAAACATCTGAATGGTAGACTATAAGAAGAGATGTGCACTGCCAGATATATGTGCAAATGGGATATTTTCTTTCTTTTCATACATTTTTACATGAATATATTGTTAATTTAAACTTGATTTATTTTATCACTGTAATTGATCCCATGATCAATTTTATTGAAATAATAATAATAAAAAACCCTTGAATTTTGGCATCCTAAAGTAAATTGTTTAAGTTCTTTACCCAAAAGTAAAAGAAAGAAAGAAAAAAAAGAAAGAAAAAGAGAAGAAACAAAAAGAGAAGAAAAAACAGAAAAGAAACTGGGAAGTACACTATATCCATGATGCTTATTGTGAATAAAGACTGATTTACAACTCTACCTTCCAGAGGATGGAGAACAGAGTCCGCTGTGTGAGCATCTGATTAAGAACCATGAACGTGTAAGGCTTTTGCCTATACCTTTGAGACCATACATATTGTTGTCAGACACAGGTGCATTTTTCATAGCAAAACACTGGCTCATTTTATTTGTTTAACTAAGCCTTTTTAGAATTTCATACAAGGGTTCTGCATTTATGTCATTGCCACTTATTCTCCCACTCCAATTTCCCCATATCCCAAATCTCTCTTTCTCTCTCTCTCTCTCTCTCTCTCTCTCTCTCTCTCTCTCTCTCTCTCTCTGTCTTCACTCTGTCTGTCTCTCTCATGCTCACACACACACACACACACACACACACACACACAGCGAGAGAGATACACACACAACATACTCATACATCACAAACTGCATTACATTTCTATTTTACAAAACTTAAATGTTCATTTAAATTTGAAAATAACCACATATGCAACCATAGCATGTTCCTAGACACTGAGATTTAGAGATAAAAGGGTGCTTGTAGGCATGCCTACAGTCCCAGCATCGGTGTGGTAGATACAGGTGGAGCCCTGACATTTGTTCAGCCAAACCAACCTATTGTATTAGCATCAGGTCTGTGAGAGACCTTGGCCAAAAGAAGTGGTATAGCTGAATCAATTACACAGCATTTAAAATCACTGCCTGCTTTTTTTTTTTTTTAAATATTTTATTGGTTATTTTATTTACATTTCAAATATTATCCCCCTTCCCAGTTAAACCTCCTATCCCCTCTCCAATCTCCTTGCTTCTATGAGGGTGCTCCCCCACCCACCACTCCCTCCCACCTCAGAGCCCTAGCATTCCCTTACACTGGGTCATTGAGCTTCCACAGGACCGAGCTGCTCCCCTCCTATTGATGCCAGCTAAGATAATCCTCCGATACATATACAGCAGAATCCATGAGTCCCTCCATGTGTATTCTTTGGTTGATGGTTTAGTTCCTGGGAGTTTTGGGGAGTCTGGTTGGTTGATAGTGTTGTTCTTTCTGTGGGGTTGCAAACCCCTTCAGATCTTTCAGTCCTTCCCCTAATTTCTCCATTGGTGTCTCTGCGCTCAGTCAGATGGTTGGCTGTGTGCATCTGTATCTGTATTGGTCAGGCTCTGGTAGAGCCTCTCATGGGACAGCTATACCAGGTTCTTGTCAGCAAGCACTTCTTGGCATCAACAATATAGTCTGGGTTTGGTGTCTGCAAATGGGATGAATCCCTAGGTGGGGCAATCTCTGGGTGGCCTCTCCACTATCTGCTCTACTCTTTGTCCCTGCATTTCCTTTTGATAGGAGCAATTCTGGATTAATATTTTTGAGATGGGTGGGTGGTCCCATCCCTCAACTGGGGACCATGTCTAACTTCTCCATATGGTCTCTACAGGTTCTTTCTCCCCTTTGTTGTGTGTTTCGGCTAATGTCATCCCTTTTGGGTCCAGGGAACCTTTTGGGTCCCTGGCATCGGGGACTTTGTAGTGGCTACTACAAAGGACCTGAATTCAGTCTCTAACACCTACATAGTGGCTCAATATTTTATACAATTACATTCCAACTGATCTAATTTCGCTCTGGCCTCTGTGGACACCAAGCATGGACTTAAATGCAGGAAAGGCACCCAGAGTTATAAAAATAAAAATCCAAATATGTGAAGGTGGATAAATGAAGGTGAAGACTTATCAAGTAAGGAAATCTGTTGTCCACTTTTGGACACACATACACAATGCCACAGATACAGGACACACATATATGTGTATGTATGCCCATTTATATGTGTATATGTTATATTTAAAATTTATGCTAACAATAACTAATTAATATTTTCTTTATATTAGCATTTATTATAATGAATATATTTATGCACAGAATATATAATAAAATTTTCATGATTTCTGGGGCATGGTTTTTAGCAACTAATTTTTTGTCAAAATTTATGAATGAATAGGTCACTTCATTAACTAATTTATGAAATGCTGTTCATTAGATAAATTTATTTTAAATTTCACAGGAAAAGGTAAAACTATTCTAGCATCATAGAAAATTCTTATGTATGATTTGATGAATTTAAATGATTGGTTACAGTTATTCTGCAGGTGTGTCAGCTGTTCCTTATTACACTATTTGTTACTTCTGAAGTTTAAAAGTTTTAAAAGACTGAAAATGAATCTTATTGATCTAGAGTGCTTTGTGAATTTATATTGAATAATCAAAATAATGTTTTGCAAAGTATGAAATTTAAATGATACAAAAATATATAGAAGATTTCATGGTTTAAATCTCTGTATCTGAGGTAGCTTTAAAGTCCGTATCTAGGATATAGTACAGTGGAATCAGCTTTATTAGTTGTTGAGTTAATTCTCACATGATCATCAGCAGAGATTTCTTCACAAATTCTCTTCTCTAAGTCATGTAATTTTCTCCCAGCGAAGTGTGCTTACATAATCTTAGTATTTCTTTCATAACATAGGTTTTATTCTCTAAAACAAAAATGCTCCCATAGAGAATAATAATTGTCTCTTTTGTATTCCATCTCTAAATGTTGGAAAATTTATTGGAACAGATTAATATTTCAGGAAAATAGAATCTTTCAAAAATATCAACATTAACTTAGACTTGAAGAAAAGATTGTAATTTTAAATCATCATGATAAGTATGGCCCTTCCCGCCACCATTATTAAAATATTAGAAATTTACATTATAAATGATCCCTTAATTTGTAACTGAGAATACCAAAGCTCAGAAATTTAACTAGCTCCAAGACTTACAGGATATTTTAATTTAATCCATATCCAAACTCAAGTTATAGGGTCTATGGTAGCAAATTATCTTCATTTTTAAAGAAAATAAAAGGAGAAAGAAAACTAAAATGACCAATAAGTGCTCACCACTCAGATGCAGTTACTTCCCCAAATGCAATCAACAAATGCTCGCCACTCATATAAAATTTTTTCCCCAAAATCAATGCAGTCTCTGCTTCTCCTCCACCCCGTCTCATCCTATTCCTGTGGAACTCTTGTAAACTTAATGCATGGCCGTATCATCTCCTTGTTCGTATTAGGTGTCACAGATAAGATCATGACTAATATTTTTACCTATCATAACTTACTTATCATCCTGCTCCCCACTCTCTGCTTATCTGTACTGTCCTACAACCGAGTAAAAGATACGTGGCTTAGTTGAGTTTAAGGTTGTAAAATGAGGTAAATAACAAACAGGTTTTGACAAAATATTTTCAATTTGATATGAAGTGAAGTAAGGAATCAAATCTTACTCATGTAACAATTACTAAAGAAAGGGAGCAGGATTTATATAGGAAGGACTGGAAGAAGGAAGAGGAAGAGGAGAACAATGAAATGATATTATACTCTAAATATATTTTAACTTATATGTAAGTTAAAAAAATCATGCACAAAATAGAGTGACTTTATTATTGTGTATTTGGCAGAGACATGTCCAAGGCATGCATTATTATTGCCCAAGCATTTTAAAAATGTATTTGTGTATAAAGAATATCAGTCATAAAATGCTGGCTTGCTCAATGGCTCCTCTGATTTTTCTTTTGGATGGCATTGAGACAAGCATTGACTCATATTATGAATAACCTTAATGTAGTCAGCACAGCTTCCCACAGCAGAAGGTACAGAACACAACTGAATAACTGGAAAAGAACATAGCTACTCATATATGCTCAAACCAAAAGAACTTTTTGTTTGGCATAGTTATTTTATATTTAACTTGAACACAAATTTTAAAATGTCTACCAGATGTGATGACAGAAAGTGAAGAGTAAATCCACAAAAGTCATAGATTTAAACCCTCTAAGATTTATATTCATTTAAAGTACTGAACGTGGAATCTTTAAGTTTAGGAGGGCAATATGAAGGTCATGAGACACAATCAGAAAGTAAAGACATATTTCAGTGCTGAGGATTTATTTCAATGGTACAGCGCTGCCTAGTATGTACAGAGCCATGAGTTTGATCATCAGCACAGCAAGAAAAGATTTTTTTTCATTTTGCAGCATTAACAGCTGAGCTATATAGTACACTTCAGTAAATTAAAATTGAGAAGTTAGTGGTCATTCAATGGCCCCAAGGATTATAACCTCTCCATATATATAAATGGACTATGTGATATCCAACCTTAAAGACAGAACATTTCATGTCTAACATGATGTTTCTCATGGCTTATCACAACACATAGTACCAGTTAATATTCAGTCAATATTGTAAAGGAAGATATTATAATTGGGCATCCTCAATGAACATTTCTGCATGAATGTGAGCACCCTGAGAGCGGAGGTTTTTGTTGTTATTATTGTTTGTTTGTTTGTTTTGTTTTCTGTTACTGCTGCACCCCACACATTTTAACGGAGCACGTTCTATTTGTTCAAAGTTCAGCACAAACTCACCCAGTGATAAAGAAATAGCATTACAACTTTCTGAATTGAAAGTATTTGGAAAAGGAAAATGGTACTGTTTCCGGATGACCCATAGAGTTGTCAATATGAGCAAATGTCCATACTTAACAATACCTACATGAAGCTGACTTTCTGTGACATATTACAAACATTGCCATGACTCATATAAATAGCAGCCACAAAACATGTAATTAGAATCCAGAACTATCAAGGTTTGCATCACCCAACTAAAACACTGGCCATTACCAGCCTCCTATGTTTCCAGTTTTATTATTGCAGACTCAGACTCTTGACATGCCTGGAAAATTCTTTCTCAAAATATGTTCTAGTGTAAAGCTAACCTTCTAGATTTAAGAATCCAAGAAATGGTTAATGCCAGGCAGGGTACAGAGGCAATTGGAGTTAAAAGTAGTACCAACCAAGCTTGCATGAAATCACACAACAGGCCCACTGCAGGGACAAGATGGATTCTGCAATTGATTCACCATACAGGTATGCAAATACTGAAACTTATGTTCAAGCCCTAGAGATACGAGATTCAGTTCCACTTTATTCCATGTGAGGCCAATGTGGCCCTGTGTTTCAGGTCTCCTCCTTTCTTCAACATCTTACAGAGGTTATGGTACTGCCAAGAGAAAATTTTTACACAACAGCTGTGATCTATCTATTGTCCAATTTCTGTAGTTCCATTCTTTACAGAGAGAATACAGGTCTATTCTAGCAAATTGCATTTGTAAAAAACTCTCATGAATTCAGGCTTCAGAACAATACTGTGCACGTAGATTTTACAGTGTTTCCTAAAGAGCTTGGACTCTTCAAACCCATAAGGAATCATTATCTATATCACTACATATGTACCTATCTTTTAAGCAAAGCCCATGCTTCAGAATATACAAAGCTCTAGGCATGTTCCAGGTGACTCAGCATTTACTTATACATGTGTATACACATATGCTAAGCTAGATATTGTGAACAAATCCAGGATTTTGATCATATCCAGAATCCTAAATCTCAAACTTGTATCCTTGGTTTTAAAGTCCAGACACAGCTGCCCCAGCACCTGTATGCTCAGGCCTCACCCTAGTGGCCTCAGGTATTGTGCCTACCCTAGAGGTGTGTCTGCCCTTGGGGCATCAGATTCCTAACCTTGATAAGAGCTATGTCTCTTCAATCCAGGGTTTCAGGTTGACTGACAGAGATTCAAGTTTTAACCTTTTGTATCTCTTTCACGTTTTGCATTTTTGTGGGCTTTCTGTTCTGTTTTTGTTCTTGATGTTGTTTCCTATATGCTTTTAGTTTTGTTTGTGGTTTCATGGGTGAGCAGTTGTATGTGTATTTCTTGTTTATATATTTTTGATGTTTCTCTACCTTTTTGTTGCTGTTACGCCTTGATTTTATTCTTTCTTTGAAAGACAGAGAAGGGGGGGGGTGAACATACAATTTATGTGTTAGTAACTTGGCAGCTTTTGTATCACTCTATTATCCATAGACCATGCTAAGGTATCTTGCATTTCCTAACTAGGTGTTTTTCAATCTCATGATAAGAGTGTATATTATGAAGTTTGGACCACCAACCAAAGAATACACATCTATGGACCCATGGTTCGGACCACATTCGTGGCAGAGGATGACCTCGATGGCCATCAGGAGAGAGGAGAGGCCCTTGGGCCTGAGGGTGTTAGAGGCCCCAGTAAAGGGGAATGTCAAGGTGGGAATAGGGGCATGGGTGGGCAGGTAGGTGGGAGGTGGAATTCCCTCATAGAGGTAGGGATGGGGAGGGGGTAGGGGGCTTCCAAAAAGGAGACCCAGAAAAGGGAAAACATTGGAAATGTAAATAAAGTATCAAAAAAAAAGTGTATATTATCAAATTTCCATTCTAGAAGTGTTGAGAGTTAAAGTTAGGTGTGTCCACACTGAAACCATTTTAGGAGGTGGGAAAACAAGCAGATATATTTATTTGTAATAGATATTTCTATGTTTGTATGCCAGATTTTTATTTTTCAGATTGTGCTGAATTTCCACAGAAGCAGTACAGCTTCCTTCTCTGAGCTGCAAGCATCATAACATTTTGTCAGTTTTGTCAGTCCTATTTCTTTTGGTTTTCGGTCTTGTTTCCCAAATCAGATAATCTAAACAGAAAGCTTTGGGAATTAAACTTTACGTCCTCATTTAAGAACTTGCTTTGACTGTGTTTTTACTATTTTCTTGGAGGATCTTTCTGAACAGTGATAATTTATTGAAAAGCTAAAGGTGATATTATGCTTGTGTTCATATTCTCAATGTTCTCTCACTCTCATTAAAATAAATATCCACACAGCAACAGATAGAGCTCTATTGTGTCCCAACTGCAATTCTCTCATCTTCCTTTGCCTTTCTAGATTCCACAAGCAAACGAAGTTCCTCAGTGTTCCTACAACTTTCTTCATTTTCTGTTCATTGTTATGCTAAGATTTGTCATTTATTCTCCTTAGAATGTTCTTATGCCAGATGCTCATGAAGCATTTATTTACCTCTGCACATTTCTGCAAAAAGTCCTATTGTCTTTATGAGCTCCTCTTTATCTTGCTCCTAGAAAAAGATATCATTTTTCATTATCTTTATATATCTTCTATCTTTTATTTTAATATAACTAGAAAATTCATTTAAGAAGGAAAGTGATATAATATACCTTTGAGTATTGAGTTCCCCAAACTACCTTAACTATAAAAAATTATATATATATATATATATATATATATATTCTTTTCCTCTATTTCCTTAAAAGTAACTGTAGAAATCCTTGGATCTTCAGAGTGATAAGATTATCTTTAGTATGACGAATAGATAATGGTGATTTGTGATGCATAGATAGATTTAAGATGAAGACTGCTATATGGAAAGCCCAAGCAGTGGTCCAAGGTGTAACTTGCTACCCACTTCATGAATCCGGGAATAGGGGTGGTGAGTGGATCAAGCCAGTGCCCATTATCAATGATGGATGTATTTATTTATGGCCTCCTGAGTTCAAAACCCTACTGCATGATGGATACCTTTGGGAGTGGTGGGGATGGAATACACATAAGGAATGCAGGAATTCCCTGGCATTGCCTCTGACTCTGTCCTGTGATCTCTCTTATATGCCCATTCTGGAATTACATTGTTACAATAAACCATAAAGATAAATAAACTATTCTCTTGGTTTCTTAAAGCCATTCTAGAAAATTATCACACCTATAGATCAGGTCTTGGAAAAATCATACATTTAAAGTGGTTGTTAGGAGTACAGGCAACTTCAAATCAGCATGGTTTTGCAGACTGAAGTTTAGCTAGAAAAGTCTGACATTGACTCAGATAACTATTTTCACAATTAAATGAAGTTGTACAGTACACAGTTGGTATCTAAAAAGTTGAAGGTTTAATTTGTGTGAGAAAATGTCATAGACTCGATGTAGGAAATATTGTAGCAGAAACATATCATAATAGCTCTGTTTTATTTTTTATTTGATTCAAAATTTTCCCTATATGGCAAAGGAATAGCCATTTATAGATAAAAGAGAACTGACTATTGTCATCCATAAGTGCCAGGGTGCTCTCAAAGTCCAGATTCTATCATCTAAAAAAGAAAATCATGTATCACACAATGCTTTTGAAGACCACAGAAGTGACAGGTAAAGACTGAGTCAAAACATCAATATTTTATCAAAGATCACAGATTCATTGAACAGAATAAGCCAAAAAAGTTAGTTTTAAACAAAATAAAAATTAAGATGGCACAAAACCAGGAACTTATCTATACCCTACTTATAGATATATGCAGACAATTATCACTGAAAAAGTTGATATCAAGTATCATGTCTTCATGTCTTTAAGTAAACCTCTAGTGGGATTATGGCTAGACAGTAAGCAGTAAACTTTTGATGTTCACAATTCCAAAAAATAAATAAATAAAGACAAGCAAGTAAAGTTATTTTCTAAAAGTTCTTCTTTGCAGAAATCTTTTATTGAATCATCATGAAAGGTTTTAAATTTATAAAAATAATTTATTCCTTTCATTATTGTATGTGTATGAGTGTTTTGTGTATCTGGTATATGTAGAAGAGAGTGGCATCGGATACCCTGAGACTGAATGTACAGATGTTGGTGAACTGCTACTACATCAGTGCTCGGATTCAAACCCATGTCCCTTGCAAAAGCACCATGTGCTCTTAGGACTAATCCAACTCTCAAGCCCATCATGAAATATTAACTAATAACAACTACGTTCTTATTACTACTCATCTCATTTCAACTATTAGATAAATAACAAATTTTCTATCTTCATAATTCCTCTCACTTCCAAGGACTATAGACTTCCTTGCATCTTCTTTAAAAATATAGTTCATATAGCCTACGTGGATATATTCTTTAATAACATGATTTCTCCATAGAGGTGTTTGCCCTTTTGAAACATCATTTACTACTACTACTTAGATTTTCTGGTTTAAACTGATCATTATTACAATTCAGATAAGTACCAGAGAATATTAGCCTTTTTTTCCTTTTGTGTTTGGAAATACTACTTTAAGAACTCACTACTATTAATATCATTCAGCCATCTCCCTATTGTAAGGATGGATATATCTCAGCTTTCAAGGTAAAGAGGAACAATTACATCAGATTTTCCAAAGCTCAAAGCTTTCTGAGCTGTATTATATTTCTAGCTCATATATATGATATAAAAAAAATACATAGATTTCACAAAGGAAAATCCTATATAAATAGATTCCAAAGCACCCAACTATAGCATATGAGTGATAGTAATTGAGGGTAATTGTTTCCCTTGAGTATTCTCCTAAATTTACAAGCAGTAGTCATTTTCTCTGAAAGTTAGAAGAAAAGCATGTAATGATCTAGTGCTTATTTGTGACTTTCTCAGCTGTAGCAGCAGTCTAGGATAAGATACTATCATTGCTTAGTAAGTTGTTTCACTTGTGAACTTAGCTTCAGTTACCCTGAAAATAGAAACTGAGACAATGGAGCTTAAGTGGCTTATTTTAGCCACGTGAGTTTACATAGTTTATTCCAGATCTCAAGAAACAGAGAACTGTGGCAAGTGTAAAATGCTGACAAGGACCCTGGCTTTTGCTCCAACTTAAAGACAGCTTGAAAGCCATCATCTAGCCACAACACATAGCATCTTTGTTTTCTCCCTTAGAGTTACCAAAGAAAGAATTACCAGATCTCAGGGTGGAACGTCACTTAAAACTTTGAGAAGAGAAACATTCAGAGAGATGCAGCAAATGATATTTTTTCCTTGATCAGAAACATCTAGAGTCAAATTGCGGGCTTCTTAATGTTTACTTGAAAAAGCAAAAACAAACATAACATGATGATAATCTGTTATTGTGTGAGACAGAAATTCCTACTACTTAGGTATTTTTCATATTCTGAGCTTTCCTTTTGTAACTCCTATGCTCTCATAGAGAATCTATAACCAGGAAGTTAATATCCAGAAAAAATGCAAGGAAGAGTACCTTCTTGCTCATAATTAATTTCCTTCCTGGTGATAAAATTTTCCTCTCATGTTAAACAGAATTTTTAATGACTCAATCTAACTATCGACTGCCAAATAGGAGACTGAAAGTTTTTCAGACCTGTGCCTTACATCTAACCTATGTTAGGAAGATATGGCAATAGGGAGTAGAGCTTTAAAATGTACTGAGAGCTTCATAAATAAAATTTGGCCTGGATATTTGGGAAAAAAAGAAACAAAGATAGCATGCATGAGGAAAAATCAATTATTTAATAACTATGAGGCATAGAAATATGAAAATACCAAGTGTTAATATTAATACAAGTATGAAATGCTTCTCTCTCTTCCAAACTTTCCACTCCAGCCATTGAGCTCCCACATGTTATGTTCTTCAGTTTAGCTGCAGGTGTTACATGATTCCAAAGAAGAAATAATCATGGGAGAATAAAGAGTTTAAATGGATCCAAACATATATATATTTCAAGCCAGCAATCCTGTAATAAGAAATAAGTACCTTAAACATATTAGTAATATCATGAAGGAAATTTAAAATAATATGCATATTAATTTAAAAAGAAAATGATAGGTACCTTGTAAGAATAGATGGAATAGATAATAAGAAAATCAAGTAAAAAAAATACATAGGCTGGAGTGTGGTGGCACACACCTTTAATCTCAGCACTCAGAAAGCAGAGGCAGGCCATTCTCTGTGAGTTTGAGGCCATCCTGGTCTACAGAGCAAGTTCCAGGACAGCAAGGACTACACAGAGGAACCCCATCCTGAACAACCAACAAACCAACCAACCAAGCACACAAAAACAAAAACAGAACCAGCCAACAAACAAAAAACAAACTGAAACGAAAATATTTATAGTGGTCATATTATGCCTAAAAGTATAATACTTAACTATGAAGATGTATATAAGTAGATTGTTATCAAACTAATACATAAGAGGGAAAGAAGGAACAAATAAAGAAACTAATAAGCAGAAGATTACATTGGAAACTGTGAGCGATACAATAAAGGAAAAGACAGCGAGAATGGAGCAGAAAAATATGTAGACTAATAATGGATGACAATTTTACTGGATTAATAACCTTAAACCAAATTATAGATATAAGAATCTCAGACAAAAGGAAATTACAAATTAAAAAAGCAATTGTATAGGTAGGTCATATCTAAGCACCAGAAACAAAGATTAAAATTTCCATGTAAATTTTAGAAAATAATGTAATAACTTTTATTAGAATCCATGTTAATAAGAAGAGTGGCCTGGAAGATTCAAAGCAGACTGCTGAAAGGGAGCAGTCTTTTGCATCCCCAAGAATATTAATGGAAACATTTGATCTCTCACTTCAGAAAAAAGTGAGGTATATGCATCAGGTCTCTAATGTCAAAAAGAAGTGAGATGCATATTAAGCAAACAAGGTGTCACACTACACAGCAGATCGTGGTAAGTCAGACAAACTGCAGAAATGCTGAATGTTAGATTTACAAAGGAACAATAAACTCCATTTAGAGCAATGAAGAAAGTTATGAAGACGAAAGAAAATTTCTCTTATTCTCTATGGTCTGAGCATAAAACGAAATGAGAAAGAAATGATATATTTTTCAAACAACCCAATGTTTTAGATGGTGTGCTAGGCGGATGGGTTGGGGCAGATCATCAAAATGGACTGGAAGATCGAAGAGGCGGAAGGACATGAAGCTATGACTGATAAGCTTATAGCTATGCAGGGCAAACCAGTTTTAGCTGATGAAGGGACAAGTTATTTGTAGAAGATGAGGAGTCATTAGTAGTTACCAGAGTGGATCAAGTAACTATTTTAAATATCTCCTTTAAAGGAGAGAAATATAAGATAATAGCTACTGTGACCTAGGGACCACACTGATAAATCTTTGAAGTGATTTCACTTCAATTTAAATGAATTTTCAAAATTTTAGATATTAGTTTATATTTTCTAACCTTTACTTGTACCTATTTTTATTTAATTGCAATGCTATCTTTTAAACTAGCACTCATACTTTTCAAAATAGTAAATATTTGAGAGATTTTAAGCATCATATCAGATAGACTAAAAGTTAAGATTTGTCGATTTTAATATAAATATTAAATTGTTAATGTAATGAATATAACTTTTCAAAATTAACCTATCCTGAAATGTGTTATGCCCATTCAGTGACAATAGTTTCATTCTCAAGAAAGAGTAAAGCAGTCTCTTTCTAATCATCTGGAAGGCCAGTGACTTCATTAAGCAAGGACTACTTGAATGTTAATCACTAAATATAATCACTAAAAGTAGTGCTTTGGGGGAAAGGACATTAAGAAAACAGAATAATGAACAAAACACATATTAGAAAGCTGTGGTTACATGAAAATAGGAGACAAAAACACTCAATATTCATTTCTGTGTGATTTAGAGAGTCATGGAGAGTGGGAGAGGAGAGGAGAGGAGGGGGGGAGGGAGAGAGAGACTGGGCAAGTGCTCTACTACTGAGCTAAATTTCTGAGCCCCAGAGTAACTAATTTAGACATAAAAGAACTAAAAAAGGAATCACAGAGTCATAAATTTCCCCCTCAGCTGCATTTTGTGGCCACAAAGGAAAATTATCTTACTGTGAAAAAAATAAGGTAAAATAATAGTCCTCAAACCTTTTAACTTTATATATCTTCTGAAATATTTTCTCAAAACATAGTGTGACCCTGAATGCAGACACCACTGAGACCCTAAATGACTTCCATAGATTACCACACAGTCACAGCTTCTATAATAAGAGGAATAATATATGAAGCCTGCTGCCCTTCCCATTAGTCCCAGCAGGCCTTGTCCCTATGGCTAATTCTACTTTGTCTTGAATTCTCAATGGGATGATAGTCTATGTATCTGATACATTGTTAGCACAGCAGGAGAACACCATTTGGAAATGATCATATGTTTCAGATATACATAAATAAAGGAATATTTTGTTTTAGAAAATAGAACTTTAACTTGTTAAACTAAACTTCCAGCTTAAGTTTGAGTGGACAGGACAAATAAATAGACTCAGACTCTCACTAGACAATAGAGAGCCTACGAGGAATACAATGACCTCCATTCTGTAGGAGATGAAAACAGGATGAGAAGGATCCCTACCCAAAGGGTGGAGTGTGGTATTAGCTGGCACATGCTGAGCTACTCACTGAACCCCTTTCTATGCCTGAATTATGTATCAGGTAATAGGAGATTAACATCCTACAAGTTGTTACGTATACAAATAAAATGTCATGTAGCAAATACTCTTACATTTAAAAAGGAAGTAAAATATAAGATATTTTTGTTAAAATGCTAAATTTATTTAAAATCCATTATTATAAAGCATTTAATTATGGTATAATTTAAATGCGCAATAGCTGGTCAGATAGTATGTTTAAAAGAGTTGCATTGTGAATGCTACATTCATATATAAGAGATTATTCAAATAGTGCATTGAAGATACTGTAAGCTTA
Source organism: Uromys caudimaculatus (assembly GCA_028551405.1). NCBI lineage: Eukaryota > Metazoa > Chordata > Mammalia > Rodentia > Muridae > Uromys > Uromys caudimaculatus. Next base: position 87,489,956 of record CM052701.1, read on the forward strand.
ATAAGGAAAACAAAGATGTGGTTTATCCAACTTTTCAAAGTTGCTTAAGATGTACTTATGGGTATAAGGCAACATAAAGCATAGTGATTGAAATATAGACATTTATATTAAAAAGAAGACATTATAAAATTTACTATAATTAAAATCGGATCAATATGTAGTAGAAAAACAGATGTTGCGCTGTAATTCTGTTCATAAATAGTACTTTCTCAGCAGAGACAGGCAACATTGATAGTGTGTCTGAAATGAAGCAAAAGTATCTCCCACTATTACTTTTTCCTTGCTATTTCTATAAAAATCCAAGCAAGAGACAAAACAATTACTTTTCCTGTTGCTGAAATAGTTCACATTTCTAAAGATTATGTATAGAATACATATAATGCATTTTCAGATGGAGAAAATATCATGGTATCCCACTACTTGACAAAGTATTGCAGGTACCTAAGGACTTGAAAGAGAGAGATTTAGTCATTCCCAGGGATGAATCCTTTAACTGGTTATCCATGTCAAATGATCAACCCAATATTAAAACAATGTTAAACAGACCCAGTAATACACACACACACACACACACACACACACACACACACACACACACAAATGTGTGTGTGTTGCATGTTTAAGCATATTTGTTATTGTACCAGTTAAAGAAAAAATGGATATGAATTTGAGAGTTAGCAATATGTGGGCCATGGAAGGGGCTGGAAGGTGGCATTGATCTGGGATATTTGTGTACTTATTTTTAAATTTAAAACAAAAATTTAAAAAGAACACATATAAGGATAAAGCAACAACCATAACAATAAAAATTTTATAAATGAAAAAAAAAAAGCTGGAAAGTAAGGTGGCATCCACTGCGATGATTAGAAGGATATGTGTTGATCATGTGCTAATTCCTTACCTTGAAGTTGGTAGTATTGACAACCAGTCTTATAATTTTTGTGTTAACCAACAATCAAACTTTGGACATATGCATATACTGAATAAATCATATTATAAAATATGAAGTATTATAAAATAAAACTCTAAACTATTTAAACACAACTTTGATTCATAGACATTGCTTGAGAAATATTATGTTGTGGACATCAACATATATATCTATATAGTTTTAGGGAATGGATTTTTGCTACATTTATACATGCCAATAAGTGGTTGTATATCATTATTACTGTAGCTTCAGTCTACTTCATTGCATTAAGGTAAAATGCCAAATTTAAAAGAGGAAAATGATTGCATTCATATTACAAAATACATATAAAAATTTGGAGTTCTATGTAAAGTCGCACTCTCAGATTTGCAAATATTATATTAAACTAACGTATATTTCTCACATCAAATATTAGCACACAGTTGAAAAGTCTATTTCTTTTTCAATAGCATAACTCAGTGCTGACTCACAGCTGCTTCACAAAACGGAAGAGCCAAGAATAGACTGACCTGCCTTTCAACAAAGATCATAGCTCAGAATAACTTTAGCTGGACAAAAGGAGAAAGAGTGCCTAGAATTAAATTTGTACCTAAAAAATAGAGAGTTGCAGCTAATATTCGATCTCAAGAATTCATGATATTGAATAATATACTTTTCTAGACTAACATTTAACACAGTAAATAAAAGTTTTTTAAAAGTACAGCATGAAAGTTGGATAATTTTTAGATATATTTCCATTTTCAAATATTTTTTTATTTATCAGTTCTCAATTAACATTTGAAGGAGCTGACCTTCAAGTGAGTAACAATAAGCCATCACTTTAGGTAAAATTATGAGGTTGAAAGTATTCATATCTAAGTATCTTTGCCAAGTTGATAATCTACCCTGAGAAGATTCTTAGTATTATGAGTGATCTAAATGGAGCCAGTTTTTATGTCTGGTAAGAAATAGTAAGACTGTAGTTTATATTATTGTCCTGTTCTATACAAAAATTAGTTAAATATCATCCTTTTGTTTCCAAACTCTAATATAATTCCAACCATGGAATTCAAGCTGAATTAGAATTAAAATTCTGTGTAAGAAACATCATTTTCTAGCCCATATAACAATTTCTATGTATCACATAGGTTATCAAACATCACATAATGATTATTTCATTCAACAAAATAAAAGTCTCAAACAATATTTATCAAGAAAGTAAAGACCAATTGGAACTACATCTCCAAACTGATGACAAATTTTAGAAACAAGGAAGTTGAACATGGTGGTATATGACTGTAACTATAGCATTGCACAGGTAGAGCCAAAATATATACAATATAATGACCATTAAAAAAGTCCCAACAACTTCACAAAGCAGATGATAATATTTGGTAGAAAGACTGTAGAAAAATGGAGTGTGAATATTTTGATAACTTAAATTTAAATGAGCTGATCTTGTCAGATTGTCACAAGGTGCAAGTCCACAAAGGAAAATAACTTAGGAATTCTTTCCTTATATTGCTTAAAACAAAGTTCCTATGTGTTCCAGTAACTTTATCCTCATATTTTTCACCCCAACATAGATGCAGATATAAAAAAGATGGGAATCAATCTATTTCAAGATCGACTCTTGAGCATATGCTTTATCCTACCACAAAAACATTTGCACAACCATGTTTACTGCTGCATTCTTCCTAGTATATAGAAACTGAAAACAACTAGTGTATGCTAATAAAAGAGGGATTTTAAAATATGGTACTTTTGTAAGATGGAATATTATGCAATACTTTTAAAAATGAAAGCATGAAATTCATGGGTAAATGAATGGAACTAGAAAAGTCATCCTGAGTGATGCAACCGAGACCTAGAAAGAGAAATATTGTATATAGCTGTTTATATGTGAATACTAGATATTAAACTACTGATAGCCAAGCTATAATCTGTGGAACCGCAGAAGTTGGGTATAGAGTAATGTACTAAGGGAGAAAGAAAGATCTCCCTGGGAGAGGAAAATAAAGTTGGTAAGTACAGATTGATGTGGGTACATAGAAAGGGAGAATAAATCGGAATGAGAAAGAAGGAATGAAAGAGGAAATATGGGGAGAGAGAGCTAAAATTAAAGGCTATTTGAGGAGTAAATAGTCACTAAATTAAGCTCAAGTAATGGGATTTTGTTACATGTGAATGAGTAGTTGGACAAAGGGGTCTCATGGGAGTCTCCAAACAATGTAGCCTGTTGCTAAGGCTATAGGTTGCTCTCTACAGCCTGAGACAGGCACCACTGATGAAACAATTCCGGCACAATTTATTGAAAGTGGAAAAGTTGAGCTGGTGCCTATAGTCTTCACCCCTATGTGCTAGCATCTTTGATAAATAGAAGGTTCTCTTCCTGCAACCAAAAGAGAAATGTAAACATCAAGTAAGACATAAAGCCTTTAATATGTGATATAAAGGCTGTCCAAGATATGCTACGATGGTGGTACACAGATTGGGAGTCAATATATGATTTGACTGAAGGCCACAACCATGAGACCCAATACATATAAGTTAAAAAGAATTTGATAATAGATAGATAAAAGACCTAAGATTTTAAAAAAGTACTACCATTCTAAAAAAGAAGAGAAAAGTAGCAACAAAATGATGCCTAATGCTATTCTGCTACACTCATAGATCAACACCTTGCTCACTCACCATCAGAGATGCTTCTTACTGTAAAAGATGGAAACAAATTCAGAGATCCACAGCCCATACATTATGGAGAGTAAGAAAACATGGAACACCCAGATGTAAGGGAGAAGTCTCTATCAGATCACTCCCCTCAGGGCTCAGTGATTCCTCAGAAGAGGAGGCAGAAAGAGGGTAAGAGCCAGAGGAGATGGAGAATATTAAGAAAACAAGGTTCTCCAAATCAATATGCACAAAGATCATATGAACTCAAAGAGATCAAGGCAGTATACATGGGGTCTACATGGATCTATACCTGGTCCTCTGTGACTTCCAGTTGTGTTTTTTTTTTTTAAATTAAATTACTGGATGTGTCAACTAGTGGTTCTCTGATTCTTGTGCATTATCTTTGCCTCTTTTCCATGTGTTTGTTTTGTGAGTTATGATGTGTTAGTTTTTGTTTTGTCATATCATACACTATTATATTATATTCACATAGAAGCCTATTATTTTTCTAATGTAGGACAGAAAGGGAGTTCATACACACCATCATTAAGATGGTATGCAAGATATGTAGGGACTTGAGGCAGTAGAGAGAGGAACAACCATAATCAGAATATTGTATATGAGAAAAATATCTATTTTAAATAAAAGAAAAAAACACAAATAGCCTTGAATCGGCAAACATACTGTAATACAGCCACATGGTGGATGGAATAAATGGAACATTTTAAATCAAAAAAGGAGTCCATGTACACATGCTAAAACTCAAATGAGAACCTTAAAAATATGATGTATGAGATAAACCAAAACAAAAATACTGTGTACAATTCTATTATTTGAAAATAGAAACAGACAATACTATAGATAAAGAGATTAAGATGGTATTTCCTGGGGCTAGGTAGGTAATGGGAAGAATAATTGATTATAAATTTGTTTGTCTGTGTTTTTTGTTGGTTTATTTTGTTAAGATAAATGAAAAAATCTAAAACTGAATACAGAGCTGTGTGATTACATCTAAAACTATTGCACTGTAAATCACAAATGTGTGAATTATGTCAATGGACTTGGTAAAATGGTAACTTTATTTAGTGCTGCTGTTGATATAAGCTATTCTGTAAGTGAAAACTGAGAGGATTGGAAAGATGGCCCAACTGTTAAAGGAACTTACCTTTATTTCAGAGGGCTTGGATTAGATTTGCAGACCTTCCATGATGGATCACAACCATCCTTAACTACACTTCTAGTGGGTAAGATCTGGCTTTCTAGCCTCTGAAGGCGCCACACACCCCACATGGCATACATACATACATACATACATAATACATACATGTGGGCAAAATACACATGACAAAATATATATTTTAAAATGAAAAATTAAAACAGCTGTTTTAGTTAATCTTGGCTGTTATAATGAAGAGCTTTTGGTTGGATAACTGTGAAACAAACAAAATTTATAGTGTAGAAATTGATAAATCCTAGATGAATGTTGAGGAATTTGAACCCAGCAACATTCCTGCTCTGGCAAGGGATGACATCCAAAGATTTAAGTCTGTGTGATCTGGCTAGAATACAGACACAACATACACCTTTAATCTATCTGGCTAGAATATCAACAGACCTTTAGTACATACTGTTAATCCCAAACAATGATTACTAAATGAGGGGCAGACAAAGTGACAAATCAGAAAAAAAATTGACAGAATGAATGAGACAGGATATTCCCCTCTCACAAGAACATACAAGAAAGAGGCTACTTGAGTTCGGTGCCATTCAGTTGAATGCAGTTGAGTTCAATTGAGTTTGTGTATTCTGTTCAGTTTGTGCTGTCAGTGCAGTTCAGTTCATGGAGTTTAGAGGCAGTTTTTCTAAGCAAAGCAATTCAGTCAGAAGCCAAGAGAAGCCAGTTTGAATCAGTCAGCATGGAGAGGAGTTTGAGCAAGAAAAGTTGAATTGAATGAGCCAGGCAGAGTTCAGAAATAGCTAGAAAAGTTGATTCAGCAGTAAGTCTCAGAGGCTGAAACATTCTAGCCCTGGGTTAGCAGATGGAAAAAGAAGCTGAAGTCTTCTAGGCCTGGCTTACAGAATTTTAGATCATATGGAAGCTAGAAGCTTCTAAGCCTAGGCCTAGGGATAGCTAGATAGAGGGCTCTGGGCTCAGCTCAAGGAATGTACTCATAAAGCATAGGTATGGCTCTCATCTTATCACTTTATCGGAAGGAATAAAAGTGACATTTACAGATGAATGTGCCAGTAGGTTGAGGACAAAGATCTTTTTATATAACCAGATGGTAAAAGGGCTAGTCAATGAGGACAGGAATTTCATTAAGTGTCTTATACTCTCAGAGTTTACTTCTCTCCTGACAGCTGCCCTGCTGACACTTCCACATACTGTTTAGGTTTGAAGATATGAATTTTAGTTTCAAAGACATGCATATTACAAATGTAGCTAACTATTGTCTGGGTTTATGCATTATTTTAATTTCATCAAGGTGATATTTATAAACCTGGCCTCTTTTCAGAGAAAACTTGTCATGAGAAAAAACTGTGGAGGAGCTCAGATTTAAGCTTACATTTCTTGAATAAGTTTATCATATTAGTGAAGATAGCTTTCAGTTTAACAGAAATGCTGGATGCAGTTTTAAGTCATTTTCTCTAAAACACTGCCAAAGTGATAAGAGAATAAGAAATACAGACAAAAATGAAAGTGAAACGTGGAAAAAATAAAAATACAAAAGCTGCTTTGCCTAGAGTGTGTCTTTTGGATCTCAGAAATACAGACTTCATGTCTTTGCGGCAAGATGTGCAGACAGTCTCATAGTGACTCCCAATCCTCAAAATTCCCTTAAAAGTACAAAACTAACAAAAACCGGGAAAGCTTTACTACCCACTAGAAGAAATGCAAGTCCCAACACCACCTGCAGGGCAATAGATAAAAATAGTTCCAGAACTGAAATGGGTAATACTGAAAAGGCCATTGTAGCTTCTAAATTGGCAGGTCATCTTCTTACAAAAGGAGCAATGACTCTTTGGAGATGGGATATCTCATTGTTCCTCATGTAAATTCTATGGATGATTTTTTTTTAAAAAAATATGGCAACTCAAATCTATAACAAAGTAAGACTAATACTTCATTAAATTTTAAGCTGTTAGCAACTGAATAAGAACTCAGTAAATCTGTATGAATTCTTTGAGAAAGTAAAAGAACATAAGGAGGAACAGCAAGAGCAGGACAAGAAATGGAAGCAAATATTATAATATTCTGTCCCTGAAAAGATGTAACAACCTAGCTTTCTGGAAAAACAACAAACAAATATAAAAAGAATTCTGTGTTCCTCTGTCAACCTCCAGGGCTCCTTGGATAAATGACTGATTCTAGGACTAAGGACATAAACACAAAAATGTGTCTAAAATTCCATAGTATGATAACATTTTTCAAATGACAGGGCATGCCAGAAATAAATAGAAGCCTGATTGATGGGTCTCATAATGGCCAAACTGTAGACAAATTTAGCATGAAATGAACACTATTTGAAATAGAGTGCTAGATAAAATAGGTTTCTATGGATATATTGTAATATAAATATATAAGTAAATAAATATAGGACATGTAAACAATACTTTGTAACATAGTATGATGAAAATTTAAATGAAGAGAGAATTATAATATTGGAAAAGCATGCCATTGTGAAAACATTACACTAATAGTTGATTCCGGCAAAAACATTTAAATAATACTTATATTTTAATAAAAAAGATGAATTCATGAGATTTCAAAATATCAGGCCATATTTGCAAAGGTAATAATATAAACTCTCTAGTGTACATAGATACCTGGCAGGCAATATTTAATGAGGTGATCAAAGTTAATATACAGCTTATGGAAAAACTGACTTCTTGGGCTTTTAGATAAAATTCATAGAAAAAGCCACTCCAGGCTTATATTGCATTCTGCATTTCTATTGAAAGAAAATGATCATAAACTAACGAATAATAAAGTAGTAAAATGTAAAAACAAAATGATATCATAATTTAGAGTAGTAGGTAAAATGTCTTATTGCAGCTATATAAATTATAGTGCATTATTAAATGATAATATTTATATACAATTAGTTCAGAGGTTATAGCAGCTGCTGTACAATACCTTTACCACCACAGTAGCTAGTACAGCAAATAAGGACAATGTGGGTTTAAAACTTCTCTTTCACAGTACTAATCTACAGATCTCACTACCATAAAGAACCATATCCAAAGGAAATCACTAGTGTTAGCAATAGCAAAGAAATGGCAATCAAAAATAATATAAAAAATCACAGCAAAGGGTCCACATAATGCAATACAAAATAACATAAGAAAAGTACCCACGGAAAGAAAAAAAATTGGATACATCTCATGCTATAAAATACAGAGCATGACACTCTTAGCAATTGCTGGGAGTTTATATCTCGAAGTAGCAACATGGAAAAGCCATTCTCAGAGGTTTTGGCTAAATCATTCTTGGCCTTAGAACTCACGAATAGCACTGCTGGGATGATGTTTCAGGCAAATTTTTAGATAAAGAATTACAAATTTTTGGGATGTTTGTAACAGCATCAAATAAGAGGCATCGAGTTTATGTGTACTGGGGAAATGAATTACAAATATGAATGGAGCCTCCCAACAATGATTAGCAAGTGGTGGCATCAGGCAGACACAGAGAGTATTACAGAACCATAGAACACAAAAGGAAACTCACTATTATACTACCTTAAATATAAATAAACTTAAATATTCAAATATATATGAAAATATCTTATTGTACAACACTACTGCATACTTAAAAATTTATTAAACATGTTCAATGTTTAAAATTGTAAATAGTCTGAATCAATAGTGAATAATATAAAATTTCAAGTGTGAAGTTTTGCATAGGTAAATAATCATGTGTCAAAAATTTGGAGTATTATGATTAACTGGTTTATTGACATATATCTTTCAAAATTATGATATCTGGAATTAACAATTATAAAAGGCGTTTTTGAAACTAATGAATCCAGTTTTGTCTGCATTAAGTGCTTTTATTATGAATAATTTTGCTATATACATTTTTAAATAACAGGTTTTTTTGTTTTTGTTTAACTGATACAAGTATTCATATAAAATAAGCATTTTAAAGGTACTTAGAAGGAAACAGTAGTATTTCAGTGAAGTATTTTCTAATTTTAGTTTTCCTATTTTTCTACAGTTCTTTTGTTCTGTGAAAACTTAAAATAAGTATTGAATCTTAAAGACCCCAGTTAAATTCACATCTTTTAAGCAAAGCAAAGTCCTGCTGTGTCTATAATTGCTGGAAGGAGGCTCTTTGGATAACCATGGCCACCCACTGGCCAGAGAAACAAGGAAGGATAGACCTTCAAAGTTTCTCTCGGATGGAAGGAATGGACACTTTACTATGATGTGGATAAAAGAAAGGAACAAATTGAACCATTAATTGTAAAGTACCAGTCCAACTTTGATGAATTTATAGAGCAAATGAAGTGAGAGAGGCTGCATGAAAGTCACCTACAGAAATACTAATCCTTTATGGGTTTGGTGCCCTTGAACCTGCTTATTTGCATCTCTATAATAAGACTGAAAGAATAGAACCAAGTGTCTCTCTGTTCATGTATAGTTCATTCTCTAAGAGAATAAAAATGTCTGACTTCTAGAAACAGTTCCATTTGTGTCTGTGGCATTATCTGAAAACTTTGAACTAAAACTTTTCCACACGTTGTGCCTTTCTCATATTTCCTAATGTATTTCTTGCTTATTTTGTTTCCTTTTTAGTGGTGCTAGCCTCACATATCAAAATGATTCCTTTCTTCAGATGGAATTATGAAAACAATTGAATCCTTTAAGTCAGTGTTTTAAATTAGTAATCACCTGTCACTGGCAAGATCTTGATGTTTCAGGCCTGTGTGAACTCTGCATGGTTCAGAAAGCCTTGAGTAAGTCCTGAAATGTAAAATGATCAGAAAATTGAACCCAGCTAGGAATTGTGTGTGAGTGTGAGTGTGTGTGTGTGTGTGTGTGTGTGTGTGTATCTGTGTATATATACACATGTGTATATATATGTGTTTATATATACATATATATATTATGTATATATATACATATATACATAATATAACATGAGTAAAAGGGAAATAAAAAGTACATTAACTTCAAAATTAAAATGACTTAAGCTTTTAGCACTATTGCTATTAAATTGAATAAAAATTTCTTACCCATGATCCACATGTACATTCAGCTGGTATAAAAACCATATATTTTTTCACTATAAAGAAATACTCTTGCTTTCCTTTTTCTGTCTTTAAAGCCAAATATATTGATTCTTTTTCTATTTTGAGGTAGCTTCCAGAAACTCATGAAATATAGTAACCCTTGCTGGTGCTGTATTTTAGAGATTAGGAGTCACGTGGTTACTCAGTCTTACTGTAGCACACTGGTTATATTTTAGCTTCTTTTTCCACTGGCTTACTTCTACAAATTGAGGCTATAGTTAAACATATCTTATCTTTCATTGTGTTACAATAGTTTTACAGGTGTACCTGGTAAAAAATTACAGCCATTTTTCCACCCAAGCTGGATTCTATCATCTAGTAAAATGTTTTATTCTCAGAGAAATCTTCTCAGAGTTTCAGAAAACCAATTTAGCTCTTTAGGAGTGGATGGAAGGTGACTCACCATGAAATATTGATATTAAAGTGTGGGCTGAAGTGTTCTCAATTGTATACTAACAGTTTTCTTTTCAAAGTTACTCCTGTACTCCTGAACTTCCAGAAGACTCATCCTTTGATTGTTTGTGAGTGCAGAGTCCTATCATATCACCTCACAACAAAAGAAATTTGTTCCAAATGATTACCCATTTAGGCAAACACCTTTGCAATGACTTCCACATTTAATTCTGTTCACAAAGAAGAGCCAGTACTGTGTTAAAGAAATCCACAGGCTTTATAGGTAAAGAAATCCATCTGTTTTGAAGACTATGATTATGAATTAACCAACAGATAACATATTTATCTCCAGTTACATAATTAATTTATAATTTTTAAGCCTGTTGTTTTTACATTCTTTATGATGAATAGCTTTGAAAGATTTCAAGACATTTATTAAATGAGAAAACATTTTATCACAATTATCAGGAAATGGACATAAAAATAAGCAGATATTTAATTCTATAGCTCTACATTATATAAACAATAAAATTGGGCTAGTATAGCATTAGATTATCAAAACTCATTTCAAGATGAAAATAAACTGTGTCAGGAGTATACATTAAAACCAAAAAATACTTCCAGACTGGCTCCAATCTCATAAATTCAGCATATTTAATGTATCTCCATTTGATCTATTTTACAAATTCTTGGCCATGGAGACATTTCCAGTCTTTTCTGTTTTAATTGATCTTATAAACATCTTCCTGTTTTTAGGTATAACTTATACAATGTTGACATTGACCTTTCTTAACTGAAAAGTTAATTATAAGTGTTCTGCTCAACTTTTATAATTGCTCAAATATTTAAGATAAATTCTCAGCTTCTTAATTAAGCATAAATACCATCTATAACTCCTTCTCTGGTTTCACCCCTAAAAGCTGCCATTTTCTGTTCCAGTGTTCCAAATGTATCAGCATTCTAAATCATTGTGACCATGCATTTTCTCTTGAGTAAGTAAAGCAGGAAGAAGAAGGTGAAGGAAAAAGGGATGAAGGAAGAAAGCAAACTATGAACAAAAATAATGATAGGAAAATAGCATGGAGAGCCAAAAACTAAAACATAATTAGAGAAAAGCAATAAGTGGAGGATTATTTTGGAATTTGAGTAAGATTCAAGCAATATATAGAGGTCATTAATTAATTTTGAACTTAAAAATGTCAAGAAACCATAAAACCACTTTGAAAAAGATAATGAGGGAAACTTGGAAAGGGAATAACATTTGAAATATAAATAAAGAAGATATCCAAAAAAAAAAAAATGGACAATGAGTAACTGAGAATAAAAATGTTCAGAAAGAAGATATTTCCAAGCATAATTTGAAATGGAAAACCTTCCACAATCTTACAAGTGAAGTTTTTAAATAAAGTACCAAATAATATAGCTGTTCCCCTGGGGTAAACCTATATGTAGACATAAGTATGAAGCTAGAGTGAGAGCCAGAGTCTCATCTTAGAGGGCAGTTGCTGTTAAAAGTGATAGCAAATAGTCACTGGGGGAATTAGCCACCATCACTGCTGTGTGGCTTGCTGTATCCACCTTGGAACAATTGCCATGCCCTTTGCTTAAGCTACTAAAGTTGTGGCCGAATGTTATGTTTCACTTATGTCTCTCCAGAGTCCTTTGCTGCTTCAGGCATCTAGAATCAACTGTGAGTAAAGATGGGATGGTGAACGATCCTGTGATGCTGGCTCTGCTCACAATCCGTGTGTCTGCCTAAAGACAGCTTATGCACTGTAAGCATATATTTTAAAATGGCAGTTTAGACTTTGAAGGAACTTAGTGTTTGTATGGATTAGAACATGAAAAAAGTCCATAAACCAACATGCCATAGAGACACAAATTCAAACTAGCTGATCAAAACCAAAAGTCTTTTACCTTTTGTCATGCATTTGGGTTTTGTTTCCTTATGCATGTATCCATGTCTCAGCGAACCATTAATTGGAATGCTTTAACTACATTACATGGTATGAAGAATTTAAGAATTATTATATTCTAAAAATCACATGCACTGATGAGAATACAACTATCCATGCTAAATTACATATATGTTTTACCATATTTAGATTGGATAATCCCTTCCTCTAGCATTATTTTAATGTTGTAAAATGGACGTGTGTTTCTGACTTCCAAAGTAGGGCTCACTGTTGAGACAACTTACTGCTTCTTCTTGAAAACATCAATGTGCAACCGACACAGCTACAGGGCTTTGAAAATGTAAGGGCCTTGATAAACCAGATTTTTTCCTTGTAGGTAAAATTCTTCCTAAACAAAGGCCATGCTCAAAAGCATATTTATGAACCCAAAGGATATGCAAGAGCAGCTATGCAGGTGAAAGGGATCTCATTTACATATGTCAAATTAAGTCTTCATGTTTCTAAAAGGTGCCAGAAATTTAAGTGGGTTTTAAATAGGTCAGAAAAATCTACTCAACTTTCTACAGGCTTCTCAGCTATAGACAAGTGATTCTGTCAGAGGCAGCCAGGGCTCGAGGAAAGGCCAGAAATGGCTGCTCTGTGCTGAATAAATTCTCCTTAGTGACCTTTCCATGACAACTCTCTCATTTCCTATAACGTGGAGACAATTAGTGTTAAATTACGTGTTTGTGGAGCAAAGCAGCAAATTTTGACGTAGAGGTTTCACTGGAAAGAGTGTTGGGGAATGTGTAAAAACAGCTCCTGACAAGTAATAGAATTGTAGTGTTCAGTTCCTTCCCTTATCATAGGAAAAAGTGGACGTCTAAATCCTTGCACCAGCCCAAAGAGTGTAGCACAGCAATTTTAAGTCAGGATATTTCTGGGAATGACAAATTCTTAGGTTAGTAATCTTTCAGTAACATAATGGACTGTATTTCTAAATACATTTCAGCCACTCCTCCATTATTATTCATTCAATTAACAGTCTTTTTATGATATGAATGAGATTATCCAAAATGTCGAAATCAGAGAAATTCTATATTTATTTGGAGCTTTCAAAAGATTAGTAAAGTAAGTGTGTTGCTTGAATAAGAATGGGCCCCCATAGTTTCATACATTTGAAAGCTTAGTCACCAGGGAGTGCCACTATTTGAAAAGGATTAGGAGGTGTGGCCCTGTTGGAAGTAGTCTCACACTTGAGATGGGCTTTTGAAACCTCTCGAAACCCCAAGCTATGGTCAGTATTGTTTTCTTCCTGTTATCAGAGAATAATGATTTAGAAGTGTCAGCTACTTCTCCAATACCATATCTCCATGCTCCTGCCATGATTATAATAGATTAGCGCTCTGAAACTATAAGCAAGCCCCAATTAAGTCCTTTCTTTTATAAGAGTTGCTGTGGTTTTGGTCTCTTCACAGCAACAGAACACTGAATAACAGTACATTGTCTATCCTCAAGGTGGACCATGTTCACTCAATACATATACTTTCCGGAAATGGCTATGCATTGTGTATTATTTTATTTCCAGAAAATGAGCAGCTAAAAGAACAACAAAAAATTCCTTTCTTGTATAGCTTGACTGATAATTACTAGGCTGCAAATCATGCTTAATTTAATGTATAAATTAAGTCTTACACAGATGTAGAAGCCAAGGATTTAATACATATGGTAAAGGTTTGTGGACAGAAAGGCCAGAGAAGAAATTAGTGATGGAACCTGTGTGGTTTTGAACTAGAATGGCTCCCTTGGACTCTTGTATATGAATGCTTGGCTCTTAGGGAGTGGCACTGTTAGAAGGTGTGGCCTTGTTGAAAGAAGTGTGTCATTATTGGGTCAGGCTTTGGGTATCATAAACTGAAGCCACAGTCTCCAGCTGCCTGAAAATGAATATGTAAAACTCTTAGCTCCTTTTCTAGTACCACGTCTGCCTGCATGCTGCCATGCCTCTCACATTGAGGATAATGTACTAAATCTATGAAACTGTAAGCTAGCGCCAAATAAATGCTTTCCTTTAAAAGAACTGTTATGGTCATGGTGTCTCTGCACAGCAATAAAAACACTAAGACAGAGCCAAAATAGGACAAAGGCAAAGAAATGATCAACAAGGAAGGTAAGAAAGTCTCTATTGTGTGTCAAACAATCATCTTGTGAATAACTGAAAATTTTGGAGATAGCAATGGGAAGAGATGGAGGTGTCCCAAACAAATTTTACTTAAAGAGAAAGTGTTGGCAGAATTTTAAATAAAATGATGATGAGTCACCAGTGAGGTGAAACTACTTATATCCAGTTTATTACTGAATGTCACTTTCCATCGCAGTGAAAGAAATCAAATTGTTGATTAGCCCATTAATTTCTTCTGCTTTGGTATTTTTCATAATGTAAAAATGGATAAATAATTAGATAAAACCCAGTGTTAGCAAAATTATCCACAAGTTACTCAGACCCTTAAATAATTCTACTTCTTACTCAATAGTGTTCTAGTTAAAATACAAAAATGCAAAGTAGCAAAGCTTAACAAAACCATGGGCTTTCAGAGATAAGCCTACTTAATTGTTGACTTCCATATATGTAATTGTTCCATACATTTTTACCTGATATTAAAATGTTGTTAAATATGTATTTTAGCAATTAATATCCTATGCTATTAAGGAGATAGATTGCTTTCCTTAAGTCTTACACATGTCATTGGTTACTGGGTTTTAAATTCACATTTATATATTTATTAATTCTTCAAATACCAAACAAACTTATCAATCCAGTGTACAGCTTACTAAGTGGGAGAAACTATATTTCATCAAACCAGTAGCTACATATACAGTTCCTCACAAATAATAATCATGTCATGTTTTTTTCTTGACGTAGGTATTGTTGATACCAAAGTAAAAAGTTTTTGAAATGCCACAGGCTAGCTGCCCCCACAGGTTGAGCCTGGGGCTTGATGTATCTTGGATTCTTGGATTAAAGGGCTTCGGTCCCTTTAAAAACTGCTAACCATTGCCTCATCCTCTTGAAGATGATCTTCTTCCTTGCATAAACCCAGTGATATCAGGCATCAAATATGACAGTGTGTGTGTATGTGAGAGAGAGATCATAGAAAAGGGAAAAATCAAATAATATATATTTATTGAATTTCCATTGTGGCTGGAAAGGTGACTAGAGAGAAGAAAGAAGATGGCAAATAAGTTTCCATTCTTGAAGTCTTCCTCATGTCTCAGAATTTCTACTTCACTTTCTTCAAGTGACAGGTCATTAGCCAAATACTGATATTCTATGTGGGGTAGTATGTTATTGGAGAATTAGAGCAAGCAGAATGAGTAGGTTTCTATGACTGACTGGCACTACAATTGCCTGCTAATGGATATTAGCTCCTCCTAGAAATATTACAAAGCCTGTGAAGTCAAGTCATTAATATTTAGTTGCTCATGAAAGTCAATATAGAGCAGATGTGCTAAATATCCACTGTTTGTTTGTTTGTTTGTCTGTTTTTTCTGGAAAGGGACAATGGCATTATCTCTTATTAAATGAATAACTGCTTTTTGCAGTGTTAGTTCTATACTTAATCAATCTGTCAAACTGAGTAACAATTTTTCAATTGAAAATAGATTCTTCTCTCATACAATACATCTTCACTATTCTTTCCTTTCCCTAAACTCTTCCCAGCATACCTCGAACACTTCCCTCTCCCCAACATAAATTCCTCCTCTGTTTCCTCTTCAGAAAAGAGCAGGCCTCCAAGAGAAAACAGCAAAGCAGCATAAAAGCCCTCATATTGAGGCTAGACAAGACAATGCAATAGGAGGAAAATAGTCCTATGTATAGGCAAACGATTCAGAGATAGCCTGCTTCCACTGTTAGGAGACTCACAAAAACACCAAGCTAATATCCTGATGCTATTTTGTTAATTTTGTATTGTTAAGTGGAATGTTAAATCCTACAAAGAAATAGATGTTGGATATCAGTTAATTCATTAATGATGATGTGAAAATTATAGTCTGTAAATGACAAAATAGAAAGAAATAGAAGTTGTTATGTATTAGTATGTAGAGTAACATGCGATTAAATCTCATACTAGAATAGAATTATCAGCTCAAATAGAAAGAAGCAGAAATCATTATCCCAATTTAATTAATCAGCACATTTAATTAACCAGCTGATTTTACCTGGTAGTAAATTAGATAGCTGATTTCTTTGAAACTTCAGACACACAGAGAAGGAAGAATACCACATTTGTATGCAGGAGAGTATTACAATTGTCTTTTTCTTGTCTGTATTTTTGACATTTCACGCGTAATGGATGGGCTTCTGCATTCTTCTCTAATTGTTATCTTAATTGGCCACTTACATTTTGTGACACCCCCAAAGCTGAACATCTAACAAGTATGTACACATATTTTGTTCTCCCAATCTGTGACACCTCAGTGCCCATCACTGAGAAATTTCACCAGTATCTTTTTCTTAGTCTGTGCTTGAAGTTTAAACGTAGCATTGCATGGGAAAATTAACTACAAACAAGTATGAATTACATTTGGCATGTAATAAAAAATTTCAGAGATATTTCGTGTAGAAACACATAACTATTTTTTATTAAAATATATTGACTTTATGGGAATATGAACATTTTCATATTTAGAAAGAAATAATAATTATCAACTTTGACTTTCAGATTGATCACTAAATATAAAAGCTAAAGGCTATGTGTTTTCTTTGTGTGTGTGTGTTTCAGTGAGTATTTGATCATGTAGGAGAGCATATGCTTTATCAGAGAAAACAGCTATAAACACATATAATTCATCTTTGGATAACTAATAACTAATATCTAAGTAATTCTTATGATCAGATAAGAAAATCAGCTATACCAGGGACTATAAAAATTTCTTCAATTTTTTTAAAAATTGGAATTTACAGATATATAGTATTTAGCCTCACAAACGAGAACTAGTAATAAGTTTGGAAAAACAAGCAAATAAACACATAGGCAAATAGAGATGTCTGTTTCGATAAATCTTTATTTATCAATATAGTTAGGTTGGATTTGACCTTAAGGCTATTATTTTCTCATGCTTCTACAAGGAAAAGAAACAAAAATGAGTTAAACAAAAATATGGTCTAAACCCAACATTTACCATAAATTACTGTCTTTAATTAATTTTGAACTTTTAATTCATTGGACATGTAAGTATTGAGTTATAAAAGTCAGAATGTTTATATTTCATGTGATATTAGAGTTTTAGTGATTGTCTCATATTTCCTTTTATAAAGCAAAATATATGAGAGACTACTTTAAAGAGTTAATATAATAATTTATTTGGTTCATATAAAAATATATATAAGTAAATATTCATGTAATCATATATAGCCATTGTTAATGAATATAAGACTTCAAAACCCATATTAAAAACTAATACTTATGTATCAACTATATTATTACACACACACACACACACACACACACATACACACACATATATATATATATATATACCCAGAGAGAGAGAGAGAGAGAGGGAGAGAGAGAGAGAGAAAGAGAAAGAAATGTTTTAAGGGTACAATTACATTAGCTACAAGAGTAATAATACTGGCATTGCCAAAAATAATAAATGACTGTCCTTGATGATTGACAGAATGCTTCAACTATGTTTTCTAAGTTATGCTTAGGTGTATAGTGAGACTCCAACTAAATATTTTTTTATATTATATTATTTGTTTTGCTTTCCTCAGAGAGAGAAAGCAGTCTATGATTATATCATATACTATGACATATGCTTATATAAATATAAGTTAGAATTATAAAATGCAATTTACAACATAATTAAAAGACTATTGCATTGTACTTGGTAAATTTTTTATTATAATTTACTTTCAATTTTTAAATATGCTCTTATAGTTATGTTTCACTGCTGACAGTATACAGATTTCTTGATAACTGTCGCCTACTCTGCTCTTTGGCACTGGACTTACAGACCCAGTCCTCAGCCTCATAAAGCTTATAGTTAGCCTCAGCTAGCCCATTGCTTTAAGAATACCTATGTGAATTTTGTTTTAACTTAACAACTGTGCTTTATCTTTTCTTTCTTTTCTTTAAATTGGATATTTCATTTATTTACATTTCAAATGTTATCCCCTTTCCCATTTTCCCCTCTGGAAACCCTCTATCACATCCCCTCTGCCCCTGCTTCTATGAGGGTGTTCCCCTACTCACTCACCCACTCTGCCTCCTCGCCCAGGCATTGAGGCATTGAGCTTTCACAGGGCCAAGGACCTCTCCTCCCTTTGATGTCCGACAAGGACATGCTCTGCTATATATACAACTGGAGCCATGAGTTTCTTCATGTGTATTCTTTGGTTGGTGGTTTAGTCCTTGGGAGCTCTGGGGGATCTGGTTGGTTGATACTATTGTTCTTCCTATGGGGTTGCAAACCCTTTCAACTCCTTCAATTCTTTCTCTAACTCCTCCATTGGGGACCCTGTGCTCAGTACGATGGTTGGCTGGGAGCATCTGCCTCTGTATTTGCCAGACTCTAGGAAAGCCTTTCAGGAGACAGCTGTATTAGGCTCCTGTCAGCAAGCACTTCTTGGCATCTGCAATAGTGTCTGGGTTTGGTGGCTGTATATGGGATGGATCTCCAGGTGGGGCAGTCTCTGGAGGACCTTTCCTTCAGTTTCTGCTCCACTCTTTGTGTCCGTATTTCCTCCTGTGAGAACTTTGTTGCCCTTCTAAGAAGGACTGAAGCATCTACATTTTGGTATTCCTTCTTGAGCTTCATGTGGTCTGCAAATTGTATCTTGGGTATTCAGAGCTTTTGGGCTATGATCCACTCATCAGTGAGTGTATACCATGTGTGTTCTTTTGTGACTTGGTTATCACACTCAGGATGAGATTTTCTAATTCCATCCATTTGCCTATAAATTTCATGAAGTCATTGTTTTTAATAGCTAAGTAGTACTCCGTTGTGTAAATGTGCCACATTTTCTGTATCCATTCCTCTGTTGAAGGACATCTGGGTTGCTTCCAGCTTCTGGCTATTATAAATAAGGCTGCTATGAAAATAGTGGAGCATGTGTCCTTATTATATGTTGGAGCATCTTCAGGGTATATGCCCAGGAGTGGTATAGCTGGGTCCTCAGGTAGTACTATGTCCAATTTTCCGCTTATTAATGTGTAGGTTTTACATACTATTTGCTTACTATAGATCTTTTCAAATATAAACAGTTAGGTGTCTTTTTGGACATAGTATTGGATTCGTGAAAAAATAGGAATATTTAAAAATGTTATTAAAATATAACCTATTAAAATTATTTAGAAAACAAATCTAACATATTTAGAGCTAAGAAAAAATTTTTTACAAGTATATATAATATATCTGAATGTTGAATTCAAGTTTATATCATATGACTAATACATGTAATTCACAAATTCTCCCTAACAGTGCAATCCTTTAAAGTAAGACAATGTCAAAGTGTACCATATTCATGTAACAAAATATCACAATGTATCACATTATTTTTTGCAAGAACCACATAAGAGCATAAGTTATTAGTTTAGAAAAAAATAAATAAGATATTTTTAAACTAATCTAGGATGATTTGTGTACTTATAAAAAAACTAATTGTTTTGTATAACTTCTGTTACTGTGCACAAAATATTCCTGTCTTAAAGTAATAAGAATGTAAAAGTCAAATAATATTATTTGAAGAACAATTTCAGTTCTAAAAGAACAGGTAAAAATTATTTATATGATTCTAAAATATAAAACATAACTTTAATTTATATTATATATTGGTACATAGTAGATATGATATGAAAATAATTGGGTTATATATTTTATATGTTTTATATATATTCACATATAATGGTTTTTATAATTTTGAATTCTCCATGCATAACAGGCTATTAATGTTGTCTTAGATGTATGTAAAAACTTTATGGTGACGCCTTATTGCTCACGATACTACATACTTGAATATCAAAGTACATACTTGAAAATGCTAGCTGGAACTTACTGGTTAGCATTCATCATGTTGTATCATGCTATCCATACTACTGGGAAGAAGGCAAGTAATCCATCATTTCATGTAACTGAAAATCATATGAACTATAAATACCTATTGTCCAGGCAGTTTATGCCCATGGGTGCTAGAGTGGCATGATGGTTAGGGGAGAAAACAACAATTTTCTTTTAAGATTTAAAGCTGACAAAGGTCAAACTCTTGTCAGTAACCTTTAGCTGGACCCCAAACTCATGTCTGAGTAGGTCATAGTTCCTAAGAGATAACTTGCCACCATCATTCTGTTAAACAGATACAATAATGAACTGCTCCCTGTGTTATTATACTTACACCATAGATTTGTATCTTTCAACTTTCGTCAGAGAAATTGCTTCTTTTTTTGCAGAATATGGATATTAATACAGAAACCCAGAAATGGATAACATGTAGGGAATAAGAGTCAGAATTAGTGAACAGTGTCATTGAAACAGTATTTTCTAGAAAAATCATGACTGTTGCACACATGAACTCAAAGAAGCTATGACTCCATGCACAAGAACTGAACAAAATCAAGACAGCCAAACGCCAAGGATGGATTGGCAAGTGACTCATGAAGTCTCAGCTGAACAGCTACAGGCAATTGATGGCTGCTAGGAAAGGGAGAGTCAATTGTCTTCAGGAACAAAGTCCTGAGAGGCTACCCAAGCTTTGTAGATGGTCCTACACTCATGCACATACAGGTAACACTAAGAAAACTCAGGGGATTAAAAAAACATGACTGCTTAATACTGGATAAAAAAGGTGTGTGCGTGCACCAGTGGAAAGATAGAATGATGGAGTGTTTATTCAAATTCTCAAACCATACATATGTAATTATTAACTTTATCTGATATAGATATTTACTGACACAATACTTACTGCCAATACAATACTCACATATTTGAGTATTTGGGTATAGAATTATATATATAAGAACTACCTTTCTTTTACTAAATATGCAAATTGGAGAATCCATACTTGGATTCCAAATCTAATACTAAGCTCATGCCATTTTCTGTTCTTTCTCATTAAGTACTATTGATCTTTATATAGATATTCAAGGCTAAAGGAATAGATAGAAAATTGAGTTGTTTAATAAGTGCTTTTCTAGGCCTGCATGGTTATATTGAAAACTTAATTATAAACAGCACAGGTTACATGATGCCAATCTTGCTCATCTTCCCATCATTCAAACAGATTGAAACAAATCAAAACCATGAAGCTTGTTTTCTTTAATTTCAAAAAGTAGCATTATAATAAGATGTCAAATTGGGTTTCTTGTAACTTTCTGCTAATGCTCTTTATTCCGTGCTTGGCTTCTTGTCAAGCTTTGATTAGACAGGTGCTTTCCCCCTCCCAACTTTTTGAAAATAAAAAATCTAAGTTCAATGAAAAATCTCCATTTATCAGTTCTTCATGCTGAGAATTGTGTTGTTCATTGCATTCTGCTCTTTTAAAAAGTCCTTTGTGCAAATCTTTCAAACAAATAGCCCCTCGCCCCTTCCTCCCCTCCTTCCTTTCACTCAAAATAAAACGGTAAGCAATTAAACCAGGTTGCTATATTTGGTGTATCTAAACTTCACAAGTTGATAGCATAATGGTTTTAATAACTACTTTAAATGTAACATGGTGACAAGTTGACACCTGAGTTTTGTGTCCTGCAATTTTATTTTCTAGCATCTATTGTTACCTTACAGGAACAGCAATGTGATCAATGTGAATGTTACATGTTTTCTATATTTCTGAGTTAGATGTGATATGTGCATTTAATAGAACCCATGCAAAATTGCTCAAGCTAAACTGCATGCTAAGTTGAATTAGAATTATTTGGAAAGATCATAGTATGTGTGATAAGGTTATCAATGCCTTCATTATCGAGAATAAAATAATCAACGTATCATTTGTTTCACGAACTTTACTCATTCAGCAACATTTTGTGAAAATAAAAATACCAATGTTCTATTGAAGTAAAAATATAGCACCTTTAGTATTAACTTCAAATTTAGTTATATAATAACCCTAAAACCAGACTAAATTCCTAGCTTCAGAAAAAATTTTTGACAATATTACTAGAATTTAGGTATTATATCCTGGGTTATGAGACAGTCCAGTGTTAATAGCTTTGTAATAAAAATGGCTTAAGTATGTAACTGTGCCAATGGTATATGGCATTTGCTACTATTCTTCATAGTGCTAGTTTTATTGTTATGTGAAATAATGCTATTTTGCTTGGAAAATATCTGGTTTATTGTTCCTGAACTTGATGATTCTTTAATGGTGACTAACAAACAAGGTGTTCTCATGCATAACTTCTTGTTTCTGGAGATTTCAGTTTCTGGTTCTGAGTCAAAGTATCGAAGATATTCTTTAGGTTCTTTCATAAGCACTCATTGTTCATTCTTGTGTCTGAACTAGCATTGGTATGACCATAAGATAAACTTTTGAAATATAGCAACTTACAAGAACATTAGCTTCTACTAATATATAAAATAATAATCTCATTAGATATCATCAGAAACCTACAAAAGATAATTACCTCTTTTGGTGAGATCCACACTACCTTACACTCTCACCAATATATTTGAAAGCTATCATATTTAATACTTTCTTTAGGTGCATAACTAGAAACCTTCAGGAAATCATTTACACATTGGATCATGGTATAACAGGCAATCTGAATTCACATTCTCATGGTAGGTTATGATTACTCATATTTAAGTCCAGAATAAATGATCTCTTATTAGTTTTCAGGGGCATATTGTGTTTTAGGTTGACAGATCTCACTGCTAGTCATTCTGAGACTAGCTTCAGGCTGTGGCACAGAGAAAGTTTGAACATAAAAGTGATCACTTCATATATGTATATGCACAAGTGGTCCATACCATGTGTATTATATGAAATGATAGTGTTTATCGAAAGAGATGTGTCAACCTGGATTCCACTAATGTGACCTTATTTAGGCAAAGGAAGTACATGCTAATGATAAATTGAAAATACTTTAAAGATGATGATTTTTGACTGGTTGGCTCCTAAACATTTGTAGACTAGGAGTGTTCCTGTTAGAGAAACAGTAAAAGAGATGACTGCAGAATAGAAAGCCTTGTAAGAGAAGACAATCCTAAGACAACTTAACACTTGGAACTAGCAGATGGGGGAGGCAAGGAAATGTTATCTTTTAGAGTCTTCAGGAGCACAGGTCTGATAACACAATCATTTTTGACTCCTCTGATCTAGTACTGTGAGGGATTAAAGTATTACTGTCTCAAACCAGCCTCTTTGCTGTACTGATTGTATAACTCAAGGAAACTGGATTCTTCTGAAGCTCGGAGTTAGTGAGAGATTGCTTTCACGTGCAGTTGTGTGTCCACATTCACATTTCAGTAATGTTGATTAATATCAATTATACTTCCATAGTAATATTGTGAGAACAAATGTTGTGAATGACAAAGTGGTTTTAGCAGGTAGAAAATGATTGTCATTCAGGGTACTTCAGGTTATTTAAATATGTGATTGGAGATTATCAGTACTTCATTATGTTAATTGCTCCTAAGCACACTTAAAATAATCAGAGAGTACTCAGACTTAGAATTCTGTTTTAATTTTAAAAATAAATTACTATTAATTTATGCAAATTCATGTTTCACATATTTATATTATGTTACTGGTCAATAATTGCATCTGTTGATCGACATATATAAATAGGTAAATATAAAATAAGGAAAATAAATAGTCATTTAACCTTGTGTGTCTTTAGTTATTGAGGTAAAAACCTGGTTTAGCTACCCAGTAAAGTCATAATATTATGTTGACTCATATACAAATAAAACTAACCATGTGCATATTTTACATATGTTGTGTTTGTGTGTATGTGTCTGTAAAATAAAAGTATAAAAGCAATGATAATAAACTCAGGCAAGGAGATCAGAATAATCAATATATCATAAAATCTTTGTTTCCAGTGGCTTGATGTTTGTAAAAAGGAAAAATATTTAAAATGCCTACATTAGTGTCAAAATTCAGATTTCTCCACTATGAATGTCTGAAAAAATCTCTTTTAAGAAGTTATACATTATTGCTTTTATGATATAAAAATCAGATGGATCATTTTTAAACAGATATTTGTTGCATATGGTTAGCTAAGAAACTGAAAACAAACAACTTTTTTTCACAGAAAATTTGGTGACAATATTTGCCTTAAAGATTGAAAAATTTACAGTAAAACACAATATGTTCCTAAAGAAGGAGAGAATTGGGGTTAGTCTACTGCTCTCCCCCCACCCCCTCCTGCCAATCACAAACTCATGCTAATGAAGGACTCATCCCCTGGATCTACAGGTACATTACAAGCCCATCTCAGCACAGCGATGTCCACTGAACTAAAGGCTAGACCCCAGACTTCCCTTTTAAAATAAATAAGCAAACAACTCTGTAACTAGTGATATGAACCTGAACATATGGAAGTTCTGTTTCACAATCAGATGCCCAGCTCTCTTCTGGAAGAGAAATGAATAAAAGGAGTGCAGAACCCGCACTGACAATAACTGTAAAGTGAAGGACAGACCTGCAAACGCCATTACATAGTGTTAGGTTCAGAGAACTCTACTCTCTATATTCCCTGATCACTAAATCCATTATTGAACTTTTATTATCTTCCCAAAGTCTTTTAGAGCTAGATCTTTTGGCTATTAGATAAACTTAGGAGGGAATCATTTCTCTAAAATAAGACAACAGAGAACCAAAACAACCAAAGACAGATTTTTCTTGGTCCCAATTCAGGGAGCACAAGTAGCTCCTGTGTCATGTGCAGTGCCTTGACCCAGAGTTGCCTTAATTACCATAAAGTTGATTTCTGAATGTTCCATCTTTATTCACCTTTTTGGATTAAGTTTTCCCTAATCTGGGATTAAACATTGTTTATTCTGAGAATTTACAGGTACGAATTATACCAATAAACAAAAGTCTCATGATTCCCTCTCCTGTAGTTGACAAAACAAACTCTGAAGACAATCAAGACAATTGACCTTTGTCAACTTGATTCACAAGCATGTTACTGTTCAATGGCATCCTTTCCTGACTCTTTATCCTCAAGATCTCAAACCAATATATCACTATATGTAACCTAAATACCTTTAACTGGTCTATATTCTGAAAAAAATCCAAACTTGTAAAAAATCTCTTTAAAATATCCAAAGTCAATTGAAATGCCTAAAATATCTCTAAGGTATTCAAGGTCTCATAATGGTGAGTTTCTGTAGAACCATATAACAAATTAATATCTTACAAGAATAAAGAGCTAGGACACAGTTAAATTCAAATTAAAGTGAAACCCAAGCTCAACTTCTGGTACCCAACTTTGGTCTTCTAAGGGTTTGAGCAGCTCTACCTCTCTGGCTTTATATCCACAGAACACATAAGGTATCTCATAGCTCAGGCAAGCTCTACCACACAGCAGCTTCTGTCCTTGGATGTCATCCCATGATATTGGTCTTTCCGTAAATGCTGGAGTCTTCACTTCAACTGTAATGAGCCTTCATCAATAGCTTCTCTTGAGCTGTTCTTGGAGACTTAGCTCCTGCCTCACATTGCTAAGCCTTAACTTTACTTCATGAACCCTTTTAACCCTGAGGCTTCTATCAAAACTGAGGCAAAACCTTTAGCAATACACTTTCCTAGTCTCTCACACAGCCAAATGTTAGCTACTCTCTCTGACCTGTTCATTCTTTCAAAACTAATACCTTCTACTGCACTCTTACACATAGCCAAAGTGTAGCTACCAGCACAAGGTACAAACTTGGATGTCTCTGTGTGCTGATCTCGAAGAAATATTTCATAGAAGATTTTTGTCTTTGTGATAGTAGTCTCTTCATAATTCCAGCTGATGAGAAGAATCATACAGGCTTAATATAAAATATTGCACAAATAACCATGGAAAAAATCATATTAAAACTTCATAAGCCAAGCCTCCATTTTCTGCATTGCTTTTAACATGTTTATCTTCCAGGTTCCCAAAGAACAGCCCACTGAGTTCTGAGCATTCGACACCTTTTTTTACTACAAAGTTCAATCCTCCCTAGTACACAAGTTCAAGTCTGTCACACCAATACTCCAGACCTGATACCAATTCATGCCTTAATTATGGTTTCTATTGTTGTGACTAAGACCATGACTAAAAGCAACTTGGAAGACAGAAGACATAGCTTAAAATTCTAAGGTCCAACTGAGGGAAGTCAGGCCAGAAACTGAAGGTTGAAACCTGAAAGCAGCAGAAACTGAAGCAGAAGCCATGGATGAACGTAGTTGGTTGTATTTCCCTTTTGCCTTGCTCGTGTGTGTGTGTGTGTGTGTGTGTGTGTGTGTGTGTGTGTGTGTGTGTGTTTTAAACTCGAAGACCACTTGGTCAATGGTAGCACCACTTACATTGGATTGGACATTCACACATCAATCTATTAATCAGGACAATATCTCCATAGACTTGCCTACAGAATAATCTTGTAGAGATATTTTTTTCAATTAAGTTTTCCTCTTCTCAGATGATTCTATCTAGTGACATTTTGAAAAACAAAACAAGACACAACCCACCAAACAAAACCAGAAACAACAACAACAACAAAGGATATTGTGGCTCATTTAAACAGAATAATTTATGTAGGAAGGAAAAATGAAAAGATAGAATGATTCAAGAACATTCTATAGGATAATCATTTAACAAATAAGAACTAATGAAATATTGAAATATAGGCAAAAAATATCGTAAGAAACAACAAATTAATATATTGTCTTTATTTCCATTATTCATAGGTGTACAAGTCCATCTTTATCTGTTTTTGTTTGTTTGTTTTTTGCTGTTGTTATTGTCTTGCTTTGTTTAAGAAATTAAATTTGAATAGAAGGAAAAGTGATTTTAGTGATTATTCAGAGACTGGCTTTAGGATGGTCAGTGGGGGATATAGAAAATATCAAGGACATCAAGTTGACACACTATGAGCAGCACAGATACTTCATATACCATAGAAGGAAAAATCAGAATGAGCTGAAGGAAAGACAAAATCTCAGTAAGCAATTTAAGACCTGGAAATTGCCCACAGGAACATTCATTATATAGACCGTGCACTGAAGCACAAGAATCATTCCTGATGAATTTCTATAAATAATCAAGACTTTTTCTGTGGTATTTCAATAGGTCCTCTTGAATATTATGTGAATGGTGAAGGAAGGCTGTAATTATTACGGTCTGGGTCAGAGAAGAACTATTAGACATCTTTCTGCAATGAGGATTATTCATGGAATGAATCAGAAATTACAAAGTAAACAAAGTGAAAATCAATACATGCTGCCAAAGAGCTGAAATCATCATTAGGTCAAGAGAATTCTCTGTTCTCCCCTGTAGCATAATATTATTGAGCACTATGTAAAGATTGTCCTTGTATTAGTCAAATGCTGATTTATCTGACCCCATATCTGCTTACAATACAGACACAGCATTGTGATGCTTATACAAAGAATATCCTGTTTCAAGTTTATGCAAACATTTCTCTCCATTGTTTTCTTATTTGTCAATTAAAATGTTTAGTCAATTACTAAGCAGTGGAGAGAATATGGTTGGACTTGTGATTCCAACCAGGGAAAATTGAAAGAGAGTAAGAGAGGATTCACCACCTGGAGGGGTTATAGGGACACCATGGAAAAGATTTGGCAAAGAAAAAACTAAATAAGTATCAAAATGCAAGCATCTTGGGAATTTTGGCTGGGAGATAGCCACATTAGCTTAGAGAATTAAAATAGAACAATTACTTAGATATTGTGCTAGAAAGGTTATCAAAATAACCTTCAATTCTCTGTCTCACTTATTTGGAAGGTAGATGGAAAGAAGAAATCACTATCTACAAAATTGCTTTAACACTCCTTTATATCCAAGTCAGCAATAAAAGAGCCCTGGACACTGCTGACCTCAACTGAGGTACATCTTCACATATTACAGTACAAACTCAGTATGAAATGGATGCGTGCCAAGGATTAGTTTTTCCTAATGGATCACTAATATAAGTAGTTGGCTGGTCAAGCAAGTTGGATCTCCCCAGCTAGGCATTCAGCATAATTTCATAATGTCTAACACAAGCAAAATCTCAAAACCTTGGGATTGCCAGTTCAAAATTGAGACATATTCAGGTTAACACACAAGTTCACTAAAATTGTACCTTTAATAAATGTACAACAATTAAAATTATTAAAATTTACTAGTTAATATTCTTGTTCATTTTCTTTTATAACATGGAAAAGTATGTCATCCAAGTTTGCCTTTTCAAAAGATTAATAATTATTCTGACAAGAGGATGAATATCCATTCCTAATATTATAAAGTCATGTCTTTTCCATTGATGTTTTTGAAATATAGATTTTTTGGTTTTCATAAAAAAGCCAACAAAATCCAGAGTTCAAATTCCATTTAGTCAGTCAACATACACATGAGAATTTTTGAGATTATAATTTAACTTCATTTCCTCTTCCCTTTCCTTTTACTCCTTTTTAAATATTGTTATTGTATTTATTGTTATTGATTAATTAATATTGTGCTTAATATACTGGATCTTTTAAAATATGGTTACTCTAGCATATATGTACATACATAACATGGGATTTTCAAAAGAGGAAAACCAAGAACAATGTTTCAATTTGTATTCTATATCTATTGTCCCCTGTCAAGTGCATGCTAAAACTAATATGCGATTCTACATTTGTTCTTGCCCTTATCATGTCTGTTGTACTGCTAAATTTCATATTTCTTTTTCAAAAAGACTTCCCAGAATTTTTATAAATTTGTAAAGTAAATTTTTATAAAGCTGTTTCATGTAAAACATTGTGTGTTTTTGAATGTTTATACATTCATGTACATGTTTACTTCCTTATTTGTGAACCATGTTCTTTTCAGAGGACAAGTGAGTCCCCAAAATTTCAACACCATCTATCTTATCCCTCCACTTCATTTTCAGTGACATCTAGAGAGTTGCACAATGCTGAGGTGATTAATCAGTATTTGCTGCAAAATGAATGATCTTAGTCCTGTCACTTTTGTAAACATCGTTAATAACTGTGATGAAATGCAGTAGTATGTCTTAGTAGATTCTCCTGTAAACTTGGGTCTTAGTTTTTGCTGCTACTAACTAAAGCATATAACACTAGTAACCAGCCAAACAATGAGTTTACCCTCAAATATGACAGTCTATTCCTCCACTCCAATTTTTCCATCTTTATATTAGTATGGATCACAAATGTGATCTTATTTCATAATAAAGATTTATACTGAGCCTGCATATGTAATATGAATTTAAACTATTATTGAAAATTAAATTATAGAAAATATTGTAAATTAAGGTGTTGAAAAATAAATAAAAGAAACATTTTTTTATTAATTCTGTTTTTCATAATTTCCCAGAATAGTGTTTGTTTAAGTATTACTGAAAACTACTCAGGAGTTCGTAATAATTGGGCATTCAAACCAAATGCAAATTTTTCTAAATTATGTGTATAGGATCCAGAAATATTAGTTTCATTCCTACAACTTTATAGTCAGCAGAATATCTAGGTAGTGTATACCATGTGCTCCTTCTCCAAGCTTCAGCTTTCTTCCGGGATTATTCTCTCTGTATATGACACTATTTCTATAAGTTAGGGATGACTACATTCTTAGTACTTTTTAAGGTTTCTTATTATGGTTTTCCAAACTACATAAAATAACATGTCTTTCTTCAGATAATTAAAATTGTATAAAATTCCTATGGGTTCTGACTTTTCAATGAACTGTGAGCACACACAGGTATTTTAACAACTATTATATATTTAAAATTCACAAAACTACAAAGCTGAATTTAGAAGAAAATTATGCATTTTAAATTTAAATATAATGTTACGTGAACAAGATTATTTATAGTAGCTTAGAAAAGCAAAATAAGGCACAAATTCTTATAACTGTCTCTGAATTGCAACTTTGCAAACTGTAAGTCAACCATGTAAGATAAATCTAGGGATCTTAATTTTGTATTTGTTTAATTTCTAATTTATTGAAAATATAAATAAGTAAAAGATTGTGCTATAAAGAAACAAAGAGCAACCACTCCCTTCCTTCCTGATGTGAGATCACTTTATTTTCAATCACATCTTGTGTTTGAGAATATCATGGAATAAGTGACATCCCCATCACAGACAGTTCTAGGCCCTGCTTTCTGCTCTGAGATTTCTTCATATATTTTCATGGTAACAGATTGTCTCCTTCACTAATTCTACCTCTAAGAAGGCAAACTACGTTCTTTGTATCACAGACCTTTACATAGAACTGGTGCCTTCAATCACAGCTGAAAAGTATAAAATCCTTCAAGTGCTTTTCAAGATGAAAAATCACTATCATGCACCATTCCTAACCTTCACAAACTGCAGAGGTGGACCTTGACCTTGAAAGGGGTTTCAAACTGGGAAGAATGAGTTCCACTATAAACGGAGAGAAAATCTGAAGTCAAAGGTCCTTCGAAGGATGAAAAGGTTCCTGTTCATTGCCTCATGCCAAACCATTGAAACAAACAAAGGTTAAGAGGTCTTCTTTTTATTTTTTACTTTTTATTTCTTCTAAGATCATAAAAGAAAACATACCCCTGAGAACTAGATACAAAGAATCAATTTTGAAACGTATAATTTTCTGAGGCATGTTGTATTCTAAAGTGTTTGTTTTCTGCTTATTATTCACTTTCCTTATTCCATACTAAGAGGCCAGATCTATCATCAGTTGCTTGGTTTTCTGTTTTGATTACTGTTTGCTTGTTATTCTTTCTCTCCTACTCTCTAACTATGCACAGTGAATATCCACGATTTCCTCATACATTAATGTACCCAGACAGGAGGGTTATCAGTTACACAGAGAACTGATGAGTTAAACATATCCGAGGAACCACTTAAAGTTCATTTGGTTTTCTATGGAACAGTATTTTTCCACCTCTATCTTCATATACAATACAGCACCAATGGCATTTTTTAAAGATAAGCTAACAAATTACAACCTTACATAAATGTAGTTAAATAAGGAAAGTGTTTCAACATATTTTACCATGCATAACTACTTTGCTAAAAATAGTTAGCTATCTGTGTAACTCAAGTGTTGTCTTCAGAGAGATAGCACTTAACATCCACCTTACAGTCTATAAAACAACCAAGAAAAGCAAATAATATATGTTGAACATCTACCGAGAAATCAGAGGGCTCACATAGTACTGTGAGAATGTGAAAAAGGCCAGTCACTCGGACAGAAGCCTGATATTTCCACAAAACTATAACTATAGCTACAACGTGGTCCAGAGGTCTCTTTTTTCATACAACAAAGATTAAAGACTCATTTGCATAAAGATTTATGTGCGCATTTGTTAATATTGTTCAATTATTCATAATAGCTTCCAACTGGAAGCAACTCACACTGAGAAATGGATAAACATGACCTGTGAGTCCAAGTACTGTACATCCCTCAGCTGAAGGAGACTTGGTGAGCTGATTCATTTGACACCAAGTTTTGGACATAATGAAGGAAACAAATCACAAAATAGAACCTACTGCACCATGTTATTTATGCTAACATTTTCAGAACAAGCAAGTCTTTAGAGATGTAACCTAGATATATTTGTAGAAGGGTGAATGGCAGAGTATTTCTGGGTAATACGACAAGTGGCTATGTGGTGTTTGGGGTGAGTGGACAATGAAAATGTTTTAAAATTAATTGTGCTATAATTGTACATCTCTATACACTATGAGAATTACTTGTCAATATGATATTAAAATATATAGAAAAATCAGTCTTTAAGGAAGGATAATATTTAATATTCATATTTATATAAAGAAATGAAAAACACCAAAATCAAAATACTTAACCATTAGGATATACTCTCACTGCCTCTGTGATACATTCACACAATTATGTATCCCTTCATGAATAGGGGGCATTTAGCTTGCTTATAGCTAACCACACAGCTGATAAGATATAAGTCTCCCTAGGTTTCTTTAGTGGTTTTGAATAGACTCATGTGTTTGAATACTTGGCTCATAGGGAGTGGCACTATTGGGAGGTGTGGCCTTGTTAGAGGAAGTGTGTCACTGAATAAGCCAGGCTTTGAGGTCTTAAATCCTCAAGCTTCACCTAGTGTAGGAAAGAGTCTTCTACTGTTTGCCTTCAGATGAAAATGCAGAACTCTCAGTTCCCTCTTCAGCACTGTCTGGCTGTTGCTTAATGCTATGCTTCCTGCCATGATGATAATGGACTGAACCTCTGACACTGTAAGCCAGCTTCAATTATAGGTTGTGCTGTATAAGAGTTGCCATGGTCATGGTGTCTCTTCATAGCAATGAAACCCTAACTAAGACAGTTACCTTGTCAGGTAAACATAAGTTACTCCATCCCTGTCATTTCTTTGTTATATGAGACTATGTTCTTAGTACTTTTCAATTACATCTTGACAAGGAAGAAGCAAGCTACCTTTTGCTGATCCATGGAGAGATTTACACATTAGGAAATGTCTGCCTGTGTGTACCCAGAACCTATGTCCTAGTCTGTTTTTCTGATTGAAGTGGTCTTGGCAAAGAACTCTGCTCCAGTTTTTTCTTCAGATGAGAACTCAGCACCACTGATACAATGAAGGCAGTCTTCTGTGCTCTTACTCAATGAAGCCATAAAAATGCTTGAAGTACTGAACTACCAAAGCTGTGTGACTCATCCCATGTACACAACAGTGACTTGTATGCATCAGTAGATCACTGAGTGGTCTTTGTCCCTGATATAGCCCCATGTGAATGGGACATGCCATTTCCATTTCTAATACATTGGAAACTGTTCTATCTATATTATTTAAATCAGAGAACCAAAGAGTTTTTGACTGAGTATTTTGGGGGACCCTTAATTACTGTTTTAAAAGGCATTTATATCATCTTTTGTTGTGTAGCAGTTTCATTCCAGATTAAATTCTTCCATTTTGGAAGGAAGCTTCTTAAGAAGTAGAATGTGAAAACACAGGTAAAACAACGGATATTTTAAGAGAGTATTTATAGGATGGTGAAGGAATGGTTCTGAGTGGGGGTGAACACACTACCCTTTAGGGAAGGTTCTTACTATAGGAAGTAAACATCTCAAAATAGCTTCAGTAACTTGATAATTTTATCAGACTCAGTGGGCCTGTTTGGCTCTTAAGAGTGGTTTCATGAAATGCATTCTTAAATGTTATGAATGATATCCTGCTTGAAATGCTGATTAACAATATCATGTTAGTATCAATGCAAGGTCATGTCCTGACAGACAACTGTGTCCTTCTATTCCACTATTTCATGCTATGGGCGATGTGTGCTCTTTTGGCTTTTCTGACTTCTTTTGCTCTCATCAGGATGTCCTGCCTTGGGATGGAAATGACACTTGATTTAGATGTTACTCTTTCTTTTCATCTCTTTCTTTTTATCTCTTAGAAATCATAGAGCTTCAGTTTCATCTGCTACATTATAATTTCTAAAGAAGACGGCCGGAGACCTCAGCTTGGGCCACAGGGCCCCACA
>CM052701.1:87524274-87606902 GCA_028551405.1 Uromys caudimaculatus
TTAGAGTATTCGCCATTACAAGAAGGCGCTGACCTCCGCTATTACTCTGAGGAAACTTGTGGATAGCGCGGGGTGGCTCGCCCGAAGTGCCTGCGCATTAAGGGTGTACGTGACTAATCACCGCCCACTCCCGGGGGCGCCAATCAGTGGAGGACACGCTGCCTCAGGGCTATATAAGCAGCGCCATTCTGGGGCCCCGGGTTCTTCCTCTATCAACGGCTAAATAAAGCTGAACTGCAGACAGAGCCTATGTGTCGCGTGTCTTCTTGCTGGCAAGAGGTGCGCGGGACAACTGGTGCCGAAACCCAGGAGTGGGCGGTGATTAGTCACGTACACCCTTAATGCGCAGGCGCTTCGGGCGAGCCACCCCGCGCTATCCACAAGTTTCCTCAGAGTAATAGCGGAGGTCAGCGCCTTCTTGTAATGGCGAATACTCTAACCGCTCCCTACAGGAAAGTTACAAACTATAATACAATATAAAGTTATTTGATTGTTACTAAACTCTAACATGAATAAATTTTGAGGTCAGCATGGTCTATGATAAAACTCTGTTAAAACGTTCTAATTACTATACATTTTTATTTTATTGATCAGTGTTTTTATATTATTTATAGCTTTTACTTTTTCCCATTAATTAACTAATTTATTTACTTTACATCTTGATCAAGGCCAACTCTGTCCTGCCAGTCTCCTACTCAAATAGTCCCTTCCCCCATATCCTCTCTCCTTGGCTCTCTGGGTATCAACCCACCCTAGTCATTGCAGGACTAGGCATATCTTCTACTGAGGTCAGACAAGGCAACCCAGTTAGGTGAACAGGATGCATGGGCAAGGAACAGTGTCCGGGACAGCTTCTGTATGAAGACCTGCATGAAGACCAAGCTGCTACAGTTGTTGGGGAAGATAGGGAAAAGGTTAGTTCTGACCCATGTATGCTCTTTGTTTAGTGGTTCAGTCTCTGGGAGCCTCCAAGGGTTCAGGTTATTTGACTCTGTTCATGGGGTCTTGATGTGGAGATCCTAACCTCTCCGGGTCCCTCAATCCTTCCCCCAACTCTACCACAAGACTCCCCTAGCTCTATCTAATGTTTGGCTGTGCGTCTATGCATCTGTTTTGGTCAGTTGCTACTTGGAGTCTCTGAGAGGACAGGTATGCTAGGCTCCTGTCAGCAAGCACAAGAGAGTATCATTAATAGTGCTAGGGATTGTTTCTTGTACATAGATGGGTCTCAAGTTCAGCCTATCATTGGTTGGCCATTCCTTCAGTCTCTGCCCCATCTTTGTCCCTGAACTTTTTGTAGTCAGAACACATTTTGTGTCAAAGGTTTAATGGGTAGTTTGATGTTCTTATCTCTCTGTTGGACGTCCTGCCTAGCTACCAGGAGGTGGCCACTTCTGGCTCTATTATTCCCTATTATTAGGATTCTCTAGAGTCACCCTCAGAGACTCCCTAGAGCCTCCGCCATTCCAGGTCACTGACAAGTCCTAGAATTCCCCTCCACCCCTGCCAGAAGCTGATTTCCATTCACTCTCCTTATCCTCTCTCTCTGGCTCTCCCCACACCTGTTCCTCTTCCCCTACCCCATTCGTCTCCCCATCCCCTCTCCCATCCAATTCCCTCCATCCATTCACCTTGGATGTGTCTGACCCTGACAATAAGTGCTAGTCCATTCATAGTCAGTCTGTCTAGAACTGGGCAAGATGTAAAGGATTTGACCACCAGCTAGTAACCTTAAGAACATACTATAATCCTTAACTTGCTCTCTTCTTCCTTTTTTTCTTCCTTTCTTCCTTTCTTTCTTTCTTTCTTTCTTTCTTCTCTCTCTCTCTCTCTCTCTCTCTCTCTCTCTCTCTCTCTCCTTCTTTCTTTCTTGCTTTCTGTATTTGAATAACACATTAACAGTATTTGAAACAAACCAGGGCTTTGTTTTGCCTTTACTAATGAGCAATGGAATACATCAACAGTAGACTGCTTGAAAGCTAGGACTTTGCATCATTTACAATTATAATATAAAATAGTGGAAGCATAGACTCAAAGAATAAACAGGCTTGTAAAGATTCTGGAGAGACAATCACAAATGAAACTGGATTAGAAAGACTAACTAAAGGTTCGATGCTCCAGTGTAGGGGAATGCCAGGGCAGGGAGGCAGACTGGGTGGGTGGGGGTGCACCCTCATAGAAGCAGGTGAAGGGAGGATGGGATAGGGGTTTCCTGAGGTGAAACCATGAAAGGGTGTAACATTTGAAATGTAAATAAATTAAATATTCAAGAGAAAAAAAGAAAGACTAACTAAAATACCTAATTCTTTGCACTATATATGACATCACTTGTTAGTTAATAAGCCTCAGAAGTATTCAGGAAACAATGACCTCAAACATAGAACAAAATATCATACAAGACAGTGACCAGGCAGATTTCAGAAGGGTAGCACTCTCATAGTCACTAAACAGCTGATTTAAGGAAGCAGAGCTAGTTTAGAAAACCAAAGAAAAATACACATATATTCTAACAGAGAAACTTATGAAGGCTTCACAAACTATCTTGAAAAGCAAATCAAATGTTTGCACTGGAAAATATAGTCAGGAAAATTAAACATTATATAAGACAGCGACAGCAGGATTGATCAATCAAGAATGAAAAAAATCAATCACTTTAAAACATACAGGTGGAAGTAAAAAAGAAAGCAAAAAAGAATGAAGCAGCTTCTGTGAACCTCAGGAAAGTACTAAAACAGTAAATACTTGGGTTACAGGGTTCAAGAGGGACTTGAGCTTGTCACAGGACAGAAAGTGCATTCAAAGAAATAACAGAAACTTTCCAAGCACCCAGGTACATAAGGTCCAAAGGCATCAAAGTTAATTTAACTGAGTCACGAGAAAATAAACCAATAATATGTGGGGTCATACAAAGTTGACTATCAACAAACCTCTCAGCAGAAACTTTATAGCACAGAACAGTTACATGAGTTTTTCACAACACTGAAGAGCAAATGCAAGCAAACAAAACTGTACCTGATAGAGTTATAATTTACAATGGAAGCTACTGATTAAGCATTACTCGGAAATTTACTAGATATCAACTAGATAAGCACAAACAGCAAGAAAAACTGTATTAACTAATCAACAAAATATTACAAAGCTAAATTCACCATATATTAAAATGATTATTCACCACCATCAAGTTGTATTCATCATAGCAATACATGATCATTTTATAAGCACAGATCAGTGACAAATCATGTCAATGATTTGAAAGACACATAACAGAATTAGTCCTTCAATTAATGTAGACATTACACTTAATGAAATCCAGCATCCTTACCTGATCAAGACATGGAACCAACTAGGCAAATAAAGAAATTACCTCAGGATAATAAAGGACATCTTTCAAAGGCCAACGATGAACAGTTTTTGGTGGATGAAAACTAGATGTGTTTTTTCCAAGATTAAACAAGAATTTCATCATTCTCAAGTCTCATCAAGTTTCTTAGACTTTCCTCTTGGAGCAATTATATAATAGAAAAAATAAAGAGTATCAAAATTTGAAATGGAAAAAAATTGACCCTATTTGCCAATGATAGGATTTTTTAAGAAGAAAACCATGAAGCTCTACCTTATACTTTTAGAACTAAGCAATGAATTCAGGAAAAGACCCAAAATCAACACACAAAAGAGCAACATGGTTATTGGCCAATAATGAATATTCTGAATTAGAGATTGTAAAGGAATACCATCATTAACAATTACACCAACAACTTCAAACAAATTCAGTCAAAACAGGTAAAAGACTCTTATAAAATATTAATACAAGAAGTTGAAGAACATACAAAAGAACATACAAAAGGAAAGAATGTTCTTGCTTATGTTATTTGAATGGATTACTATTATAATGTCCTATGAAAATCTGTGTCAAAATATAAATGACAATCTTC
The DNA here is from genome assembly GCA_028551405.1 of Uromys caudimaculatus. NCBI lineage: Eukaryota > Metazoa > Chordata > Mammalia > Rodentia > Muridae > Uromys > Uromys caudimaculatus. The sequence goes on from CM052701.1 coordinate 87,528,207, forward strand.
ACAGAACTTGAAAAAGTAAAACTAAATTGAATACTCAAGTTTACAAAATGTCCCCAGTTATTAAATAGTAAAGCCAAAGAAAATTTCTTAATGAAATAAAAATCTTGAAGCATTAAGGCGCCCAACTACATAATATTCTCTATATACTAATACACAAGTATCAAAGGCACTACCACACTGTAATGGTTAGTATTTACTCCTTGCTAAAGATTTAAAAGGCAGGATATGTAAGCACAGTGAGAGAATTTTAGGTCATCAAAACTATTCTGGGATAGTCTTCATCAGTTATGCCAGAATATAGAATATATAATGCAAAAAGTGAACTATGATGCCAACTACTTATTCAAGAATATAGTAATACCCATACATTTGTCAATTTTATATGTAAAGATTAATTAATTTTAATCTATGCATGCATGAGTTTTATTCTCCTATGTTTATATACATCATAGGAAACCAGAATAGTCTGTTGGATGTCCTGAAGTAGAGTTACAAGAGGTTATGAGCCAATGCATATGGGTTATGGAAATAAATCTGGGTCTAAGGCAACAGCTTTAGCACATTAAACCACTGAATCATTGTTCTAGTCCTGTTCATCAGTTTCAACAGTGTGGCAGTTGCTGATGATCTTGGATGCAAGGTATGGGTTTGGACAATATGGAAAATGTCTGTGCTTCAATTTCAGTATAGTTGTTAATCTAAGAATGTTAATCTAAAAATAGAAATCCATTTAGAAGTACAAAATAAGTTTTAAAAAATGTCACTAAGGTCTGAAGAGGTGTCTTAGCTATATACAGTACCAGCCTCAACACATTCCATTCCCAGAACCCAAATGGAAGTTCACAACCATCTATAACTCATGTCCCAGGGTCCTATGTTCTCTCTGGTCTCCATGGACATCAAGCAAACGTGTTTCACATACATACATACAAACATACATACATACATACACACACACACACACACACACACACACACACACATAAGTGGTTTAAAATGTATTATAATCATCTAACTAAAGAATAGTCAAACTTATGAAATCATAAACATTAAAATTATAGAAAAAAGAAACATTTTTGTAAAGAAATTTTAATATAGTAGCATGGCTGCTCTGGCAAGAGATCACAACCAAGGAAAGATATAGCTGGAATACAAACATGCCCTTAACACACACCTCTGACCTCTCTAACTGAAATACAGATACAGCTTTACTATATACCTTTAATTTAAACAATGATGTCTAATTGAGGGGCAAAGTGATGAATAGGAGAAAGATTTGACAGAATGAATCAGATATAGGATAAAGTCAGCTCTCGCAAGAATAGCACAGGAAAGAGAAACTATTGAAGAGAAGTCCAGGGAGAGAAAGTCATTCAGTTGGGAGTCTGTGTAGTGAATGTTGTGCAGTGGAGTTGAGTTTGATCCTATGTTCATGCAGTTTAGTACATGATATCAGAGTCAGTTGAATCCAGAAAATAAGAAGGAGCCAAAAGATTAGAACAAATTACCAGAGTTAGTTTGAGGCCAAACAGCAATTCAGTGAGAAACTGAGAGAAGCCAGATTGAATTAGTCAGCTTGGAGAGGAGTTTGAGTCAGAACAGATGAGTTGAAACAGCCAGAGTCCAGAAAAAACCAGAAAAGGTGAGCTTATTCAGCAGTGAGACCCTGAGATGACAAGTACATCAGGAGAATAAAAATTACTTTTACACATTTCCTCAAATTGAACTGAATATTTTTTCATATAATTGTCATTTAATTAGTAGTTTCTTTAATAGTAGCAGTTTTTAATCTATTATCATTTACATAAAGGCCAAAGAGAATCATTTCCATTACATTCCTTAACTACCTGAACACTTAATAGAGAAAGGCAATGGGAAAGTCACATTATGATAATATAATATCAGCACCAAAATTCTAATCTTACAGAGAAATTTATTTTTGTGTTTGCTTCGAATAGCTAAGTGTGCTATATGTTTTTCCATAGGTTTGGCCAGAATAATAATGTTTGATGTTGGCATGACACATTTGTCAAGGTATCTAGACACTATAAGTACAGTATAATTTAATGCTATATAAATGTACAGAAGTGAGTAAAAGTTGCCAGTAACAAAAATATTTCACAGTATATGTTCACTGTTTCTTTTGTGTTTAACGTTTATTTGTTTCTTTTGTGTTTAATGAGGACACTTTCCTTTTCCGAAGTAGTACTTAGTGATATATAGAGCAAGATGATTTTTATATTACTTGGAATAGAAGTTCATACATAATACCGCTGAGTATTTTAAAACATGCTTGTAGCTTCCATCAGAAAGGGGCATATAACTCAGTGGCATAAAGTGCTAAAAGGAGTAATGGAACAAGAGTTAAATTAGGGCATGGATAGACAGGCAAAATGTAGAAGGTAATACAATGAGAGATAAGTAACACTAGAGACCACTTTAAAAGTCATGTTGAAACCTATTACTGCAGAAGCTTCTTAAAATACATACATATGTACATACCTACATTATATATATATATATATATATATATATATATATAATGTATGCATGTATTTAAAATATTTAAAATGCAGTTAATCCATATGAGGTAACAATACCACTCTAGATACCACAGGGCAACAAATAAAGTTTGCTATCAGAAGTTGGCTATCTCTTTTTAAATCATTGGCCAACAAGTTTCCATAGACTATTAAACATTACAGGCTATTAACAATATTATTGATTACTCTCCAGGACTTGATGGTAAGAACCCTGGTAACACATAAAGTATTTGAGACACAGAATATGGTGATATCAAGTTGGAAGTTTCATCTCTAGGAGCTATTTTTCATAATGCTGGAAGTCTCTATCAAATCTACCAGAGGAGATAGGTAATCATCGGTCTTTCTCAGCTGTGAACTCTGAGAGCGACCACAGAATAATGAATCTCTCAATCCTCACCAGAGAAGCGTCTATATGTGGTAGATGGTAATTAACACAGACACCCACATTAGACCAAGGTGGATAGAATAAGAGGCTGTGGAGTGCTCAGCCCCAAATAGGACATCTATATCACATCCCACCCCTTGTCAAATGACAGAGATTTTTGTAAAAGGGGTGATAGAAAGATTGTGAAAAAAAGGCAATGGCTGACAAGAAAATGGGGTTTTCTAGACACTGCAGTGCATTTGCATCTCTGAACTCATAGGGGCTGGGAGAACATGCACAAGACTCATGCAAGCTCAAGTGAGTCTACGTTCCCAGAAAGCAGCAGAAATATGGTATTTTCGCTAGTGGTAATTTCAGCTGGTGTGAGAGGAAAAGTCACTTTTCCTTAGGAGGTAGGGAGGGTCTGGGAGAAGTTGGGAAATAGACAATATGATGAAAGTATAATGTATTAAAATTCCCTTAAAACAAAAAACAAAAACAAGTATGCCCACAGATATATCTACCACAAGGCACTGGAAGTCCACAATCAAAGACTGCGTGCTCCACACAAACTGGACCCCATGAGATGTAAAATTTAAAAAGGCACAGAGACACAATTTGGTGGTTAGGAAAGGAAGAGTTAGTCTGAGAGGACTTACGGAAGAAAAGTGAATATCATCAAAACCTATTATGTAAAACCATCAAATAACTATGAAAACAAGGCAGAAAAAGTTGATTTCATCATTGACAGACGTGGATATGCTTGTTAGAAAACCATGGGGTAGTCCATCCTAACCTGGCCATTCAACTCCATAAGGAAACACTTTGTTTAAAATAGCATATATTTTACTGAAAAATGAACATGTATATAATTTATAAGGTGCAACATGAAAATATAGGAATAGAATGTGAAAGGGCTAAACCAAGCTAATTAAAGTTTCTTTACCTCATAAAGTTACCATGTTTTCCAGAGAAAACACTTAAAATCTACTGTCTTAAAAATATCCCCATGTCTAATATGATGTGACTTAATCTGTCATCATGCTGAAACAGAACTCTAGAATTTATTCTTGTCTAACTAAAATGTTGTACCTGTTCATAGCTCAACTCCCTCACCCCATTTTCTCAACCACTGCCTGGTAACTAACATCCTGTTTGGTTATATTAGTACAAATTCTTTAGTTTTCATATGTAAGCAAAATAACGTGCCAGTTGCCCTTTTGTTTCTCTTTTATTTAGTTCTATATAATGGCTCTACTTTGATTGCTTCTGTAGCAAATGACATAATTTTTTCTCTTCTTTATAGCTTGATAAGATGCTATAGAGTATGAAGTAAATAAGCTACATAAAATTTTTACTTTTAACAAGAACAGTATGAGGAAAACACTGATAGCATTTGAATTAAGCTTAATCACTAAATATATAACACTTTTTGGAAATTATATTGGTGCATGATAACTGCTTTTGTTATAGAACAGAATTATTTCTTATTGTCAGAAATGGACAATGAGAAGCACAAGTTATAAAACCATAGCTCAGATTGTACAAGGAATTATAATATTTTCATCTACTAATAAATATCTATGAGACATGAAGGAATCTGCACATGCAAACTTGTAGCATCTTCTTTCTTGTGTATTTTCAAACTGGGGTCTTAAATCTGGAAACAGCATAGACTTTTCTCATCTCTTGCTAGAAACTTGATAAGGCACATTGATTGATCTGTATCATTTTATAACCAGAATAATATTAAGATGTATAAAACATATGCAGAAGTCAAAGAAAAGACTAAAATTTAATTTTTATTTTCTTAGAATATTTATTAATATTTAGATGTGAATATGCTTATGGACTGCCCAAAACATTTGAGTTGCCTGTTTACAATTTGGTGCTTTTATACATAACAACTTGTTTTTATGTAAAGATAAGCATATCTAAATGGATTCGTAGTTTCATTGGTTCTTAAACACGTATCTGTTTGGAATATTCTTCACAGGTTTTACTCATTTTTTTCATTTTCCAGTTTAATTACTGTGAATATTATAAAAGCACCACTTTCCCTCTCAACATGAGGCTGTCCATTGTCGATACCTACTTATTTTGCTTAAAATATTATCAATTATGTTTTCAATTTATTTCCTAAATTTAATTTGAAAATTGTCCATAAAACATTAGATTCTTGATAATGAGTCAGCCATAAAGATGATCACACAAGTTCCTTTTATTTTATTGGTTCATGGTTATCAATCTTTAGTAAAGTGTCATAAGTGGAATTTTCATTAAAGATAAACTACCAAAATTTGATATTTTATTCTGAAGAGAATTGAATTCATGGTATAGAAAAACATTTCAACTGACATTGAAATATTTACAGGGAGGCTATCATAGTACATATAGAATTGAACTGAAATAAAATACTGGAAGTGATTGTAAAATACAAATACAAATTAAATATAACAGCATTTTTATGGAAATTCAGGGTAAATTAGAATTAATTAATGCAAAAATAATGAGGCATAATAAAAATTCAAAAGAATACTGGTAGTAGAAGTCAATTTTATTCTTGAAGGAGGAGTCAAACAATATTTAGTGACTGGTATGTCTAATAATAAATTAACACATTTGACTTTAATTGCTTTGTTAAAATCTACTCCTAAGACAATTCTTTCATATTGATTGTACTGTTGACTTTATGAATAACATATTCTCCTGGAAACTACATTTTCTCTATCATACCAAGCTCTACTAGGAAAGTTAACATGGTATTTTATGATGCTGCAAATGTGTGAGGTAGTGAAAATCTTTTGAAGTAAATAGAAATGCCAGGGCATCTTTAATAGGACCCTCGGTAAAATGCCAACATATGTTCTGAGGAAACTTTACTTTAAGAAAATGTAAAATAAATGTTATGCTTTTTTGTGTTATTTTGAATATAGACAGGATTAACTTTGTTTAAATTACCAAGGATACTGTTTTCCAGTTTCACTTAATTCCTTAGAATTCACAATGCTAGAATACTCAGCTTATAAGTTTTACTAGTATCATATACTGCTGACAAAGTTTTAACTAATAATAATTATTAATTTTATATGCGCTATGCTACCTCATTTAAAAAAATAAATGGAATAAAGAGTTCATGTTCTTATAATCCAAAACTGTTACCAGGTATATACATTTCTAACCTGGAAGATACTACCCAAGGAATAATAGTGCATACATTTGTAATTGCACATTATAGAAACATGTTTATTTATTTCATTTTACACTTAATTTGAGTAGATTCGATCTAAAATATTACATACATTTATTTTCAATGCAGAATGTACATTTATGAATATATAACTGATTATGCCTTTCCATTATTTAGTAATAAACTTAAAACATATAAAAACATTGAATCATTTGTGAAAAATGTTACTTTAAAACCAATGTTTTGTGAGAATTCATAAAGCATAATGGGCAATAACTATTTTATTAATTTTATGTATACATAGTTAACACATTTAATGCATTAGACATGTGTAAATATATTAGACACGTAAAACAACTGAACAAAAATTAATACTCTGTGTTGTTAAAAAATTTTATTCTGATTAAGAAAATTCAGTGCTGGAAAGCTGTCTACTCTATGATGTCATTTATATAAACATTTATACAGTAAACAATTTCAGAATCTGAAAGTCACTTGTAATTTCAAGAGGTAGGAAACAGAATGAGTAATATTAGAACCACTTTTGAGTCAAAGGACCACCTTTAGTTCATTTACACTACTTGCCCAATATACCCATATTTAAAATAACTTGATATTACACACTTTATCCTCACCAAATTGTTGTTTTTCAAAATGTATCAGAATGATTAAGAAAGATATGACTAATGGGGAAAAGAAAACCATGTTCCCTTGTGCAACTTCCTACACATTTCAAGAGTAATCTATATATTTCAAGAGAAATTAAAAAAAAATAAGTGATTGAAAATATTAACTTTTCATAGATTCAACACTTTAGACTAAGATCCAGGCATAAGTAATTGTCCTCAATTCATATACATATAAACAAAACTAAGTGAACTCAGTGGATTTACAAAACTAAGACTATGAATTCAGGAGCATACAGTGGTGGAAGGACATGTGAGACAGGGAATGGAGGGTAGATTTATTGAAAACATTATATGAATGTATATAATTAGCAAAGAAATAGAAAAAAGACTTAAAATTTTTAAACAGTCGCCAATAATTAATTCTATTAGAGATTGAACATCTTTAATCAGACAAAAATTATAGTCATATTATATTTATATAATAAAATTCCATCTTATTTAAGAATAAGCTTACTATATTTTATCAGACAAAGACTTAATTAAAATGTAGAACTTACTTGTTAAAAAATTTCAGTAGTCAATCATTTTATGTTACTCTTCTTTCTTTTCCTAATAGTTGCAAGAATATTAGCCTTTTTCTAGAGCACAGCTTTACGAACTTTAATACATGTGTAAGTGTTAACATATTTGAGGAAGAAGAAAATTAAAAGGACAATAAAAATATAAAGGATAACTTAAAAGTCCTCACATATGTTAGCTTTCACAAGTTATCATTTCTTAAAGACCTTCATTAATTTTTAATGCCATTCAGCACATTGTGAATTTTCAAGTCATTATGTAAGGTAAAATTTCAAGACTTCTCAACACTATTTTAAAATGGATCATCTATCTAACTATAAATTTACCTATGTGTTTATATCTTTCCTCTATTCGTTCCCTATCGACAATTTAATACAAACAAGTATTTGGATGAAATAAAATTATGTACTTTATTCATTAAAGAACTCCTCAAATACCTAGATAATTGCAGGTCACTCTAGTAGCCAAGATATTTTTGGAACCACTGCAGGCACTAACACTAATCAGTAAAGTTTCCCTATGAATTATACAGTGATACCACTTAGCTGCATGGAAAGCAGTTGCTGTTTTTACAGTGATTAAAATGTGCATTTTGCTGAGCAATTTGTGGACTGAAAGCAGTAAGCAAGTCAAATTTCAAGTAAACAGACTACTTAAATATATTCATTAAAGATTTATGTTCTTATGATTTCAAACTGAAATGCTAATATGTAATTGCTGAAAGACATATCTACAAAATAATGAGGCTGATATTCATGAAATATGATTAGTGTCAATAGCTATACATATTATGTTTTTAAGTAACATCTATGACTTTTGAAAATTATGATGAGACTTGAATCCAAATATACCTGCTTTAATTTATTTTCTGAAACTTTAAAAAAAATATATTTTGTAAAATATTTTAGACCAAAATTCAACAAATTATATTTTCCATTTGGAGAATTTTTTCTTATGTAAAGAACAGCGTAATTGATGCAAGCATTGAGTAACATGTAATCTATTCAACTTTTAAAAATCTCTATCATAAAGCCTTTTCTCCCCAAAGGGATCAGATCTATAAACATAACAGATAATATTTTATTTAACAAAGAAAAAACATTGCATCATGTGCTTAAGAACACACATTACTTCTCAGGATTTTGGGAAATTTAATAACGAATGTGACTATTCAAGGAATTATACATGTTATAATCTTTTTCTAAAAAACCATGTTAAAACTAACCTGTTCATCTGGAATGTGCGTTACACTAGATGAAGTAACCAGCATATTGTGTGAATAAGTTGGATGCTTACTGGTTTAACTCATGCAAAGTAACAATGTTTTGATGTTAAACATTGTAAATGACATTTAAACTCCCCACTTGCAGAAATACTACTAAAATATTGGAGCTGTTGTATAATGTCTACCGATGACAGAATTTCAAACTCCAGTGAAACACTTTCTGGGGATAGACTTTTTTTACATATAATTTCAGGGTTAAATTAGTAAATAATTTTAAAATAATTAGAAAATAATAGGTTAATCTCGGTGTAGTCATCCACTCATAGGATTCTAGCACTTTGAGAGTGGAGGCAAGAGTATTGGAAATTCATGGCCAATTTCTACTCCATAGTGAGTTTAAAGCCATCCTGGACTACAATAGACCCGGCTCAAACTTACAAAAAAATTAAAAAAAACTAAAGGATTATTAAATATGAGTTATATTTATATAGCCAGTTGTAGCATCAAAATTACAAATATAAAACCTAAAAGCTGTCATTTTCAGTTTTGAATAGATGTTAATGCATTAAATTGACATTCAGAAACTTCATTTTCCTTCTGTAATATGTCAGTATGGATTTTACATCTTAATATGTAATGATCACTAGAGGCAGAACAGAATTTGCAGAATTAAATGGAAACAGAGCACAGAATCCTGGAACATTGAAACTACAGAAAGCTATACAATAGTGTACCTGAACTTATAGGTACTGGAACGGACTTATAGGATAGGACTTAATTCATCCAGGAATTAAGTCCCACAGCTGACAAATGAAAGTTCATGAAACTAAAAGGTTTCTGTACATCAAGAAAAAATCTTTTGCTTACTTTTTGCAAGTTATATACTAACCTGGACCCTTGGGGACCCGCAGATACTGAACCACCAACCAAAGAGCATATACTGGCTAGACGTAGACCCTCGCACATATGTAGCAGATGTGCAGGTCAATCTTCATATGGGTCCCCAACAACTGGAGCAAGGCTGTCCCTAAAGCTGTTGCCTGTATGGGGAATCCATTCTCATAGCTAGGCTGCTTTGTCTGGCCTCAGTAGGAGAAGATTCTCTACTCCTGCAAAGACTTGATGTGCTAGGGTAGGGGCATATCCAGAGGGACCCTATACCCTCTCAGAGGAGAAGGGGAAGGGAATGTATAAGAGGTGAACTGGGAGAGGAGCAGTGATCTGTATGTAAAATGAATAAATAAATTCATTATCGGGAAAAAGAATTTAAAATATAAGAGTCAATAAAACAATCAACTCAATTAATACACTTGATGTTGATTTTACACAGAGAAAAAAGGCAATTTTTACAGGGACACATTTATAGAAAAAGATGGCAGAGAGAACATGGTAGAAACAAGTGAAGATAGAATGAGCCAGAGAATGAGAAGGAGCCAGATGTTTAGAACAAATTTCTAGAGTTAGTTTGAGACCAAGCAGATCAATTCAGTGAGAAGCTGGGAGAAGCTAGTTTGAATCATTCAGCATTGAGGGGAGTTTGAGCCATAAGAGCTGCGTTGAACCAACCACCCATAATTCAGAATTAGCTCAAAAGGGTGAGCTTATCCAGTAGTAAGTCTCAGAGGCTGAAAACAATCTAGGCTTAGACTAGATTGTGCAAAGGTTAGACAATTATAGGACTCGGCCTAAATTAGCAGACAGAGGGAGTAAGCCTTGGGAATGAAAATTTTGTCAGGCAAATACAAGATAATTTTACTGTTGAAGACACCACACATACTACAGACAAATTAGATCAGCAAATCCAGATCTTAATTTTGTAATATATGTGTCCCGAACTGTAATATATTTCAAAAAGTACAATAACGATACCCCTCATATCTTGGAGAGAACCAACAGCTATTTTATTGAGCTTGAGGCTTGCTCAATAGGAAGTACTATAAACCTAGTCCACTAACACTCACTGATGAGGATGTGGACTATAAAGGAGAACCTAAACTTTTCATTTTCCTATGTCACTCTAATGTCTAACTGAATTCCAAATACCCATCCTTTTACATATAGATAAGTGAGCTCTCATGCCTCGTCAAAGTTGATTCTTTTTTAAATAGATGGGACCCTTTATAGACACCCAGAATTGTCAAAGTAGATAATAAATAGATGTAGGTGCAAGCCATAGTGATCCATCTACAGTAAAACCCCTAAAACTCATCCTCAGAGAACAACATAGAGGAGGAATTGAAAGTTTGTAAGAGCCAGAGACCAGGAAGCCTACTGTAAGATCATCTTCTATAACATAACAAGCAAAATGTTATGAGAATATGACATGTACTAGCCCATGAAATATCAAAAATATGCTTAGCTGAACAAGTCACCTGAAATGACAGCAGTTGACAAGATAAAGCGGATGGAGTAATTCTCACAACACCCATCCCCAAGTGAAAAGCTATAGGCAATTAATGACAGATGTGAGAGGAATAATCGGTCTTCTTCACAACATACAAAATGACAGGTTACTCAATCCTGTGTTATATGAGCAGGAACAGAGACACAGCAGCAGGTTGTATGTATACATATACACATGAACATACACACACACACACACACACATACACATACACATATACAATGTGTATGTGCAGCTTACACATTGCATTGATAGTTTATTGATATAATAATATATGAAAAATTCATATTTTATTAGTGTTTTTAATCCCTAAGCTAGAAAAGTGATGTGTGGGAGTATTGATGAACTATATCATGTCTTCATATCTATTCAAGAAATGATAAAATATTGGTATTAAAAAATGTTCCTTTCAATCTTTCTCTTGCCTCTCTCTTACATCTCTTATCTCTTACCTCTCCCCATTCCCTTCCCCCCTCTCTCCACGTGGTCATGGCCGGCCTCCACTCCTCTACTTCTCTACTCTCTCCCTCTCTCTGCCTTTCTCTGCCTCTACTACCCTCTTAAGTCCCCTCCCTATGCCATAAATAAATTCTATTTCTATACTATAAAAAAAAGTTCCTTTCATTGTACGCTAAATGATTTCACAACATTTTAATGTTAAAAGTGTAAGTCAAACATGTGTGATTCAGTAACTATTTATACAAAAGCTATCATCACCCCGGGCGGTGGTGGTGCACACCTTTAATTCCAGCACTTGGGGGGCAGAGGCAGGTGGATTTCTGAGTTCGAGGCCAGCCTGCTCTACAGAGTGAGTTCTAGGACAGCCAGGGCTACACAGAGAAACGCTGTCTTGGAAAAAAACAAAACAAAAAACAAAACAAAAAAAAAAACAACAAAAGAACCCCAAAAAAACAAAAAACAAAAAAACCTCAAAAGCTATCGTCATATATAGTACATAACTATTTAATAAATATTTAAAGATGATCATTTCTCAGTCTTTATCTACACTAATTTTGTGCAAGCACATATATGAGCATCTTTATGCATAAACATGTGCCAGAGTTAAAACACCCATTTTGTTAAACTATACTTGGCAAGCATTTGTTTTGCTTAGTAACTAAATATGAATACTGAAAATTTATCACTTAAATCATCATACCAGTTTAGCAATCTATTGGTTGAACATTTGTCTAAAAAATATATTAAGAGTAGCTAAATAGTTATTCATGATTCTATTTTCAAACCATGTAAATACCTGATAATTTAGTTGTTTAAATTGTATGACATCTTCACCTCAGAACAGATACCTTTATTCTATTTTTGCTTGTTTTCTGTTAAACCTTACAATGTAGAAAGGAATGAATATTGAAATAGGAGTTTATCACTCTGGGTATTATTTTGTGTCCTAACCTTTTTTAGAATTTTGGTATTTTTCCACCTGTTTTTTTACACAATTTTCTGTCTTTTTTGTTGTATTTTAAATGACTCTACTGGCCCATCAATCATATATTCTTCCTCAGATTTTATATTAGTCATTTACATATCATAGAATAATTAAGATGATATATGTATTTATTAAAATTCTTGCAAAGTATTAGCTATACAAAAATATCAATAACATTTGAGAAGTCATTAAAGACATGTAAATATATTATCTCAAGCAACTTCATGAAAGACCCCTTATATTAATATTCATACATGTTGCTAAGGTATATAGTTTTATTCCTAATATAAAGATTTGGCAATTTTGAAGTTATAGTTTATCACTGTGCTCAGTAGTTATTTTTTCACTGTAATTAAAATTATATAATGTCTTATGCTGTTTTTTAACATAAGTGATTTAAATACAACACAGTTCTTAATGTGTAAGCTGCACATCTGATCAGAATCATAGGTTTTGATGGGTTTCTTCACAAAATGCTACACTCTTCTACATTAGTCCTGTTGACATGAAATTATATCTGAGCATCTGCTGGAATGTTTTACTCATTAAGCATGCATTTTTCAATGTCTATTAAGTGCCAGGAGCTATGTGAAGTAAATTCAGTGAAGAGCCAACAATATTTTTTTACTGATTGTTCATCAGTCCAAATCCAATCTATGTCCAACATTTTTTTTTAAAAAAACCTAAAAATGCATTCACTGAAACTGCTATAACATAATAATTCTGGAGATATGTTTCATGTAACTATGGTTACCTTGTGAAAAGGTATATAACTCACCATTCTAGTTTTGGCAATGTTAGAAATCAAACCCATAATCTTATGTATTCTAAGCAATCCTTTTATTCTGGGATATGTCTTCTATGTTCCCTCCCCTAAGTTATTCTTCTCATAGGCAGAATGAAGAGTTAGAAAACTCAAAGTCAAATTTTGGCATATATCTATGTAAATAAACATGGTAACTCATCAACTTGTTTCTAAAAGCCATTCATAAGAGACATTTCAGCTTATATTTATTCCACTGGTCAAGTGAGAGGGAATCTTGTTTACCCTGTCTCTGTCAGACAGCCAAGAAGCAGCCAATGCAGCCAGATCTCTGTTCAGCTTGGCTTTTCCTCCTAAATAGCCATCCTTTTCTCTGTACTTTGCAGGTATTCTATTACAAACTCTGTGAATTTATGAATTATTGCCTCTTTCTTCATGGAATAGAGACTACTTTTACTTGCTGAATTTTTTCCTAACTGGTTCATATAAAGTCAGCTTATAGTCTACCATCTAATGCAAAAATTCAATATTCTTAAAATTAAAAAAAGAGCCTCCTCATATTGTTCTATTTTTTCATACTGCCTACTTTGAGTATGTGTATCCTAATGTTTATTATCCTTTTATCTACAATAATTTTAGTCTTATTGGTGTCTTTTACTTGTTTTGTTTGTTTTTAGAATAAAGTTAGGTGGTTTATTATAAATCACTTGCCTTTATTGTTGACATTTACCTGTGTAAATTCCAATACTAGCTTTACTACATTGCATATATTTTAATAGTTTGTGTTTTCACTTTAATTTGGGTTAGTGTGCAAAGATCATAGAAAATAAAGTTTGTCTACATATGTTCGTTTTGCTAATTAGACTAATTTTCCTTCTTCCATCAATTCTCTTATTGTATCATGTTTTTCTGATGTTTTCTCATACATAGTTTATTCTACTTCAGAATTATTAGTTTTTCAGGTAATTCATAGTCTCCTTTGAAGTTATTGATTTTGTTTATTTTAGTTTGTATTGTCTGTGCATTTAAGAAACAGAATCCTCCCCTGCTCTTTACAGACTGACTTCAAAGGTAAAAGTAAGTGCAAGTCAATCCAGTAGATATTTTAGAAACATCTCATGCATATTAACAGCAATGTATTCTTTTGAATTGTCTTAAATTCCTAATTAAGGAAGATTATTATACTCCCTCTCTGGCTCTTTCTTCGTGTGTGTGTGTGTGTGTGTGTGTGTGTGTGTGTGTGTGTTCTTCCAGGAGTTACTAAACTCTTACCAATTCTTTCATTTGACTATTGAGCAGTGCTGAACTGTGAAGCAGCCTGAGAGCAGCTTTGTGTTCTGTGAACACCAAAAGGCTGGTGGGGTATGGATGTACTAAAAATTATAGCCACTCTCCTTCTGTATCTTCTTAGCCATTGCTTCTTTGAATTGTGTTTCTATTTTTAGCATATTAGATGAGGCATATCATAGCCTATGCCCCTTGGGTGGTACACTGAAATACTAACAGGTGTAAACAGGTTCTACTATTGTATCTGAGTCCTAATGGGTGTCTTTCAAATATCCAAGAACTTTGAGATAATTTCCAGGTATCATACCCTAAATTCAGTCAGCTCTTTTTTTTCCTATATGTACTGATGGGAATTTCTTTTCTTCCTATTCTTGATACCACTCCGCTGATAAATACATATTCTGCCACTATGTTAGTTGTTGCTCATTTTGCAGTTGGGAAGTATACAAACTTAAGAATACTCAACCAATTGTTTCTCTGATGTAGTCTAAACATGGTCTCTGTACATTCTTACTTTGTCATTCCCTATATAAGAACTGACCCATCTCAAGAGCTATCAAAGATCACACTGACACCCTTAGATAGAACTCGCTCTATCTAGGGTCTACTCAATTGCCAGCTTCAACACCATAGAATCACACTTCTGTTACTTGAGCATCATCTGCTAGGACAATTACAGAAGGAAAGTGTATCCCAACTTCTGATTTCTTACGAAGGTCAGCTATTATATTTTTATACTTTTCATTCTTCAAAAATTTTCTTACTATAAAAATGAATTTTCTTAGCTCCTAAGTTCAAAGCACTTCACAAACTATGAACTCTGTGTTTTGAATTGAATTCCTCACTACTCCTTAACATTAAACTATCACTTTGAACAGATTTCCATGGCATTCTGTGCTAGTTCACATCTAAATTTTTCCCTGTGTGCATGTCTGTGTACTTTCATTTAAAAAATGCACCAAAATCACAGGCGCTCATTTCCTTCCTTTTCAAAGCAAGTTTCCAGAAAATTCAGTTTAGAAATGTTCCTGCTTTCTGCTCTAAGTTTCTTGTCCAGTAACTGTTGGAGATTCCTTTCCAGGATTTTAGAATCCGTCATGTTAAATGCCTCAGATCCCTGTAAGTTCTCACTTAAGGTTCACAACCTATCACTATGGTATTTTTCACATAAGAGAGAGGTTAGTGTATATTTGTGCAATTTTGAATCCATTATGAGATTTTGAAACTTATCAGGTTGATCACCTCATTCAATGAGACTAAAGAAATTCATTTTCAGGTATCATTATTACAGATTTCATATTACATACATTTTATAATATATCCATCACTTTAAACTTGGCATTTCCTTCCTGGATGAAATTTACCTTTCATGCTTCAACATCAAATCCACCCTAATTACTCAGAAATGGCACTTAATAAGTCAAAAAAGGAAATGCACATAACTTTCCCTACCAGTGTAAGCTTCCATTTTTACATTCTGTCAGCTTGAACTGAATGAAGCAAGTTTCTAAAAGAAAATTGTTAATACTTATTTAGACAAGGTCTGAAAGTATAGTTTAGAGTAACTTGAAATGGCTGCATAACCCAGTTTGGCCTCACATCTGTGATCCTATCACCTTAGCTTCCCAAACATTGGTATTGTAGGGGTGCAGTATCATGCAAAATACATTGTAGTATAGAAAGGGTCTAAAGATTGTGTTTTGCTTAGTCATTGTAGCACCTGGTTGAAACTCTTCAATGTTTCAACTGATATACAGAATAGTGTTTCATAGGGCAACAAACATGCTTAATACATTGGTAACCATGTGTGTCCTCCAGAATGTATAACAATGTGTGACCTCTAGAATCTGAAAAGACAGAATCTTATCTACATCTTGTCCATTCAAGTAGGCTATATAACACTTAAATAAAACATTTGCTGTTGTTTTAATTTTTTTATTTTTAGATATTTACTTTATTTACATTTCAGACGTTTTCCCCTTTGGAAACCCCCTATCCCATTCCCCCTCCCCCTGCCTCTATGAAGGTATTTCCCTACCCACCCACCCACTCCTGTCTTCTCTCCTTTGCATTCCCCTACACTGCGGCATCTAAAACCCTCAGGCCCAAGGGCCTCTCCTCCCAATGATGGCCAACAAGGCCGGATGTGTGAAGTGTATCCATTTTTAAGACTGAACCTTTGTGGCAAGGTGGTCCATTTTCTTACCTAAGTAAAACGACAGTGATATAAGGCAGTTTGGAACTCTGCTTGGTTACACTTGGATTTCAGGCTCCGCCCCTGGGCTTTACACTAGTATCCACACTTCTCTATGGTCTGCTCTGTGCTATGCTGTTTCCAAAGTGCTGTCGCTAAAATGCTATATGCCTTCATCAGTAAATATATATATATATATATATATATATATATATATATATATATATATATATATATATGCCAACAAGTTTAGCATTTCTTAATGATCTTCGATCTTTTGGTGATTAATAACTTCTCAACTTTCACAAAGTTTGTTGTCATTTGTCTTTACCCTAGGCCTTATAAAAGCACATTAAAATATGATGTGGCAGGTATCACTCCGTGCATGTATTACTTGCCATGCTGATTAGGTTTGTCAGTTCCTTCTACTCTTCAAGCCTCACAGTCGTGAGTGTGCTGCTCTGTATTATTACTACCTGTATTACTCTGTAATACTCTGTATTATTAGCTACCTCTTCAATTAGAAAAGCAATTAGTTCAAGGGACAGGCTGCCTCTTATTTATGGAATAGCTGTCTTACATATAAAGTTTTGAATTCAATTTGATTCTTATAAATTATGACAATATTTTTAGTGGGAAAATTTTGATGATATATATTTAATTTTGTTCAATTTATGATAATCATACTCATAAATCTGAAAAACTGATGTGGAATTGTAACTATGTTTAGAAGTCTTGTTAAAACACTGTTTAAAATTATGAATTGTTTCTATACATCATCATTATATTAATTCCATTACCTTCTGTAAATTTCTCCCAGAAAAGAAGCCACAATGTGAGCCATTTCTTGTCCTTGTCCTAAGTTGCTACTTCAAATTTAGGAGTCCTTATTCAACTCTATGAGTTTGATGAGCTTTTCAGTAATGTTAGAGAAAAATAATAAGCCAAAAGTAATATTAGAGTATTAAAATATATTAACCTTTTTCATATCAGATATTTCTAAAGCCACATTTTTTTAAATTCAGGATAAGTTTTAATTCTGGAAACTTAAATGAAATTATATAGAAAATAAGGTTTATAAACACATGAGCAAACATGGAGAGAGAGAGAGAGAGAGAGAGATAAAGATAGAGATAAAGAGGTAGAGAGATAGAGATAGAGATAGAGATAGAGATAGAGAGAGAGAGAGAGAGAGAGAGAGAGAGAGAGAGAAGTGAACAGGAACCACAGTGGTCAACAGGGACAGTATTCACACTTGAGAGGCCTTTATATCCCTTTATCTCATTGACACCTGAATGATACTGAACTTGGTGGCACTTTTTATGTGTTCTCATGAGATACCTTTGTATACTATAGTATCATACATAAACTGGTATTTTATGGTAGGTTTCACTTTTGTATTATTATTTTTATTGATTATTTTATTTATTTACATTTCAAATATTGTCTGTCCCCCTTCCCTGTCTCCCCTCTGCAAACCCTCATCCCATCCACCCTCCCCTTTGCCTCTAAAAGGATGCTTCCCCACCCACCCACCCACCCACTCCCTTCTTGCATCTTTAGCATCCTCCTTCTCTAGGACACGGAGCCTCCACAGGACCAAGCACCTCCACTCCCACTGATACAAGCTAAGACAATCTTCTGGAACATATGTAGTGGAAGCCCTGCCTGGATTCAATTTGAAACACTCATTTTCATGTCATACTGTAAATCAAAATTTGGGAAAGCCTACTGAGGAAAATTTCCATGAGTCAACTAAGTAGTCACTGACTACAATGAAAGAATGTATTGAGTTCTGTGGATTTCAAACTCATATCCACAGCATAGAAAGTGAAATTCTCCATCAAGGTAAACACTGGCTTAATTTCTATTCTACACTTCCCTTGTTTGTTTCTTTGTAGTTCTTAGCACAGAAATATAAAGGCATTTGCTGAAGGGCCAGTGATTACTCCAGATTATGGAATGTAAATTCTGAAGGACTCTGTTATCATTACAATACTTTACAAGTGAATAATCAGCAGGCATCTCCCTTCACAAGGAGAAGGTCTTACAATTAATGCTAGGAGTTAGACCTTCTGGGATCATATGACTTTAGTGAGCGGGAGTAACCATATAATTCCACCCATGTAACTGTAATTGCAGCAATTTGTTTGTAGTTAGTAATTCTACTCTAATAGTTTTTTCCCAGGAAGACTGCTCTATGTATTTATAGCATGTTATTTGCCTTTATATTTTTATTATGTGAAGTTAGAGGAAAAAATGGACCATAGTATTAAGAAAATCAAACAGTTAATACCCATTTGATTTTAGAAATTTAGTGGCAAGAACTTTTCCCTCTTCTTAAATTTTCCTGTAGACAAAATCTTTTTAGCATATGTGAGGCAAAAGTCTTTTTAGCTATGGTGAGGCAAAGAAGATAGTTTCTTGTTAGTAAAATTGGATGTTAATTTACCTGCTTAATTGTAGACAACACTGTAAAATGTCTAAAACATAAATTGAAGACAAAAAGGCACTAGATTTCACTATCTTTCTCTACTGTCTATATAATAAGCTTAGAGTTAGTCACTGACATTATTTTCCTAAGAGCTGCATTTGCTGGGTTCTATCCCATTAAGTATTATTGTCATTGAACATGACAGTCCATCACTGCGTGTTAGTTATTTTTAAAAGTTCAAGCAGTAATTGGTCTTATAGCATGTGTACTTATAAAAAGGTAAGACTATAAAAAAATAAACATGCTCTTCATCACTTCTGTCTTGCCAGTGACCCAGGGTTCTTACCAAATTGTTTACCTGAGTCGTGTGTTTAGAATTTATACAGCTTCTTTGCTTGGATTTCATATATAAGCATAAATAAGCACAAGATATGCTTCAGAAGAAATATTACTAATTATTTACTTAAAAGTTACTTATGGCTGTGTCCAAACTTCTTGAATAAGAATAGTACATAATGAGCACATAAAGTTCATTCTTATCTTAATATATCCAGTTTTTCTTATGAAAACTATAGTTCTTTCTTGCACTGCTGTTAAAATCAAAGTAACATGGCATATAATGGTAAATCTGGTCTAGTATAGTTGTTTCGAGAATTACCAACCTCAGTCAATATTAGCAGCATGGATTTGGGCATTTATTATGTTTTTCATGACTTTGGTTTTGTCTTCTATAAAATTGTAATAAGTGCTGTAATAATTACTCTGCATCACATGGTATGAATTCAGTAAGTGGTGCCTATCATTATTCATAACATTTATTGTATTTCAATAGGTGTCATCAGCCCAAGTAGTGGAATCTCCTTGAATGATGACTGTGACAACATTAGCTTCATTTTCATTACAACGTTTTTGTTATTTTATCATCCCTCTTGATGTAACATAGTGTTCCATGTTGGAATAATTATTGTCAATGCCAGAGCTGGCTCAAGGCTACTTTCCACATTGACAGTGAAGCTATGCATTTTGGCAGGAACTTAGGTTATCTTCTATGCCAGATGTCCTGATGCCATTTGGTTACCTGGATTCAGCATTTAATTTTCATTCTAATCAATACACGATTAAGCGTAATGATGTCTAAATATTTAACTCATTGACTACATTCAAAATACCAACAATGAAAGTCTATTTTGCTATATTAAAGCTGATTTTAACAAAGGTTCAAATGGTAAGAAAAGGTAAGGATGCCTAGAATGGAATTTAGAAGCCCCATTGAGATTGAAATTAGTTCCTCTTTGTCTGGTCTTTTTATCATTCACAATTGCCAATTATAAATGTGACCATATGTTGCTCATATTGTGTAACGCACACAGACTCATTATCTATTTCAGCTGTCTCTTCAGCCACACAATTCCAAATTTATCCGGGCATCCATTCTTGTACTCCATACACGTTACTATTTGCTTTATGCTAATGTTACCCAATACCCAGTCTCACAAGTTATTGTGGGCACATCAGCTCAAGACCCTCAGGCTCCCTTACAGTTGATAAAATAATATACATGATACAAACTTCTAGATAATGAAGCATTTGGATTTCTTTTATAGAAATATTATTGTCATTCATGAGAAAATAGTTATCTATCTAGTAAAATTATTTTTTCTGGATGTGATCCTAATGTTTTATCTCTACTCTAAAACATAGTGAACCCTCAGCATCAAAATGGAAAAGTGAACAGAATTTGAGTGATGGATTATACACTACCTTCCAAGAACTGTTAGTTTCAAACAACAACAACAAAAAATATAAGTTGTATATCTACAAGCCCTATTACATATCTAATAAACTTTCTTGTCTTCAATATGAAAGACGCTTCCTATCATTTACTGTGTGAAACAAACTACATGATACACAAAGTATTTGAGTGAGATACTTCAATAACAAAACACCTTAAGGTGCCATGGTTGATGCAGGGAATAACACTTTGGCAGACAAGAAATTTAGTTGTTTTACTGAGATATTATATAGCTTATTAGATAGTATTGCAGAGACAAGAAACAAGGACATGGGATCATAGACCTCTGGAAAGAAGTATAATCATTTACTCACCCTGAAGTGTGATCAAAACTTCTCCCTAGAAGCAAAATTCTAGCAAAATTACCATTTACTGGGAATTTTGGTTGTCAACAGAAGGATAATACTCATTTTATAAGTAGATATTTTATGTTACTATAGCAATGAATACAGCTTATGCTTAAATGTGTAGGACCTTAGGTAAAACTTGGGCAGCACTTCTTTTCAATTACTTTCTTGTAATATCACAAACTAGACAGCTGAGTTTGCAAGCAGTGGTGACACTTTCATTTCCTGCATCCTATAAATTTACCTCATTAATTATAACCTTGTCAGTTGTGTCTTTAAGACCTACTCTGTGGTCTTATCAATGTTTCTTAATAATTCTTTGAAGATAATGGCTTCAAAATCCTATGTATGAATTGTAAAGAAAATGTACTGTAACTTGGAGCCAGAGTGGTCCAGATGTCGCCTATTTTCTGATCACTTCTCTATCTCTTAGCCTCCCTGCTTAAAATCTATATTTATATATCTTTTAGCCTTATTATATCCATGAGCCCATTACATCTTATTTTTAATACTTGAATTCAAGGATCCTCTTTCTGCATGAGTGGAGATCTTTGCTAAAAATCATTTTATGCTATTTCAGGTTTCAGTGTGACACTTTCTCTACTCTGCCAACTCTGATATTGGTATATTATTGTAGTTCTCTGGAGAACAATATCAAGATTCATATTTTTCCCTAACTTATAAGTAGATTGAAGAATTAAACACATGACCTAACATATTTTAAAACTGTCAATAGTTCATAATGGTTGAACAGATGGCGATCTCTCTTATCAGAACCAGAGTAAAACACATCACTAGTATAGTTGTGGCATTAGGAAGGAAAATATTTGTATCCTAAATTCAGCTTTTAATAACTTAGCTCATGAATTGACTTGGAAAAACTCTATTCCTTGACATGTGATATGGAATAGTCTCATAATGAATCAGATTTTTATCTCGTTTGCTTACCAACAGCTAAAAAAATTAATTTCATAAAAAATACCATTTAAAAATGTAACACGCGTGCCTAAGTTGTGGGTAGAGAACAGTCCCTCAGTGAATCTCCCTATCAATCTCCAGCGTCTCAAGTGAAATCTATGCATCACTCAGCAGTGTTTAAAAACCAGTGGCCCAGATGATCACAATCTTCTCTTAAAGCTCTTCAGCTGTAAAATTTTATAAGTCAACTGGCAACTGACTCTTAAAATATCATATTATAAAGCATAGTTCCATAATTTTGGAATATATAAGTTGTTTTGTGGTGATAATTCCTCATATGATCTAGTTTTAGAAGATCAACTTAACACTCAGCTTTGATAACCTTGATGTCTTTGGATTGCTAAATCTTGACGAATGATCTCTCCTTTGACCTACTATCCCCATTAATCTACTTGCAAGCAACCTTGGATAGATGATTTAATGTATTGTTTTCTTGATCTTTCTCAGTACTTAGGTGCATGCATTGTGATTAAAACATTCTATGAAATTAACACTATATTCTGACATTTTGGCATCTAAGATAAGTGGTTGTTGTAACGCTATCTATTAAGATTTCAAAGTCTATATGATTCATATGGTTCATACGGATTCTGTACTGATGTCACACAGACACCAAGATCCAGAAGCAAAGACAGGGCATGTGGTGAGAGATTCAGCTGCTTTTATTTTTCAAACTTCCTGTTAAAAAAAAAACCTAGGTCTTCTTGAACTTAATTATTCCTTTCACAAATCTCATTGAGTTTCTTGATTAGTTAATGACCTCTTAATTCATTATGAAGTGCAATTAATTATATATTTTGCAATAATGATAATAGTTTAAATTTTTACAGTATTATAACACTTGTTAGAATTAACTTATTATGCAGTTTCCCATTCATATATGCAGTGATTATCATAATATTTATTTCTTCTCTAAAATCATATTTTATGAAAATTATAATGTATTGATCAAAGGAATCATTATATTCAAACATTGAACAATAATAATAATTTAACATGTAAAATTATTACTAATTATATATGTTTTAAAGTCCTAGAAAGATCATTTATTATTACATTGTTTTTAAATTTTCTAAATCACTTGTGGTAAGCAAATATTTATTTGTAATCAAGTTAAACAATGGTTTAATCAGCATGTATAATATGCTATTTGATCATAATTGTATAAAATTGGAATGCACAAAAGACAAAAGAATAAAGATCCATCACATTCATGTGATTAATAAAGTGTATTTTTCTAATTTTTCTTAATATTTAAAATACACATATTGTCATATATATGAATCCAGTATTAAACCATTTAACGAATCAGTTGGTTTGTTTTCATATTGGGGATACTATGGATTATACCCAGGGCCTCTTTCAGCAAACTCTACCACTAAACTACATCAATAATCCATTATATAGATATAGATATATATAAGATATAGATAAAGATAGAGATGAGATATAGACATAGATATAGATAGATATAGATATCATATATATATGTATGTATCTTTCAACTTGAGATATGTTCTCACTAAATTGTCCAGTTTGGCCTTAAGCTTGCTATTTACCCAAGGCTAGCCTCAAAATCTCAATTTTTATGACTCATTATTTACAAAATTGGGTTATAGGCCTGCATCTCCTATTTCGCCCTTAGTGATTTATCTAAATGATACAAAAGATTATTTTAATGAGAATAACTTTGTATTCTCGGAAATAATCATTTTTCAACAATTCACATATGGGTAAGAATGGTGCTTTCAGAATCTGTAACATTTTATAGCAGCCTTGTGAACACCAGAACAATGAAATAGCCTATCTCAGATGTTTTTCAACTTCCCAAAGTTATGCTCTGTTCTTATGAGTAACTTTTAAAGTATCTTTACATCTCTACTTTAAACCATCAGTAAATTACAAACTTTGATTCTTCATTCAGCTGTTGCTCTCTTTGTACTCACAAGAGACGCTCACAAGATTGCATCCATGAACATTCTTCATGAAAGAGGAAGAGGGCTCCTAAGAATCAAAGAGTACAAAGGGTCTACCCAGTGTTCATCTTTACATGGGGAAGCAATATTTTTGTCCTCTCTTTTCGAATTCTATGTGGAATGAATAGAAATAGCTATCTTAGGAAGAGTCAATACTGTTAGCAATTTATAACCTGACATGCTTTCATTAACATTTGGAATCTGTGGGGTTTTTTTAACACTAAGAAATTCATTATCCTCATTTGATTTTCTTGTCTACAATTTTCTTTAATTTTTAAAAAAATTCAGAGCTTTAAAAAATATCATTAGTCATTAATTATGTTTTCCTCTTATCAAGAAATTATCCCCTGTCATAGAAAACATATAATAAAGATAGCTATTTTTTTAAATTACTGTCATAGAAATAAGACTTCCAGATTAATAGCTCTATAATAACCCAATAGATAATTGATTACTACAAGTACAATTAACAGTATGCTTACAAAAATTATAATTATTCTGTGGGAAACATAAAGATTAGTAACAGATATTACATAATTATTTCTATTCGGTGAATGATTCATAGTATTTTTGTAAGAATAGAGGTTGAAATTATTTTGATGATCAGTAAAAGTTAAAAAGCTAAGATTATTCAATAATTTGACAAACAGGAATAAGCCTAAATCTAGCTTTTGCTTACATTACATGTTACATGCCTACTGCAAATTTTATTTCTTTCTATTTTCTTGTTACATTTGCCTATACATTTAGAAAGATAAACAAACATATTGCATGTCCATCAAATATTGAGCAATTTTGGAGAATCATCGACATGAACATCTAAGTTTATCTGTATTTAATACCTCTTTCCCACAAATCCTTTAAAACTCTTAGCATCGCTGGGAAGCATCTTCACTGATTGATGATTGTAACTTCAGTTTATCGACCTCATTTCCAGGTCGACCCTCAGAGCTTACAGCAAAAACCAGAGGGGTTACAGGTGCTTATGACCAGACATGAGCTGAGACCAATATTTTCTGCAATTCCTACTTTCCTTACAACCAGAGACTTTTCAGAATTAGGAGGAAGTTAGACTTTAATCGACACCAAACTTTTTAGCTCCTTCTCCCACACAGCCCTCTTAATTCCTTTTCTTGCTGTCTGAGTAATGATAACAAGGAGCAGGGCTACCTGAGATCAGCCTAGATTTCAGAAAAAGAATATGAATTAGTTAAGAATAAGTTTGATTCCCCAAACCTCAACCATTCATTGTTCATTTGAAATTCATACTTCCACATATATGCAGTAGTTTATGTATCCTTTAACTCATATGTGTACAGAAGTTTATGTACATTCCAATTCAACCCTAGATAATAGTTAACTATACTCTATAAATGTATTTAAAATATATACTGAAGCTATACATATATGTATATGCATATAATTCTGATAAATTGATGTAAAATATCTGTGTACCAAAATTATATGAGCATTAAACTAACAGTAACTTCTGAAATGACAAACTATCTTTTAGGTGAAATTACTGAATGAAAATGGCACAGGTTTATAAAATGACTATTATTTGGGGATGTGTATTTCTCAATGAACCTTATCTTGTACAGTTAAATTTGTTCCTTGTTAGTTTCACACACATGTATGATATATCCTGACCACCCTCACCACTCCCCTTTTTCTTCCTCAATAACTGTGTCATTCCCTACCTCATTTTTTGCAGTCTCCATTCTGCATTATTAGTTTGACATTATCTTGCATTTTATGAGTGTATTTTACTTTGAAAATAAGCTCAATGATATCATAAAAGGCTCTTGTCTAATGACGTTTAGAGAGAATTAAAAAAAAACCTTGCAGGCCATTTACATGTATGTTAATGCACTAAAATTTATGTTTATAGATTTCAGTGCGTATGAACATATGTGTCTCTTTGTCTAGATGTGTACTTCATGCTTTTCTTTGTCGCTTTTTTCTTTTCTTTGTCTCTTTGTTTTTTCATATTCTAGATGGTTGATTTTTATTATCTTATAATTGTTTAGGTGCATGTTTTCTAAAGAGACAGAGAGGATGTGGATTCTGATGTGAGGCAAGGTTTGGAGACTCTCAGAGGAGCTTGAGGGGTAACTGTAATCAGAATATATTGCATGAAAAAATGAGAAGGAGGAAAAATAACTTGTGTATTTATTTTAATCATGAGTTTAATCTTATTGAGCATTAGTACAATTTTCATTTTCTGAATTCTCTTTTCTTTTTTTTAATTAGGAATTTGATACATACACAAAGCATGCTTGTTCATCTCTCCCCTCTCTGTTTCCCACCCTATGACTCCCCAGGCTTTCTCTCCGAACTTCACGTTCTCTTTAGTTTTATAATACAAATGAACCATGGTATTTACTAACTCCAACTGATATTTTTAGCCTTAAGTTAGAACTACATAAATGTAAGGTGTATCAAAATAGTTTATCAATGGAGAAAGTAACACATGTTAAAATGAAAACTAAAGTGAAAAAGAATATACATTTAAACTTAAATACATGTCACACTTTGAAGTATAAACTCAGTGAAAGTCAACATCAAGCAATTAAATCTGAGTTTTTCTTCTCAGAAAATAGCCAGGAACCAGACAGTAAATGTAAAGTATTCCACAAGTGTATTTACTCTGAAATTGGGCTTCAGAGAAAACACCAGTGAATGAAACAATAGCATGTAGATTAAATTATAATGTACAAATATAAAATACAAAAAGAAGAAAAGAATATAAAATACGACATACCTAAAAATAAGCCTGCATTCATGAGCAGAGAATTTGAGCTCAAAATCTCTTGCACTATCCTTATTAAGGGACATATGAAAAACTTTTACATAGTCTTCAGAATGTTTATTCCTGGCAATGCAATTTTAGTTTTTCTGTAATAATAAAGGGACCTTAAATCCTTACACTTTTTAAAGCATGCTTACCAGATTATAGAAAATAACCAATTTTATATTGTGGTGATAGCATTGTACTTTCTCTGTAACATTTCATGGTAATAAGTAATACATAAACTTTCCCTATGCTGTCTTACAGTTTATATTCTCATAATAATAAAATTTCTATATTATTTTCATTTATTTATATTTGATAGCTATAAAAGGCATATATTTAATAAGAAATAATCAGTAAAATATTTATTCATTATAATATATATATATATATATATTTGCCATTATTTGTCTGATGTAATACAGAGCATGTATTTTTCTACAATAAAAGAGAATCTTCTCAAGGAATTTTTAGTTGTCAAATGCCATGAAATAACACTGATTATTGGAATGATATCAATAAATCTTTAATGTGAACTTAATTGGTTAAAAATAGAGGAGAGTGTTAAATGGATCCCTCAATGAATAATTAAATACACTTATGGGGAAATCAATAAAATAAACAAATTTTGGTTCTACTCTCCTTTACCTTTTTTGAAGCTGTGAAATGCAGGCTTTACTTTGAGATATTGAAAGGACATAGGATCCTGTACACAAATCACAGGGGCTGTCACAAAATCATCATCAAGTGTCAAAAACTATAAAGTACTAGCCTGCTGACAAGGGATGATGCTTATTATTTTTAATGCACTTCTTGAATTTATTTCTTCTGGATAATTTCTCATCTTTGTGCTTACAGGGAAGGCCAAATAGATAGTTACAGAAGGCTGGCAGTAAATCTACATCTGTGAATAAGCTCCCCTGGGATTTCAAGAAAGACTGTAATGAATTCTACACATGATGCTAGTGCTCAGGGAAGACACAAGCATGCCGCGAGAGAAGACAGGGTTTCCTAAAACAATTTCAGTGCTCAATCAGGGAGTAAGTGTTGCTGCTATCAACTGTTAAGATCTAAGCTTAAAATGATACACAATCATGCGCACACACACACACACACAGAGAGAGAGAGAGAGAGAGAGAGGCACACATGCTCACACACACACAAACACACACCAGTTACTGCTTATAAAGTTATATATTGTACAATAGCCTTTAATCTGCTTTTGGATCCTGAAAATATATTTGATGTGTTTTGCTACCTAGACATACTTAGCTGAGTATCAAGCTTTACATCAGGTATAGTTCAACGCCCCTCAAGAGAAGGTAGATGCAGTATGTAGCTTCAGAAACTAAATTGCCTGTACAAGCTAGTTACCTAATGACTACGTATTATGGCTCTAACGGTGGAGACTGTGGAACATTTGCCTGTGTCCTGATTTGTACAAGTCCCCCAAAGCATAAATTCTGAAAGAATATGGATTACTGAGCAAAACACAATTGTTAAAGTGATATATAAGAAAGAAGACATTATCAAAAATACACATAAGCATAATACATGATAAAGTACTAATTCATTCTAAAACAGTTTCCTTAATTATACTGAAAATTAATATTATTTAAATTGTATGCTCAGATAAACAAATCTACTTTTATATTATGTTTACATCGAAGTCATAGTACAAGAATTTATTTATAATATCGTTACCTATTTATACAGATAGTCGTTTGTACTTTAAGATATTTTATGTAAATATTCACTTTAAACCAATTTGTATCATTGGGAAAACAGTACTTAAATGTGAACATTCCAATTCTGTCTTTTAAATTTCAACAGTCAGAAAATTGTACATCATTTTATATTTTATACCCAGAACAAAAAAATAATATAAACGAAAAAAAAAAAAATAACAGAAGTTGGTTATTGACAAGGAGGCACTTTTTTTGCATTGGTTGTTTTATTTATTTACATTTCAAAGGTTATCCTCCTTCCCTGCTTTCCCTCTGCACACCTCCTATGCTCTCCCCTATCCCTCTGCTTCTATGAAGGTCCTCCCCACCTATCCACCCACTCCCGGCTCACCACCCTAGCATTCCCTAATGCTATGTCATCGAGACTCCATAGGACCAAAGACTTCACCTCCCATTGATGTCAGATAAGGCAATTCTCTACATATGCAGCTAGAGTCATGGGTCCCCCCATGTATACTCTTTGGTTGGTAGTTTAGTCCCTCAGAGCTCTCGGGGTTCTTGTTGGTTGATATTGTTGTTCTTCTTATGGGATTGTAAACCCCTTTAGCTCCTTCAGTCCTCCCCCTAACTCCTCCATTGGGATCTCTGTGCTCGGTCCGATGGTTGACTTTAAGCCTCTGCATCTGTATTTGTCAGTTTCTGGCAGAGCCTCTCAGGGGACAGCTATATCAGGCTCCTGTCAGCAAGCACTTCTTGGCATCCACAATAGTGACTGATTTTGGTGCCCTAGGTGGGACAGTCTCTGGATGGCCTTTCCTTCAGTCTCTGCTCCACTATTTATCCTTTAGACAGAAGCAATTTGAGGCAATATTTTAAAAGAAGATACACTAAACGTTTGAGATTTATACTAAGAAATAGTTGTAAACTTTTAATAGTTGAAAACTTTCTAGCATCCGTTGACATGTATCCTTAGATCTTAATAGGGCTCTAAAGTCATATTATGGAATTACACTGTGAAAATTCATCACTGTCCCTTCCATGTGAAAAGTGACTTGCACAGGTCCAGAGAGTTGGCACAGCAGGTATAAATGTTTGCCACCAAACATGAAAACCTGAGAAGTCCCAAAAAACGATCACAGTGGAAACAAAGAACCAACAAGTGCAAGCTGTTCTCTGTCTCCACATGAATGCTGTGGCACACACATTTTCTCTGTACCCCCGCATACACAATAAATAGGTGAAATGTATCTCATTAAACATTACTTTTAACAAATTATTTTCACCAAATATAAATTTTACTTTGAAGATGCTCAGTTCTTGGGCTTTTGTCTAAAATCAAGTATGAAGATGCTTGAAAAATTAAGAAAAGTCAGTAAATTTCAGAAATTAATGACTGTTAAAAAAGAAAGAATCAGTCTTTCCCCAGTAAGGAGGCCCTTAATTGGTTATCCAGTGTGAAGTAGTCAGCCCTGAAACTATATATACAGAAGCAACACTGTAGAACTCAGCAGATTTTATATCTCTCTATCTATCATCTATCTATCCATCTATCTATCTAATATTTATATATTATGTGTGATATGATATGTATAACATGTAGCAAATACATATATGTTATAATAAATAATAATTACAGAAAAAGAGACCATGAATTTGACAGAAATCTAGAGAATGGGAGCACAGGAAAATTTGGAAAGGGCAAGAAATGGAAATATGATACATCTGGTTCTCAAAACAATAAAATTCATGTATCCACTTTCTGATATGGTTTGATACATATGATTATAGAAATTAATATTACATGAGGGTTATATGAGTGATGATTTTCCAAACCAATCAGATTAAAATTAGGCATGTTTTCCAGAGTCTGTTTTTTTTTTTATCTGTTATGAAAGATCCAGAATTTTTGTGGTAATACCATTAACTAATGTGTTCTAATTGAATATTAAATGAGGTAGAGTGACTTAAATTGTATCACAAAGGTGAAATTCATTAAATGTATATTTACTTAGTGAATGGCTTTCTAAGGAAGCACTAAATGTTTCTGTGGAATAATTTAGCAAACGTTTCATATAATAATCTTCAATGAGATATAAAATTCCAATGTTTAGAATGGTTTCTCTTGGTTAAATAATTTATCAAAACAGTAGTCGGAAATTTTATATATGAATTTAACAGTTTATGAATATTTGTAGTTACTAGATTTTACTATTTAAATTACTTTTAACATACAATTCAGTTGCACAAATTAGTTTTAGTCTTCTAAGCCCATCACAACTATGTATCTCTTAAACGTTTATATTATTCCATAAATAAACTAACCATTAAATATTATCCTCCCTTCTCTTCTTGCTCATGGCATTCAGTAATTCCCAAGCTCCTATATTTTATAACTTATCATTTAAAACGGACAGGGAACCACGGCGCAGGTACTATTATACACACTGTGCAGTCTGTATTTGGGTGTTTGTGTATATATATCAACAATTAATAGAAAAGAAAATGAATGTGAAAAAGAACAAAGAAACGTATATTACAAGGTTTGTACAAAGGAAGAAACGTGAAAATGATGCCATTACATCATTAATATACAAGAAATACTTTTTGAGAAGGCAGAATATTTTAGCCTGTGTAAAAATTTTTAAATCATAGGTCATATTGTATTTCCTCAAAGATACAATAAGTTTGACCTTTCAGAATTTTCCATTGCTCTTTGGTAAGACTACTAAACGGTGAATAAATAAATAAATAAATAATTCAAATTGATCTTGACCATTGAAATTTTCTGGCAACATGTGCAGTAACATTCGTTTGTATGAAAATATAAAACTTTCCCAAGAAAATTTCAGACTACATGGTTGAATTAGAGGAAAGCTTGAAGAAGCTGAGGAGGAGAGCAACGCTGTAGGAGGACCAGCAGTCTCAATTAACCTGGACTCCAAGATCTCTCAGACACTGGACCACCAACCAGGCAGCATACACCAGCTGATATGAGGCCCCCAACACATATACAGCAGAGGACTGCCGGGTCTGTGTTCAGTCAGAGATGATGCTCCTAACCCTCAAGAAACTGGAGACCCCAGGGAGTGGACAGGTCTGGTGGGACAGGGGTGGTAGGTGGGGACACCTCAGGGAGACAGGGGTGTGGAGGAGGTATGGGATGTGGAAAGGTCAGAGGGTGAATCAGGAGGAGGAGAAAATCTGGAGTGTAAAAAAAAAAAAAGATTACATAAAATTAAAAAAAAAAAAAGAAAAAAGAAAAAGAAAGAAAATTCCAGACTACATGTATCCAGTAGCTTTCTGGTTCTTTGCAATAAATAAAAGAACCAATAAAATCAGATGTTACCTCAATAAACCAAACGGCATACTTTTGTTTCTGTCAATTGAAAATGTCCAGTAGTATACTAACTAGGTGGTTATTCATAAATTAATCTCCCCTGCACATATACTCACTTTCTAAAATATTTTATTATTAATGTAGCCCATGGCCAGCAAACATATTCACCTATTTTTATATTAAATGCTAATGTCCATGTTAATTTTTACTATCTGCATAGGATTAAATGGGATTCCTGTCAAGGGCAAAGGCGATCCATTAGTTTTAAGCTAAGATGGCTTCAGAAGCACAGCTTCAGATAAAGCCACTTCCTTATCAGTAATGATCAGTGCAGAGCCATCTGCCTGCTTATAGGTACATCTGGCCAGACTTATGTTTTAAAGGAACAGCTAACTAAATAAGGAAGATAAGATCAAGCTAATAGACATTCCTGGCAGTCAATAAAAGGTTACCAAGGAAAAAAATACTTGCACATGCCCCAAGGAAATGATGAGTACGTGATGTTATCCTCAGCAAGGTACACTGAGGAGGAAGGCCACTGAAATATTATTGAAGATGTCCAGCTGAAGAAATGATGAGGATCTTGATAAAATTTCTGATAGAGCAAATTGAAAATATCCATGTTGAAAAGAAAAATATGTAAGTTATTCCTTTAATCTTTATTAAATATATCTTTAAATACAATTATTGAAATAATTATGCTTGGTCTCCTGAAATTCCACATGGTGGTTTTGTGTGCTCAAATCTACAATTAATAAATTTTATCTTTGATATTTACCTCCTAATTGCCTCTACTTAGGTACACCATCTCAGTTCAGGAAACATCCTATTCAATGAAGCTGAGGGCAAGAATAAAGACAGGAACCATGAAAAAGCTATTTGAAGGTTTTGAATAGAATAAAGTAAATTGTGGAATTGTGTCATTATCAAATTGACCATACAGTAGCTATATTTTGATTTTCAACATGAAGTGGATACAAGTAGAAAAAGCAATCAATATATAAGTCTTTTACTAATGACTAACACTGGCATAAACCTATGAGAAATTATGAAGCATGAAAATGTGTTTTGAAATCTCTACCCACATCCAATTTTAAATAGTGAACATTAAATGAAACAGAAATCTAATCTATACCATATAATTTTGTGGATGTATGCATATGTAGTAACACAATGATTGCATAACACAAAGATGGTAAAATCACAAAAATTTATTTTAAAAATAGATAAAATATATACTGAAAATTAAATATTAAAAGAATGAGTTATCTAATTAATCTAATCAATTCAGAGAAAGGCTCGTGAAAAATTCTTCTATGACAATTAACTCCCTAAAGTTTAGAAATTAATTTGCATATAGGAAAGATCTGTAGAATAAATAATTCATGTCCTTCCTCCACCACCATAACACTATAACTTGCTTCCAGTCCCCTGTTTTAGTGAATACAGTAGCAAAAGGGCTGAGTCTGGAATTTTTTCTACCGTATCATTTAGTTCTCAAACATCAACAAAAATAAGCAAGAATCACAAGTGTCTAACCCTACATATATCCATGGATGCTTGTGCATATCTCCAAAGTAGCATATATCTACAATACAAAGTTTATTCTATTATAAGTAAGCATTTGTTTGGTTTTAATCATAATCCTGACTGTAGTGAAGACCTGCTCAACAAGTCTGGAATTCCATTTGGAATTTCACCTAACACTACCCTGAGGCTAGTGAATTCACCACTTTACAAAATCGGCATCTCTACCTACACTCTAGATATTTGTTCTTAAGCCCAGAGATAAATTTAGACTTCACTCCTCATCTCTTTGCCACAGACCAATCAATAACCACTCTAAATGCATGGTAGTAGAGTCAAGTCCCAAAGGCCATATCTACAAATCTCTTGCACCTAAGGCCCAAGAATCCTTGTGGAAGCGATGGTGGAAATGTAATAGAGCCAGAGGAACAGGGAATTTTCTGGGAGACTGTGTCTCCTAGAATGGCAGATGATACATCCATAAAGTCTCATGAACACGACTGCCTAAACATGGGTTGAATGAGGATAACAATAGGCATGGAAAGGATGAAGAGAAAGAGTGGCCTCCATCTCTCCAACACAAAGATCTATGGGTGTCTAAGAAATGCTGAGAATGGGAGGAATAGCCTTCTCTAGGCAACAGCACATCAACTGTAATCTAATACAAACTATCAGCCCGGAAAACATACACACAAGTGGTATTATACACTGAAAAGGTCATATTTACGTATTTTTGTTTGTCCAGTTTAATCAATCTATTTATTTTTTATACCATTTGGTAAATACGATTTCTTTCAATGAACAGAAAAACAATAATAATTGTGGAAGGAAAAATGTATATGCTGATAAAAGAGTACTTTTTTATTTATAATCATGTATCTCTCAGAATGTATCATACATCTGTTTCTCTATACTATAAAGACTGAAAATTCACCCATTTAATAGGATTATTCTATAAAATTCAGAGATTAACTCTAAGCAAAAATGATCCTAAAAGTATATTATGTACAAAAAGTTTAAACACTCTATATGCTTTGTTTTATTATTCTTTGCAATGTTTCATACATGCATACAATGTTTCTTGGTCATATCCACCCCTAATTCTGCTGTCCAGTTAATCACTAGCTCCCACAAAAACTTTCTTCCAACTTCATGTCCTTTATAAAAAATATAATTCACTGAATCCAATTAGTGCTGCTCATAAGTGCATGGCTGTGGGGTTACCTCATAGAGCATAGGCAAAGTAACAGTGGTCACCCAACCAGTGTAAAGTGGTCCTTCTACCAAAAGCCTTCAGCTTCCTACAGCTTTTCAGCTATTGGCAGGACCTTGAAAACCCTACCCTTCTCCATGTTGGAACATTTATTTACCTGGTTTTTCTTGGCCAGGGCTTGTTCAGGATTCATGTTAAACAGAGTTGCTATAAGTTTGTGTGTGCAGCAGCCATATTGAATCAGTATAAAAGCATTCCTTGTCACCCACCAGTTCTTAGAATCTCTCTGTTCCACCTTATAAGATATTCCTTAAGCCTTGGCGTCATATCAATTTGTTATATCATACTCCAAATCATAATATATTATTTAGCAATATCAAGCTTATAACCCAGAGCAATATATCACCCGGCATGTGAAAATGGGATAATTAAACACAGAAGCTTCTTTGTCTTCACACTATATCCAACATGTAGAAATGTATAATGTCAGTATGGTTACCATGTGTTGTTATTTTTACATGTTTTGTGTTGGTTGGTACATGGCATAAAACATCACAGTAAAATGGATGACATTTTGACATAGTTCATTTGTTTCTTAAAATAAATGTCAATTCGTGCTTTTAAACTATATTCTTTTAAGTTACCTTGTAGGTAGTTGGTTTACTTTGTTTTGTTGTTGGTTTTTGTTTGTTTGTTTGTTTGTTTGCTTTACCTAGTAGAATGATTTACTTCCTGCTACATTTTGGAATCACTGCTATAGTTTTCTCTTGGCCCAGTTTTGCTGGCTACCCATTTTAAAAGTGGCCAAACTTAAAGGTGTCAAAGAAGCAGTAAGGAAGATAGAGACACACAAAGTGATGCTTAAATAGATTGTCAGCTCAAGAAGATGATTCACATGCTGTGGAAAATGAGCTCTAGTTGTGTCTAGGCTGCCATACTGCAGCACATCAACAAATAGGAGATTTGTTGATCTCTTCTTCTCTTCTTCCTCTTTTCCTCCTTCCTTCAATTCTGTTTTCCCCTCTTCACTACTTTTTCCCTGTGATGCCTTTAAAGATAGGCATTTACTCCATTGCCCACGATGGTGTCTTTCACTGTAGAGCTGCAATTGGCATCAAGTTCCGGGCAGTGCTGCTGCCTCATCTTAAAGATCCAGCTGTCTGCAAATCCCGTATACTGATGCTCAGCCTCCTACATGCTAGATGTACTGGTTAGTACACCATACTATAAACAACTTTCACCCTTCTTATTCTTCCTTAATTCTTCTTTAAGAACCATTCTTAGTTTATTTTTTATTTATTGGTTATTCATTTTGACTTCTATTTCAGTGATAAGATTTGTAAAAATATAGAAATTTACCATATCATATGTTAGTACAGCTGGCTTTTGAATTATTAAAGAAAACAATACTTCTTCATTATTCTTATAATGCTGATAAGTAACTGAAGTTCAAGATCTAAATGCAATAATTTTTAAAATATTAATTTTATTTTTTGGACTACATTATATCATCGCCCATTTCGTTTCTGCCTTTTATACTTTTTCAAATACTCCTCTTTGCTCATTTTCAAATGCATGGTCTCTATAAATAATTATTTTTACATGCATATATGCATGCAAGATTTCTTTATCTTGATACAGATATTGTAAAACGATATTTCTCCTTATAACAAAATCATCCAACTAAATGGTGATTAATTTTAGGGTACATTTGTGCCTGGGTGCAGGTTACAGGTATGAGGACTAGCTTTGCAATGACCAACTGTTGGAGACCTGAGGAATAGTGAAAACAGAGCAATGGCATAATTAGATTTAATCCATAAACCATCTACTTGTAGGAACACTTAATTTTCTTTGGCCTGACTTTCATTCATTGAGGATGCATCTTATTTCCTACACCACTTTTCTGGCATTCTCATTTTCATTTGCTAGGATTGCAAAGGATGACACATGCATACAAAATAATAGGGAAAGTAACCGCATGTCCCTACAGAAGGCTGCTCTTCTCAGCTTGCTTAGGAGTCATGTCTTGGAGCTGTCTTTCTTGTGTGACATTATTAAATGTTTTCTTTCCAGAAATAACTTCATGGATAATTTGAAGACTTTCCTTCCTTTATGCACTCATTGGTGTATAGTGCCAGGTAGAGACAGAATCCCAGAGTTAAGAAAAACAAATGAACAAACAAACAAACAAAAAACCCCAAAAAACAAAAAAACGTGCAAAGAGATCAAGGAGGCTAGAAAACAAATAACTCAATGTTTTGAACTGGTAAAATGTGCTATTCTGAAAATAAAAAAATAATAATGATTATAAAAAACATAAAGCCATCAGATAGAAGGGGAATATTTATCTACAGTGAAATAGCAATTACACTGACAACACAATTCATGAAATGCAAACATGGACAGAAAATTGGGCAATAAAAATTTACAAGATGAAATGCTGAACAAAACGTTAAGCTAGAATTTTTGTTCTGCTAAAGTATCATTATAAATAAGTATAAAATAAGCAGTATTTTATAAGAACAAATGGTAGAATAATCTGAAAGCTACAGAACACCCTAAAATAAATACAAAAATATCACTTCCAAGGAAAACAGAAAACATGGGAAATGTTCACATCTACAGCGTAGGCTTATTCTTTCAGAGAAATGCAATTGACTCAAATATAAAAAATACACAAACTGACATCCTAAAAATGTGATTTATAAAAAGTAATAAAAATCTGTATTATATGTCTAAGTATACTTGATGTTGTTAGTCTGATAGCTAATGAGTCCCTTAGTAGTGTGGTGGAAGTTACTTCTCTAATATCCAGGGTAACATAAATATAAAGAATTTTTTCCAGAAAACAAATATCTGTGTTAAAGTAACTTTAAAAAATTCACCAACTTTTTCTCTTGTTGAACAACCATTTATCACAGCAGGAAACTTAGTGTTCTTGATTTTCATTTATTTAAAATAATATTTATTATCATTTTCAAATTTCCTGGCAAGTGAATTCGCATTTGGTAACAAATTTATTAGAAGGAACAAAGATACTTTCTGAAGGACTGAATATTATTTTAAAAGTTTACTCATAAGAAGCTGAAAATAATTCTTATGTTCACACATTTATGGGTATATGCAGTTATAACGTGATTACACATTTTGTATATTTTAAGCTAATTATGGAGTTATACATACGAGTGATATTGGTATAATTAAGGAGCACTAGAATGACTCACATTGTTTTGCTCTTCATGAATAGTGTTTAAATAATACATATTACTAGAGAAATTCTATCAGCAAAAATAATACTAAAGATAGACGGAAAGTAAAGGTTAATATTTACAAGACAATCTAATCAGAAGTTGAGTATATATTGAGATTTTATATGATATTATTGGACCCAAACAAGTTGATACAAAACAAATTATTATAAGTATGTAAGAACTTCATTTATATGAATTATTTTATATTTCCTAAAAAATAAAATTCCCAACAGCCAATGTGACTGCATTTCTATGGGAAAAAAAAAATCAGTATTTTTTTTAACATCCTGTCCCTCTTCTTCTAATTCCTCTCCATCACCTCTCTTCTCTGTCCCTTCCCCTTCACTCTTCTTTCTTTTTGTTTCTCTTCCAAAAAGAGCAGGCCTCCCATGGATATCAATGAGCCATGGCTTATCAAGTTGCAGTAAAACCAAAAACTCAGTAGTTTTCCATGAATATAGTAAATCTTTTTTAGTTACTCTGCCATGATTATTACTGTATAAATGATATTTGGAGATCTATACACATGATTATATATGCATACATATGTTTCTCTGTGTTTATATAATAGCTATAAAATATGTATATATGAGTAACTTTGCTCATAATTACATTTACTGCACGATGAAAATGGATTGACATAGTTATATTTTTATTTTCATTAACCAAAGAGAAAATTTGACAAAACTAGGTAAATATCAGGGACTAAGTATTGCTTTTATTATTTAGGATTGTTTTGACTAAACTAAGTCTTTATTCTTATATGAATTTTAAATTATATTTCAGTTTTGTGAATAATTGGGTTGGCATTTGGATGAGTTGATTGCATTGAACCTAAGTTTTTATTTTGTTCAGCTGGCAACTTTATTACTAATAAAGTATCCAACCCATATGAAAACGTAGTTCATATGTACAATGGAACTTTATTCTTCTGTGAGAAAAAAAATTATGTTGTTTACAGATAAGCTGGTGGAACTGATATAATTCTGAGTGAAGTAACCAATATTGATAAAGACAAACATTATGTGTTTTGTCTCCTTCACATATGTTTGCTAGCTCTGAATCTTTAAATAAATATGCTTAAATTGAAGTGCCTATTTAAGTCAGAAAACTAGTAAGAGAACATATGGGATATGTAATCAAGAGAAGAAATACATAACTCAGGTGGCATGAAAAAGAAAATGGAGTAACGGAACAGAAAGAGTTAAATGGGCCAAGAGAGAGGAGGGAGTACTGAGATGCAACAGCTTTTAGAAGAAATGAATCCTGGTACTCTGGTCAAACCACTATGACAAGATAGAGCATGCATACCTTGGGGGTAACCATAAGTTCTCTAATTAGACCTAGGATCCACTCAAGAACAGGGGAGCCATGCCTCATGCTCGAAGCTTAGCTAATTATTCAATGTTCATGGGTCATGATTATTAGAGGATAATCTACAACCACTAATTAACTAAACCTGCAAAATTCCTAATCAATAAAAAGCTGTCAGTAAACACATAGAAAGTGTAGGATTCATTATACCTCTCCAATAAACTATTCATTGCAACAAATGGAAATAAGTACAAAAAAACCAAAAAGCGTTGTTGAGCCCAGTCCCAGTGAGTACATCTACAAAACACTCTTGTGCTTAAGGCTCAAGGAACGTTGGGGAAGAAGGAGGCAAAAGGTGGTAAGAGCCAGAGATTTAGTGAGTTTGCTTTGAAATTTTGTCTGCTAGTAACATCGGAAGCTACACCATCATGCTTGGCCAAACCTGAGTTGAACAATGAATATACCAAGGGACATGCCATACTAAATGGGGAAAATCTAATGTGGCCTCAATTCTACACAAAGAACTATACACAAGTAGAGAAAGCTGGGAACATAGGAAGTGATCTTCCCCAGAAAACAGCACACCAACTTTTTGTCCAGTGCCAAAGAGTCAGCACTGAAAACATACATAAAAATATATGCAGAGCAGGTTATATTAGAAACATATGCACATTCATGTACATATATTGAGCAACAGCAAGGAGAATAGAGGTCATGAGGATGAAGGAGCGTGAGGGATTTTGGGGAATATGGGAGAGTGTGGAGGGAGGAAGGAAAACCAGACATGTTATTATATAAAGATTTTAAAAATAAATAAAGAAAACCTTCTTTTTTTCTCTATAAAAGAAAAAACTATTAGAAAACAAATTCTGACCATTTAAACAAAGATTACCTGCATCCAAATTCACACATATGAGAAAATATGAAACTACTAGTACATGTGTAAGCAACAATAAATGCTGTATAATAACACCCAAAGTTAACTATTCAATTTTTACTACCATTCAGTCTTCCCTCTTGCTTTATGGATGGACATAAATCTAAAGTTAGAGAGTTGATTGGAGAACAGAAATTGGAATGCACAGACATCCCTTTATGTCAGCTCTATTACCTTGCCACATAATTTGAGCTAAGACATCCTGGTGATGCTACTGCAGCAGGCAACCTGCTCTGGAGAACACAGACAGAAAAAGGACAAGGGACCGAAAACGATTTTTTTCTGTACAAAAGGGAAAACTAACATAAAAATTCTCAATTCACAAAAACAAAATATTTTGAGGGAAGAAATCAAATGCAACATTATGTCTTGGCTTAAACACTTAATGAGAAGTTGACTATTATTACAGCCACACTTGTAAGTCCCAGTCGACATACATTCTACATTAATCCAGCAATGTCTGTTCAGCTTATCACTAAGAGGTTTCAAGTGATATGGTTTGGGTATCTCAGACAACTCACAGTTCAATTCCCAGCCTCCTTAAACATGTCAATAGCTCAAGGAATTCTTCCCAATTTGGTGTTATCAATTCCGTAAAGTTCATGTTAATTCTCACTTTGAAGATAGAATTATAAAATTACTTGCATCCTTTTAAGATTATTTCTTGAAGTCCCACAGTGGCCACCTGAGCATAAGTAGGCTGTGTGTGTGCTGTGCCTGTATACGTACATTCTCTATTATAATGTTTGCTCTGTGCAAATGCAGTTCAAAACAGCATAACAGTTACTCTATGGGCTAAAGTGTATAATGGCAAAAAGTAAATACAAATAATCCAATCAAGTTCTGCTATTTAACTGGGTAATTATATTTATTATTCATATTGTACAATATCTAATATGCAATTCAAAGCCAAGGAAAATTGCCCATCATTTGTTGTCACTTAGATGATGTTTGTGAAAATAACTTTGTGTTATGGAAGTAAAATTGCTAAGGAAATGTGTGAATGTTTCAATTTTATTTTATTTTAAGTAATTTACTGAAAATATCTGGGGTTTGTTGATCTCCAAAGGAATAACTTAATTTGCTTTCTTCATGACACCATAACGATGAGGAAATGCTATAAGAAAGGACTGCACTGAGTACAGGAAGTGCATGTGGAAAACACTTGATCAGCATGAAATTAAAGAAATCATGAGGGCTGATTTCAGTGATCTCCTATTATAACAGATTTGGAATAAAGCAACTATAAAATTTTATTGGACATGCACATTCTCTGGCTGGAGAAATGGCTCAGTGGTTAACAGCATCTACACTTCTGGCAGAGAACTTAAGTCCAGTTCCCAGAACCCACACTGGGAAGCTCATAAGCACCTGTAATCACAATTCTAAGAGGATCCAATAACATAGGCCTACACAGGCACTGCATTAGTGAGCATACACTACCACAAAGCCTAGGCCTACACAGGCACTGCATTAGTGAGCATACACTACCACAAAGCCTAGGCCTACACAGGCACTGCATTAGTGAGCATACACTACCACAAAGCAACTCACGTACATACAATTAAAATAATAAATGTTAGTCTTTAAAAAAATCTTTCATCCCAAACTCCAATAACTTAAAGAACTAAAAAGTTTTCACATCGCTCTTAACTGTGTCAGAGCCTTGTTCCACTGCTGTCCACATACTCCGGATAATACACTCCTCTAACAAATAACCTTTGGTACATCCTCAACTACTTTCTTACGAAAACTCTATATTTAATGTAGCACAGTGGGTATATCTAAAGATAAATATGTAAAATCAAGTAACATTATCCCTGATGTAAAACAAAATGTCGTTTAAACTGGTTTTATTGCTTATTTATATTTTTTTTATTTTATTGATTTCTTTTTCATTTTTTCTTTTTTCTTTTTTTGGCAAAGGTCACTAAAGTTTATTTCCTTCACATTTACAAATTTACTTTGAACATTGATGTTTATTTCTTTCTTCTCATTTATTATAAATTTCTGTGAGTTTCATTTGCTCTTCTCCT
Source organism: Uromys caudimaculatus (assembly GCA_028551405.1). Lineage (NCBI taxonomy): Eukaryota > Metazoa > Chordata > Mammalia > Rodentia > Muridae > Uromys > Uromys caudimaculatus. Next base: position 87,570,459 of record CM052701.1, read on the forward strand.
TCCAAGATCATATAACAAGAATATAATCTATGTGGAAAAATGAGCAAAGTGTTTATAGCATTTTAGTATTTATACTGTCAATATTTTTTAATAAATTCTTTGTTATTATTCAGAAAATTATTACAAAAGTATAAACAATATTGAAGAAATGTATATTTGAAACATTTTCTATATGGGTTCCCTAGTCACTACACAAAATCATTAAAATTTACAGAACAGACTGAAAAAACTCTGGCTGATGTGATAATTGTGCCTCGGGGTTCCTTCTCATTACTATCAAGTTTATTGATACTGCACATACTCAATGTAGAATAAATATTTTATTTAAAGAGTAAAGTACAAAAATATATGAATTATCTTAGCAGAAATAAACATAGAGATATAACATATATTAATTTAGAAATTTATGTGATTTTTTTCTACCAGTTCTAATTATAAAAATATACATAATTATCTTACTTAAATATACATATGCCAGTCACAGGATCTTAGAGGTGGACTTGAAACCAATTTTTCTGGATAATCTAAAAGTGTCCATTTATTCACAGCTAAACTACAGCCAGATGAGGATTTTGAAGCAAAATGGGTGAAGAAATAAAACAACAACAACAACAAAAAAAACACACACACAAAAAAAAACAAAACAAAACAGGTGATTTGACTTTTAGTCTTCTAAGACAAAGCTCAATCCTATGCACTTCCAATAGACTTTTTCAGACAGCTTATCTTGCTGAGTGCTGCCCCAGTGTGGTGCAATATTAAACATCAGAGACTTGAATAATAAGCAATGACAGTGTGTATCAGTCTAACACCTTTTCCTGAGCTCATCCTATTCAGTGGCTTATAAAATCCAAGGTAAGAAGTCGTTGATAGGCTCTTTGAACAGCCCACAGTTTCTGCTTTTCACACACTTGAAAGACTTTGTGTGATATAAGAATTTGTCTTGCCTTCCCTTACATAACATGTTTATGAACACAGCTCAAATATTGAGGATTAGTGTGAGTTTTAATGAACTCATAGGTGTGTGTATATGTGCATATGTAAGAGGAGAGAGAGAGAGAGAGAGAGAGAGAGAGAGAGAGAGAGAGAGAGAGAGAGAGAAAGAGAGAGAGAGAAATTGAAGCTCTTATCCACCTCCACATTTTACTATTTCACAAATGACCATAGTGATTGTTATGGCTTTCTGTTTTATTTTACAATTAGTTCATCTACATTTATTAAACAATTTGTTATAAAATGCTTTAAATAAAACATTCATTATGTATATAATCTATGTGTAATATTACATAGATTATGTGTATAATCTATTCTGTTCCAATTGAATATTGCCATACAGTTATTATGTGTTACATATTTTGTGAGGTCTTTATTTGTGTTTATTATTTGTGTTGTTTCCTTTGTAGACTTTTATCTGTCTGTTAATGATTTAAGGCCTATCATTAATAGATAACTTTATACACATCTTAGCAAATGATTCTAAATTCTACTCACCAACTTAACAAACAAAACCAACCAAACAAATAACAACAAAAAAACCCCTGAGTCAATACTATATACCTGAAGGGCATTTTAAGGTGTCTGAGAACATTATTATCAAATAGTTGATAATCTGGGAAGTGGGATATAGAGGTTCAGTGACTAAGGGCTCTTGCAGATAATTCAAGTTTGATTCCCAGCACCCATGTCAGGAGGCTCACGATTGCCTGTAACTGCAATTATATGGGGATCCAAGCATGCTGGCTTCCTCAAGTACTACTCATGCACAGTACCCCACACAGAAATATGCATACATAGAGTTTTAAACAGAATCACTCTAGTAATATAAGTTGTCCATGCCATAATCTTCACCTATATCACTTCTATATCCCTGCTGCTTACAGCAGACATTCTTTTGTTTTGTATTTTGTCTTTGTTATCTTGTGTGTACATTAGTGTCTAAGAGTGCACACTTAGTAAAACTCATTTGTGAAGGGCAGAAAATAATCTCAGCTATGAACCCTTATGTTCCTTCTTGTTCAAGATAGGATGTCATCTTTGTTACTGTGTCTACCACCCTAGTTGGCATATGGTCTGTCTCCACTTACCATTACCTGTACAAATACTGGGATTACAGATATATGAACCTGCCTTTTATAATGTAGGTTTTTGTATCTGCAATATTTCTTTTAGTGTTTGCATTTAAGAAATATGTAGTGTTGATTGTTAGTGTTGTAAATATTCTTGTTTATATTAATTTCATTTTATGAGACAGTGTCTCATCATGTAATCTGTCCAGGCTGTTATTGCTATGTAGTTCAAGCTTGTCTCAAATTCATGGATAGCTGTCTGTCTCTGCTTCCTAGGTGCAAGGATTAAAGGAGGGCACCACGATGACTGGCAGATTTGTACTGAGTTCATATTAGTTCATGTTCTCTGAAGTATATTAAGTTTTAACCTGCCACTATATAGGAATATCTGACTGTTATCATGCTGAAAGGTCTGGATTTTACCAAGTAAAGAATTTTAGTTGGTTAGAATATGGTAATGTAATAGAAATTGAGACTATAGAATCAGGTGTGTGTGTGTGTGTGTGTGTGTGCGCACGCGCGCGCACAGAAGTTTCCATAATTGTTAGGCCCAAATTGTTGGTATAAGTTGGGGGATGCTAGTAGGAGGAATTAATTAAGCATATTGCCAAATTATGCTGTGAATCTTGGCTTGGTGAACAATTGGCTGCCATATGCCTGAAAAAAAAAAAAAAAAAAAAAAAAAGGAGCTGGGTAGAAAGGCATAAAAATTAAGTGAATGTTCCATCTAACTTCTATTTTGTATATTATAATCTAAGGTCATTTCTGGGAAAAGTGTAATTTGTTTCAAGAGGAAAACTGATCTTAAAAAAATCAACAATTTAAAAAGAGATGTTTAAAAGCAAATACACTGCACCTTCCCTTTTTTTTTTTTTTTTTTTTTAATACAGAGAATGGTAATATAGCCAACCTAGCATGGCTAGGATTCACAAACCAATATATGCTGACATGAAAGCACAAAGAACGGGAGATGTGGATGTAGGGTAGAGATGTTACATGAGGACGCCTGGAAAACCCAGCATTAAATAAAATTAAGCAATCTTCATCCCAGTGTAAGTAATAAAGGTAAGAAACTTAAAAACTTCTGTTGTATATATGTCAGGGGCCTATACCAGCTCATGTATGCTGTTTGGTTGGTGGCTCAGTGTCTGAGAGATCTCCGAGGTCGGGGATAGTTGAGGCTACTGGTCTTCCTATGGAGTCACCCTCCTCCTCAGTGTCTTCCAGCCTTTCCCTAATTCAACCACGGGGTCCCCAACTTCAGTCCAATGATTGGATGTAAGTATCTGCATTTGTCTCAGTCAGCTTCTTGTTAGGCCTCTCAGAGGACAGCTATGCTAGGCTCCTGTCTGTAAGTACACCATAGCAACAGTAATAGTGTCAAGCTTTGGAGCCTCCTGTTGAGATGGTTTACAAGTTGGGCAGGTCACTGGACTGCCTTACCCTCAGTCTCTTGTCCATGTTTGTTCCTGCAGTTCTTTTAGACAGGAACAATTCTGAGTCAGAGGTTTTGACTGTGGGATGGGCGAAGACATGCCTAACCCCAAGAGACTAAAGGCCCCAGGGAGTGGGGAGGCCTGGCAGGGTGGTGTTGATGGAGTGACATCCTCTTGAGATAGGGGGCAGGAGGAATAGAATGAGGAATTGTAGGAGGGCAGACTCGTAGGGGGACAATGACTGGATTGTAAAAGAATAAAAATAAAAGTATTAAAAAAATAGAAAGAAACTCAAAAACTTGATGACCAAAACATCAATAAGGAAAACTGATGAAAACAAGGACTTAGATAAGTAGACACAGCGTCATATAAACAGACAGTGTGGCCTACTGACGTACAATTTTGTAGGCTTCTAAACAGGTTTTTTTAATGAAAGATAACTCTTAGTCATGTGAATATGTATTGAAAAGACAGATTTTAGGAATTTAGAGATACCATGTCAGATTATAAAATGAATCAAAGAATTTGAGTCTTTTTCCAATATCCTAGCAAAGCTAATAGGCAGGTGATTTATTTTACGTTAAAAGGGGAATATTTTGTTTCTAATCCTAGAGAATCTGCAAAAGTAAAAAGCATATTAGAAACAGCTTATTCTATGATGGAGAAAGTAATTCTTATTTAATGTGGATGATGCAATCACATTGAATAAAACAATAAAAATATTATGTATAATACACATCCTGAAAATTTTCACATCAGTTAAATGCTTAGTGATAAAGAAATGCTTGCTCATTTTGAAGTGTAAGTTGCAATTAAGTTCAGTGATTTGTACATCTACATAGGACATACTATAAAACCAACGTGCTTTTGTTTCAAATAACAATTTTCAGGCATAATTTGACTATGATAACTACTATTCATTTTAAGTACACATATCTGAGTTCTGACAAACATGTACATCCATTCATCACCACCACTATAAAGATACAATACAATTCTGTTACTCTCAATGATTTCTTATTTCTCATTCTAATTGATTCTCTTTATAGTCCCAATCAATCATAATTGATTTACTTTCACCAGGGATTATACTTTTCTGAAATCTTTGATTCTTCACATGACAGCTTGAGATTCATTTCTGTCCCAGATATCAGTTATTAAATAATTTGTATTACCAAATAGTATATGAGATGAAAATCTCAAAATTGGGGATTTTTTTTCCTCTACCTAAATTAGAGGGAAATAAGGCAGATTTCACTTGAAATTTGATGTAAACTATGGTTGTTTTCATGCACGCCCTTGCTCATAATGAAGAGCTCATCTATTTCTTTCATTTTAATTGCATTTTCACAGATAAACCTTGGGTTATTCTACTTTTGTACTGAGATAGTCACATATTCTAGTTAGATACACTAAATGACTAAGGAGTTTTAAATCAGCCCTGCACTTTAGACAAAAACAATCACCATTTACTCATTAGTGTTGTCTTCTCGTTTGTTAATGTATTCAATTTCTGTAGTTTACTAATAACGTTAGTAGCAATTCTCAATGGAATACTGGTCTGATATGCTTTGTCAGGTAGCACTGGATTCTTAAGAAGTTCCCGCCTTGATTTTATGAACGTAGTCATGAGATGATTGTTTGCTGTTCTCTGTTAAAGAATATAGATTTTACCAATGAAGTTATCAGATAAATGTCTTCTTAAATTTTAAAACAAAAGGAAACTATGAAGTAAAGCAGTTACTTACAAGTATACTTTTGAGTAATGGTTGCTACTTCTTTCTTTTAGTTAAAATTATGATGCTTATTTTAAAGAATATGTTTATTGCATCATAATTTTGACACATATTTGAGATCAACTCTATGAAATTACACATGCTAAACTTATGTTATACTCAGATACTATGGTGTAAAACCTTCCATCTTTAAAATAAATTGTAAGGCATCTTCAATATTCAAAATGCAGATGAACAAAAAATTGTTTTGACCACTTACTGCGTTTTAAATAACTCATATTTTAATTTTTATTTTATTATAACTTAAACGCTTGTTTGTTTTTAATGAAAGCCAGAGAAAGGATCTGCATAGGAGGGCAGGGCAGAAAGAACTGGGAGGAATATAGGGAAGGGAATGGTAATCAGAATATATGGTTTTAAAGATCTATTTTCAATAAAAGAACAAAAATATTGCATATTTTCTACTGCTCATTTGAAGGGCATTTATGATAAAAGGAATTGTTACAAAATATCTAAGAGGCACCAAAAATTTCAATATCTAAAATATTAAGAGACCAAGAAACTTGAAGAATTAAAACTTCGTATTATCAAAAGCAATAGCATCCAGGAAGGTTGACTTGCCTGTTACCACCAGCTCTAGGTGGCTTCAAAGCTATCTGTAACATCTACTTAGTTTTAGGCCAGCCTCCCTACAATGTGGAACCTGTCTCAAAGCTAGTGCTTACAATCTGTAACTCTGCAGCCTAAAATGGAGGATTGTGAGTTCAATGCAGCACAGCTACATAAGCATAAAGAATTTGCTCAAAATAAAAATGGAACAACATTCAAGTTTTACAAAACAGAGTTTGGTAACACTAAAGGCCATGTCTTGAATCTTTAAAGTTTAAAGAAAGCTATGGTGAGTTACAAAAGATACTTAATGAAGAGATAAAAATAAAGTGCATGTGGTTGACCTTCAGTGATCACATTTAAGAAACAAATGCACAACGAAAAATAACCAAAGAAAACCCACTAAGGACTGCAGTGTTGATATACCTGCCACCAAGAGCTCATGACAGACAGTGTTGGAGAGTTGAAGAGGATCTGAATAAAAGTTCATCCTATAGCAATGAAGCTATTATTAAAAAAAATGGTTAACTTTCCTCAACCTGAAGGATTTTTGTGTTCTCACATGGCTGAAGCAAATATGATAGTATCTTAAGTACCCTTACTGTACACATCTATTTGGTCAATTATGCACTTAAATATTTACATTATAAACTGCTATAAAGTTCATAATTTTAAATTTTACTAGAAGTAATACTCTGAAAATAAAATCTCTGCAATTCTGATAATGTATGAGTTTTCTTGGTGATTAGTGAGGACTGGACTTATCTGTGGGCATTTATTTACATGTAAGGACAAATATCAAAATGGAGTTAGGGATTTTATTGTTCTAAGAAAGTGCCTGTGGTGGCTTCTCTTCCACGATCCATGATTTCCCTAGCCCTAGGTATTTGGCAAAGTTCACTGTACCGGGAATGGTTTCCTTCTTGCTGAGCAGGTCCTGAGTTCAACTACAGAGCTGTTAGTTACCACCAAGTTATTATGCCATGTTGACCATTGTGCTTCTCAGGCATCACATCTGGGTAGGACTTGTGGTTGCTTCCCTCCTTGGATATCGTGATTGATGACTTTTAGTACCATGAAAACCTGTCCCTATGGAGGAGGGTTTCAAATTAATTCTAGCTCAGGGACCTCTTGGCCCTCTGGGTCTATTGCATAGTGTCTTCCTTCAATAATAGGGACTAACCTTCCACTTCTGAGGGTGGGAGGAAATGCAGGCAATAGCAATAATGTATTCAGAGTTTCTTAGACAACACTGACCAATCAATAACTCAAAAGAGGCTACTCATGACTGGCCTTGGGGATTTTGTTTGTTGATATTTTCTCTTAGAGGGAATATTTTCAGCCCAGATTACAAATTTTTATTTAAACTACGTATACATACACAGACTTACAGATATTATAGGGCTTTGGTCTAGATATTTCAGAGTATGATTCCTTATTAATTGTTCAGACATCCTTACTGTTATTTTATTCTCTTTTTTGTTTTTAACTTCTATTTGCAACAGAGACCACTACAAAAACCCACAACCAACCAAAATGCAAAGTACATTTCACTTCCAATGGATGTAACCCTGAACCCTGAACCTAAGGCTGAGGGAATACTGTGGGTAAGTGAGTAGAAAGATTGTAGGATTCAGAGGATCAAGAAATTTTCTCTCAGATTGTGTCTTCTATGAATGCTAGAAGGTACACCCATTAAGTCTCACCAACATGACTGCCTAAACACAAGCTGGACATGGACAACTTTAGATATGCCAAAGTGGATAGCGGGAGATCCACCGAGGCCTCAATCATTCAAAGAACTATAGGCAAGTAAATAATATCAAGGGTGGGGACAGAGTCTTCACCAGGGAAAACCATACCAACAGGTTATCTAGTGCTAAATGTTCAACCATATAAACATACATATATACAAGTAACAATACACAGACAGAGCAAGTTACATAAATATAGATGTAAATATGGATATGAACATAGGCATAAATATATATATATATATGTACATACATATGAATATAGTTTATATTCACACATTAATGAAATAAGAGGTGATGAATTTGAAAGAGAAAGGAGGAGTATATGGGAAAATTTAGGAAAGGGAAAGAGGAATGATGTAATTACAATCTTTCAAAAGAAATAATTCTTAAAAAATAATATACGAAGCAAAGATTGTTAAAAATGGACTAAGGGGATAAACAATGTTTAAATGATTGGCTAATTCATGGGTTTGCAGACCTGGATTTTGTTCACATAGCAACAAGGACAGGTGAAGAATTTTTCAATTGAATTGTAGGTTGAGTGGTTAACAGAATGGCTTTTAGAGTGGAAGGAGGTAAGGACACCATTTACAACTCTGTCCTAGACAAATGGCCATTATTTATATATAACACTATCTAGATGCTAGGAGCATATTCACAAGTTCTACTGCTGGTGGACATAGAGGAATATTTGCCAATGTTGAAGATTTACCTCTTCAAGCACTTCATTCTCTAATGATCTTGACCACTCAAGTGCGCACATTCAATCATAGTACTTGAAATCTGTGTAGAGGAGGTGGTTAGTTATCCTCCTCCTCCACAAGTTTTCCTTAAAGCCTGTTTTACATCACACAAGGTTTTCTGTGAGCACCTTGAAAGCTTCCCTTTGACTCACCAGCAGCTTTATAATATAAGAATAGGATTGTAGAAACGTGTTATCAGTAAAAATATATTGTAAAGACCTCAACCTCATTGCAGAAATAGACTAAATGATGGTTTTCCTAATCATTTAAGCTACTTGTAAGATCTTAGAGGGGTTGACCACTGGAAGTTTCACCATACTTCAGTGAGTATATGGGAAACATAAATTGGACTTGTTTTCTTCTTTTATTTTAGGTGAGGTCATAATGGTGGTGGGAGTGGAACTGGTAAAACTGGGAAGCGAATGGAATCATGGTAGCATTATGTGAAATTTCCAAATAATAAATAAAAACATTAAATTACAAAATGATTCATACTTTAAGAAGGTCCATGACCAAACATTTTTCAGTAATCATTTCATGATAGAACTGGATACATGCCCTGTTCTGTGATGACCTGAGAATTAAGAAATTTCAAAGTGGAATGATATAGAGGAATGTGAAGTTTTGGTCTATGGCAATATGACCAGTAGATACTAAGTATTACTGATGAGATAAACATAGAGGAAATGTCAGTTTTACAGCACTGAAACACCCATTTGCTTTTTGCCTTTCAAAATAATAAGAAAATAAAAGCAGAATGTTGAAAATGATAAGATGATGTTTAAGATTCTATGGCATTACATGATAGCAATACAATGATGGCCATATATCAACAAATCATTTATTTATGTGTCCTATAAGATATTGCTTTGGTTTGAATATGAACTGTTTCTTACTGGCTTGTGTCTTAAATGATCTGTTCTGCGTTTGTGGTGCTATTATGAAGGCTTCATAACCATTGGAAGGCAGGGAGTGCCACTGGCAGGGTTAGGTAATAAAGAGTGGTTTATAAAGCTATACCCATATTTACATATTCTGTTTCTTCTGAGACTTGGTATGCTAGAAAAGGAACCTCAATTTTTGCAGCATTTGAAAGTGCATCCATGGCTGCAGGATAACGAGTACATCAACTAACTTTGATATGAATTTTATTCACTTATGGATTCTGTTTATTATTAAATGAGGATAACTTCTGAAGCTTCAAGTTTAATCTTTAACCTGTTCTACAATCATAGCAATGGAATTGTGCCCGTTGTTTCAGTGACAGAAGAAAAGAAGTGAAATGGAGAAGTCATAGGGTCAAAATCTCTACAATCTCAATGACTGTATTATGCTGTAAAAGGAATCAGAGGATATTTGATAGCTGGAAGGAGGGTGGCAATCAACATGCAACAACAGAGATTGTGGCAAATTCTGTGTGATGCAGGATAAGTCCTTCAGTACTGCAAACTGACTGGGAACTCCCTTGGCCATTGCTGCTGGTGGTGCAAAAATCATTCCCTAGTTTGCTGGAGCCCAGAATAATATAGCATGTATTAATATAAAAGAATAGAGGATGCTGAATTTTTTATTGAGAATCAGACTGCTAAATTCCTCTCACTCATGCTTTACAATTTTTCTGCCAGGATATTGGAAACAAAATATACAACTGTTAAGCTTATGTAAGACTATTTTAAAAGAGCTCTAACTAAATAATTCAATTATTGTTAAACACATTAATTCTGAAATGCACCCAAAATGCTGCCTTCTAAAATTAGAGGAAAAGGATGTATTATTGCTGAAGAAGCTTTTATAACATTATAATTCTGGGCAGAAAGGCACACAACATAAATCTGTTATGAACTACTGCCCTGTTTCCATTTAATTCTTGAAGGGAATTATTTGCATATTTGGAACACGTCTATACCTCATTTCAGATGATGACACTACATTATTCCATTTTTTGTTTTTTTTGTTTTCTTTTTCTTTGAGACAGGGTTTCTCTGTATAGCCCTGGCTGTCCTGGAACTCACTCTGCATGCCAGGCTGGTCTCCAACTCAGAAATCCGCCTGCCTCTGCCTCCCGAGTGCTGGGATTAAAGGCGTGCACTACCACTGCCCAGCCCACTTTTATATTTAGAATATCATCAGAAAATGTTAACTAAATATTAAACAGAAATATACCCTTTCATAAAATATGGGAAAAATTTAAGTATAATCATTCAGACTTTACTAAAAATATCTCTAGAGAGTATCAAGGTGTCAATGTAAACATTATGCATTTTTATTATACTACTGAGTTTTATTCTGCCTAAAATGTACTCGAAAGTTGGAAAAATACTTCACAAAATAAGTCACAGCTCATCTGCTCATTTACTACATAATTACCATGAGCTTTAAAAGCTCTATCACAACAAATAAAATTGGCTTTCTTATATGAAAAATTGCTCCTATTTCTAAAACTAAATTTTAGTTTTGAATTCCATACACTGAAATTGAGAATAAAATGAAATATACTAGAACAAGTTGCAACTTAGAAACTGATATTGTTTCAAAAATAGTTGAACTCATTTAATTATATCATTATGAAGTAATTTAAAATATTCTGCATATTGTTTAAATATGACAATGGATTTTAATAATAATAGTTAATGTTAAATAAAAGACATTTTGATGTTAAGTATCATAATATATTATGAAAAGTAATATCCAGTAAAAAATAGGTTAACCAAATCAAAAGTCACTTTATGACAAAAATCAGCACATTATCAAACCAAAGGATTATTATGACCTAATAAAATTACATACATAACAATGGTTCCATAAGATAAAAATATACATGAAGTTCTTATTGCCCAATGGTATATAGCTACTGCAGCATCATTGCAGAAATTACTCATGTTTTTGTAGTGATCATGTCTTGGAAAAAATGCACTGTACTCAGTCAGAGTCATACAGAAATACAGCATATATAATTTTACATGATATATAACAATGATAGCAATCTACTGCTCTATTTTACATAGTTACTAGTTTTTAATTTTCAGCATTACAATAGAGAATAATTCTTTTATTTAAAATTATAACTTTATTTAAGCAGTTTATTCTCATACCTCAAAGAACCTCACATTTCTTGCTACCTCCATGTCTCTTGCTTCCATCATGAGGCCATTAAAAGCTCATTTACACCATTTCTATAGACTCACTTGATGATTTTTACATGATTCCAAAGTCACTTAACAGACATTCCTAAGAATTTGTTTCACAGTTAATTTTAAGATATTGATACATTAGTTAAGATCTAGAGGCTGTATAACATCAAAGACAATTTCTGATATAAACTACATTGTATGTGCAAATAATTTTGTACGTAAGTTTATCAAATATCACCATGGTTTATAACATTAAATTAGATAAAACAGACAAGGCTCTGTAAGGAATAATGATGCAGTACAGGGAGAGGTTACTTGGGTTCAATTTTCATTATGATCAGGGAACATGCAAACATAATCATGTACACACAAGCACACACAACTGTAACACAGCCTACATACTCCACTCTAGCATAAAGTGTGAATAGCAAATAAAGAAAGCAAAAATTTATTATATTAATACCCAAAGTTATGGCAATTGGTAGAACCCATGCAAGAGAAGCTGCAGTGGGCAACTGAGCTTTCTAGAGACAATCCGCCATTTTACACAGTCACAATGGGTATATCCTGGAGAGGCACAGCCTAGAGGCTTGTTCCCAGGGTCACTTTTTGCTACTGATGTGCCTTTTCTTGTTTGTCATTGCTATATTCTTCATGTATCTGGCATGGTGAGACTGGGCAAGGGGAAACCCACACTGCCTATAACCTGGTATGTTTACCTCCTGGGTAATAGCAATTTTCCTTCAGATCCGCACTTTTATAAAATAATATTGTTTAGAAGAACTAATGATTTTACAGAATTCCTGATCTGATTTAAATAGCTTTAGGAAGGTAGGGTGGTTGATAGAACATTTAAGGAGTTGGTTTAAGTTGTTTTGCCAGAGAGATATAACAAAGTTAGAATCAAGAATAAAATGTGCCCTTTCCTTGTAGAACAGTAAGGGTTGCATAGGCTAGAAAAGGAATACTGTGAGATTTCAAGGGCTACAAGCACATAATTGTATTTGGAACAAAAATAGGCTTGAGACAAGATGAAAATCAAAGAAAACATTTAATTCTAGGTTGGGTTGGAGTTCCTGGATCTTGTGATCTAGGGATATTGCCACAGGTTTCAGTGTCCACAATGAAAAGATAGGATCATAAATAAAGAGTAAATAATTCTATTATGAGTATAAGAATAGAGTAGATGATTAGCTAATTTAGCTAAACAAGACTTCAAAATAAGACATAAGGTAAGTGATGACCTGTTTCTTGGTAAATACAAATTGTCATTAGCTAAACATAAAAATAGCTTCTTAAGATAGACTAGCTTGCTTACACTTTGTTAATCAATGATAAAATAATTATTGCTTTGGGGTTATGTTGAACTTGTGGAGAGAAAGATAGTTGGAAAATATTTATAGTTAAGTATGAGTTCTAAGAGAATAATGTATAATCAATAATCCTGTTGTAATTTCCTGTTATGTAATGATTTTAATCTGTTTTTGAAGAATAAGTTTTTGTGGTGATTACTTTTAGAGAATATGTAACTTGTGGCTATGAGGTAATCTTTTTCTTACATAGAGAAATCTGTTTTAGGATGAATAAAATGGTTAAGAAAAAAATTAAGTTATTGGAGTCAACTCATTAGAATTTGCTCTATCAACCAAATATGTATATGTAAATATATATATATATATATGTGTGTGTGTGTGTGTGTGTGTTTGTGGGGGGGGCTGTGTGTGTGTTTATGTATATATGTGTATATGTATATACAAATATGTGTATTTGTATATATGTGCATATTTATATATATATTTATAAATGTATATATGCATGTGTGTATGTGTGTATATGAAGTTTTTTAGAGCTTTGTTCCATCCATCAAATGTGTGAATGTGTTTTATGTATGTATATACATATGTATGTATATGTATGTGCATGTGTGAAGTTGTTGGAGCTTGCTCTGCTTCATTCATTCAATGTGTCTGTGTGGGGTGAGGGGTGTAATTTACCCCTCTTTCTTTTCTCATGTCACTGGCTGCCTTCAGGATCAGGCCCTGTCAGTTGCTGTCCGAACCATCACTACTTTTTCTGGCCACCATCAGCTTCTATCAGCACTGGCCCCAGTTGCTAACTCCGTACCTAGCCTTCCTTAGTTAACTCTGTGGTATTGAAGCTACACTTTAATAAGCAAAAATTTATATTTTACATGCAAAAGACTTTATTTTGTAAGAAAAATTAATACTATGAAAAAGAGTAAGTATTTTCAAGAAAGAGAAGGAGTGAACACATGAATTTAGGAAAATAGAGAGAGAACAAAAAGACAAGTCACTAAGCATAATGCTGACCTTTGTTGACTATTTAGTAACACAAAAAATGAAATATTCCAGCACTATCTTGCAGTCTTTCTGACTCATACTCAATCAATCATTCTTTGAAATATCCTATTTCATTTAGGAGTACATAGTGTTAGAAATTCAGATCTGGCAATTCAGAGTGTCTTTGATTCTTGACACTTTCTCTTAACCTAGAGAGGGAGGCCAATTGAGGCTCCCCATGGCTCAGAGGTTCAACTGCTGTGACAATAACTTTCTGGCTACATAAAACTCTTTCTTACTTCCTAGTATCATTTTCTAAACAAATGATTATTGCACACAAATGCCTTGAATAGTTGTAATTTTGATATATCCTATTCCAGCTGCATATATGCATGAAAATAATTTAAGCAAGGAAAAGATGACAGAATTAAACTGTCAAGTTCATGATTTTAGACAGTTTAAATAGGTTTTTCCATGAAGAAATTTACTGATTCCCTTTAGGATTCTAAACAGGTTTAGGAAATTAAAATATCTTAAATTACAACCATGAGAACCATTAAATTTAATGCAGTGCGGTTCAAAAACTGAAGTGGGGTTTTTTGCTGTTTTACTGTTCTTTTCATGTGTTATCAGGCATAGTAACTGAGCGATAGTCATTTTGCTTATGCTAAGAAGAGAGATTAATAGCTATATTCTTAATAGCTACAAGGTTGAGGTGGGAGGATCATAAATTCAAGACCAAATTGGAGTACATAACAAGACTTTGACTTCAAAGGAACACAATCAAACAAATGACAAACATCAAACATCAAAAACCCCTAAATCAAAAATAAATAAATACCTTATTTGATAGTCCCTAAACTTATCACTATATAGCAACTGATTCAATTGTATGCATTAAGTTGAAGGTATTAAGTCATTTTCTAATTCTATGCTTTTAGTCAAGGCATTTCAGTAGAAACAATGGATTATATAAAAATTGAACTTGGTTTTAATATTTTAGTAGCCAAGAATGAGATACTAAATTAGTCAGTCCACATTGAACTCATCTTAATATTAACTAATGTAGATTTACTAAAACATGGAGAATAAGACAGTAGAGATCTTTGTTTGCTTTCTTTAATAACATTTCCCCTATATACATAAGAGATTGATTGTTATTGTGCTATTCTGCACTGAGTCTGTATACAGAATGATTACAGTACCTTGAACAACAGTAATTAGTTTGTGGTAGAGCTTAGTATCTTCTAAATAGAAGCAAAGAGACACGTATATGATGTTATGGCAGTTCCTTACATTTGAAGTCGAGCATCTGGTTTGACTTTATTGCTAAACTTCTTTAGGACATTCGTTTTAGGTGTGAGAAACATTATATGTAGTTATGAAAAACAGCTTTGTATTGTAATATACCTATATTGTTGGATATACATAAATTATTTGCAAAACATGTACATACAATTGGAGAAGTAAGTGAATTACTAACAGTGTTTGTTTGTCTTTGAAAGTAATTGTCTAGTGGAATATATTTTTTATAAGTATAATACAACAACTATCTCTACAGAGAAAGAAAATAATGAGAAATGTAACTGCTCTCCTATACTAGCATCAGTAAAATCTCTGAGTCTTGTGCACAGATGACACTTTTTAACAAAATGTAATATGAAAATAACAGTTCAGATATTAATTCGATATTGATTTCAGTATAGAAAGAGATTGTGTGGCCCACACACACACAGTCATGCTCTCACATACACACATACATGCAAAATGGAAACTTACAGTTGGCAGAGCCCACAAGGATATCTTTCCATTCCCATTCATTCCTATAGCCTATGAAATGAATTAACAGAAATTTAGGGACTGAACACAGATTGATGGTATTTTCCAGATTGCATTCCTTTGAAGAGATGTGGTGGTGGGAGACATTGCCCTTGTCACTCTGCTTCTAAAGAATTCCAGGTTTCTTCCCTCCACTGTTAAAGGAAGCAATTCAATATCTTCCATTCCCTCCTCTGCCTCCCAAGTTTTCCCTCTCCCTTTTGCCTCTGTTTCACTTTTCCTTCCCACTTCCTAATCCACTGCCTCTCTTTTTTTATATAAACTCTGTAACTACATTGAGCCAAGCAAAGAATCATAATTAATTGATATAGATAAGATGTATTTTGCCCTGTTAATGTACTTATTAGCTATTATTCATGTTTGAACAAGTGAGGGGGAATTCCATCTATTACATGGCCAAACAGTTGGATTCCACTTTGAGAAGGAAAGAAAAAAAATCTTGTCTAATTTAGTTGAATTTGGCAGTATTGATAACACTTCAAAAATTATAAAATAAATCAGAAAGAATATAAGGGTAAATAGTAATTAAATTAATCATTACAAGTCGATACACTGTATTTGGTTATATAATCTCTAGGCACCTAACTATTAGAATCCAGCAACTAGTTAATTATTAAATTCCAAGATTTAGCAATATGAAATCCAGATCTTCAGGATGTAACTTTCTTAGTCCTTTAGTTCAATAATTATTTTCTGTGTTATTTTCTTGATCCATCAGAGTGTGTCTATTACAGTGCCACATATACAAAAATGCTATCGATATTTGTGTGACGTTCAAAAGAACAAAGTGTTAAAACAATTGCATTTTACTTTTCAAATCATTAGAAAAATACAAGACTACCCAGTCAAATTGCTGGTCCATGCTGGAGCATGGAAAGGCAGGGGAGGAAAAACAGGAGGAGAAAAAGTCCTAAGTTGCTTTAGTGTAAATGAGCCTCTTCACATACAGAACTCTGATTGGTTTTACGTGTTTGCTTAATTTGTTTTTATAAAAATGATAAAAGAGAAGTTTTCAGCTATTTTTGAAATACATTTGAGAATGTATATTGAACTTAAGATGTAATGTTATAAAAAATAATAATATTTACTGTCCATAAAAGAAGGGATATATCAAGAATAATCAAAATAATCACACTCCTTTTTCTTCTCCTATTTACAGAAGTCTGTAAATAGAAAAAGGAAGACGTTTGGTATCATGTACCTAGTTGAGAATTCAATAATTTTAATGCTTTGGCTGCAAACTCTTTTTAAGACAAAAGACCAAATGAAATGTTTAAGAGATCTGGAATATTTGCAATGTAGAGTACTTGGCAGCTCAGATTAGTTGGCATTCAATTCTCTTGTGGAATTTTGAATAAGTAGTAAACATGTTTTATTTTTCTGCCTATAACATTAAAGAGTAGGCAGACAACTCATGGCTCAGAGTTTCCTTTCTGTTGGTCAATTCAGACAACTTGTGGCTCATGCCTTTGACATTATGACATAAATGACCCTCTCTGTGTAAGGAACACAATCCCCATAAATTCTGCTAAACAGAAGTGGGGTTGAATAGGAAAAGATTCAACTTCCTCTGGATATATTCAACTCATCTATTAAACCTATCAAGCTTTTCATTGTTAGGAAATTAACCCAAAATCTATTTATAAACTGTCCAATGGGATCCACACACACTCTGCTAGGCTAACACTCTTCTACACATGAGAAGGAAACCCCAATACCAACCAGACACAAGCATTGCATTTCCCTTTTTCCCTGCCTTCTCTACTTGTACAAATTTAGAAACTTGATGCTTAAGATACAAATTTAATGTATTTTAGCTATTACTCTGTATATCATTTATTTTCCTCTCACTCTAGTGTCAAGTCTCTAAAGGAAAGAAAATACCAAATTTTGTGTTATCTGCCAAAGTGTTCATTAAGGCTGAGTGGAAGAAGATAATCAGTAGGTTGTAGCTGGGTCTGAACTCTGACTGCAATATAACACACTATGATATTTGTACTTTAGAGGAAATGCCTGGCCAAGTCCTGCTACAGACTAAAGTAAAGGTATCAAACTTTAAAAATATTGATAGCTATATGCTTATTTGTTTATATACAAACATGTGGGGTTTTTTCTAATAACTAGTTCTGAATGATCCCTATCCCCAAAACCAGTTTAGAATTTGGCTCTGTTCAAGTCTAGTAATTCGTGACTATTTAGTTTTGATTTTTTTTAAAAAAAAAAATTATTGCTCATTTTTTTAACTTACATTTTAAATGTTATTCCCCTGTCTAGTTTCCCCTCTGCAAACCCTGTATCCCCTCCCCCTGCTTTTATGAGGGTTCTCTCCCGCCTCACAGCCCTAGGTTGCTGGGGCATCAAGGCTTCACAGGACAAAGGGCCTCCCCTTTCATTGATACCAGATAAAGCCATCCTCTGCTAAATATGCAGCTGGAGCCATGGGTCCCTCCATGTGTATTCTTTGGTTGGTGATTTAGCCCCTGGGAGCTCTGGGGTGGTCTGGTTGGTTGATATTACTTTTCCTATGGGGTTGAAAACTCCTTCAGCTCCTTGACTCCTTCCCCTAACTCCTCCATTGGGGTCCCCTATTCAGTCCAATGCTTGGCTGCACACATCCATATAAACATATTGGTGTATTGATAAGGATCTGGCAGAGTCTTTCATGAGATAGCTATATCAGGCTCTTGTCAGCAAGCACTTCTTGGCATCAGCAATAGTGACAGGGTATGGCGGCTGCAGATGGGATGGATCCCCAGGTGGGGCAGTCTCTGAATGGCATTCCTTCAGTCTCTGCTCTACTCTTTGTCCCTGTATTTCCTTTAGACGGAGCAATTCTGGATTAAAATTTTTGAGAAGGGTGGGTGAACTCATCTCTCAACCGAGGGCCATGCCTAACCTCTCCATATGGTCTCTACAGGTTCTCTCTCCCCTTTGTTGGGTATTTCAGCTAATGTCATCCCTATTGGGTCCTGGGAGCTTCTTGCTTTGCTGGTATCTGGGACTTTCTGTTGGCTACCCTGTTCCCCATTGCCATTGCTGCACACCTTTGTTCAATTTCCTGACCCTCTATACATCTCCTCTGTCTTCTCCCACACCTGATCCTGCCCTCACTTTTTGCTCTCCCCCTGCTTTCTTCCTTCCAAGTCCCTCCTACCCTCTACCTCCCACAATTATTTTGTTCCCCCTTTTAAGAAGGACTGAAGCATCCACATTTTGGTCTTCCTTCTTCATGAGCTTCATATGGCCTATAAGTTGTATAGTGGGTATTCTGAACTTCTTTCCTAATACCCACTTCTCAGTGAGTACATACCATGTGTGTTCTTTTGTGACTGAGTTACCTCATTCAGGATGATATTTTCTAGTTCCGTCCATTTGCCTAAGAATTTCATGAAGTCATTGTTTTTAATAGCTGAGTAGTACTCCATTGTGTAAATGTACCACATTTTCTGTATCCATTCCTCTGTTGAAGGACATCTGGGTTCTTTCCAACTTCTGACTATTATAAGTAAGACTGATATGAACATAGTGGAGCATGTGTCTTTATTACATGTTGGAGCATCTTTTGGGTATATGCCCAGGAGTGGTATAGCTGGGTCCTCAGGTAGTACTATGTCCAATTTTCTGAGGAACCACCAGACTGATTTCCAGAGTGGTTGTATCAGCTTGCAATCCCACCAGCAATGGGAGTGTAATGTTGTTATTTTTTAACAGAAGGGATGGAAAATTTTTATTTTACTTGCTTATTCTTTATATAGAAAAACCCAATAGCTATGCAATATATTCTGATCACGATTTCCCTTCCCCACCAATCCAAGATCATAAAATACATAGACACACAAAAAAGAAACAAAAATCATACAAAAACAGAATTGGAATCCACAATATACAAATGTTCAGTAAAAGAAAAAAACGCCCAAACAAAGTAATATGAGGCAAAAGCCTATAAAAATAGCATTGATGTCCTTTAGTGTTGGTCATCTAGTGTTGGGTATGGGGCCTACCCTTAAATGTGGTTAATATATACAGTTAGACTTCACTTTCCTTTGCAAGTAGATGTTAGTTGCAGTTAGCTTCTTGGTTAGGGATTGAAGTGTATGTCCATTTCCTCTCTCACCCTTAGGACTCCTTCTGGCTTAAACTTTTTCAGGCCTTGTGCATGCTGCCACAGTCTTTATGAGTTCCTATATGAATAAGTCCTGTTGTCTGAAAGAGACTGTTCCTTGATGTCATCCTTCCTCTCTGGCTCTTACAATCTTTTTGCTTCCTTTTTGGTAATAGCTCTCTCAACCTTGAGGTGAGGAGTTTGATGAAAACATCCCATTTAGGACAGAATATTCTAAAGTTTTCCTATCTTTATACGGTTTACATTATTTACTTGATCCTTTACATTGTTTTCTAACAGGCATTTTCATTTTTCAGGATAATAATTTTTTGTCCCATTTAATTTTTTTACTCATATCATTGAGCCCAGTTGTCCTATGTCAGAAGTTTTGAAATGTTAAGTTATTATTAGTTTATTGTACTATTTTTCTTGTTTCTTTTCATGAGAAAATAATTGCTTTAAAATCTAACACAGCTAACAGTGATGTATAGTCTGGAACAGAGAAATCTGTAGGCTCCACAGAGAGATCATTACACAATGAAAACTTCTATAAATTTCTTTAACTATAAACATCGAATATGTTTCTGATATTAATTATACTCCATGTATAGATTATAAACTGCAAGTATCCATTTTATTTCATCTAAGTCAGTATTATTCTGATTGCTCTTGATCAAGTAGAATTAAAAGATAGCCCAAGTAGAACACTAAGGATACCATAATTCCTAATTACACATGCAGAATCAACTTACTAAAGATGCTGTCAATATT
Organism: Uromys caudimaculatus; assembly: GCA_028551405.1. Classification (NCBI taxonomy): domain Eukaryota; kingdom Metazoa; phylum Chordata; class Mammalia; order Rodentia; family Muridae; genus Uromys; species Uromys caudimaculatus. The sequence continues at coordinate 87,590,949 of CM052701.1, forward strand.
TTAGTATTGCTAATTATAATAATATTAATAATGAATATGAAATGAGCATAATATTTTACATGGCATAACTTATACTGTGGAAATGAATGAGGTAACAATAAATAAACCCAATGCCAGTGTAAAGATTGGAGAATATTACTAGAGTTCATTTTCCATTGGTTTTCTTTTCCTGCTTGATAACAGAGAGAGTAGGTGCAAATTACTAACCCAGGCTTGTTTTAAAGGTTATTTTCCCTATCCAGAGAGAAAAGATTTTTTGTGTCTAGTTTCCAGTGTTAAGCTTTTTATTTTAATATAATAATATCACTTGGAGTTTTCCTTCCAGGAGTTGAGTAGCCCAGCACTCTCACTGAAAGTAGAATTCCAAAATGAAATTGAGGAAAGGCTCATTATGTATAAAGTTTATTATCTGTGGTTAATGTGTAGAATTTCTCTGAATTTTACTTTTGTGTGGCATGACATTTAAAAGTGTAACTGACAGAATTATTTCATGAACCTTTGTTGCAAATATAAAAAAACCAAAACATATAAAGTTTATAATTAAATGTTGATTATCTACACAGTTTTTATAGGTGTAAATAAAAGACTGGAAAATAATATTTGTCATAGTTTCTTATACAAGAGCAAAACAAATGAAGAATTTAGCATAGAATTCCTTTCTTCTATTAAATATACCTAAGAATTAAAAATGTCCTGATTCTAAGAGTTAATCTCTAATGAACTTAAACAGGTTATATAGTCTCTCCTCAGACCTCAGCATTCAAATATCCTAATATAGTTAAAATAATTACTTTAGAATCTTATCTAGTTCTAAAACACTATAAATACAAAAAAGAAGAAAAAGTCCATAGGAATATAACATAACAGATCTCATTGGGCACTTAGATATCACTTTAATTTCAGAGGAACTGTTGGTGCTCTGGACAGGGGAGATGAAAACCAGTGAGTTAGTAATAACTGAGTGGTGAGAAAAAAATATCTCAACGGGGCCTTTCAAGGAAAGCACTGTTGTAAACTGGTGTTTGGCTATTGGATTATGACATTTTTGTAACTTTGTTTTCTGCTTATATGCCTTTTATGGGCTAATTCATACTGAAAGTACTGGAGAATCCTAGGAATTTGGAGATGCACAAGAGCACCGTCTCCTGGGGCATTAAGCTTTCTACATTTTGTAGGAATACAAAAAATTGACTGGCAAATTCAAATACCTAAAATATAAAATAATCTTTTTGCTGAAAGGCACATTAAGGAATCAAGAGCAATCCATATCTATGAGACAACGAACTAGTTGATGATGGCAATAGATTTAGACATATATAACCTCTTCAGTAAACTTAGGCATTCAGCACATATGAATGCCAAAATTGAGACAATAAAAATAGAAAGAAGGAATTATAGCTACAAATGACCCCCAGTAGCATGTACTAAGAAAAATAATCTTATTTGTCTATATCTATGGGATCAGACCTCCTGATTATCTTCTATTCTTCATTCTTTCATCTGATCTTCTGTAAACAGCACACACGCACACACACACACACACACACACACACACACACACACACACACACACACATATACTGCTTCCCTTATAAATGGTTTTGTTTTATATGTGTTTTAGAGAAAAATTCAAATAGATATCTAGAAATGATTTTAAATGAGATTCTTTACCTATTGAGGAGAATGTTTTAATTTTGTTTGCTGAAGTTGTAGCATCCTTTTTGTCAAGTCTTTAAGTAGATCATACTTTCTTCCTGTTTGTGTCTTTCAGTGATATCTGATCCTAGCCACCTTTGAGCCACCATTCACTCCACTTCAATTTAACACCTATGTATCCTTTTGTTACTATCTAAAAAGCATCAACATTTAGCAGAAACTTCCAATCCCTCTGTTATGACAGATTTGCATATAAGGTATAATGTCATAAAGTTCTTCTCTTTGGAAGCTCATAGCAATAGCAATTGATTTCTTTTTATATTCATTACTGTATATGGCTGCTTTGCCCAGATCTAAGGCCTATGGGGGAAGGAAGAGAGGTTTTTGTGTGTTTTGCTATATTGTAAGAAACTGCAAAAGATAAATCTGAGATGTTCCCTATTTAATAAAGAAGTGAATTATTCTTCTGCTGACAAATTATCTTAAAACTCTCCTAGAAAGCTGAAGGTCACTTAACTACAAGAATTCAATGAATTAAGAATCCAAAGATAGGAAGATCCTGAGACTTGCATGCTGAAACTGAAATATTAACATAGGGAGGGAGCTTCCTAGAGCAAATATATTACTACTTTTGCTTAACTATATATATGCAACTTAATGCATAGTTACTAATAAGTTACAATCCTAAATCACAAGTTTATAAAGCAAGTATGTAAAAAGTATATTTCTCTTTATACATGTATGGTGTCTATGCAAATGCATGCTGTGTATGCTAACATACTTAATAACATGCAGCAAAGGTCAAATTCATACTAGTTCAGTATAGTCACACTGAAATGTAATTCAATTCAAGGTAAGATGTCTGTCAACACAATACGCTAAAGAAAAATGGAACCTAGGTGTGAAAGTTTACAGTGAAAAAGTGCTCACAGAAAAATAATTCAGATAACAATGAAGCTCTGGAAGAAAATTAATTAAAGCTATATAATTAATTTAAATACAAACTTAGCTTCATTCTATGTGTCAACAAGTCAATGCACTTTTATTTCTGAAAAAGGCATAGATATGAACTTTTCATTTATCAGATAATTTCAATTGTATTATGATTCACTCTGTCTACTAATGAGAACAGTCAAGATAGATCAGCGTAATGATCTAGTTGACAATGAAATAGTAAACAGAGTATAATTAATGAATTTCCTTTTTAGCCTTCTCAGATACTGACACCATTCCAGAATAGCTTGCTAACATTAAGCAACATACTAAAGTACACACTGTGTTTCAGAACCAAACTGCACAATGTGCTTAGGCCAAAATTAGACATTGGAGATATTAATCTATGCCTGAAATGTATATAGTTATTGCACATGGATGTCAAATCTACTTTTCTGATAATACACTTACATGTTACTCACACAATTTATCTATTCCGATACTAGTCATCTATTACTTTTTTAAATAATGAGGTGCTCACATCCAAACTGACCATTTTGAAGGAAATGAAAGTAACATTTGTGCGTCAGGGCTAGGTTTTGTAAAAAGTGCACAAATTACTAATTATGCAGTTGTATCTTTGTTTAAGACACAACAGTGTAATTATTTGACAGGGAAGCTATGGGTTGTGCTGGCATCTCACTTGTGAGAACCAGTCATTTCGAGATTCATGATCTCGAATAATAGAATAATAGAAGAGAATAAAAGAACATGAAGAATAGACAATCACCTCTGTGTGATTTGCACACATCCTGCAAGTTACAAAGTATTCTTCAGCTCTGTGAGTCACAACAGAAGTTACTCTGTTAAAGTTTATATAGATGTATGGGTAAGGAAAGAACTTCTATCAAATATCCCAAACCAAATTAAAACATTTCATTAAAGAATTTCTCTTTGTACTTTCTTATGCAGACTTTAAAAGATATATCAAGAGGATTATGGCATGCTTAAATTTACAAATCAAAGGCTTTTTTTAAATTCAATATTATAAAGAAAACCAAAACCTAGTAAGGGTGTACTCAAACTAAAACTAAAACAAATCAACTATAAATATGAGTTAGCCAAAACAAATGAACAAACAAACAAACAACATCCTCCAAGTATAGTAGATGCTCACCCTCCAGGCTAGGTGCTTTACTGGTACTTAAGTCGCCTAAAAGTTAAATATTAAAAATTTAAAACTTGCATTTAAAAATTTTATACAAATTTATTCCCAGGGAGAACTTAAGTGTTGAAATGCTAATAATGTTTGTCAAAATAAATGGATGAATATATAACACTACTTGCTAAAACAATAAGAGAAAAATAGTAAAATAGTGCATTCCACTGAGCCATATACTTTAAAGATTATGGAAACTCATCTAACTCAAATGTAGTAACTATATCACTTCCCCATTTAGTTATAGCTATTCATAATTATAACATAAATAATTATGTACATTATAATTAATGTTGTATGCAAAGAGGTTCTAGTGTGACTATGCTCACATGTGTATGTATGGAGGTCAGAGGGCAACTTCAGGTGACAGTGCTTGCTTTTTGCTTTGTTTTGAGTTGGTCTGTTTGATGTTTATGCTGCAATGCCAAGAATGCTGACCTCTGAGCTTCCAGAGATTCTCCTGTCTCTCCTTTCCCTCTTATTACATTGCACTGAAATTATATATATGTTACCACACCCAGCTCTATGGATGCTGAGAATTCCAATTTTGGTTTTGATTCAATTTTACCAGCTGTGCTATCTTCTCAGCCTTATTGATAGTTAATGAAATTAAGTAATGAAAATAGCTTCTAGTTGCCTTAATGTATCACATTCAATGTTAGTTTATATAAACATACAAATTAAAATATTCTCTATTATTTTATTTATCTTCACATTATGATTTTGTGAGTAGAAAATTAATACAGTGAGTGTGTTGTTTTCTGTAACCTGATGGGTGATAATTTTTGTAGACTTTCATGCACAATGAGACACTATACTTTGCAAATATTCTATTCCTGTAGTTCTTTATCACAGGCAAAAACACATTTCTTGTTATTTTTATCCTCCCACTTCCAACATGATCCATGGCACTACCATTTGTGAACTCTTGAATTAAAGATAGAGTTGTTTTAATAATCTCTTGAGTGCCATTTAGGCTTAATGAAAGCATCGTGCTTGTTTTGAAGATGAAAGTAGTGAGAGGGCATTTCCGTCTCAGACAGAACAAACCTTGGCTGCTTGAAGTAGTAAAATCTAAACACTCAATACACAGATGGCAGAGTCTGCTTGCCGCTTACCCATCCCCTCTCACCGAAGAAGTATATTTTCAAGTTTTATCTTGTAATACAGTGTTATTTATTAATTTAATCATCTGTTTCCTGATTTTAAATGTCAAAGCTATACAAGCTCCATTTCTGCATTGAAAAATGTCTTATAAGCAAAATGAATGGTTAGATGAAGTGTACAATTTAAATAGAAAAGTGTCTACGGCCCCTCAGAGATGCAGTATATCTACTCAGTGCTGTATATCCTAGGATGCTCCAGATGGAATACGGCTTTTTAGCATCAACCTGGAACCTATATTATGAATAATTCAAACTTTATGAAAATGTGTGTCTTCTCCAGATTGTAAGTGATCTGAGCTGGCACATAAACCCAAATAAGATTTTACACTGTATAATTGTTGCTGATGCTTTGAGTAAAATATGACATAGATCTCATCCCACTCTTTACGCAAGAGAGGACATGGATGCCTGTCTGACCAGTACTCGACTTCACATAATTAAAATTATACTTTTTATCAAATGTATTAATTAGTATTAATGTATTGTGCTTGTAACTACGCTGTAGGGTTCTTGCATTAATTACTGATGTTTTTATTGTGGTAAACCAGATATAAAACATGCCATTTTGACTCCTGTTCATTGATGTTCAATGTGTTCATATTGTTTTAAAAACATTCTTAATTGTATTTGCACCAACATTACCACAAAGGCCATCTGAATAAAAAGAAATTTAATGACCTCTTGATTATTTTGTAGTTGAAAAATCACTCAATAGGATTTTTATTGGCCTTGTTGATCAGTGTGAGAAATACAATAAATGTGCATGTCTTTTGATATTGTGTTCATATGTCACTTATAAAAGTGTTAGATCGTTTGATGACAATTGTTCTTGCCTTAATAAATATGCTTTAAAGTGCTTATGCCAATTCTGATTATTCTCAATTTGGTTGTTCCACTTAACATACTTCTTGATATTATTACACAAATATATTTTCTTATATTTTTCTTTGAAATTAGACAATTTACTTATTTTGGCTGAAATGGAAATAGAACCTGCTACTGACCTACATATATCACTGTCTTGACAGAGGTTCATTTATAATCTTAATAGTGCTATTACAGCATACTGCCTCTTGGATTTATGTATGTATACATGTGTATGCAAGCATATACATGTTTTAAAATATGCTTGACCTTAATGTTGTACAATTAATGAGAAATATATTTGAAGTGCAATTATGTGAAACTCTTAATTTTCTCTTATAATCTATAGTTGTTTTGATATCCGTTGTGTATTGCTTATAAATACTTGGCAGAACCCCTGGAACTATAGCTACAGACAGTTGTGAGCTGCCATGTGGGTACTGGGAATTGAATCTAAGTCCTCTAGAATAGCAGCCAGTGGCTCTTACCATTGAATCAGAAAACATAAACCATGTGGAAACCAAATATATAATTCAAAAGTTCTATATTGACTATTTGGGGAAGGGAGAAGATATCACAGAAGTAAAATAAGCAATTGTTCAGGCTTGATATAAGTGTAATCATTAACTCATAACTGTAGCAGGTGTTCAGACTTGATATAAGTGGGACCATTAACTCACAACTGTAGCAGGTCTTCAGACGTGATATAAGTGTGATCATTAACTCACAACTGTAGCAGCTTTTCAGGTTTTATACTTGTGTGATCATTAACTCACAGCTGTAGTAGTTTTTACTGGCTTCCCACAAAATCAGCCCTCTCAACAACCCCTCAAGGCATGGGGAAGAAGACAGGGAGAGATTCTGGGGGAAGAGGAACCACTGTATCTAACTGTGTACTCACAGTTAGAAGGGGTCTGGTTTAGCTCAGGGTGACTGTCAGGAGAGCAGAGATATCTTCTTCAGGAGACAGTGTGTTTTTTTATGAAAGAGACAGTCTTTGCATGTCCAAACTGTTTGTAAAGAGTGTATATGATTTGCTCAGGGATTAATTCTGACCAGATATTAAATACCTTTTGCAGAAAGGAATGCCCAGGAATGAAAGCTTACTGGCTAAACTCTCAGGGCCCATCTAGATACCTCAACAATGTGGAGAATTCTTGTGACAAGTTATCATGGTCTTCTTAGTGTGTTGTCATGGTCACGTGTTCCAGGACAGGAATCTGGTTGTGAGCAGATTCAGCCAGGACAAGAATCTGTCTGGGCACCTACTGTTCTTGGTTATGAAAATTGCGGGTGTTCCTTAATCTGCTCGACCTTTCCAGTTTTTCTGTCTGGTGACATGGTTCCACTTGCCCTACAGTTAAACTTTCAGAGGTGGTTTCTTCTTTAGAGATTCATTTATTTTCTTTCATGTGTGAGTGTTTGACTGTATCTGTGTATGTGCATATCCTGTGTGCCTTGTGTCCTGTAGGTCAAAAGACAGCTTAAGATCCCTTGACATTGGAGTTACAGATGGTTGATAGCCAACATTTGTGTCCTGGGTGCCAAATCATGGCCCTCTGGAAGAGCAACCTTTGCTCTTAAGGAAAACAAATATAAAGCCCACTGCTTAGAATAATAACTTATATTCTTTTCAATATTTCTGTGTTCTTTTGGGATGGCTAGTATTTCCTGAATTTTACTGAGGAATTGGATAAACAATCAAACCTATTAATGTCATATTTATTTTCTGACTTGTAGTTATCATTAAACTCTACCAATGGTCTCCACATGTGAGGTTTATTCCAACCTGGTCAACATAATCTCCAGATCTCAGATAGGTTATCTGAAGTTGAATGTCACTTACAAGGCAAGCAGAATTGGGCAGTTCTCAAATAGGACCCTGACAGAATAGACTGAGCCAATGCACAGACCTAAGAATATGCCTGCATTGCTGCACACATAAAAGGTTACACTAATGTAAGGTCAGCAACGAATCTTCAGAATGATTGTCTTTGACCATGATGAGATATTTCATTGTATGCTATTCATTTTTAATCCTAATACCACATTGAATCTCTTTGATATCACAGCCCTGTTAAGACTTTTCAATGAATTCAATACACACAGCCGATACAATATGTAGTAAAACTCTACTGAAATATTTAAAATGAGATAATCATATATATCAAAGTTACTCTTAATATTTAAACTTTGTCCCAGTGAATTACACTGCATATTATCTAAAGTTCAATCACTTTGTATTGGAGTCCAATGCACTAATCATGCACTTTGTAAAAACAAACACACCTTTATCTGACATTGTATCAACAGTAACCAATATAAGGCTTGATGGCACATAGAAACAACACATATATACATACTAAGTTAGCTGTGTGTTGTCTATAGTTACACCTGTGAAATTCTCAGATAGTCTTTAAATCTCCAATACATGACCTTGTATTTGTATCAATGTGTACATTTAAAGGTATAAATAAAAGTTGAGATGACTCAGCAGTTTTGCACTGTTGGCTCTTCCAGAGATCCTGAGTTCAATTCCCAGCAAACATATTGTCATTCACAACCATCTATAATGGAATCTGATGCCCTCTTCTGACATGCAGGTGTCTGTGCAGATACAGCATTCATACACATGTAATAAATAAAAGTTTAAAAAATACTTTAAGAAAATTGTACAATTACATGCAAAATATACACATACATATTTAGTAATACAAATGCTGATAGTAGAACTTATCTTGCTGCTGATGATAATATGAAGTTTGTAAGGCAATTTTTTAGAAAGTTGCTATGATTATCATTTTTACCCTAAGTATAAATATATTTTCAAAAATCTTTTGCTAGACTAAAGTAAGAAAATATTTTATGAGGAAAACTGCTCTTCTAAGCTTTCCTGTATAACAAATTTACATCTAAAATGTTAAGGAATATTGTGGAGTTTTAAAATGTTTCACATATATTTTACTTTATATATGTTATAATTTTCTTCTTAATCGTCTAAAATTTCAAAATATGCCCAGTGAAAGCAAACTTTCAACTTTCTCATTATCCATTTATTTCTCTGACATTTATTAAACATCCTTGAAATTTATAAATTCAATTAGCTGAAAACTAAAATGGACAAAAGTCCAGATCCCAACTGTAAATACAAAGCAATTCTCTTCTTGCTGCAGATTTTCTACAAAGGAAGATAATAAGATATGAATGTGTCTTCCTCCTTTTAAATTTAGCCACTAGGTCATCTGTCTTTACATTAAATGAAATAAATGAAACAAAAACTATATTTCTCCTTAATCCCACCAAAAACTAGGTCTCTTCTATGGTGTATTTACTACATTTATTATTTCACTGGAAATTTCTGTCTCCACTGCAAATTATCTCTCTCTGTCTTTGTCTGTGGATCCACTTACAGTTAAAGCTGACTATCCTTGAACATGGATTTCAACAGGCCTTGGAGGAGAAAGATGTAAGAGTGTCTTCCTTGATAACTAAGCAACCACTAGAGAGGAGAACATTGTATCACCTGATCACTAGTTAATTCATTTTAAATCAAACCAGGAGTTTTTATTATAACTTAAAGTGTTTTATACAATATATTTTAGCCATTCTCTCTTTCCCCAATTTCCTTCAACATAATCCTAACTCCACTGTCTACCCCACTTAGCATTGTCTCTGTCTCCCTCAAAAAAAAAATCTATTTTGTTTTACATTTAATAAAACTTAAAATTCAAAGATACAGTAAGACAAAAAAATCAAAAACAAAATATAATCAGAAAGTACACACACACACACACAAAAAAAAAAAAAAAAAAATGGAGTCTGTTCTTTGTTGGCGAGCTAACTCCTAGGTGTGTGGCCTGTCCTCAAGTGTCATTGAGATACCCATTGATACACCATTGGAAAAACCGATTTCCACTTTACCAATAGGTGTCAGTTGTAAGTAGCTTTTTGGTTTTAGGTGTGGGACATGAAAGTCCTCTTCCCATTCTCCTAGCTAGTTTTTTGTCTGCTTTAAACTTCTGTTGGTCTTGTATTTGATGTCAGAGTCTCTGAGTTCAGAGGTGTTTATGTCCGGTTGGATCTGGAAAGTGTTAGTTCACTGGAGCATCCACCACCTCTAGCTTTTACAATCAGCTGAGCAGTTTAAGAAAAAGGCACCTCAAATTTGAAGAGGAAAGGAACAGGGGAGATTTTGGAGGGAGGCAAAGAAACAGGGGAAATGTTATAATTATATTCTGAAAATTTTTAAATTATTAAAATATTTTTAAAAGACAAAAAAATGAAGCAGAAACCTCTAACTACATTGACAGTTTACATTGTGATCAAGTTAGTTCTGGAATAAATTGATGATGACAGAAACACTGGAAAACCTCTTTACAATTCATAGAAAGGGATGCTCATAAGGCCCTTCCCGAAGACTGCTTCCATATTTCAGTGTGCTGTTCTCATCCCTGTGACTGGCATTCTTTCTCCCTTTCCTCTGCAGCACAACCAGCAATTAGGAGAGATATATTTGGATGCACCGGTATTTACCAAATATGTATTAAGTGGCTTCAGGTCCACTGTGTTCTCTTGTTCCCTCTGAAAATAACCTTCTGAGAAAGATAGACTGATAACCTGTACATTATGAAGTGCCAGAGTTTGAAAGTCAGCCTTCTGCCAGCATGCAGGGCAAAGCCCAATGATTGGGAAATGGGCAGCTGCTGTTATCTTATTCCTCTGAGTGAAAAATTCAATAACATATTCCAGAAACTGATGTTATACTTGCAGCTATGAACACTGTGGAAGAAATTCTTTATCTGCTTTAGTGTAAGAACACTTATTATTCTTAATAGTTAGTAAAGAGAAAATTGCAAACACTAGGAATAAACAATGTTGAGAAAAAATTTCAAAGTGAGTTACAAGTACTGAGAAAATATTTTACACTATAACCTTTACTAATTCATGTTGTCTTTTACTAAATAACATATTTTTTTCTGTCGTGGTACAGTACATAATGCACACGAAGCATATTATTTGGTGCTTCACTTAATCTTGTTTAGCTTCTGCTCAATTAATTGTTTTAAGGAATAAAAGAAACATGATAAAATGTGTTTCAGAAACACTTCTTGGTGAGCTAACAAACGGGCCAGACTTCCTATTTTAATTAACGCTATAGACCGGAATACTCAAGCACAAAGAATTATCAGTAAGGTAATCATAAAGATGACTCACTCCATATAGTGTATATACCTTAATCATGGGGACCTAAGTTCAGATGCCCCCATAAGTCAGGCATGAAGATGTTCTCCTGTAATGCCAGGAAGTCAGAGACAAGGGAAGCAAGCCCTAGAGTTGTTGGCCAGCAATTTTTAAAAAAAAAAAAAAAAACTGTAAGCCCCAGGTTCAGCAAGAGATCTTGTCTTAAAATATAAGGAGGAGTTGGACAGGTGACTCAATGGTTTAGAGTACTTGCTCCTCTTACGTAGGTCATGGGTTCAATCTCCAGCATCCACAAGACAGATCTCAACTGTTTGTCACTCCATAGAGTAGGCAGGTACTATAGGTAATGCACACATGCATGCAGGCGAAACACCCATAAACAGGATATAATTGTAATAATTTAATTAAATAAGGTTGAGAGAACCAGAGTAAAACTCAATGGCCTCAGCTACTGGCCTCCATAGGCATATGATCAGCTGTACATCTTAGTATGCAATGCACACATATAAAAATTATATACAGAGAAATAAATGCTAATAAAATTAAATTTTAAAATAAAAGAAACACAAGACAATCATTTGCAAACAAAATCATATTGCAGAATGATACATGATGCATTTATAAGTTTCCTGATTCTCAGTCTCTGTGGCTTTTTGATAACCATGTTTCACAAGCTATGAGAATTTATATTATGTGTTTCTTCTGTACTAAGCTAGAGGATATGATGTTGTAGGGATGTAGCTCAGTGGTAGAGTGCTTGTCAACCAACCTTAAAGCCCTAGGCTTAGACCTCAGCATCAAACCATCAAACAAAAACAGCAATCTTATAACAGAATGGGCATGGATATACATTTGTCCCGATCAAAGTATCCTCAAGTTGTCCTATGCACTTGCTGTAATATCCATTAAAAAAATGTATTTAAAGGAAGTGAAGATGACCTAATCCAGAGTATCTAAGATGTCTTATTTATGTAATAATTTTTATAAAAATCAATTAAATAGGTCTTGTGATATTATCAGTAAGTCTTTAGCATTTGATATGGTATAAGATAAGTGTTTACCATAAGAAGGAAATAGTGCAATTGTTCCTGGGACTTGAAAATAAGTTAGTTATAATAATTTTTTAGGTAACTACAAGCCAATGTTTTTGATAAGTAGGAGAACAAATCACAGAACTTCTAATGCAGAATTGATCCCAATACAACTAAATATAAACAAAACCCATAGCAATGTACAAAGATAGTCCTACTCATGGGAACAACACTATGGGTACCAACAGGGAACTCTGATGTGAGTGTGTTCTACTTACAGGAATATAATTGGTATAAATTTGTTTTGGCCAACATATTTTATAAATACATGTTTTCAATGACCAATCTTTGGTATGCTTTTCCTCAAAAAACTAAGTTACCTAAAATTATATTCCATAAAACTATTCACTTCCATATCTTTGTTTCTATTGAATTACATAATGCTTTCCTCGGTTTATTCACTAAATAATTCCTTTGATATTAAACTCAATTACTACACATGGAAATGTATGAAATGATATCAAATATGTTATATTTAATTTCTACACAAACTATAATACTCTAAGGTGTTTGAAAGAAATTGAAGAAGTTAATTGACTTTTTCTGTTAAGGTTATACTTACAACTGTCTTTTTTTTTTCTTTGAAAGTGAAGTTTTGCATTTCCATCCTTTCTGTGAATATTAGACCATTGCATTTAAAATTCTTTTTTTTTATTGTAACTAAACATTTTCCTGGTTTTCTTCTTTTTTAAGTAACAACAACAACAACAACAACAAAAAAAAAAAAAAAACTTATTTCTTCTGCCTCTGAAAAGCAACCATTGTGATTTTGACAGGTGAATGATGGGCAGAACAGGACTTCATTTCTCATGCTAAAAATGAATGCCTGACGTTTAAACTACTTCTGGAAAGACTCCATTGAAACTAAGCCAGATGAATATTATCCCAGGAAAGCAGGAGTCACCTGCCTACCTTTAGAAAAATTAGATTCCTGAACTGTACCCACAGGTAATAAAAATCAGTAGTGAGGGACAGCACACATTTTCGGAACACCCAGATGTTGATGACACTATCTAGGTTTGATTGGCGCTTCAGAACTGCATAGAGTAAGCTGCAGCATTACTTCCAGGCTATCTCTGCCCCACCCCTTTTTTTTCTGGCCAATTTTCTGTCATCAACTTTTTTGGGTTCCTTAACCACCTACTCTATTCTAATTTGGGTTCTCATGTTTAAATGATAGGTACATATCCATCCATACGTTTTGGGAAGTCAGAAGAACAAGAACTATTTCACGTAACATTTTTATTTTCTGCAAACATAAGTCAACTGCCACTTTTTAAAGCCAGAATAGTCTCTAACTACATTCTTATTTGATGTTTAGCACAGATATAAATAAAGGTAGTAGACCTCGACCCTAATAGAAAAACTGCAACAGACAGAGACCATTACAGGAAATGGTCTGTCATCAAAATGCAAATCTGTGGAGCTTTTCCCAGTGGTTACATTTACAATACAAGTCCTCCACTTTAAACTCAAGGATCATCGTGGAAAAGAAGTCAGCAATATTGTTATAAGCCAGAAGCAGAGTTTGTCTTCTAATAATGCCCAAAGCTACACCTACAAAGTCTTACCAACACGAATGCCAAGCCATTAGCGGAACGAGGACAAGAGTAGACATGCTAATGTGGATAGGGAAAAGCCCAAAGAGGCTTCAACCCTACACAGAAATCTGCAGGTAACCAAGGTACGCTGAGGACGTGAGAGAGAGTCTTCCCAAGAGAAAAACACACCAACTGTAATCCAATACCAAATGACCAGCCTTCGAAAACATACACACAAATAATGTTATATGAACTGAGCAAGTTGTATGTTTGTGTGTGTGTGTGTGTGTGTGTGTGTGTGTGTGTGTGTGTGTGTGTATATATATATATATGTATATATATATGTGTATATATATATATATATATATATATATGTATAATGTAACAATAATTGATGTAAAAGAGGCCATGAATTTGAAGCGTAGCATGGAGGGGTGTATTGGGGGGTTTGGATGGAAGAAAGTGAAAAGGGAAATGATCAATTATATTATAAACTCCAAAAATAAAAATAATTAAAAACTAACAGCTGTGATGGACTAAACACAAATTGACACTTCTCTACCTATATTCCCTTTTTTCCTTTACTCTTAAAACAATACCTTCACTCAATTTGCCCATTCATTTTTGAATATTTCAGTGATAATTAAATATAATTATTAACTATGCCTAAAAACATTTACTCTACTGCAAAATATAAATCATTTAAAATTATTGTTAATTAATATAGAAAGAATCAGAAACCACAAACATAATGGATCTACATTGTGTAGTTTAAATTCAAACTAAAACCTCTTGCTAAAGCCTTACTCATTTTTACTATAGAGAAACAAAAAGACAAGAATCAAGCCACTATGGAAGACACTGTAAAAACTATATATAAACCCAGAACGTGTTGGAAAATATCAAATTGTGTAATTATGCTAACTGCAACCAGATTTTTTTCAGTTAAAACACAACAAAATAAAACAAAAGTTCATCAAATAAAACAGAAAGCACCTTTATTGAAATTATTAGAAAACTGGCAGATTCAAATATTACCTTATTGAATTGAGCTTTGTGAGAAACAAAAATATATTTTACTTTGCCAAAATTCTGCTGCTAGCTAACTTGAATCTGCATTGCTGTGGTGGTGGTAGGGACACTCTCTGCGACCCCTTTTCCTCTCAACAACTCTGAAATTTCCTTAGAGAATATTCAATTGATGGTGTCATCCTGTCCTGTCACCAAATAGCCCTTCTAAGCCATGTGGCTAAGTTAGTTTGCCAGAAAGAGGAGGCAAGGATAATTGTATTTACTATTTCACTCTCTATTACTAATCTTGAGGTTGCTGAAAAAAGTGACCAAGTATGTTGAAGACATGCTCTACAGATGGTATCTTTGTTGAAACCCAAAAGAATTCTGACCAGCATAGAGAATATGTTTCCGCCATTGTGGGTGTTTCTAAGAATTAGCAGATAACTATGTAGGTTATCTTTCAAGTGAGAATAATTCTGAGACTGAAGAGCAGTGTCACTAGCAAACATGCAGGATGACAGCATAAACTGGCATGGTGCTAGGTAAAGCTGGCATGCAATCATCCTGTTATTTAAGCTGATAGAGGTCTCAGAACCTGACATTGCTCTTAAATACGTTTTCCATTTCTCTTCCCTCAACCCTTTTGCCATCTCCTTTTATCTTTTTCCTTTTCTCCACACCCATCTACACTGCTTTCAATTTCTTAAATCAAGACCACTCTGAAGCTTTGTCTGCTAAATTAATTAAAATTTTTCCATATCCTACCAGCATAAAGAGCTCGGATATATCAAATAACTAAATAAACAGTATGCTTTCTTTTTGTTCTTTGTATTGGTTTGGTTTTTTTGGTTTTGGTTTTGGTTTCTTGTTTTTAGTAAAGAATGCTTTCGCAGTGGCCTTGGACAAGGTTTCTATAATTCTATGGATTTCCTGAGGAAAACATATTACATTTAAAAGTTGACAGAAAAACAACACCCTCTTCTATTAGGAGCTAAGTGTAAGGTGGAAACATGAGTGGGAGGAAAGGGTTAAAAGAGGTGAAACAAGATGAGAAGGAAACACAAAACAAGTCTGAGATTCCACCTCACATCAGTCAGAATGGTTAAGATCAAAAACTAAGGTGACAGCAGATGCTGGCGAGGATGTGGAGAAAGGGGAACACTCCTCCACTGTTGGTGGGACTGCAAGTTGGTACAACCACTCTGGAAATCAGTGTGGCGGACCCTCAGAAAAGTGGACATAATACTACCTGAGGACCCAGCTATACC
>CM052701.1:87607402-87644526 GCA_028551405.1 Uromys caudimaculatus
CGCAGCCCCATGGAGGGAGCAACAGCGTTAATGAGCCTG
This sequence comes from Uromys caudimaculatus, assembly GCA_028551405.1. Classification (NCBI taxonomy): domain Eukaryota; kingdom Metazoa; phylum Chordata; class Mammalia; order Rodentia; family Muridae; genus Uromys; species Uromys caudimaculatus. Next base: position 87,607,442 of record CM052701.1, read on the forward strand.
ACTCCCCCCCCCCCCGGTTGTCCTGAAGTTTGGACCACCAACCAAAGAATACACATCTATGGACCCATGGTTCGGACCACATATGAGGCAGAGGATGACCTCGATGGCCATCAGGGAGAGAGGAGAGACCCTTGGGCCTGAGGGTGTTAGAGGCCCCAGTAAAGGGGAATGTCAAGGTGGGAATATGGGGATGGGTGGGCGGGTGGGTGGGAGGTGGAATTCCCTCATAGAGGCGGGGATCGGGGAGGATAGGGGGCTTCCAAAGAGGAAACCCAGAAAAGGGGAAACATTGGAAATGTAAATAAAGTATCAAAAATAAGAAAAAAATAAAAAAATAAAAAGAAAGAAAAGGACTTTTCTCAAAGTATACAGTGCCTGTCTGTCTTTCCCAGAGCCTGTGAAAGCCCCTTGTCCAGATTTGACTTAGGAAACTGAGACAAAAGAAGATGGTCTTTCAAAGTATCAATAAGTTATAAAGTATATGTTAATTGAATTGTTGATATAGTATTTTAATTAGAGTGATTATATAACTAGTAAATAACATTCTCACATTATCTTTTGTCATTAAAGTATGCTAGGTATTATAGCAAAGAAAATCAATTTACTTTGATGTATCATTGCTATTTACTTCATTTGCCCTGTCCTATAGGATGATATGAAAATAAATTGTCTTCAGTACAGCTTACTAGAACAGTGGTATGCAGGCTGCATTTCTGAGACGCTGTTACCATCAGACTTCATGTAAACTAGTCTCCTGGGTGTTTTAATGACAAAAGGCACCATAGTATCCATTCTTCTAAGTGATGATCTGTAAAATGTCTCGTTTATACTGCATCAATAATTGCACAGTGGTTAGCAATAGAAATACACCAATGTGATTGTATTAATCACCCCCTTTCTTTCAAGAAAGATTAATTCTTCTTGTTATGGGGATGTTTGCTAAATGCTAAAACTATTCACTCACAAATATTTTCATATCTTTTTCCTGTATCATTTTTGGTGATGAAAGATTAAATGTGTAATACATGCATAAAAATTAATGAAACTTGTCATTCTCTAAAGATATACACACTAAGAGACCTCACTGATTCTGTAGGTTCCTATAAAGAATCTAGGGAGACAGTAGGCCAAAAGGAAGGAATTTCATCATTTCACATATTATTTCATATTTTAGCTGTTTTTCTTTTTTAAAAAATGACAGTCATTATGCTACTCTAACTGAATAATTGAGCAGTCTGTGCAAATTTCAATTGAACTAAATTATAAATTAATTGAAAATTAAAATAAAATTGCCATTGAAGAATATAAAGCCACTACATTAAAAATACTGAGAAGAACCCACAAACCTTAACTTCAAAATGCAAAACTAAACATTTCAAAGCCAAGATTGCCTGTCTGTCAAGGGCTTTATGACACACACCCATGTTGTTATGATTTTACTCTATGTAGTATATGTGACTAAGTTAGATAATTGTCACAAATTAACATGGAGGTAAGCGCTGGAATAAAACATGTTATAAACACATCACACCTTTATCATCCCATTATAATGAAATTTTAGAATGACTTTTAACTAATAAAACTGTAATAATTATTTTTGACATATTTATTAATTTGTGGATATTTACTGTTTGAAATGTGAAGCATGAGGAAATGTTATGCCGCCCCCTAGTGTAAATATTAATTTTGTAACATCAGAACTTCAGTGATAAAAGACATTGAAGACTTTCCACCATGGATACAGAAACCATTGGAGACAGCAAAAGAAACCCCAAACTGTTTCTTAAGGAGTTAGCTTTGGATGATTTTATGAACTTTATAAATTAAAGAAAGGACTGAGATCTGGAGGTTTCCTAGGAGTTCTTATTTATCTCCAAAATATTTAGGCCAAAGTCCATGCAAATTGGGATGTTTTATGCATTATTAACATATATATGCAAGGAGTGTGTCTTAGAGTTTCATTACTGTGAAAAGATACATGATCAAGGCAACTCTTATGAAAGACAACATTTCATTGGGGCTGGCTTACTGGTTTTGAGGTTCAGTCCATTATCATCATGGCCACAAGCACAGCAGCATCCAGGCAGGCATGGTGCACGAGGAGCTGAGAGTTCTACATCTTCATCCAAAGGAACCCAGGAACCAACTGTCCTTCCCGCCTGTATGAGGAGCATCTCAAAGCCCACCCCAACAGTGAAGCACTTCCTCCAACAAGGCCACAACTACTCCAACAAGTGAACAACTCCTAATCATGCTACCCCCGGGGCCAAGCATATTCAAACCACCACAGTGACCAATGAACTTCTGTAATTATGTCAGCTGAGACATTTTCATTAAACAGTGGAAAGCTTCATATTTAAGTCCCCCTTTCCCACTGATAAGAGAACACACACACACACACACACACACACACACACACAATTACTCAGGAAAGATTTATTATCTTTAAAACCCTTCCCAATAAGTTATCATTCAAAGTCTCCTGATTTTCACATACTTTGAAAGGTACATGGCTAAACTCACAACACCAAATAGTTTATAAAGATTCTCAGTTGTGGAATTCCATGTTTTGGATTTCTTGCCTGAGAATCACAAATACTACAGGTTGGATGGTTATTATTGACTGAATGATTGTCCCCAAAATGCATTTATTGAAATTCTATCAATGTGATGACATTAGAAGTTTTGCTTTTTTAGGGGTAGTGGTTGCAATCATGAATCCTTCACAACTCAGTGCATGTTTTAAGAATTAGATAAGCTCACATTTCTCTCTGCTTTCTACTATCTGAACATACAAATTATGCAGAAAGAAGCCCTCACCACACTCAATAATCCTCAGCATTTTTATCTGGGAATTCTCAGCCTCAGGTTTTGCAGGTAACAAATATTGGTTATTTAGGCTACCAAGTTTATAATCAATCATTAATGCAGCTTAAAACAATATGGACTATGAATGAACTTGTCATCATTAATAATTTGACTACCAAGAAGCTGAATTTTGGAAGGCAATCTTTGTTGTCAGAATAGAGATTATTTGTTTTTAGAATACTGCAACAGAGTCGAGAAAAGCTCTGAGGATCTAAGCAATCATGCATAAGTTAGCTTCCCAGAAAGAGAAAAAGTGAGCACAGAGACTCTGGCAGCTTCTGACAGGACTGCTGTTTGTCAACCTTCCCCATCCTACCACCTCTGCTGTCTACTATGGAATTATCAAAGCTTATCCTAACTGGACCTGGAATTACACAGGCTGTCACAAGAAATTCATGGGATATGAAGGGGGATAGAAATATGGGGAGGGGAACTCTCATAAGCAAGGGGGTTGAAGGTCAATACAGAAAAAGGAGAAGGAGAAGAAAGAAGGAAAGGAAGGAGAAGGAAGAGTAGGAGAAGGAGAAAAGATAGATAAAACTAAAGTTGTTTGCTAAAGCCTCAAGGACTCATTTCCTTTTATATTTATCTAAACTATCTACAATAAATGTAAGTAATGGATATATATATATATATCTTACTTAAAGAAAATCATGCCACTTGGCCTGGAAATGCTTCACAATGTACCCCTAACAAAAACCCTAGCACCAGGCATAAAAAAAAAATCTGTTCAAGATGTTGGTCAGGATTGTCCAATTGGCTATCAAAAATATAGACTATTGCTGTTTCTCTTGACTGCCTTTCTGAGGTTGAAAGTAAGCCCCTCTAGCTAAAGAAACTTCACAACTTAGATCACAGGACTAAAATGATTTGAGTTGGATATAGCATAAAGTCCTTCTTCCTGTGCTATAGCTTCCACAATAACAGAAAGTACTATCCAAACTGCCAAGGTGGGGAACAAGCCACTTTTCCTATCCAGCTGTGGAAGCCTGTGACCCACAGCAATGACTACTACAGCAGGATATACACAAAGGTGAAACAGTGGCACTTATATGCTGTTGGGAAACAATAACTGTCTGATTGAACTTAACCCCCTCAGTAGCAGGAAAATGATGCCTGGTACTGGTCACCTAAAAAACTACCTGGATCAAATGAAATCATAGATCATAGAAGAGAATTTATTTTGCTACTATACTAGACCAACATAGTTCCTAACTACATTCTGAACCTCATTCTTTTTTTTTCTTTTTTTTTTTTTGGTTTTTGTTTTTTGTTTTTTCGAGACAGGGTTTCTCTGTGTAGCCCTGGCTGTCCTGGAACTCACCCTGTAGACCAGGCTGGCCTCAAACTCAGAAATCCTCCTGCCTCTGCCTCCCGAGTGCTGGGATTAAAGGCGTGTGCCACCACTGCCCAGCTCTGAACCTCATTCTTATACCCACAGATAAGTGTCATTCTCACTCCCCATGGAAGAAACTTCTCTTTTTGCAAATTACAGAAAACTACAACTGGCCAGAAACATACATAGACTGGATCCTGTGGACCCGGCCCTAAGGGATACATATACAACACAACTCTTGCACTTAAGGCTCCTTGGGGAACAATGGAAAAGGGAAACAGGAAGACTGTAAGAGCCAGAGGAACAAGAAGTTAGCAGTGAGACTATCTCTCCTAGAAATGGCTGCCTAAGCAAGACCTGAACAAGGACATCAATAGAAACATTAATTCAGAAAGAGGACATTGCATGAGGTTCCTGTAGACAACAACAGGCAACTAATACCTGCTAGGATTTGGAGACTAAGTCTCTCCTAGAGATGAGCCTCATGATTGGTTATCCAATAAAAAGTCATCAGACATGATATTGAATGGACACAAACAACAATAACAGACTCAGCAGGTTGTATTTATATATTTGTGTGCTTATGTCTGTATGATTATATATGTAACAATAATAATAAAGAAATGAGCCCATCAAGGTAAGAGAGAATTAGGAGACATGGGAGTAGTTAGAGGGGGGAAGGAAACAGGGAAAGTGATATAATTATATCTTAAGTATGAAATATATTTTTAAAAGGTCAAAAAAAAAAAAAAAAAACCAAAGAAAACCAGAATTTTCCAATTCTCCTTCATTTCCTAGCTTTCATTCCCTGTCTTGGCTATAATTTCCAATATAATTTCCTGTATTTTCATAGGACTTATAACTGTTGTCCCGTGTTCTTCTAAAGTTATAAATGTCTTTTATCAATAAGTCTCAAAATTTTCACATTTCTCACACAATTGACACGACTTTTATTCTACTTGAAGTCTATACTGAAAACATCACTACCCTAACTTTGTCTCAGTGGAGAATGTTTCAACTCCTAAAGTCATCTACAAAAGTGACAGTGTATGAGTGTGAGGGGAGGCAAATATTTCGACCATTCCAGAGTGACTCTTTCTGCTAATAGTCCTTGTCTTTTACATTCCTAAAGTGCCATCTTGAATTCACATTTCCCTCAATGTCCCTTGATCCTTGTCTAGGTGCCTAGACTCTGATCAACTTTTCCTCTGACCTTCTCTCTGTGACCACCCATTCTTTGTCTTATTGGAGACTCAAAATTAAAATTCCTAAAACTCCCACCTTGGAGCTTGCCTGGGTCAAGATGTCAGGCTAACATCAAAGGTTTCATTCTAGGAATACACTGAATTTTAAGATGATCTAGACTGCCCTTCAGCCATATCTCATCACAGATGTAAACAAAACCATTGCTTCTATTACTACTTAACCTCATCCACTAGAGAACATAAACTTCAGCTTCCTACTAGTCTGTTCTATTTGCCAACAAAATAAAAAATACTAAAATAACCATAAGCAGGCTCTAATCACAATGAAAGCCCAGAGATTTTTTCATAAGAGTTCACATATCTTCCACAGTATATTTTACCTTGTAGAAACAAATATGACCCAACATCCTTCCACTACAACTGTGTTCCTGGTAACCTTTGACTGATGCATGTGACCATAATTCTGTGTGTTTTTATGAAGATTGTTTTGAAAGATAGAAATTCTTTATTTTAATCGGTTCTTTTTAAAACATACTTAAGAAAAACCCTTATGCTACCCAAGCATTAAACGCTACTAAAGGTTAAGTATAAATTTTTTCTTTCATTTAAAGTTAGCCTTAATGTTTTACCTCAAGAATTATTTGGCCATTAGCTGTTGGGATACAACAGAGTAAAGATGCTGTTTTGCACAATTATAACAGGATGTGTTATAGTAAGAAGAAATTGGTTATACATATATTTAAAATAATTATCATAAGCTTTTTTAGAAATAGCAGAAAGAGTCACAATCAGCTCTAGATTTAACTTCTAGAATTAACATCAACTCACTTATTTCCTCTTACATCCAACTATCATCTTTGTATTTGCATATTTTAGTTGCCTTTTTGAAAAACATTTTATGAGATGAAGTTCTATATATCAGAGTTATTCAAATAATTCATAGAAATGGTAGACTTCTGTGTATATGGGGGAGTGTGTATTTCAATATACACAAGATTTATATGAAAGAATTAGTTCTATAATTGCAGTGAGTGGTCAGTTGGCAAGGTGGAAGTAATTGGTGAACTAGAAATGGGTAGGAGTAGACCCAGCAATCATAAAGTAGAATTTCTTCTCTTATAAGAAACCTCAGTGTTTGGTCTGAGTTGATATACTATCAACAAAAAGCCTGAGGCCAAGTTCTATAGGCTAAATCAATGTCTGGGTGGGTGGGGGAGCACCCTCTCAGAAGCAAAGGGAAGGAAGAATGGGATGAAAAACTCAGGGAGGGGGGACTGGGAAGGGGCCAACACTTGGAATGTAAACAAATAAAATAAGTTAATGAAAATAACTTTGACTTAATAGAATAGAAGTTAACTATATTTACAAAATTCATTACTGCAATATAATTAGCATTTGAATGATGAGTAGCTACTGTATATTGAATTCTACATAGCTCATTTACTACGACTGCTAGTAATTGAAGCACAGCACTACTACTGCAAGCATTTAGTATATGAACAGTACTTACATTGAGGGAAATATGTACCTTTCTTCCAAAGATGCCAAGCCATTATTAAAGAGTTCAGAATAGTACATCCGGTAATGGACAACATTTACTTTAAAAACTAAGATTGAGTATTAATTATTTATTACCCCCACTTTATCTTGCATTGTGCTAGAAACTATAGAACAATACATTTATAAAAATTAATGAAAGCTTGCCAGTTACAAATGCCATCGGAAATACATTATACAGTATAAGCATTTGGGTTTTTTTGTTTTGTCTTTCATTTGTTTGTTTGTTTTGGATGCTAGGCTCCCTTTAAAATAAAAAGAAATATATTAAATGATTTCAAGATAGAATTTTCAGCCAGAAAATCTAGCAAAATTATACTTTAATTATATCCCTTGTGGTTGGCACCATAAAATGTGATAGACAGAAACATATAATCCCTTCCTAAATTTAAGTTACAGTACACCAGAGATTATAATTGTGATATTCTCTGAAGTGATTATCAAACTCCTAGAGTACAGTCTTCCTCTTCAATAGCACTAACTTCCATCCATAGGTCACTAGAGGGAATGATCACAATGTTGGAGCATCATCAGAATTATTTTAAATCTCAATTTCTACTATCTATAATAAGGCCATTAATAAACTGGTCTTCACCTAAATAAACTAAGCATTTCAGGTTCAAATTATGTTTAAGAATAACTACAGACTAAAACTGCATTTAAAATTAATTTCAAAAAGACTAGAAACAGTAAGGAAATACCTAAAGTCCTGGTAGCCTAACTGAAAATGTTTTTATTTCATTTTATTTTATTTTTATTTTTGATGTTGGAAATTGAGTCCAAAACTTCATGAATGGTAACTGTGTAATGTACCACTGAGCTATATTCTCAGATAAAATTTGTTACTTTAAATGTAGAATATATCATCCTCTATTGCTTATATGCTTCTTACTATGACACTGTCTAACATAATTGATCTAGGTATTGCTGCCAACCAATCCAACCAAAATGTGACAAATGAAGACAGAAGACATTATGACTGTTCTTCAAGTGATGTTAAGACTGTTGACTCCCTTAGAGTTGGTCCAATGAAGGATACACACAGAAACAGAAAAATGATTTTATATCTCCATAGGAAACTTTGATAGGTAGTATAGATAGAGTTAAATGTTGTCATTATTTGAGAAGACAATATTAAAAAGTAGCATGGGGGCTGCTAGAGGGGTAAGGCGGGAGTGAGTGGGTGGGTGGAGGAGCACACTCATAGAGGCAAAGGGGGGAAGGTGAGGGATGGGGGATTTGTGGAGGGGTAACCGGGAAGGGGGTATCATTTGAAATGTAAACGAGTAAGATGGTTAATAGAAAAGAAAAAGAAACCATATCTAGCAATAAAAACAGATCTTTGAGGTCAAGGACAAATTGGTCTACAGAGAAAATTCTAGGACAACCAGGACTACATAGAAAAATTCTGTCTCAAAATAAAAAGAAACAAGAAGCAATGTAGAAGTGATAAACTAGAAAATATTATTTTCAACTGATATTGAATTCAAAATTTAAAAAACACTACACACTAATATATGCCCCAATAAATATAAATAATATAAATATAAAAAGGTGGTCCCAAAATAAAACCCAATTAAATTTTTAAGCTAGGCTTTCCTGCATTTTTAAATTAAAATGCAATTGGCATCCTCGATAACACACAAAATATTGGTTTACATCTGAGAAGTAGAGACAAGATTCTAGGTAACTAAGATACTAAGTAAATACATAAACAATCATTGAGCTGTTTAACTATTTAATGGCACATTTCTTCTTGATAGTAGTTCATATATTTTTGGGTCGTAATAACAAAGTTTCAATTATTAGTGACTTTTCTCATTTGAATAATATCTTTAAAGATGTACATGCTATTAAACTTTACTAAAATAACACCAAAGAGTAAATGGAACATTTAGTTCAGAACAATAAGACACAACATAGTCATTAATATTGAATACGTGATTTTAAAAGATACTTGCAAGAATATGTAATCACTGGATGTAGGAGCATGTTCATAAAGCTGATGTCTGTGGACATACTACCCTATCACCTGATTCCAACTTCACCCGTGAACTCCTTTGCAGATAATAATCTATCTATGCTAATTTTTCAATGTCACCAACTCAGTAATTGGTATCTTCAGTCTTATAGCCATAAGGTGCACCCAAAATAGGTGTCAGTGAGTCAATGAAACCTTTCAATCATAATTTCTAGGAGACACAGGAAAGGTAAGTGAATTGCACGAAAATCAAGTTAAGTTTAAATGACAAAATACCACATGGTATATCTCAAGGTCAATCTAAATGTTATCACTTCTTATATATGCACATAAATAAAATAAAAAATATTTTTGTGCTTTAAAATTAATATATAGGTAAATATCCTTGCTTGACAGGAAACGTAAAAATAGGTCAAAAAATGGGAACAAATTTTAAAGTAGAATCAAAATGAGCAGAAACATTAAACACAGATCATTGGTGCCTCTAGAAATCCAGTGCAGCTGAAGCGTCTCAGTGCAGTTGAATAAACTAAGTAGCAATAGCTGAAGACCAATCAATAAATTATTTTCTTAGTGAGCCTGAGACTTCCCATAGCAAAAATGGTGGTCTTCCTACAGAACTAAGACCTTGATGAAAAGTAAAGGATGTTTGCCCACTTGAGGATAAGAAGCAAAATATATCTAAATTCATTTTTTAAATTTTAATTTAGCACTCTTTCTCTGTACTTGGAAGCAAAAAGAAAAGTAAAATGATTTTAACTAAACATGACACAATAATACCTTTAAGTCAAATTTTTACATGTATCCTTATAAGTTCCAAGATTTACAATATGTCATAAAATCTGCATCATGATATTGGCTTGCTGTGTGATTTTTCACCATTAGTGGTTCATTTTTTGTACTTTAATTCAGGGATATTTAAACACTAAATGAGACATAAAAATTCTAAGCAACTAATAGACAGAATGCAACAACAAATAATGACATCTAAGATTCCTAACATCAAAACTCATACTATACATTGAAATGACATGTAAATATATATTGCATATTTAATTATATATTAAAACATTTAAAATGTATAAGTAGGTCAAATAATTTCTGTGTATAAATCGTAAAATTCTATTAGCAAAGGACTTTATTTAAAAAGTAGTTTCTAATGAAATCTAGTTGAAAACAGACCACTTGGATCAAAAAATTTATTCAAGATCCTGAATTTACCCACAATAATTTGTGTCAGTAATAAAAGATTAATTTCTAATTCCATGAAATTAGGTTATGACAAGAGATGATGGTGCAATTTGTAACAGACACAACAGGTAAATCGCTTTACTATTCTTTCTTTTTTAAGACATGATATAAATGGAGGCTTTTGAATGTATTAAAATTGCTAATTTGGAGAATTTTATGAATAGATTCAAGATTGTCAAATGCTGGTGTTACAGTGGGGTACAAATAAATGTGTATATACATATACAACCATACCTCCTCATCAAGGTCTTAGTTCTATAGGAAAGCTGCCATTTTTGACATAGGAAGTCACAGTATAGTAAAAAAAAAAAGTTAATTTCTTGATTAGACTTCCTTAAAGTTGCCATTTAATTAATTAATATATGTGCTTTATTGCATATAGGACAGAAGCAACAAACCAATGACACTGAAATCTGTATAAACTGAACATATTGCAAGTAACTTTTAATTTGTAATAGCTCACCATATTAAAAGTTCTATATGGTAAATTAATCTCAAGAATAAGTGTAAGTTATGCAATTGCTTTTACTAAATCTGAAATTTGAAGAAATTAAAAAATACTCATTAATCAACTGGTCATTGAAAAAATTTCTTGGGGAAAATTTAATTCCTTTTTTTTTTTCTATGAATAGCTTTAAGTTGTATTTCCTTGAAATTAAACATGGACATCATTCTAATTCCTTTATCTTAGAGGCAAAACTCAATATAAGAAATTAAAATATAAAAGAGTATAAAAGGTTTTCTGTAATTGATCTATGAATGTAGGTTTTAAAATATTGTATATATTTAACAGAACCACTTATTAACTTAAAGACTAAAACATTAAATCAGATGACCTGAAATGTATAAACTTTAACTTGAAAAAGTCATCATGTTTTATATGTCAATTTTAGGTTAATATTTATGCTTCATAGTTCTTAAATTTCTGGATGAAGTATTTTAATTGAAAAAATATAGCATATAATAGGGCTCAAAGAATTCTAGATGCTGACAAGAATACAACATTATATAAGTTGAACAAATCTTTATTAATAGCATAATTCCTTATTAATATATCTAGACTCTCCAATTATACTCAAAGATGAGTATATATCTCATTTTTCTTACAGACAAAACTCATTAAAAAGCATTTAGAACTCATATACATATATTCCCTAGACAGAAATAGTGTTAAATTAAGTTGACTACAAATGTGAATATTTAAGTCATGAAACTCACACACAATAAATTCAAACAGGACAGCTTATAAAAGTCTGGAACGACTGTCATGAACACCCCTACAAGTTTCAGTCATTATAGTTATGAGAAACATTATGAGCTTTATTTCATAGTGCATCTCTCTTGCTTATTGCTTCTGACATCTACATATATTTTGATTTATCCATCTCATTTATGTGGCTGCTTTTAATGTGCCTATTTTAATCATGAAGGTTCCACAGGCAAAACTCATATTTAACCTGCCCTTTGTCAACATGTGTGATGAAGAACTCATTAACTTCAAATACACAGCAAACAAGTCATCACAAGCAAATCCGGTCCCTGGAAAGCCTAAGGAAACTGAGAAGCACAATGAACAACACTGTAACAAGTTCAAGGCTGGCAGATAGCTGCTCATTTTTTTACTGTGCACTCTAGACTGTTTTAGCATCTACACAATGGAAGTATCTCCCTTGTCTAGTTCTTTTGCTTGTCCTTAAATTAAACTTAGTTTAATGTATAATGTTGAAGAAAGGGCTTTTTCTCTTTAAAATGTAAGCTGACCTCTCAGAGAGCCCAGACAGCTTCAATCATCCTTCTAGACTCTGCCTACCCTACAGTACTCAACTAAAGAAGTCTGAAGCATATGCTCTGTTGTGCAACAAAAAGAGCAAATACACACATCTTGAACAATAAAGACATGAAAGAGTACATCAAATGCACCCTATGGGTGTCTCAATCCACTGAGAACTTCAAATGAGAACTTTTCATCCTCAAAAAAATATTAGGGAATTATTTATTAATGTGTATATACTTGCAAACATATAAAGAGTGTGGGATTGAGAAAACTGCATTCCCTTTTGAGCTACGTGTGTCCTTAAATTACTCTATCCTTTCAGATGAATAGAAGAAATCTAGAATGAAGTCTACCAGTGGGCACAGACTTCAGAAAGTCTTACACTTTTACTACCTGACTTTGGCTGGACTCTCAGTACTCAGAAGAATTCCACGCTATTGCTCTCTTCTTTTGGAGAAGTGTGGACTTCTGACACCCTTGCTCACGAGAGTTGGTTCTTTCTGTAGGGAGACTTTGTGGATGATGGGATTTGGGTGGAAAGCAGAAACTGCTCCCTGCTCTCTCTCTCTCTGCTCAGCATATCTTCCACCAATCAAGAGTGCTTGTCCTGCTGGGTGCTGAAGGACAAGCTGTGCTTGTCAGTGAGAATAGCTGTGTGGGTTTGTTTTCTAACATGTTTCCTACTGTCTGTACTTGTGACACAGTGATCACCTTCCACCCATATCCCTAAACTCAAAAGAGTGACAAGCTGAAAGTAGTGGGCTGATGGGAATATTCTGTTTAGCTTGGTACAGAAAACTTCTCAGGAGAGAAGTTTCCTGTCAGTCCTTCAGCAGAGAGCCAAGAGCCAAGAAACAAACTCATTCTGAGACCATCACTCAATCCAGCCACTTCCCCTAAGCCACCAGCCACATGGCTCGCTGTTCCATCAGTCACCCACACCTCCATTCACCTTCAAGCTGCCTAAACTGAAAGATGTCACAGGGTCACTTGGGGTTAGTGTTCCTTCCTATTTTTAGGAGGTCCTATTGAAATAAGGAGAGATTGATAATCCTCAGCACTGTGGAGTGTGATGGACAGAGAGCTTCACGAAGTGTAGGGAAAACCTTCAAGCAGAGCTTTCCTAAGATTCTTTCCTTTTTCTACACCCGATTCTCATCCCACGCCCATCAGATAAATAAATGGAATAATAGAATTCCAAACAACATCTCGAAAGCTCCCAAACCCATCAGTCAACTCATTTCTCCCGATATGCCCTATTAGATGAGAGAGAAATAGAGACAGAGATAGAGACAGACAGACAGAGAGATTACCAGAGTTTTGTTCCCGTTCTTGCTGAGAGGGCCTCGGAAAACTCCCTTGATGTTGCGAAAGTGTCCGTTGCTGAGATGCGTGGAGCTGATGACAATGTAGTAACACTCCATGGGGCAGCCGCCGCCCTCTCCTCCGCAGCCGCCGCTTCCACGCACCCGCGCCCGCAGCCGCAGCCGGGTCTGGGAGAGTGGGCTGGGGATCGCGGCAGGGCGATCGGCCGGACGTGCGCTGGCGGCGGGCACGCGGGTTCCTTATGCCCGACTGCCGTGCGCGCCCTGCCGCCTTCGCATGCCGGCCGCGCTCGCCTAAGCTCCGGTGCAGTGCTCGCCTGGAGATAGGAACAGGGACGTGGAGCCCCGGGGGAGGATGCAGCCACGAGGGGGGCCGGGCCGGGCGGGACCGGGCGGGAGCGGTCAGAGCCCGCGCGGTAGGGCGCAGCCGGGCAGCGGGAGCCGCCCGCGCGGCAGTGGCAGCGACCGCAGCATCCCCCGCGCCGGGCGCCCGCACTCGCAGTCCCTGCAGCTGGCAGGCATGAGTGTTATTATAGTGCGCGGCGTTGCCGGTCCATCGCACTGAGCCAATGGCAGGGAGCCACTGGGCTGATACTGAGAGCTGTCAGAGGAGTACATCTGTCACCCGCCACCTCCACCCCGCCTCCCCCGCCGCCGGGACCCACGGCCGCGCCAGCCTGGCCACGAGTGGGAGTGCGTCGCGACCGCCAGGGGCCGGGAGGCGACGGCCAGTTACAAGTGCGAGACTCCTGCGAGGTGCGGGCGGAGGTTGGGGGGTTGGGGAGCAACGCGACCGCGGCTTCTGCTCTGCGGGTTGGAGTGCGGGCGGGGGAGCAGGGGAAATAAATAAATTAATAATTTAGTACCCAAGCCATCCGCTTCCAATTGCAGCGAATCGGGGCAGGTGCCAGGTGCCTCTGGGTTTGGCTTAGGGGAGTCTGCGCTTTGATGCATCTTTTGTATGGAGGGTGAATATCCCGCACTCCCCCCCCCCCCCCAGTTACACATATCACAAGTGCTATTGCTGAGAGCTTGGGGGAGGGGATTTGTGGCGACGCGAGTGGAAGTGGGGAGAAGGGAGACGCAGGGACTCCTGATGGATGTGTTCCCATTCCTGGTGCTTTCCCCTCATCCACCTCCCCTGGGAGCATCAGTTCTTCCTAAATTGCCAAAGCTGAGAGGAAAAGGATGCTTTGCGGCAAAAGAAGCCGCTGCCAGGAGCTCCCATGCAAGAGAGGTGCTGAACAAAAACAGAAGCCTTCGCCCTAGAAGCGACCTAAAAGGAAAAGCTCCTGCATGCAAACTCCAGCGCTTGTCACAGAAAGTAGGGAATGGGGTCTACTGTCTTCAGCTCCTCAGCGGAGAGAGATTCGGGTTGATTTTAAAGGGTCAAGGCAGCCATCAGCAAGGACTGCTTCTACCCTATCCCTTCCCAGGTGATCACTGTCTGTATAAGTTTAGCGCCTTTGAGGCGGTGGAGTGAGAGCACCAGTGATACACACACCATAGATCTGCTACTACCATAGGACTCATTAGTAGGCACTTAAAAAGATCGATACCAGGCATGGGAGGCTGGGACATGGAGCCTTCAATGGATTTACTGAAGGCTTTATTTTCCTTTTGCTTTGAAAGGCTTAATTGGTTAAAGCAGATTCCAGACATTCTGATGCCCCTATGACAGAGCAAACTGCAGTCCCATATAAGCTGTGTTTATCTTGTTTATCCATCCGTGGGTCAAGATTGCGATATGGTCGAGTATTTGCGCCCTATATATAGAATTTTAGGTAGCAATGACTGCTCCTTCCCCGTAAGCCACAATATGGTACTTAAATTAATCTGACAGTTTGATTTCACTTTTTCAAAGAAGATACAATGGGGGAGTCTTGCTAAAAGAGGTGGTAATCATGTGAGTGAATTATAAATTATAGGGTATAGCGGGAGAGTGTTAGATTTATATAAAAAGAAAATTTCTACATATCATGCTTCAATTAGAAAATACTTGATGCGTATTGATTAAAGCTCATTATGAAGTGTCGGTTATTTTGGAAGAAGCACACTAAATTTCTCTGATATCCACTTGGGGGAGTCTGGAAGTCTTGGGAGAAAGAGAAGTAGAAACTCAGAAAACTTGTGAGCTCTGTGGAGGAGGTCACCCAGAAATATGTAGAACTCAGAATGAAACATAATTGTGCTGGAAAAATATTCAATATTGGAAATTAAAGGAATTTCTGGCTCCCTTCACTACAGATTTTTTTTTTCATTTACCAGGTGAGCATGTAGGCTTTCTCTGCACATATCACTTGAGAAGGACTGAAGACTCATAACTATATTTTTGAAGCTTTTAAAAACATTATTAGAGAGGAAAATGTACTGAGTTCCATGGAGCAGAGCAAGGAAGTGTCTTAGGAAAGTAACAACACACCCATGTAAGATTGAGTCACATGTACTTAGTTTTTGTAAATACATAACTCAAAATAATGTAAGTTAGCTTTGTTTGCCAATAATTTTTACACAGAATACTCCTGTTGCGATGGTCAGATCTTTGTAGCATAGAGCTCAATGTCAGTTCAGAAAATGAGAAATAGCTACCTGAATTGTTCCAGGAAACAGCAGACAGCAGCTGTGTCAAATGTCATATTATTCTTCTAGAGGAAATATGTTCATGATCATTATGTGTTCACACATACATGCATATGTGTATAGTGTGGTAATACAGACACTTGTGTTTATATACCATGTGCACACACATATTGTATATATATATACATATATATATACAATCATACATACATACCTAAATAGTTATGCTGTCAATGTTTTTCAGTTTGTTCACAAAAAGTTTAGATAATGCTGAGTGACTGCAATTCAAAGTTAATCTAATTCCTGCATCTTTTGGTTGAGTCTTAAGAAGTTATCTAGACAGTAAAAACATCTAAAGACTTATGTGACAAGAAACATAGGCTGCACACAAGTTCTCAGTGTATGCCTACACACAGGCATACCATAAAAATAAACTTCAGTGAAAGGCCTCAACAATCTCTGGCAAGAATCATTCTCCTGTCAGAATATTTTCAACAGTTACATCCTTGATATAAAGGAGTGGGGCACTGGTCACAGAGAACCTTGTATTTAAATACCTATAGATGTATCACCAATTCATGAAGAATACTAACAGTTATATAAAAAAAGTCAAATGTGTGCATGGAATACAGCCATATTGTTTCTTTATACACAAAGAAACAGTAACTCAGCGTGATTGTCAAGTTTCTATACTTATAATTTGAACAAATTTAGTGTTTATACCCATAATGGTCATTAAAATAGAACTAGCAACTATTCTTAATAGTCACTGTGGCCAGCAGGCTCTTCACCATTACGACAATCTAACTATTTTGAAGAAAACCACATAATTGTGGAAAACATGCTTCCAACACTAAGTATCAAACACTGGGTATAATGGGGATTTTATTTGATTTTTATCAAATATTTAACATAGAAAATAAGGTTTTTATTTTCTCATCTAGAGAATGAGCACTGGTTTTGCAATAATAACTTAAAATTATGGTGGTCTATTTCTATTACTTAAAAACCATCCTAATATCTTAGGAATTTGAGTAACTATTGTGGCATGTGTTATTTTAGAGAGCTAGGCAATTTTCATTTTAAAATATAAAGTTTTTGCCTCTTATATGACTTAAGTATATAACTGCTTAAAGAACAACAATATCAAACCAGACCCCTAGAGCTCCCAGGAACTAAACCACCAATCAAAGAGTACACATGGAGGGACCCATGGCTCCAGCCACATATGTAGCAGAGGATGGCCTTGTTGGCATCAATGGGAGGAGAGGGCCTTGGTCCTGGGAAGGCTCAATGCCCCAGTGTAGGGGAATGCCAGGGTGGGGAGGTGGGAGTAGATAGTTGTTTGGGGGAGCACCCTCATAGAAGCAGGGGGAGGGGAATAGGATAAGGGGGTTCTGGAGGGGAGACCTGGAAAGGGGATAACATTTGAAATGTAAATAAATAAAATATCCAATAAAAAAGAAAGAAAAGGCTAGCATTCAATAACATCTTGAATAAATCACAATCTTTTAATTGTGAAAAAATAAATAAATATGCAGAATCAATATATCTTAATCACATATTGTTTAAAATATTTTGTGCATTAGTTATACATCACTTGTGCTCAATTGCCAACTCTGGCTGAAAAGAGCAATTGAATTTTTAAATATAAAATATGTATTAGTCTAAGATATGTAATTTACTTTTGTTTCTTCTAGTTCAGTTTTTACTCTTCTAAAATTGCATTTCAAAATTAAATAAATAAACAAAACTCTTGCACTTTGTGCTTGCTCTCACCATTCCTTCCTAAACTCAGATCAGATCCGAACATAAGGCCGTTGCTATGCCCTGAGCATTGCTCTACATGTGCACCTAGCTTACACAGGACTTCAGGACAGTGGTGCTACCCTATAGGAAAAGATCTCGGTGAAGAGAAGACCAATAGCTAGCTCCCTTGATCCTGACTCTGTACCTTGATCCACCCAGCACAGTTAATTTCAAGTGAGTAAATCTAGTCTGTGTGTTGTTAATGAGTGCCATATGTTACAACCTCCATTGGCTGTCATAGAAATCACTAGATGTTTTTACTCTATCTAAATAACTTTACAGAATTCAGTTGAATGACCCACAAATTAGGTCAAGTTCTGAATTCCAGGCACCCAGGTTTATTTAAATTCTCTTAACTGAGTTTTTATTTTTCTGCTAGTTATCCTTGGGGAAAAAAAATAAACAAAATGCGTATGTCATGACTGTCTGTGATAGATTCTCAGAACATTTTGGATGAAATGTATAACCATATGACTAGATAATCTGTAACTGTTTCCTCGTTTGTATTCTACGTTTACATATATTTGGAATTATGCTGGTGCCAAATATTATTGATTTCATTATGTTGATCCAATAAGGAAGAATCATATAATTGAACAGATTCATGCCTTATTTGTTCTAATATGAGACCAAATTATATCATGGCATCCTTAGAAAAAGGTGCTGTATAGTTATATTGGAAACATGTAGTGATGATATCACCACAGAGCACGCACCGGAACCATGAACTTCAGACACTTTGAGACCAGTATTGACAAACAGTCATAAACAGGTTCATGTTTAAGCAATTTCAGCAAGGCAGCATCATCTGTTGTATTAAATTAAGATTGTAAATTGGATATTTTGCCTGTTGTATTTTTATTTGCCTTCTTTTTTGTTTTGTTTTTACATAAGTTTCTATAAGCATATGGGGTTGTATAATTAGTTTGATGGCAACAAATTTAAGTAAAATTATGCCATGAGTAAATTTCTCTGTGAAGAAATTTTTTAAAAGAATATACACACTATTCAAATATGAGAAACAATGGTATAAACAAGTTATGAAGTATATTATATATCAAATAAGCAGTACTGACCTTAACTTCAGGCAATAACAATATTGTTGGCCATCAGGGGGAGGAGAGGCCCTTGGGCCTGGGGATGTTAGAGGCCCCAGTAAAGGGGAATGTCAAGGTGGGAAGACAGGAGTGGGTGGGTGGGGGAATACCCTCATAGAGGTGGGGGAGGGGGGAGGGGATAGGGAGTTTCCAAAGTAGAGACCTGGAAAGGGGGAAACATTGGAAATGTAAATAAAGTATCAAAAAATTAAAAAAAAAAGAATATACACACTATTCAAATATGAGAAACAATGGTATAAATAAGTGATGAAGTATATTATATATCAAATAAGCAGTACTTCAGGCAATAACAATATTGAATGGCATATTGATTGATGATAATTTGCAAAGTTATTGTCAAATTACTCTTTCTTAAATTGACTCCATACAGGCATTTCTGATTTCTCATTTCAAATTTATATGCTGAAACACAAAACTTTAGCTCTGTAAATTCATTACCACTCAATCCACTACAATTTAGCCTCAGACTTAAAATTCTCCACTGTGAATGAAAACACACCACTAATTAACTCTACCAAGTCACTGATAATATGCCATATTTAAATTAGAGATGGCACAAAGTCAAATGTATGTCAGAATCAATGAAGTTTAGAACCAATGTTTCTGTAGACTGATATTATGAACATCTCATAAGAATTACTTAAATTCATCTTCAACTAAAGCAACCCCTTGAGACGGTTTCTGATTCAAAGTCTCTTAACTTCTATTATTTAACTTTTAAATTAAAATGAATATACAAGCTATTATCTTATATATTTTCAAGCTTTAAGTTCTTTGATTCTCAGATAGCATACTTACTCAAAGCTTATACTGACCAGGTGACAAAATTAAACCTCATCTTGTTTTCCTCCTTGAGGGGGTGGGTCATGAATATTTATGTATTGTGGGAATGGAAAAAGTGAGGCAAATGTAAAATTACTTTTCTTTAGTTCAACTTCTAAAGGTAAATAAGTTATTTAGCCTATAAATTATTTTTACATATTTCTTAAAGAAATAATATGTGGCTGTTCTCTATACCATATTTAGCAAACACTGATAATTTCAAAACCTTTTCCCCCTCTTTCCTTGTCAAATCATCTAAGTACCCTGGGAGAAGAGCCAGAATATGCTAATTTAAGAGCCAAAGCTATATTTCCAACATATTGCCAAAGAAATTAATGGAATTGGATGCTACATAACTTTTTCATCAAAAGGAATAACATTAAGATATATTATTTTATGTTAAGAAAGGAGCAATTTTTACATTTCTATGTTTTATAGCATTTTGAAAGCAATATAGCAATATGTGTCAAAATTAAAATTGTGTATAAATTTTGACTCAGCTATGTCATTACTGGAGCCTGCTACACAAAAGATGAGTTCTTGTGTAAAAAGATAGTTATCAGAAGGTTTTATGCAACATTGTTCAGTTGTTTATACTTATAAAAATCTGGCTATCCAAAGGAAATAGTTACATAATACGTTATATAAGCTAAACTTCTGAGAATCTATTAAATTATAAAGCATATTTATAGCCATTGATTTAGTAGGCTTACTTAGTTGCTTTTTTAGATAGGAAATGTAAGCACTAAGCACACAAAAGATAGAAACAAGAGAGAAAGAAAAAACGGGAGGAAGAGAAAGAGAATAGGTAGAAATTAATAAATATATAGATGCACACCTCGGTAAAATCAAATACAAGAGGAAGATAGCAAAGGTTCATTGTAGGAAGAAAGACTAAAGTACTTTCTGAGTTTTACCTACATCTAAATAATGTGCAAACAGCTTAAGAGAGGAAGTAAATGAACGTAGTTAATGTTTTTTAAACAAGGAAGAGACACTGTACTCGACGCTAGTCAAAGGCCAAGAAAGAATAGATAAAATAGTTTGAGTGAACACTGACATCACAGCAATTGATCTAAGCCTTTAAACAGAGATAGTAAGGTAGGAACACTTTGGGCAAATGCTTTTAGAGTTGAAATTGATGGTACTTACTGTCAGATTGGTTGTGATATAATGGACACATTAATAAGTAAAACATTTTGACCCCAGCAAAAGAGAGAATAATGATATAATTTTCTGAGACTGGGGAGTCTAGAGCAAAGTATTTTTTTTTTGAAAATACTAAATATCTGATTAATTTTTGGTGTTTGGATTATTTGTTGACACATATGTAAAACCAATAGAAATTACCTGATATGGAATACAAGCATAGCATTGAGAGTTACTTTGAAGCTATGTGCATATCAGTGACATTTACATCTGTGTAAGAGCACATGAGGTCATAGGGGCATCCCCAGAACAGGGATAATGCCAGGAAAAGTGTCCAACAGAAGAATAAAAGAGATTACAAAACGAGCTTTAGAGTCAAGCCCATGTGAGGTCTCAGAAATTTCCCTACCAAACGGTGGGTGGAAGGGACTGGTTTTGAAGAGGAAAGATACTCAAGCCTGGGAAGGCTTGTAAGGAGTTGATGTTCAAAAAATATGGGGAGTCAGGGCTGTAGTTCCGCACCATTTAAGAAATGACCCGGAGTTTGCTGTCTTGAAGGTCATTTGTGACCTTGAAAATTCTTTCTAAAATATAAACATAACATTGCACAGAATTTGCAAAAATAAAACCACAGCATAGCTAAGTAACTAAGAAATCCTTCTACTAAGATTAGAAAACTACTGTGGCTTTATTATGAACACATTTAAGAAAAGGCCCAGAGATGAAGATGAAGATATTTCCTAGTAGGATAGATACCGAACTGTCCCCGTTTTCTCATCTTTCCTTTTGTAATAAGAATTAGAAGAAATGCTCTAAAGTGACTTGAAGAGTCCACCTCCAAAAGAAAGATGGGACATTAAGTGAGGGATGTGGTTGCCATCTGTCTTAGTCAGGGTTTCTATTCCTACACAAACATCATGACCAAGAAGCAAGGTGGGGAGGAAAGGTTTATTCAGCTTAAATTTCCACATTGTTGTTCATCACCAAAGGAAGTCAGGACTGGAACTCAAGCAGGTCAGGAAGCAGGAGCTGATGCAGAGGCCATGGAGGGATGTTTCTTACTGAATTGCTTCCCCTGGCTTGCTTAGCTTGCTTTCTTATAGAATCCAAGACTACTACTAGCCCAGAGATGGTACCACCCACAAGGGGCTCTCCCACCCTTGATCACTAATTGAAAAAATGCCTTACAGCTGGATCTCATGGAGGCATTTTCTCAACTGAAGCTCCATTGTTTGTGACAAATCCAGCTTGTGTCAAGTTGACACACAAAATCAGCCAGTACAATTAACCCTTTGTCAACCTGACACACAAACACATCACTATTAAGGCTCACCTCAACCCTTACATTCTTATTCAACCCCAAGATATAAATAACTTTAAAAGTCCTACAGTCATGCATATTAAAAGTTCAACTCCTTTAAAATATCCAATATCTTTTAAAATTCAAGATCTTTTAAAAATTCAAAGTCTCTTAACTGTGGGCTCCACTAAAATACCTTCTTTCTTCAAGAGGGAAAAATATCAGGGCACAGTCACAATCAAAAGCAAAATCAAAGACCAACTGTCCAATGTCTGGGATCCACTCACAATCTTCTGGATTCCTCCAAGGGCTTGAGTCACTTCTCCAGCTCTGCCCTTTGTAGCACACACCTTGTCTTCTAGGCTCCAGATGCCTGTACTCCACTGCTGCTGCTGTTCTTGGTGGTCATCTTGTGGTACTGACATCTCCAAAACACTGCTGTTTTCTGCTGTAACTAGGTTTCACCAACAGCCTCTCATAGGCTCTCTTCATGGTACCAAGCCTCAACTCCTTTGTATGACCCCTTCAGTCCAGGGCCATCAATTGTAATGGCCTTCCATGGTCTCTCACAGTGCTGAGCCTCAGCTGCTCTTCTTGACCCCTTCATGCCTTCAAAACCAGTACCACCTGAGTGTTTCTTACACATTACCAAGTCCAGTCAAAGCACAAGGTACAGCCTTGGCTATCTCTGGAATGCAGCCTCTGTGCTCTCAGAAAACACTTTCCAGAAGATTTCACTTCAATGATGCTGGTCTCTTCTTAATCACCACTAATTTTTTAGCTCCAGCTAACCAGCATCAATAGTCCCAGTAATGCAAAGTTTTCCCTTTAGTAGTTCTGGTATCTTGTTAATCACAGCTGATTTTTTCAGTCCCAGCTAACCAAAACTACAGAATCTTCACAATCAAAGTAGAAATGGCCTTGATAAGAGTCTTTAATCTTCCCTCTGATATTTCATAAGCCAATCCTCCATCTTCTGCACTGTTCTCAGTATTATCTTCCAAGCTCCTACACAATATCCCACAGAGCTCTTAACACCGAATGGCTCTTCTAGCTCAAAGTTCCAAAGTCCTTCCAGAGTCCTCCCCAAAACTTGGTCAAATTGTCACAGGGATATCCCACTATGCTGGTACCAATTTGTCTTAATCAGGGTTTCTATTCCTGCACAAACATCATGACCAAGAAGCAAGTTGGGGAGGAAAGGGTTTATTCAGCTTACACTTTCACTTTGTTGTTCATCACCAAAGGAAGTCAGGACTGGAACTCAAGCAGGTCAGGAAGCAGGAGCTGATGCAGAGGCCATAGAGGGATGTTTCTTACTGGCTTGTTTCCCCTGGCTTTCTCAGCTTGCTTTCTTATAGAACCCAAGACTACCAGCCCAGGGATGGTACCACCCACAAGGGGCCCTCCCCCCTTGATCACTAATTGAGAAAATGCCCTACAGCTGGATTTTACAGAGGCATTTTCTCAAGTAAAGCTCCTTTCTCTGTGATAACTCCATCTTGTGTCAAGTAGACACACAAAACCAGCTAGTACACCATCCCGCAGTCAAAAACCCTGACCCAGAGTTGTTTCTGTCTGAAAGAACTGTAGGGCCTTCAAAAGGCCCAAAAAGCAGTTGAAAAAGTCAGATGCAGATATTTATACCCAACCATTGGACTGAATTCTGGGACCCCTGTGGTTGAATTAGGGAAAAGCTAGAAGAAGCTGAGGAGGAGGGTGACTCCATAGGAAGACCAGCAGTCTCTACTAACCTGGATCCCTGAGATCCCTCAGACACTGAACCATCAACCAGGCATCGTACACCAGCTGATATGAGGCCCTGACACATATACAGCAGAGGACTGCCTGGTCTAGCCTCAGTGAGAGAAGGTGCACCTAACCCTCCAGAGACTTGAGGTACCAGGGAGTAGGGAGTTCTGGTGGGGTGGGGGAGTGGGGGTGGGAACATCCTCTTGGAGACAGGGTGGGGAGGAGGTATGGGATGAGGAACAGTTGGAGGGCAGAACAGGAGGGGATAAGGACTGAACTATAAAAAAATAAAAAATTAAAAAAATTTTAAAAAGATTAAAGAAGAGAAAAAAAAACAAAGAATTAGAGCAGAACACCACTTTGACTAGGATTTCTAATTTATGTAGTTACATTGACTTAAAATCAATAAATGTAAATCATATACAGTTAATTAACTGATCAAAGTGATTTGTAAGTTAGTAAACTCAACTTCCTATAGTAAAAACATAGTAGTCCATTGACTAAGAAATTTGTTCCTCTTATCATAATGAGTGATAAGCCAAGAATCTGTGTTTGGTTCTTTTAGTCTGGTAGGGTTCCCTTTCTGGGTCACAGTCTTATGCTAATTTTTTGCATCTTCAAATAGCAAAGTGATCAAAAAATTTCTGTCATTTCTCAGGAGCCTGCAAGGATGATCTTCATGACCTAATTGCATCCCAAAATCTCACTTTTACATACCACCATATTGAAAATAATAGCTTCAACAAATACATAGCTTCAACATACAGGACACAAATATTCAGTTAAGAATTTACAAATGTAAAAAGAAAAAGCATGATTTTATTGACTAGTATTAAATGTACACCTTACAAAACTCAGAATATTTAACAGTGTGTGTGTGTGTGTGTGTGTGTGTGTGTGTGTGTGTGTGTGTGTGTGTTTGGGGGGCACACATTCCAAAACATGGCAGTTGAAGTCAGAGAATAACAAGTGGAAGTCAGTTCTCTCTCTATCATGTGGATCCAGGTAGAAATGGAACTCAGACTACTCAGACTTGTGAGCAGGCACCATTACCTACTCAGTCAACTCATCATCACTGACTCGTTTTCCTACCATTCATTTTTCTGTGCTTTGGCCCTGAACTAAGCAAACGGAAGAGAATCATGTTTGCCTTTTGGATGAATCAATAACATTTTATATTCTGAAAAGCTTCAGAAGAACTGGAGTATTCCTGTATTGTCTTTTTTACATTATGTTGAGGATGAAAATTGTCCTTACATAATTTTTATTAATATATATCGGATATTATGTGTTACTTCTATATGATACTTCATAAGACATTTTATAATTTAAATTAAAATAATCATGTGGATTATGCATTTAAAAATCTGATGATGGCAGAGTATGTATAATTTTTAACTACAGAATATGTTTCCATAGGAATCTGTATACTATAAGCTGGTCAGGGGTTCAACATTGAGATCCGGAACTTCCCAATGCTTAGCATTTTGAGAATTCCATTTCAAAAACAATTGCCTAAATAATCAAAGGAATCATTAAAAAAGATCTCAAAGAACTACAATAGCTCAGGCAACTTAAATGTTTTAAGAGTCTTAGAGGACACTACAAAATTTAAAAGCAGAATATGTCAATGAAGGGTTTATTTTCAGTGCTTAACTGTTTCATTTATAGGTGGTTTGGTTTGTCCATACTGACTTCAAATAATTTTTATCTATGTATGTCTATGTGGCCTGTGAGTTATGTGTAGTATGTTCATTCAGCGCTATAAGCTGGCACTTGGGGGAATTTCTAAAATGAAAAGAGAATATCTACAGTTCTCCTACAACTACTAAAACTTCACAAAGGATGAATTTCTTCATTTTCTTTTTCAATGCTACGTAAACTACAGAAGCAGTTTTCTTGAAAGAAAAACACATATTTCTTACATATTATTTTCCTGTCAAGGCTAAGGATCATTCTTGCACTATGGCACAAGAATATAATTTAATTTATGCATGAATAATAGGTCATTTATTAATGATTTAGATATACATGACAGTTTAATATTAAGAATCAAGCAATATATTGCATTAAAAGGTCAAATAGAAAATGCCTTTTATATAACACCATTGCATCCTAATGGATGAATCCTTTACCTACAGTCTAATTGCTTTTGTGGAACTCAGAACATAATTTACCATATAGTTAAGAATTAATTTACTTGTCATCACTGGGAATTTAAATGTTCTAGTTAAGTAAATCTTCCATCCTCTTAAAAATTTTAAAACTCGTTAATTTTAAATACATTACATACTTCACTAACTTAGTAAACAGACTATTCTAATAAAAATTGGTATGTCCATACATTTAATATTGCCCTTCAGTGGTAAATTAAGAAAATGGTATGTGTATGCTAGAAAGTTCAGTGACAAAGATGATCAATAAGCCACAGACAGACAGAACCAGTTGAATCACATGGTAGATTTCATTGTTTTCAAATTTTCATAATTAAGAATGAAGTTATTATAAAATCTGAGGCAGATCCTTGTATAGTCATGAGTTTCAATCTGAATGGAGTAAACACAGAGCTGTCAATTCAAGTTGATTGATAATGTCATCTCAACTTCTCTACATTTATGCTTACTTTTTCTTTGATATATCAATATTTGATGAGTGTTTTTGATGTTTCCCACTGTAAGAATGTTCTGAATTTTTAATTCAGTTCAGTCATCATTGTTTCATATGTATTTTGAAATTATGATGTTAGCTTTGTACATGTTTATATTTTGATCTTTAAGAGAATAGATTCCTTCATCTCTGTCTAATATCCTTTTGTTACTAAAATTTTTCTTTCATTATACTTGTGTGTTTCCAAAATAAAAAACTAAAACTACATCAACATTTTTAACTTACAATTTTTCTGTATATGATAAAATAATACTGCATCCACACTCTTCAAACTCACCCCTCTTCGAACATAATGTCTTTAAAATGTTTGTAAACAATATCAATATGTTTAGGGGTGGGGAACCATCCACAGGAGCATGGGAACTTACCAATCAGAACACTGTCAAGAAAGAATGAGTCTCCCTCCCCTGGCAACTATCAAGCATTAATAACTTCTCTGTAAGAGGCGGGAGTTTTATACTACTTCCTTATGACTTCCTTTCATGGCAGAATTGGCTGCCTTGATCTTGTGTAGATCTGTACATGTCACCATAACCATTGCAATTCCAGAAGACACCATTTCACTGCTTGTTTTCATCTTTCAGCTCTTACTTCCTTTCTGCCAACATCCTTGAAACTTAGAGGTAGTAGAGGTGATGAATGTGTCTCATTTAGGGTTGATTACTCAGTCTCTTTTTCTCATCATTTTGACCAATTACACTTACACTGTGTGCTGTAGAAAGAGGGTTCTCTGACTAACCTTGAGGAGAACAGATATATGTGTATAAGCAAAAAATATGTAGAAAGCAGTTAGAAAATATGACTACTTTTGACTTTGATTCTCTTCCTATACCATTTTTCAAATATTTAATTTTAATCCATCAGACTTTTAGTACTTAAAGAACATACAAAATTGGTATCAGTATGTTATTTTAAAAGTGCACATAGGTCAAAAATAAGTTGGATACCTAATTGAGTGGTTTCAATACTATTGTACTCTATATTTGTGATTCTCAACCTCCTAATGCTGCAAGCCTTTAATATTGTTCCTCACGGTGAGGAGACGCCCCAAACATAAAATTTTCATTTTTACTTAACAACTATAATTTTGTTACTGGTATGAACCATAATGTAAATATCTGCATTTTTCAATGGTCTTAGGTGATCTCTGTGAAATGATTCAACCCTCAAAAGAGTCACCACCAACGTGTTGAGAGTACTGTTTCATATTGCATTGCTGTTATATTTTAAAACTTGAACATACCAATTCAATAATAGCACTTTTACTTCCATTTATTCCAAATTGAAACTACCCAAATGCTCATCAGCTGGTAAATAAGTAATGTGAATGTGTATGGATGTATACATTGCTCAGTAGTAAAAGGAGACGGACTGAAGAATGAGATATGTAATAAAAATGATCATTCACAAAAAAATCAAGTTAAAGATTTAGACCCAAGGGTAAACATAATATGAGATCTATTTACATAAATGATTTTTTAAAAATCATCTATATTGTTAGGAGGTAAATAAAAAAGGTATCTATTGGTATATGAAAAGTGACAAATGTTAGTCTGGATAACCTCTTAAAATGTATAGAAACTACATTATGGTGTCTATGATAATATTTATTAATACCCAACATATTAAGCTGTACTTCAGATGTGTGAAATTTAATTTTTCTTATATTTTAGACTTATTTATTTTGCTCTGTGTGTGAGGAGTTCTTTATATGTTTGTTTTTCATGCATGCATGTGTACCACGTTGCCTATGTTGTGGTCCTATTTGTTCTTTTTCAATTTTGTTTTAAATTTCTTTTCTTCTACTTATGTATATTTTAAATACCTCTACACTATTATTGAATAAGATTGTGGAAGTAAATAATGTTTGCTTTGTTTATGGCCTCATAGAAAATAATAAATGTTAGACAATATTCGTGGGTGCCCTTTAACAGGTTAAAGATAAATCTTCCATTCCTGCTTAATCACAAGAGTTTTTTCATGAATGGATGGTGAATTTTTGTCCAGTGTCTTTTCTGAATCATTTGGTATAACCATATGGCTTTTCTCATTTAAGTTTTCATTCTGGATAATTAGTACTTGGCAAATGACTTTTATAAAAGAGTTTAATTGGTTTTGCCTTCCTAAAATAAGTCCCCCTTGGTTCTGATGAACTGAAAACATTCCCATGCTTCCAGTGAGATCTTTATCTTTGCTGGATATGCTCTGTTTTTAGTTTTCTATTTTCTGCTTGTCTGCTTTCCATAAGCATTTTATAAAATTACATTTCGTGACTTCTCCTATTATAACAAATATACTTCCTTAAACGTTTGCTCCCAAGTGATTACCATTGCAGCAGCAAATCCAGTCCTTAATTTCCTCCTTTAAGAAGTTCCATAGGGAAATAAGGAGGTGTGTGTCTGGGGGAGATGAGAGGTGGGGAGGGGTGGGAACGGAGAGGAGGGATGGGAGCAGTAACTGCAGTGAGGCTGTAGAGAATGAGACAAGAACAGAAAAGAAAAGAAGTATGCTTGGCATTTCTAGCAGGAGGCTCTCCTGATATCTCTATGTTGTTGGCTTATGCAAGTCATTGGACTCATAGCATCAAATAGAGAACTTGCCATATGGACTTCACTTATAACATTATTTCAATTAATTTATAAAATATTACCATAGACTATTCTATGTGTGGGCTATATAGGAACATCGATATTCTTTTTTATTTCTAAAATTTTCAACAAGTGTATACTGAACATTGTGAAAGCAAATTTAGTATGTAGACGAACGGCAGGCCTCACTGACACTTGTCAAAGGCAGCCGTGTTCTTTTCTTTTAATTTTCTCTGAAAAATATATTTTTTATTGAAGTAGAAGCATTCTTGGAACACCTACGGGTTTTCTTTTGACATGTCAAAATAGTGAAAAGGAACTAGATGAAAATAAAGTTATATTTTGGGTATTAAAGGCTTATTTGGTGTTACCACTTTTGGATCATTGTGTTTACTTGAGACCTATACCCAACATGGAAAAAAAAGTCAATTTATTGGTTTATTTAAGTAGAGCATGTGTAAAGTAAATCATCAACTTTATTATTAAAAGATCAATAAAGACACATAATTAGAATTACAAATAATTGAAAACATTGACCTTCATACAAATTTAAGAAACGCTCAGGGTTTATTCCAAATACAGGCTGTGAGGCTTCATAAATCACACCTAACTGTCTGATAATAAATGAAAGCATAGTTATATATTTTTCAAGTTTCCTATGAGTACTCACTCTGTCATTATAACATGTCTTCTTCCCATTTTTCCCTCAAAATACTCCCCCACACTCTTCCCCATTCTTCTTTGTATTCATGGCCTCTTTTACAATAATTGTTGTTAGATATATAGTTATATATTCCCAAATATAGCTTAGTCAGTTGTGTACTGTTACTTATGTGGCTGTTTTAAGTGCTGGTAAGCATTAGAGCACTGTTTCCATTCTCTTCCCTGGAGAAGACATCCTCTCCCACTCCCAGCCTTCAGCAGTTACCTATAGTTCTTTGTGTAACGTTACCCAAACAGGGAAGGCACTAACAAACCTGCCAGTGTGGATGAGGAAATGCCTCTGAGGCTTCCGCTCTATACAAAGAACTACAGAAAACAGATTTTAATATTAACAAAATACTTTTTTGACTGAGGAAGAAACTAATGTATTTGTACTCTAAAATTCAGTTAACCAATTTAATTTTATGGCACATAGGAGAATATACATTTCCCAGAACAGGATTTAAGTCACAAATTTCCAATATGTATGAACAGTGCAATAAATATTTTTTTTAAATTATCAGTCCCTCTTTGTTGCAACCATGTAAATGTAACAAGTGGTGAATCCCATTGTAATGAGGACATCAGAACAATCATGTGAGTGAGTCTTTATGATTACCTTACAGTTGTGTTTCAGTCACACACATTTCATTTTCAGTTAATGAAATCTTCTCTGTGGTCTATTTCTTATCATATTGTTTTATGCATCAAAATTATTCTAATGAGAAAAATACGGGACGTGTTTACGAGAATACTACTCTCTAGTCTATAACTTTAAAGCAAGTATAAAGGGAGCTGTGAGTACTCTGGAGTCTTGAATAGCAAAATTACATTGAAAATTGTTCCAACCGGTCCCCGGTACATACAATAAACAGTTCTGTTCATGAATGATAATGAGTGAAAGAAAATCCCATACTTACATTATCTTGTTTTAAGTATCAGCCAGTTGAGTGTATTGTAAATTTTGTTTTACATCTAACTTGAACTGTGCCAAGTCTGTTCAAGAATTATATACACCTCTCAGAGTTACCCTGAAAATACATACCCTATATACTAGACTGTATCTTGGTGCTACTACACACCTTGAGGCACAGCATAACTCTTTAATCTACAATTAAGCATTGTTTTAAAGGGCCCAAAGTGATGTAAGAAGTTGAAATATGTCAATGGACTTTCTGTTCTCTTCTCATTCTAAAATTTTGAGTTACTATATTTTACTATAATAAGACTTTGTGTCCTTGAAATACAAATGTTCTAGCTAACAGCATAACACAAGATCCCGAGACTATTGAGCAAGTTCCTGACGTTAAAATATCAAATCATTTGGTTAAACAACTGTCATTATTATAATTTTTTGAGAAAAATATGGTTTTGTAGATCATGCTTACAGAACATACTCATGATTTCAAGCCCACACAATATTTTAATTCCATAAGGAACGTGGGAGGATATTTCAAATAGACATAGTTTTGTGTTATTTTTTACATGCAAAATTATTATCAGATGGAGGAGAAATTAAATAATTCTGAATGTGATTAAAAAACCACAGTGTTATTGACTTATATTACCAATTTTAAACTATGGCTAAAATGTGTCCACTTTTGGAAACAACTAAAGCAACTTTAAAGAACAAGTTTAATAACACGATAACATCAATCTGAATAAAATAAATATAGAAACTTTTGTTGAAATATCTAAAGAAAATGTTCTGGTAAGTTGATATATCTATATAGATATAGATACAGATACACACACATATACATATATGACTGATACTGACTCAAAATTTTAATAGAATATGAAGCTGACTTTTATGCCACTAAAAATAGAATGCTTCACTCATTTTATCATTATATTAAGATACTGGATATCTCAAATGATGATTAATTAATGTTCCATTGCTTAACAAGGACATCACTCCATGTTAACCAATAACCTTGCATGTCAGAAAGTGGGAAAGCTCAGTAGCTCTATGAGTTTTATGTGATTAGGCAATCAGGGAAATTAGTGTTATGTTAATAATTTGTCATATTATCACAAAAAATATCCCCAAATTTCAGTATCAGTTAATTTGTAGAAGTATGTTTTTTTTAATAAACTCTTATTTTTAAAAATTAAGCAGAAAATATTATTTAATGTTATTCTGGGTAGAAATGATCATCTTATGATCTCATTTCTAATTGTGATATTTGCAGTGGACTATTTTTTTTAAAAACTCCATTTTTTTCTTCTCCCAATGTAATTCATTATACTTTCTCATACTGATATTTTGCCATAGTGAATCCATGAATATACATGTCTATTTTCAGTCTATAAAGTCTATTTGTTTGAATTATGAGCCTAAAATAGTGTTAGCATTTTGGACTTCTGATCATTATCCTCTGAAATGAAGTTCAGTTTGGGTGCAGGAAAAGTAAATAGAACCTGGAGCTTTCAGCTAAAATGAGTAAGACTGTGAAGTAACAATAACAGTTAAAGAAAAGGAGATCGCAAATTCTAAAAAAGGCGAGGCACGGTACATGCAAGCGAGGTGCTGGTGGGAGGAAAGGGGAGAGCACGAAATGGCACAATTATATTTTAATAAAAACAATTAAAAAATAAAAGAGTAGCTGGACAGTGGTGGTGCACGCCTTTAATCCCAGCACTTGGGAGGCAGAGGCAGGTGAATTTCTGAGTTCAAGGCCAGCCTGGTCTACAGAGTGAGTTCCAGGACAGCCAGGGCTACACAGAGAAACTCTGTCTCGAAAAACAAAAAAAAAATTAAAAATAAAAGAGTAATACAAATAATTTAAGTTAATTAACTAAATAATAGAAAGAATATAAGGACCATTAATATTAGGAACCAATCATAACATGGTAAGGTGCTAGACAGGTAATTGGTGGTTGCCATGGCCTGCTCAACCGTGGTCACTAGGAAAAGAGGTGATAGGAGAAAGTGACACCACTTCAGTTTCACGTCAAGAAGGAACAATTTTTACCCCACCACAGTTTTTCAATTGCTTAGCTAGTTTACTAGGATAGTACTGAAACAGAGATTAAACAAACAGCATATGTGACACTTTTATCTGAATTCTGCATTCTGTCCTCCCCTGCCCTTGTAGACTTGTTTTGCCTAGAACATTTCTCCCAGGAGTCATCTCTTATCTAAAGTTTTCCACAGTCATGGGACCAAAAATGGGTTATGCTTTGTACTTGAGAAAGAAACTGCTGACCATCTGGACCCTAAAAGGTGATGAGTTTATCCAAACCCTAAAATGAAGACCACACTACAAAAAGTAAACACCTTATCTGGAAGAAGATTGTCTCCAGATAATAATACTCATAATTTAATAATCCAGAAATAAGAGTACAGAGTTTTCAAAAAGAAAATGTCTTTATAATGATGCTATATGTTGAATAGAGCTGACTATACAGTTCAAAATAAATCATGAATAGGCAAAAAGGAAGAATGTTTCCTTATTATAAACCAGAGTTAGGGGTAACTTTAAATGGCTCTAATACAAAAAGCAAAAACTTACAAGAGAGCATGGTAGCAAAATTTCTGCTAATGAAAACTGCCTTTTTCGAATAGAAAACCTCTGTTAGAGAAACAATAGTATCTAGTTAACATTGAAAGGACTCAAAATCTATGTTCTATAAAGGAGGATTGTCAGAGTTATTTATCTTTAAGAGTTTGCTTTTGTTATAGCAACAAGGTACCCAAATGTGTATCTTTATAATTCTAGACCAGTATAAGTGAGAAATACTAATATGAGAAAAGTGAGATCTTTTCATCTTCTGAGGTCTTCTTTAATTTCTTTTTTTCAGGGATTTGAAATTCTTGTCCTACAGAGCTTTCACTTGCTTGGTAAGAGTTACACCATGATATTTTATACTATTTGTGGCTATTCTGAAGGGTCTTCTTCCATAATTTATTTCTCAGCTTGTTTATAATTTGTATAAAGGAAGTCTATGATTAGTAAACAGATAGTTACACCCAACCATTGGACTGAAGTCGGAAACCCCTATGGTTGAATTAGGAGAAAGATTGAAGAAGCTGAAAAGGAGAGTGACCCCAATAGGAAGACCATCAGTCTCAACTAACCCAGACCCCAGGGAGCTCCCAGAGACTGAGCCACCAACCAGAACCATATAAAGGGTGGTCTAAGGCCCCTGAGACATATATAGCAGAGGTTTACCTGGTCTGGCCTCAGTGGGAGAAGATGCACTTAATCCTTAAAGAGATTGGAGGCAATGGGGAGGCCTAGGGGGTTACCTTGTTGGAAGCAAAGGGGAGGAGGAATGATTTGAGGAACTCTGGGAGGGGAACCAAGGGGGAGAAACGACTGGAATGTAAATCAATAAAATAATTTTTAAAAGTGTTAGAAATAATTACAAAATAAATAAAAAGTAAAGAATCCAAAAATGTAAGTAAAAAGTTGTAAATGTAGAATCCATGCTAGAATTTCATGTCTACATTCAATTGTTTAGACTCATATGCCTTTGCAAGTCTTATATTGTTCAAACTTGTATATTGTTTAAATTTACATACTGATTAAAATTATATGCTAGCTCATTTACTGTAAATGGCCTAAGACAAGCTATGTTTAGCACAAACTGTATTTTTAAATTGGTAAGTTCCAACATATTTACTGTTTTTATACAGTTTTATACTTTGGACATCAGAATGATTTATATCAATGCAAGTGACTTTCTGCAAATGTATAATTTCTTACAAATTTATTCATTGAACATATAAACAAAATCTTTTTAATGATTTTTATAGGTTATATATTCTTAGCTTCAGATTTGCATAAAATCTGATTATTGTAATATTTATGTCATAATAAAACTTATTTTGAATTTTGCATTGAGAAATGCTTTAAACCCCCTAGTTGTGGTGGTTAATATATTCTTCCCCTAAACTAGAAACCCTGATCTGTTAGCCCC
Source organism: Uromys caudimaculatus (assembly GCA_028551405.1). Taxonomy (NCBI): domain Eukaryota; kingdom Metazoa; phylum Chordata; class Mammalia; order Rodentia; family Muridae; genus Uromys; species Uromys caudimaculatus. The sequence continues at coordinate 87,642,155 of CM052701.1, forward strand.
ACTGTCACCTCTTAATAATTACATATTTTCCTATATCTAGTATTTAAAACATCATAGTGGAAACTAACTGAAAATTTGCTAATTTAGCAATAACAAAAATGCATTTCTCATTTTCATGTTTATCGTAGAAGTGAGAGAATACTAATTTACTTCTAAATGAGTGTCCCACACGGAATATTACAGAGCTTGAGCATATTCAGATTATTTATAACTTGAATGCATGCACACATGTGTACTTGTGTGTGTGTGTGTGTGTGTGTGTGTGTGTGTGTGTGTGAACACCTAAACTTTTCCATGCAACAATTCACCACAGAAGATGAGTTCAAATAAGTTCTGAGATAAACGGGGCTTAGGAGTCTGCATCTCCTCCTTGCTCCATTTTTCTGACATCAGGTCATTCTGCCTCTAACACAGATATTTTGTTCTAACTCTAATCACTGAAAGTTAATGAATTACATTAGCTATACTTTACCCATCAGGCAGTCTCTTGAAAAATATTACTATTGTCTATAGTTGAGTTGATGCTTAATTAAGGTAAAATTTTGATATGTAAACATTTAAATGTACTCCAAACTAAATTATTTCTGTTCCAATTACCATAATTACCAAAATCTATTCTCTTTAGTCTGGCCTGTCCCAGACTTCTCCCTCACTCAGAAGCTGCTCACTCATTAAAATCATGGTTTTTCAAGGAAGATTCCAAATCCTTTTAAAGAAAATATAATCTCCCTGAGATACACAGTGGGAAAAACAATGTGTTTGGACACAGAATGCAATTACTTGAATCCCAAATTTGTCTTGTCTTTGGCCAAAATGGTAATTGCATTTATTTACAGTAAAGAGATTTTCTTTAAATAAAGACTCATACTATAGCCAACGGCTGGTGTTTAGTCAGCTGGGATCCGTTGAGACAATGTCCACTCATCATCTTCCTTATCACTCAATGACTATATGGCCCTGATGTCCCTGAATACACATATTCTACCTGAGTGAACTGCAGAAAGCAATAATCTCTCCTTTAGGATTTAGGGTGTATGCACATAGGATTATAAAAATATAGTCTTTGTTAATGCAAATGTGAATGTTCTTTCATGCATATGATACAATCAAAGGCAAAATGTTTTTCCTTTTCTCTTTCTGTGTTGTCTGTAAATATATGATATGCTCCTATATACACACATGCAGGCATATATATATATATATATATATATATATATATATATGATATCATATAAATCTGCACACTTCCATATAGATAAATTTAATCTATGAAACAACAGGCCTCATAGAGAAACACAACGATGGTACCTTAACAGATAATTTTAAAACTTTAAATCCTCTAAGATTTTGGAGAAGTGATGGTAATAAATACACTTTTTTCAGAGATGCCCATCCTTCACCTTCCTGGTGGATCTTCTGTACAGTAAGACTTCAATGCCTAAGTAAGCGATTCAAAAGTATGCCACGACTTGTTCTTTTAATTCCTTTCAAGGGAATGCATTGATCATAATTCCAAATAACAGCACTTGGTTTGCCACGATCTCAACTCTCAGTGATTATGCCTGAACTGCATACACAGACACACAAGTGCAAGTACAGAGAGGAACAATCATTCCTCCTCAGAATATCTGAAGACACAGGAATTTTAGTAAATAAGAGGAGTAATAAATAGAGTGCCTGTTAGCAACTGAAAACATCTTCAGCAGAAAGTCCTAACAATTTTGCTTCTAAGATAGAAAGCAATTTGCTTTCATTAGTGCTAAAGAGATTCAGTATTAGTGTCAGAACCGTTTCATCAACTTATCCCAATTGTGGGCTTAAGCCAGAATCGTACATTAAAACATTTAGAAATACAATTTTATGTTATTTTTCTCCTTAGATACTTCATAGTCTGAGAGAAATTGTACAATCATGTAATACAGCTCTTAGGGCTGAATTCAGGGTAAAATAAATAAATACAATCGACATCCATTCATTTGTTCACACAGCAACTATTTTTTCAGCATTCATATGTGCTAAGCCTTTTGCTGGGTAGTAGGGAACAAATTTAAGAAAATGGTATTTCTTTTTTATTATTATTATTTTAAATGTGTTTTTTTTAATTTTTTTAGTTTTTTTTGAATATTTTATTTATTTACATTTCTTTTTTTTGATACTTTATTTACATTTCCAATGTTTCCCCCTTTCTAGGTCTCCTCTTTGGAAACCCCCTATCCCCTCCCCCTCCCCCACCTCTATGAGGGAATTCCACCTCCCACCCACCTGCCCGCCCACTCCCATATTCCCACCTTGACATTCCCCTTTACTGGGGCCTCTCCTACCCCTGATGGCCAACAAGGCCCTCCTCTGCCACATATGTGGTCCGAACCATG
>CM052701.1:87644626-87659711 GCA_028551405.1 Uromys caudimaculatus
TATTCGTTCTTTTGTGACTGAGTTACCTCGCTCAGGATGATATTTTCAAGTTCCATCCATTTGCCTGCAAATTTCATTAAATCATTGTTTTTTATAGCTGAGTAGTACTCCATTGTGTAGATGTACCACATTTTCTGTATCCATTCCTCTGATGAGGGACATCTGGGTTGTTTCCAGCTTCTGGCTATTATAAATATGGAAAATGGTATTTCTAGCTTCAGAGTTTATTAGTGGCAGATATCAAAAAGGAAATGAAATATAATAAGGAAATAACCAATATTGCTATCTGTTTACCTAGTTCATGATAAAACATTTTTATAATACAAACGGTATGTGATTGAATCTTATAAAGAATCATAAAGACCATGCCACCTCTGACGTATACAGAATGCAGCTGTTTGGAAGGTGGGTCTTATGGGCGAGAGAATCATTTTATGTGTCAAAACAAAACATCCCTGCTTTACTGATGAAGTATGAAGCGTGGACTGGGGGTACCTTGTGTATACAGGGTATTATATTATCTCTTCCTTTTGATGAAAAGGCTTTTTATTGTATGGAGTCCAACCTCCTTTACCCCAATGAGTGATAAGAACTCTAGACTCATAATCCTTCTTCAGCTCTTTGCTCCCTCCATGGAGTTGTGCTGTGTGCCCAGAGGCATCCCTGGTCCTTCTTTAACTTGCATAGTGCCAACTGTAGGACAACGGTTCAGGTGATTCGGTATCCATATGCAGCAGGCTTGCTGAATGTTCTCATACATGGCGCTCCTTAACTTTCACATTGGTGTTGCCATCACATTTATTGGGTGAAAACATGCTTCCCTTCCTCTGGAATCCTTGAGAAGTGGTGTCACTTTGCTCTTCTGTGTCCTTTCTGATGACAAAAACATAGTGAACAGTTTAATAAATAAAATGACAGTGTCTGATTTGGAAACTAGAACATTTTATGTATAAATAATACATACTGTACAAAACAAAATAGCAGATAAAATGTTATACATTTACATAATTATTTATCACCTATATAATATTTAATATGCATTAGGAAGTGATTGCTCATCTGTCATGCATTTTATAATTATATTTACAACAAAATACTTGTTTCCTTCAGGACACTAAACATCTAATAAAGGGATTATATTCTGTTGATCCTTGCCATTTATTGTGACCCAGGAGATATAAATAAAAGTAGTATTTAAGATTTCTTAAAATGTTTCTTTAAAGATTTTTTAAAAGACAGGTAGTGACCTTCCATAAGGTTACTTTTTCACACACTTTCTCTGCAGACACATCATGTAGTTACACTCTTCTCAGATATATCCGGTTGTGAAGAGAGCAGAAAGATAGAGGCAATGGATCAAAATTGGACATCAGAAAGATATGAAGATTCTGTGTCTCTAAAGGCCTCGGGGACCTTTTAACAGGCCTGTCAATCTACTTTTGCAGTTTTTATTTGAGAAAAATACACCATGCTATTAAAAATTAATCTAGCTTCAATATACTCTAAGTGAATGAAATTAAGAAAGAGAAGCCAGACAGTCAATCTGTGAATAGGGAAATAGTAATATGATGTAATGAATGGCAAAGATGTGACGGCTGTAAGAGCTCTTTTAAAAAAATACCCAGTAGCACAGTGTGAGTGATTTACTAAATTCTCCACAAGAGCAGGAGGCATATTAATTGTTTGACTTGTATTAGTATGGATTGGTAAAGATGCACTCTTTTTGGATAAGTATAAATCTTTCTTATAGATGTTGAAACTAAGAACAATGCTGGACTGACAAATAGAGATATTGGGCATTTATAAGTGAAACACTAGAGATAGCTGAACATGAGATGCCAGTTGATGAGAACATTTTCCAAATAATTTTGGCAAGAAATATGGGAAAGTTTAATTCCTATAAATACATGGTGTCCACAAGCCCTCCTTGCAAGCTGTCTCTATATTTTACTTACTTCTCTTTTTACTGAGGTAAATTTCACCATGCAGAAAATTAAGCATCTTAAAATGAACAATTCAGTAGTGTTTAGTGGACTCACATTGTAATAACACTTTCACTGTCTCATTCCAAAGCTTTCTCAGCCACTAGAATAAAATCCCACAGACACAAAGCAGTCACTTCTCATTTTCCCTTGTTCTAACCCCTGAACACCAATCTCTTTCTGTCCCGATGGATTTATCTATTCTGCATCATCTATGCAAATGGAATGGTATAATTTTCTCCAAGAATAATGTTTTAGAAATGTACCCACCCTGTACTATGTATCTAAACTTAAACCTTTTATGCTGAATACTTATTCATTCCTAATGTCACTTCTTAGTTTGTATGATAATAATGTGCAATTATCCTTAAAGGAGTGTATTTGTATTTCTTCCTTATTCACCAAGTTCTCAATGGCTCTAAATAAACCATGCTCAACTCCTAGTTCAGTGCCTCTGCCTATGCTATTTCAATTACTTAAGTTCCCTTCCTCTTAGACCCCCAAGTTACTTGGGTAATCAGATTGTTTTGTTATAGTGACATCTCCAAACTTATCCTACCCACAACATATGCAGCCCTCAGACAAAAATCCTTTAACAACATTCTACTAATCCAGTGTTATTTTGTGTGAATTGAAAACTTCTTGCAGAGAAATCACACAATTTATTTCTATATCAACCAAACGAGTATCCAAACACTGTTGTTACTGTGGCCGAAATATAATTTACAGACTTTTAAAACATTAAAGTCCAATTCTCATTTATATGGTGTTGGTTTCCTTGCAGGTCCTGGGAGATGAGCAGAATACATGGTATATGACTGTATTATTATTAGGTTTTTCAGATATAAATTCTTACTGAAATACTCACTTTCCAATAGTAATTGCCAAAGCTAAGGTTGAAAACCGAGTTTGCACTTAAAGAGTGGGCATGACTTTCTTTTTTAAAGCTAGATTTACTTTGAAGCCTTTGGCTTAAATGCTACAAACTCAATTAAACTGAGATCTAGGGGACTTGGCTAGGGAAGAGATGTTCATGATGGGTGTAGAAAATTACTGCTTGCTCTCAATTTCATAGGACCATAAAACAGCTTCGGGGATTTCCATTATTTTATTGATGGATTCCTCAAATTGCTTTTTACTTATCTCTATTCTTATTCACAAAAATCCCTAAAGATCCTGTGGTTTGATTTCATACCTCCTTACCTCTTGGGAGAGAGTGACCTTCTCACACCATCACCATTCTAAAGGAAGAATATAACTTACCAGTCCCTCATTGCTTTTTACCTTGATATGGTACTATACCGTTGTAATGTTTGGCAGCCTTGAACTGAGTGTGACCTCAAGAGTAGGAAAAGTGTTTTTGATCTGTAGCTCATGGACCTATCTTGAGGATGTGCTGTACTTCATATGCCCTTATTTCCCAGTAACAAAGCTCCCACCAACATTTATTTAACTCTTCGTCTTCTTGAATCACCCCACATACTGGGTTTCATGGGTCTTTTACTAAACATCAACATGGTTTACAGGGGCTACTGATAGATGATAGGAAACAGCTTATCTTTAGTAGACAACACACCTGATAATTTTAAGGCATTAATTCATTCCAGGATTCTAAAATCACAAGCTTTTGAAACCAACAATATAGGAAAAAATACTGCTTATGTACTTATACTGAGGAATATCTTCCCAGGTTCAATGAGACAATTTATTTTCAAACTGACGAAGATTAATATAGTATCCCATTTTCATGAAATCTACTTAGAAAATGAAACTAGCATTAATAGGAGTTAGTATTCAGAATGAGCAGAGATTGAACATTGTATTCCCCCTTTTCTGTGTTAAACATCAAATTTTCTACAAATGTGAGCATTTCTATTCTTTCTGTGCTGGTAGAGATGGTTAGCATTGCATACGTGTCATGATCCAGGAAAGCCAAAGTGACACATTTCTGGGCATATTTGTGAGGAAGTTTCTTCAATAAGTTAACTAATGTAGGATGACATACAGTGATTAAGGAGGACAGAATACTATGGACTGAGTCACCGACTAAATGGAGGAGTTACAGAAAATTGAGCATTAGCACTAATATCTTTCTGATTCCTGACTGTGGATGCTTTGTGATCAACTTTTTCATGTTTATACTGCTGAGTTTTCTAATTTCATGGATTATGAACCAAAATAAACTTCTTTTTTAAGTTACTTCTATCACACACACTCACACACTCTCACACATATATGTGTATATGTATTTATGTGTAATATATATATATATATATATATATATATATATATATATATATCCCATCATGTCTTTTTCTTATTATTAAATTTAATGAATTAGTTGCTTAGCTGGGGGCATGATGTAGCCTCTATCAATGAATCATATTTAGGCCATCACACTTGATAGCAAGTGCTTAGTCAACATCTCTTTTCCTTTTTATTATTTTTTTATTTTTTTAATTTTTAGTATAGAATAGAGTTTGTTTAGGGCATGGGGAGGGGAGATAAGAGGGTAGTAGAAGGAGAGAAAGGCAGAGAGAGAGAGGAAGAAGAAGGAAGAGGAGGAGAGAAGAGAAGAGAAGAGAAGAGAAGAGAAGAGAAGAGAAGAGAAGAGAAGAGAAGAGAAGTAGAGGCCAGTCATGAGCACATGGAGGTGGGAAAGAAGGAATGAGGAGAGAGTGGGAGCAGGAAGGCAAGAGCAAGAGCAAGAGAGAAAGAGGAACATGTCTTTGTCTAATTCATGAATATTAAACACATCTTCATTTTAAAGACTGTGATTTTTGTTCGACAGAGTTAAATTATTTTATTATGGCAGATATAGGCAAGAATATGTTTCTTTTGATTGCACACAAATAATATCATATAAATAATTTTTGAATATTTATGTAAAACAGGTCAATTCCTCATCCTAAAATGTTTTACAGAACATGCCAAAAGCTAATATTTAAACACTTTTACATTCTATTGACAAAATGTACATCCCAATTATTTTGTTGGTGACTTCTACCAAAATCTTAAAAATGAAATTAGATTATCTAACTATGGTGGCACAGGCTTGTAATGAAACAGCTTCAGAATTTAAGGCAAGAGAATTTAAGGTCAAGATAAGCTTATGCATTTTAGCTGGACTCTGCTTCAAAATAAAGTTCTCTTGGAACTTTATTTTGAAGGAGATATTAGTTCAGTGTAGTGCTTGCTTAGAATGAATGGGGCCTAGGTTTCAGTCCCCATTACACTAACCCATAAGATAAAGACAGAAACTATGTCAGCTATCTACAACATGTTGAAAAGTAGAGGCCAAGGTGCATATGCCAAAACATAATGCTGCACAAATATGATATGCTAATATGATTCATAACATAATATTTGTCATTTTGTAGATATGTGTGTGTACATATAGCTATAAATTTTAAGAAAATTTTGTATTTTCTGGAATTTATGACAACAATGTATTTTAATTAACATTTATCTCTATTACTAGACATAAACAAAGTTTAAAAGGTTTCATTTTCTTCATAAGAAATCATGCTATATGGGAACAAATAGTATACTGACAAAAAAACCAAAGTGTTGAACAGTAAAACACATCAAAGATAAATACATTTGAAATGTTCTAACAAAATTGGGAATAGTTCTGCCTGAGGGCCCAGCTATACCACATCTGGGCATATATCCAAAAGATGTTCCAACATATAACCAGGACACATGCTCCACCATGTTCATAGCAGCCTTATTTATAATACCAGAAGCTAGAAAAAACCCAGATGTCCTTCAAGAGAGGAATGGATACAGAAAATGTGGGATATTTACACAATGGAGTACTACTCAGCTATGAAAAACAATGAGATCATGAAATTCAGAGGCAAATAGATGGAACTAGAAAATACCATCTTGAGTGAGGTAGCCAAGTCATAAAAGAACACACATGGTATGTACTCACTGATAAGTGGATGTTAGGCAAAAAGCTCGGAATACCCATGATACTATTCACTGACCATATGAAGAGCAAGAAGAATGAAGACAAAAGTGTAGATACTTCAGTCCTACTTAAAAGGGGGAACAAAATAATCAGGGAAGGTAGAGGGAGGGAGGGAAGGAGGGACGGAGGGAGGGGAAGAGCGAGAGAGGGAGGGACCTGAAAGGGAGAGAGGAGGGAAAGGAAAGAAGGCAGGGCCAGGTATGGGGGAGACTGAGGAGAAGTACAGAGGGTCAGGAAGGTTTGTAGTAGTGGGGAACGGGGAACTAGGGGTAGCCTAGAAAGTCCCAGATGCCAGGAAAGCAAGAGGCTCCCTGGACCAAATGGGGATGACATTAGCTGAAATACCCAACAAAAGGGAGATAGCACCTGTAGAGACCATATCCAGTGGTTAGGAATGGCCCCTGGTTGAGGGAAGGGGCCACCTACCCATTTTAGAAATATTAACTCAGAATTGCTCCTGTCTAAAGAAAATGCAGGGACAAAGATTGGAACAGAGACTGAAAGAAAGGACATCCAGATACTGCCCCATCCAGGGATCCATCCCATCTGAAGACACCAAACTCAGACACTATTGCTGATGCCAAGAAGGGCTTGCTGTTAGGAACCTGGTATAGCTGTCACCTGAGAGGCTCTGCCAGAGCATGAACAATACAGATGTGGATGCTTGCAGCCAACCATTGGACTGAGCATGGGGACCCCAGTGGAGGAGTTAGGGGAAGTACTGAAGGTGCTGAAAGGGTTTGCAACCCCATCAGAAGAACCATAATATCAACCAGTCAGATACCACCCCCCAACCCCCCAGAGATTCCGCGGACTAAACCACAAACCAAAGAGTACACGTGGAGGGACCCATGGCTCCAGCTGCACATGTAGCAGAGGATGGCCTTGTCAGGCATCAATAGGAGAAGAGGCCCTTGGTCCTGTGAAGGCTCGATGCCCCAGCTTAGGGGGATGCTAAGGTGGTGAGTGGGAGGATGGGTGAGGGAGCACCCTCATAGAAGCAGGGGAATAGGGGATGGGATGGAGGTTTGTGGAGGGGAAACCAAGAAGGGGGATTTGAAATGTAAATAAATAAAATAACCAATAAATTTTTTTCTATCAAATGAATGAGTTGTGAACATTGTATTCTTTGTTATCATACTATTCCTTGATGCTGATATAACGAACTTGAATTTCCAGTGCTACTTAATCTAGGTATCAGGTTCAGTGGTGTATTAGTTCATTCCTTTTGTTGAGATATAACAGCTGGACAAAGGCAATTTAAGGAGGAAAGGTTTACTTTGAATCACAATTTGAGGGTGTACTCTAACGCAGTGGGAAGACATGGTTGGTGGTGCTTGAGATGGCCATATAGCTTCGGTACTGAGGAATAGAACAGAGATGAATGCTTATGCCCAGCTAGCTACTTTTCTCCTCTGCATGAAGTCCAAGATTTAACCAAAGACAATGTTGTAGAACTCTTTCTGAAATACATGCTCAAACTCCAACGACAGTTGAAGAGAGGAGATGTATGCAATAGGGGATCAAATATTCTCAACAGTAGTGGGAAGTGTTGCCACTTCTGCTAATCTAATCAAGATACTTTCTCGAAAACATATCCAGAGATTTACCTTCTAGGTGTTTCTAGTTTCTGTCAAGTTGATAAATAATATTAACCACAAGAAATGGCATGGTTTAAAAGCATCAATGAAGAAAATTGTACTCAATTTGTGTATGTATAGTAATATAATTGTATCTCATAGCTCCTTTAAATAACAAGGCTTTTAAAAGACTAAGTGGATAGATGACACAACCTTATCAGCTTCATATAAGTTTCAATTTAGCCCTTTAAAGTAGGAAAATAAAAACCAAAAATATGTGTACTTGATGAGGCCTATTAGGTATTTTAAAACTATTACTGCTTAAGTTTTTCCTGATCACTTATTAAATTCATTACATTTGGTTTTCTTTAATTATCCAATGTACATTATGCAAAATCTAATAAAGTGAAGCATATTCTTGTGCAGATTCTCACATACGTACATGTTCAATCTCATAAACAGAAACTCACACACATAGATTAACTCATACACAGACACACATACATTGCTGATGCTCACATGCTACTACTAAACATACACATTAACTCCTACAAGGACACATACACATATTCATTTCCACACATATACATTCACACACACACACACACACACACACACACACACACACACACACACACACAATCATCCTACAATGAAACACTCATACACATTCATTCATGCCTGTACACAGACATTCATACAAATACACACATTCATTACTACAGAGAGGCAGACACGCATCCATCCACACAGACATTTATCCCCACACACAGAAACTCACACACACATTCGATTCCATACGTAATCATCGAACATACATGCACATTCATAGTTTATAAACAAGAGTACTAGATTGTATGATAAAACACAAAAACACAAAGGAAAAATTCATTACTTTAAGAAACTAGCATTTTCCACTTCTTTTTAATTTTTTTTATTTTATTAAATCTGAAGGTACATTCAACGTGGCTCTTATCTATGCCTTATTACTTGCTGTTAAATGAGAATATATATTATAAACCAAAAATTAAATAATCAGATAAGAACAGAAGTTAGAAAGGGTTAGAAAATAATGAATATGGAAGAGATAAAATGAAATTCTATTCATTATTCTTATAATATCAATATGTAATTTATATTTTATTATAATCTTACTAAATAAAATTATACAAATTAACTTAATTATATTTAATAATATTTCCTATATAAAGCTAATAGAATGATATAGTAATCACATGTAAATTGTTACCTTTGGGCTACAAAAAGATAATATACCTTCTGAAAAAAAAGAGTATAGAATTGCTGTGATCATTTTACTATGCATAAGCATCAAGGAAACACTATTTAAATCAAATACGCATGTAAATATGTTGACCCAATATTTTTTCTTGTAATATATAAAACATAGCTTTAAGCATTTGTACAGACACACAAAACCTTTCACTATGATTGCTTACATGTAATAAAGCTGTATTAAGACTGTGGGTTTCCTTCCTTCAACTGAGCTTCAAATAGAGTTCATGATGTATATAATGTTTCAGCAGGCAAAATAAAGTTTTGAATTGACTTCATAAAATTCCTCCTAGAGCTATAATTAATTCTAAAATGAACATAAAATCATGGCCACTCATCAATCTTAAAAAAAATCCATAAAAGCAGCACTATTCCTTGTGCCATTACTATTATAACAACATGATTTAATGTTATGTCTTAAAACCTACATGGTCAATTTGAGCATTTTTGTTAGCATCTAAAAGTCTGATAATACTTTTTTCCAATAATGTTTTCAAGGTCATTTTGACCTGGCTTGTAGACTATAATATGAAAGGTTAAGCAAAATTAGACCTGTACTCCAAATAAGCTATTTTAGACTACATTGCAGTAGCCAGGATTTGCTATTTCAGATTATTAGGTGATAAAATAATTTAAATTGTTATCCCATAGAGCAACTCTAATGGATTGACCAGAATTATTCATTTAGCTTGAAAATAACATAATGTAGCATAAAGAAAAAATCAATTTCAATATACTTTGCTTTATATCACACATGTACGATTTGATGGCAGTTGGCTACAAGAGAGAGGCATATGCAAAATTTAAACTAAACTTTGAATTTTACCAACATGTACAATTTAACAGTGAACTAACAGCTTGGTAGTTTGTGAAAATTGAAGGTGAGATTGGTTAATTTACTGTTAGGTCTACTGAATTGAAAAAATTCTTTACAATTACAGAGCTCATTCTGTTATAGAATAGGGTTTACACAGAACAAAGGAGAGCTCTTTAGAATAGCAGGGCAGTGACAGATACTGACTAAGGGACCAACTGTATTCTGGCCAAAGCTCATCACGTACTCTCCAGAGTTATTTCAGGGTGGCATAACGTTCCTTTTTTTTAAAAGATAGAATACTGGCCAGAAATTTTGTTCTTTATACTAACTTTGGTACAATGGGTAAAATAATTAGCAATAAAATAATGCTGGTCTCCTACATTCCAAAACTTGTTTTGTTCTTTTGTTTTTGACTTTTTATATCTGTTTTTTGATATTTTTGTTTTGTTTCATTTTTTAAAACAAACTATCCAAGATAAAAAGTAAACTACAAAAGGGCAGTTGTTGAATTTTGTCTACCTAAAATAAGTCCTTATGATCTTATCCCCAGAGTCTAGGGATGTGACCATAGGTAAAGTATCTTCACAGAACTAGTCTACTTAAATGACATCATTAAGGTGAATCAAACCTGTTGTAACCAGTTGCTGTAAGGAGAATTGTAATGCAAAAGCATGAAATTTGTGAGTAGACAGGTATTAAAAGATAGCATGTCATGTAGCAATTCCAGAAAATACAGTAGTAGCATAGGGCGCTGTATGACAAGCCAGCCATCTACACAAGTTAAGAGAAGGGCATGAAACTGCTTTTCTCTGAGGAAGTTTTTGGAGAATTTGACAATGTGACCTTCAGGACTTTTTGACTTCTAGGCCCCAGACTGTGATTTAGTCAACCAGTTTGGAGTTCTTTGCTATAGCAAGCCCAGCCACTAGCGGAGGACATGCCTAGTAGAATTCTAAAAGAGACAAGACACTACCACAGCTGATGATATATAACTTTGCAAGTCCATGTGGCACTTTCCATAGTCCACATGCTATCCCACAAAGCCAACCTCAAGAGATTTTATAGAAAGCTTTATTATATATGTAGAATTTAAATAGTTAATGATTAATCAAATATAAGATAATTCAGTAAAGAAATTGGAATATTCATAGAGATTAATGAAATGAAGAGATAGCATATCAAAATGAATGGGATGAACCCAATCCAGACAGAGAAGCTCCCATATTCAAAGAAAAGAACGGATTTGTGAGTCAAAACTTCAGCATTTGGCGCACTTGAAAAAAACTGAAGTAAATCAGAAGTAATGAAAACATAAGCATTATTATGAGATTAATGAAAAATATAAAACAGAGAAGAAAAAAATCAGCAAAACTAAGAATTGTTCCCTTAAAAACATTAATCAATGACAAATTTTCTTAGAATGACAGAGAAAAAAGGAAATGAAAGAGGCGTAACACAATTACTAAAATCAGAAACACAATGGGAAATATTACTCTTGACCTTATAGAAGTTTAAAGGAGTATACAAGGATATGTGAGCTGCAAAAAATATTAAATCGTTCATAAAATACAAAAAAGATATGTTTCCAGTGATTACTGCCAGATTTATATGTCATATAACCTATATTTCATCCACTCTATCTTAAATATATTATCATTTCTTGAACATTATTTTATTTCACCAGAAAATTCTATGATGGAACATCATTGTTATTTAAGTCACAACTATATGCATTGGATATATGCTTTTAGATGCACATTTATATAATATGATGCATATTTGATTTTGCTTGTTTCTGGTTCACAGGTTCTTCCAGAAATGTATGTTTTCATGGAAATAAAAATATATTTAATGTTCTACTAGCTTAAGTGTATAACCAGTTTTCTCTATAATTTTATTAATTTGTCTAAAATATCAGCAGAACACATTTGCCCCTATCTTCTAAATAATATCCCAAAACAATATTGACTTCCATTCTATTTTGACTAAACATTTCTGGTCAAGTTGTAAATAGCTTGCCTATATGTATCTACTCTAGAAAACAATAGATAATCTGGGTAAACTTAATAAAGTGTGCATGCTTCTTTTTTTTGTTGTTTATTTCTTTAAAAAAACTTTTTGTTTCTTTTTCATTTATGAAAAGAATGTGCTCTTCAAAACACAGAAACTTGCAATACCTTTTCTCAGTCCCTGCCCATTTCTCTCTTCTGGATCCCAAGCAGGTGTTCATACCCGCACACTCACATCCATTTGCATTGCACGCATAACTTCATATTTGTTACTGAGACTTCATATTTAATGGACTATGATTATATTCTTTAAAATTAATTTCTTTAAAATTAAATTTAAAGTTTAAATTAAATTCTTTAAAATAGCTGTGCATGTGTATTTGTAATGAGAATCACACGTCGTCATTTTTCATGTAAGCTAATATAAACAAATGAGTGAAAATATTCCATCCCAAATAATCATAATCTGTCTTCCGTTAAGATAAAATACAAGATTTAATACTATGCTATTGATTTCTATCGTGGATCAGTACATGTCAGGCATGGATCAGGCTGGCTACATAGGTCGGTATGGATAGTCAAGCTTCACCTTGTGTTCCATGACGCTTATCCTCTGTGGTTCCTATGGCAAATTCAGGCCTAGGCAGAGATGCCTCAGAATTGATTCAAATCTCTAATGCTGTTTCATGAAAGGAATAAGTCTGCTCCCATTGATTTAGTTCTTTATCTGAGGAATAAGGCCTAATTCTCATAAGCTAATTAGTTTCTATTTTGTCTGGGGAGGGAGCAAAGACTGGGATACTATTAAGTCAATTACTTTTGATTTATCCTTTTGAACCACAGTTAATCCTATGTTGAAGTCATACCTGCTATCTGCCTGGCTTCATTGTGAATCCAAACTGCTGAGGCCCCACCCTGCTGTGAATGCTAAGAGAACTTTTCACAGATCCCATTGTGTATTTCTTCTCCTGCTGGCTTCCAATTGGATTGGTCCTCTCGACACCTTTTAAAACGATCCACTCTTAAAGCAGCATTTTATACTTTTGAACACAAAAATGTTAGATAAATATTTAGTATACATTTATGGCTCTATAAAAGTATACATATTTGAATCTTCTATGTCAGTAGTTTTGAGGCCTGCCTTGTGCTTGTTGCAGACATGAATCCTCCTCGGACTGATTTTTTTTTTTTTTTCTTCTTACATCTTGCTACCCCTGCAGCTCTGTGTTCAGTGAAGCTCCAGAGAAGATCCAGAATGATAGGTTCACTGATAAAAGGGCATATGAAATTCTTCTGTAAAACCCAGCAAAACAATGTTGTAGAAGCCACAAGTATATTGCAGCTTAACTCCCCTCAAAGTTCATTTAAAAAACACACAGTGATAAAGGTCTCTAACAGAAACAGATTAAATACTCATCAGACCAGTAATATATCGACTCTTCTGTAACTGATACTAATCATTTCCAAATGGCATTCAGAATTCCCAAAGAATACAGTTTGAAATTTCAATAATATTATTTGTCCAATTTGTTTTCCGCTACTACGTCAAACATGAACAACAGATATCTGGGTAGAAAAGAGGTACTTTGACTCATAGGTTATAGTGATTTATTAGGGGAAGTCAAGGCAAGATCTGAATCAGGACCTGGAGGCAGGAACTAAAGCAGAGACCATAGAGGAATGCTGATTACTGGCTTACTTTACAGGGTTTAAGCAGTGTGCTCTCTTATACAAGCCAGGAGCTCCTGCCCAGGGCTGTTTCTCTGATATCAAATGTTAATCAAGAAAATGTCCTACAGGTATGCCTGCAGGCCAATCTGATAAAACAATTCCTCAGCTAAGGTTAACTATTCCCAGGTGACTCTAATTTGAGTAAATTGTAAAATACTTAACTATTAGTCCTTAACTTTAATTTTGAAATAGGCAAAAATAGTCCAATTTGTCTTATTGGGATATTAGTTATCTTCCTATGCAGATATTAAAGGATATATACATATATATCCTTTATATATTTATAAATACATATATATGTGTGTGTGTACCCATCTATGTACATATATGTATATATATGCATGTATATGAATATACACAAATATATATATGTGTGTGTATGTGTATGTGTCTGGAAGCACTCATAAAATTGGGCTCATGAATTATTGGAAGAGTTTTATTTCCAAGATTTCTGCTTTCTACAATGATTGTTTCTACTTCCTTTCTTATTAGACTTTGAAGTTTCTTTATCCCTTTTTACCAGTAAAAAATGTCCACATTGAATTTAACATCAAATAAAATAGCATTAGTTACTGGGTCTTATTTGCTTATGTATTTATTTCTTTATGATCTCTCTCTCTCTCTCTCTCTCTCTCTCTCTCTGTCTCTCTCTCTCTCTGTCTCTCTCTCTCTTTCAGTGTGTGTGTGTGTGTGTGTGTGTGTGTGTGTGTGTGTGTGTGTGTACATGCCCATAATTCCAAGCCACATCAAATTCCTGAATGGATAGTGGAGGTGAACATGAAGTGCCTCCATCGCATTTGATCACTGCTAGGAGAGGAAGAGTCAGTATTTCTTTAAAAAGTTGGCCCTTGAAAGTCAGCCATACTCTATTGGAAGGCCACACATTCACACATTCAAGAATATGTGTGTGTGTGTGTGTGTGTGTGTGTGTGTGTGTGTGTGTGTGTGTGTGTGTGTGTGTGTGTATTCTCGAGCCTTTATGGGACCAAGAGCCTTTCCTCTCATTGATGCCCAATAAGGCCATCCTCTGCAACATATGTGGCTGGAGCCATGGATCGCTCCATGTGTACCCTTTGTTTGGTGGTTTAGTCCCTGGGAGCTCTAGGAGGTCAGGTTAGTTGATATTGTTGTTCTTCCAATGGGGTTGCAAACCCCTTCAGCTCCTTCACCTCTTCCCCTAGCTCTTTCAATAGAGACCCTGGGCTCAGTCCAATGGTTGGCTGTGAGTATTTGTACTTGTATTAGTCAGGTGCTGGTAGAACCTCTCAGGAAACAGTCATACCAGGCCTCTGTGAGCAAATGCTTCTTAGCATCAGCAATAGTGTGGGGGTTTAGTTCTGCAGATAGGATGGATCCCTAGGTTGAGTGGTCTCTGGATGGCCTTTCCTTTAGTCTCTGTTCCAATTTTTTCCCTGTCTTTCCTTTGGACAGGAACAATTCTAGGTTAAAAATTTTAGATGGGTTTGGACTACATATGTGGCAGAGGAATCACCTCGATGGCCATCAGGGAGAAAGGAGAGGACTTTGGGCCTGAGGGTGCTAGAGGCCCCAGTAAAGGGGAATGTCAAGGTGGGAATATGGGAATGGGTGGGCGGGTAGGTGGGAGGAGGAATTCCCTCACAGAGGCGGGGAGGGGGAGGGGATAGAGGGTTTCCAAAGAGGAGACCCAGAAAAGGGGAAACATTGGAAATGTA
>CM052701.1:87660211-87753719 GCA_028551405.1 Uromys caudimaculatus
ATATATATATATATATATATATATATATATATATATATATATGTGCACTCTGTTCCTCTAAAGAACTCTAGAGGAAATTTACGAGCCTTTAATTCCTCTAGAAAAATAAAAAATAAGTATGGCCTTTCTTGGTGAACTTTAAATATTATGTCAATATAATAATATTAAATTTAATTATATATCCTCAAATTTGCTTGCCAGAGAAGTATACAAAAATGAGTGCACATGAGAGTTCATCAAATAAAATATTCAATAATATCATTACTATATTAAAGCACTCACATACACAAAATATCTACAAAACTACTCAAAGTTCCATTAAGCTTAAAATCAATAAATAATTTATATTTTGTGTGTACAATAGACAACTACACACCAATGATAATAAATGATATTTATTATAAATCATTACAAAAATATTTCCTAAATGTAATTTTGAATGTAGTATGCTAGACAGAAAACAAATATAGAGAGTACATAATCAATTTATACATACTACAAAAGCATAAAAGCAGGTATAATTTGTTTATGCAGTTAGGAACCATGAGTATAGTTATTATTACAGAAAATGAGAATAAATGGAAAAAGGGTTAGCTTGTAATTTCTTGTAATTATTTTAATAAATGTGGAACTCTAACTCATGACATAGCCATTGCTGGCTTGACTCAGATGCTCTGACTGGCAGCACCTCTATCTCTCATAAGATAGCATTCACCTCAACCTTCTGTGGAAGTGAGAACTCATTAGGCATACATAAGACAGTCTATCCTTAGTTTATCTTATGAACTGGAGCATAGGTCTTCTCAAACTTTTGCTGAAAACTGGCAAAATATTGAGGCATACCTTTGTTGGGCCACTGCTTCAGTTTCTTACAATATTAAAATCAAGGAGTTGCCTAAGGTTGGAATCATGTCAAAACCTGCCTGAACAGATTCACTTCTAAGCTCACATCTGTGGCTTTGCCTGAATTTAATTTATTGAGAGTTGTAGGGTAAGAATCAAATATCATTCTGCCTGTTAATAAGAACCTCACTGTTTCTTGTCATGCTGCTTTTCTCAACACAGCTATGTTGCTGAGCCAAAAAGATCAAAAGTAAGACTGTTAGAGCAAAAAGGAAGTCAGCATCTTTTGTAATCCAATTGTGCA
Organism: Uromys caudimaculatus; assembly: GCA_028551405.1. Taxonomy (NCBI): domain Eukaryota; kingdom Metazoa; phylum Chordata; class Mammalia; order Rodentia; family Muridae; genus Uromys; species Uromys caudimaculatus. The sequence continues at coordinate 87,661,359 of CM052701.1, forward strand.
AGTAGCATCCCTTCATCTTTGCCAGTTACTGTTGAATAGAAGATTATAGATTACGAAAGGCAAATGAAAAGCATAATATTTAGATCGTGGTGGGCTATCTTATGAGCCTCGTCTCCATTTATCAGTAAAATCAACACACATCGTCCATCTATATAAACATACTATCTTTTAGTAATTATTCTTTAGTCAATTTTATATGTGCCTTATTCTTATGCCAATATCCCAATATCTGTAATGTTGTATTGTGATATAAATTAAGATTTAGAATTAGGTAATAGATGTCACATAACACTAAATAATGAATCAATCTCTGTCTCTCTCTGTCTCTGTCTCTATCTCAGTCTTTTTGCCTCTCTCTCTCTCTCTCTCTCTCTCTCTCTCTCTCTCTCTCTCTCCTTCCTGTGTGGAAACACCTACTAAGAACTGAGAATGCCATTGTGTCTGTAAATATGTGTGTGAAGAATTTATATCATAAAGATAAACTCACACGGTTAACATATCTTACTCATCTATTTCTTATTACCTTCATGTCTAAGTCTACTCTTACATATATACATTTGAATATTAGCCCAAATACATTGTTTTCCTACTTATTTGTAAAGTGTTTTAAAAATATTTTAATGTCCATTTTTATGTTTTCTTATGAGGATCTCATTCTGTCTCATTCTGTACCTTAATTTTCGTTTTATTTGTTACATAGCGATTTTTGTATATTTCTTACAACTTTTTGTTTACTGAAAGTGTTATTATATAATAAATTATTCAGTTTTAAAATGCATGTATCATTTACACTTCTGACTATACACTCCAGTACAGAGTTAAGTCTAAATATAAATTTTATTCTCCTGAAGCAATTGTCGTTTCAGAGACTTACTGCCACTGTCCGCTAATCTAGACCTAGTCCTAGAAGCTTCTAGTCTCCAAACAATCTTACCTAGGCCTAGAATGTTTTCAGCTTCTGAGACTTACAGCTGAATAAGTTCAGCCTAGTTAGCCATTTCTGAACTCTGGCTGGCTAGTTCAACTCAGATGTTCTGGTTCAAACTCCTCTCCAAGCTGACTGATTCAAACTGGTTTCTTTCTCAGCTTCTGACTGATTTATTCTGCTTGTCCTCATACTAAATTTAGCAATATGTTCTAATTTTCTGGCTTTTTCTCATTCTCCGGCTCTTTCTGTCTTCACCTGTGTCTAGCTTGTTCTCTCTTCAACCTGTCTCTGTAAAACTGTCTCCCCTCTCTCTACCTCTTAGCTGCTCCCTCTTATGCTATCTCTCCTTCCTCTCTATTTGTTTGAGAGCTGGGCATATCTTATTCTGTCAAATATTTATCTTATTCATCACTTTGTCAGCCTCTTAACTAGACATCTCTTTCAAACATGGGTGCTTCCTTCTACAAACTTATTGTACCTTCATTGTTTGGAGTTAAAAGCATTTACTAAGGGCAGGTCTGCATTCCAGCCATATCATATAGACCAGGAAATTCTTTGGATGTCAGGTTACACCTGACAGAGGTATTTACTCCATCTACTTTCCCCTTTGTCTCTGAGAGAGTACCTTCCTGTATCCTCCCAACCCTGGGGCATCAAGTCTCTACAAAGTTAGGCATATCATCCCCACTGAGGCCAGACAAGGAAGCCTTCTGAAACCTATGAGCTGACATCCTTTGATCAGCCCATGTATGGTCTTTGGTTAGTGGTTTAGTCTCTGCGAGCTCTCAGGGGTCCAACTTAGTTGACACTTGTACTGGCTAGTTTTGTGTGTCAACTTGACATAAGCTGAAGTTATCACAGAGAAAGGAGTTTCAGTTGAGAAAATGCCTCCATGAGATCCAGTGGTAAGGCATTTTCTCAATTAGTGATCAAGGGGGGAGGGCCCCTTGTGAGTGGTACCATCTGTGGGCTGGTAGTCTTGGGCTCTATAAGAAAGCCAGCTGAGCAAGTCAGGAGAAGCAAGCAAGCTAGTAAGCAGCATTTTTCCATGGCCTCTGCATCAGCTCCTGCTCCTTGACCTGCTTGAGTTCTAGTCCTGGCTTCCTTTCGTGATGAACAGCAGCATGGAAGTGTTAGCTCAATAAACTCTTTCCTCCCAAACTTGATTCTTGGTCATAATGTTTGTGCAGGAATAGAAACCCTGACTAAGACAACACTGTTGGTCTTCCTATGGAGTTGCCATACGCTTCAGTTCCTTTGATCCTTTCCCTAAATCTTTCAGAGGGGTTCCCTGACCTCCAACCAGTGTTCAGCTGTATATATCTGCATCTGTCTCAGTCAGCTGCTGGTAGAGACTCTCAGAGGACAGCCATACTAGGCTCCTGTCTGCAAGCACAACACAGCATCAGTAATAGTGTGTCAGGGTTTCATGCCTTCCTATGGGATTGATCCCAAGTTGGACCAGGCACTGGTCAGCCATTTGTTCAGTCTCTACTCCATTTCTGTCTCTGTATTTCTTTTATACAGGAACAATTTTGGGTCAAAAAATCTGAAGGTGAGTTGTGGTCCCCATCTCTCCACTAGGGGCCCTGTCTAACTACTACAGGTGGTCTCTTCAGGTTCCATATCACCACTGTTGGGAGTTTTAGCTAATGTCACCCACATTGAGTACTGGGAGTCTTTCCCATGACAGTCTCTGGGACTTTCTACAAGTAGCTCCACCCCACCCCAGGCAGCTGCATATTTTAATTGATTCTCCTGGCCCTCTGAGCCACTCTCCTATCTCCTCCCCTCACCCTAGTCCTTGCCCTTTTTTCCCCCTCCCTCTCCCCTCTCCCACCCAGGTCCCTTGGCCTCTCTGTCTTCCATGATTATTTTGTTTCCCCTTCTAAGCGGGATTGAAGAAGCCTTACTTGGGTCTTCTTGTTTAACTTCTTATGGTCTATGAGGTGTATCATGGCTACTCTGTACTATTTTGCTAATATTCACTTATCAGTGAGTACATACCATGCATGTCCTTTTGGGTCTAGATTACCTTACTCAGGTTAATATTTTCTAGTTCTATCTATTTGCTTGCAAAATTCATGATGCCCTTGTTTTTAGTAGCCGAATAGTATTCCATTGTGTAAATGAACCACTACTACTACTCTTTCCTATGGCCCAGAAGGGTGCTGGTGCTCTGGTAGGGTGGGACAGATCCCATATCTACTGGGCTCTCTGTGGTCCTATTTGGTGTGCATATTGAGGTAAGGGTCTCAACTGTGTACCTGGTTAGAGAGAGTGGGGACCAGCCTGTTTGTAGAACCCAGGGCCACTAACCCAGGGATGGCACCACCCTAAATGGGTTTGGCCCTCCTTATCAATCACTAATTAAGAAAATGCCCTACAGCCTGGAATTTTTGGATGTATTTCCTCAATTGAGATCCCTCCTTTCAGATAATTTCAGCTCTAGTCAAGTTGACATAAAATTAGATAGTACACCCATCATTGGTCTGCAAAACATCTTGTTTTGCTTTATTTCTTCTGAAGAATTTCATACATGAGTACTATATTTTCAACCCTTCCTCTATCCTTTCTGTTTCAATGTTCCCCCCATTTTTCCTCAAATTCATGAACCCCCTATTCTTTAATTATTATTTTATCATATATATATATATATATATATATATATATATATATATATATATATATATATATATATATATGCGTCTTGCCTCTTTGTTTATTGGAAATTTTTAGTTAACAAATAATGAAAACTCTAGAATTGAAAATATCAGTCCTAGGACAATGAAATGACACACAATGACATAATATTGTACCCAAAACATCAGTGCCTTCTTCAAACTACATCAGAGAACTTTCTTCTTACATTAGGTAAGAAATAACACAGAGATCCACATCTGGAGAATTGTAGAAAATGAGAGATTTTTGAAACACTTGTCAATCAATGAGATGTTCTCATCAAACCCATCACCTCAAGCTGCAGGGCTCTACAAAGAAAGGGAAGACAAAACATTTTGAGACCCAAAGGTGGTGGATCGTTCCGAGGAAACAGCTTCTCTCAGACACAATAGGACAGATACACATACGACCTCACAAAGACTGTTACTTCATACATAAGACCTACACAAGTTCAAGCCAGACAACTCCTAACACCGAGTAGGAAAGAGGACATGGGATCTTAACCTTAATGGAGAAAGCATCTGAAATGAAAACCTACTGGCAAAGGTAAAAGACAGTCTTAGGAGGTGGAGCCTCACTGGGTCATTCGCAAAGCAGGCCAGTCTGCATGCACATGAGTAGTTGGCCAACCCAAAATGAAAAGGTATTTTTTTGAACTGTTTTGTTTCATTCAGCTTTGTTGACATTTTATGTCTTATTGATCTTTTGCTTGCTTTAAACTTAATATTGGAGGGTTTGAGGGGGGACAGGGAGATTTTGTGTGTGTATATCATAGTTAGGGTTTTATTGCTGTGAAAAGACACCATAACCAATCACCTCTTATGAAAGCAAACATTTAATTGGGGCTGGCCTACAGTTTCAGAGATTTAGTCCGTTATCACCGTGGCAGGAAGCATGAGAGCATGCAGGCAGGCATGGTGCTGGAGGGGCTGAGAGTTCTATATCTGTCACTTTATTATTCTGTACAATTTTTGTCCTTTACTTTTAGATGTTGTTACTGATTCATATTGCATATAATTCACTATTGTTACTGAATGTCATGCCTTCTTTCCCTTTCCTCTCTGATTTGCATTTTTATTTTCAGTTGCTACTATTAGGTTATTTTATTACAATGTTTACAAGTGTAATCTGTTAATCTCCCCCATCATACACAGACAAAATCATCATTTCAGGTAGATTATTACTCATTTTGTCTACCCCTCAATTATCTGACACTTTTAGACATGGCTGTTTTGTTCTACAAACTAAATTTACCTTAAAGGTATACACTAAGGCCATGGCTGTTCCAGCTAGAGGAATTAATGATCTCCATTCCAGCCAGATCACACAGACCTAGGTTTTTAGAAGTGATTCTTTGCCAGAGCAACCATGTTGCTGGGTTAAAATTCCTCTACAGTAGAGTGCTAATCAGGAATGATTGATGTCTGTCTTAGGATTTCCATTACTGTGAAGAGATACCATGACTAAAACAACTTTTATAAAGGACAACATTTAATTAGGGCTGGCTTACTGGTTCAGAAGTTCAGTCCATTATCATCATGACAGGAAGCATGGCACCATTCAGGCAGACATGTACTAGAAAAGGACCTGAGAGTTCTATATCTTGATCCAACTGCAACCTGGAGGGGACTGTTTCCCAGGCAGCTAGGAGGAGGGTCTCAAAGCCTATCCTCATAGTGACACATTTCCTCCAGCAATGCCATATATACTCCAGCTCCTGATAGGGCCACTCCCTGGGTCAATTATATTTAAACTACCACAGTGTCATAAAAATAGGGAACTAGATAAATGTCTTCTGCTCCCTTTATACAGTGAAGAAAGACTATATAAGGACATAGTCTTCTTAAGGACACAGGGACAAAAAGGAGGGAGGGGGTAGAAGGGTCTCTTAGCAGAAATTTAATTTGCTGCTGCTTTCTTAATTTTGATTTTCTAATTAAAAAATGGTTAAAAAATAAATGTTTGGTTAAGCCATGCATCCTGTGAGGGTTATTGTTTTGTTTTAGTTTGGTTTGGTTTCGTTCAGTTTTTTGTTGTTAGGGAATCTTGAGAGCAATACATATATTGTTAACTTTGTCTTTGTTTAATCAGAGGATTTTCTTATTGACATCACATTGGGATTAGCTTGATCTCACACCTTGCTAATGCTGTCACTGTCTGAGTGACAGGAATTGCTGAAATTGTCCCTCTTAGGTTTGTTTTTATAAAAACGAGTAGAATTAAAACTTCAGTATGTTGTACAAACTCTCAAAAGACTCTTGTTCATATTCCTGGATTTCTTTCTTTACATATCTTTCTGAGTTCCTAATTTTTCCTGTTCATTTCTTCCTTTTTTTATTCTTTGTGAATTTTATATCATGTACTGAACCCTACTCACCACCCTGTCTCTTCATATCCTTCCTCCACCCTTGCAACATCCTCTCCAAAAGAAAAAAAGAAGTCTTGCGGAAGTTGTAGTGTATACAGTGTGTCCAAAATTACACCGTTCTGCCCGCACATCTTTACTTGCAAATGTTCATTGCAATGAGTCATTGGTTTGGTTTTAGGCGTCTGGCTTCTGTTACACTATCAACCCTGGCTCGCACTATAGCTCCTTTTAGATATCCTGCTGTTGCCCTTTGCCATGGAGATCATAAGGGTTTGGATCTGCAGGACCAGCACCTTCATGCATGTCAGCAGTTTCTATTCGGGCAGATGTTGGACTGGACCCATTCAATGACCTGGGTAGTAGCTGACTGGTCAGCCCACCAGCTCTCCAGAACCCACAGCACAAGGGTCAGTTCTTCACAACAGCCCCAGCTAGCTCACCCAATGCTGCAGCTAACATGGGCTCACAGCTCCCATTCTCATGCCCTCCAGGCTGTCTGGCTTACATGAAACTTTGCTACCAGGGCCAGTTCTATTGTGCTGACCAGGCAAGGGAGAGGGCCTGCTCTCTCAAGTGCCCTAACCCATGTGGAGCAGGGCTAGCTCTCCCACTGCCCTCATGGCCTGAGGCAAGCTTTCCCTTTGGCCTCTGGTGTCAAAGGGCAAGGGTGGGAATACCAGGGTATCCCACTGCAGGCACTCACTCAAGGCAGATAAGTGGCAACTGGTAGGGCCAGGTTTTTGAGTTCTTCTTCATTTCTAACCACTTTGTTACCTTCAAATCTGATAAAAACTGCAGAATTCTTCCTCTCTGCCTCTCAGTTTGAAAATTGACTCCAGCAGAGAGCTATGAGATCATAATTCTCTTTTTTCTTTTTTTCATATTTATTTACCTTTGATATAATTGAATATACAAGTAAACCTCCATTAAGGTATCTTATAAAGCAAGATGTTTCAGGGTTTACAATCAGAGAGGCCCTGGTTTCATTTATTTCCCCCTTTTCGGGGATTGCAGTTCTGTTTTCCCTACTGGGAAATTTTTCAAAAACAATTTCTTCATGTATGTTGTGCTAGCTTGCAGCTGGTAAAATGAGAATGGCAAGCTCCTTTTCAAATCATGAGCATTAGATCGAAAGGGTGTGTCCACTAGGAATCCTTCCTTCTGAGAAGGTTTTGTTTTTCATGTTGACACTAGAAAAGGTTTTCAAAAGCAACTGTTTTTCAATCAAGAGTTAGTCATTATATTCTGGTTTTCTTCCATAACTAATGTGTGCTAAACCAATTTTTTTAGAAAGTCGATCTCTTTCAAACAACACCCAATATCTGCAGGCATTAGATACTGTCATCTTATTCACATGTCCAGAAACATTAATAAACTGTGCTTCCATATGTAATAAAATGTTATTTCATATTTGTAATATTTACTGCTCCATTAAAATAATTATGACAAAGAAGAGAAACTTATATCCATAAAATGTGCAAAATGAATGTTTAAGTAAATCACATACAAATATGAAGTGATTGATCTAGACTGATATTTTATCACTAGTTTTAACACATTAGTAGATCTCCTTATTTACATTTTTATCTTTCATCATTTACTTCCTTAATAGTACCCTACACTCAGTGTATCTTCCTAACTATATCATAATTTCCATTGTGTAGGAATCTTAGCATTCCATAATAACAGAATGCTCAGTGCAAAGAAGAACCTAACTACATGTTGTGTAAATGCACCAATAAGAATGCATACTGTTATTATGAGCTGAATTATTCCCTTTGCCCTCAATTGTTGTAGATCTATCTCCCAATAAATGGGGGAAATCCCTTTACTGAGACAACCGAAAATAAATGATGTTATAGGGATGTGGCCTTAATCACAAATGAGATGGTTTTATAAAGAAGAAAAAACAAAAAAGGCATTGGATCCTTTCTCATACAGCAAACCCAAAGAACTTAAATGAAAACAGAGTCAGAGAGTAGCCTACAATGTGACAGCCTTTTCTTTTCTTGGGAGATACAAAGAACACATGTCTATTCACCTCAGAAAGGGACCAATGACAGACTAAAGTAATGGCTGCACCAATGCTCAACTTAGTGAACCAATGAGTTTTATGTGGGTTACTTACAGGAATTTGGGTGAGAGGTTTCAGGTGAAGATACAACCCAAAGAAAGTTACAACTCAAAGCCTCCCACAGCATGGATGACAGTCACAAAGCTGGGAACCTGGAGCACACTGTGATAGGAAAACAATTGGCCCAAATGCCCAAGACAAAGTTCTCAGTACAAAGAAAATATCTTTGCCCCAGAGGGACAGAGGACAATGAATAGACATAGACAGAGATAGAGGATGAGAGGAAAGGGAAGGGAACAAGGGAGAGGGGGGAGGGACATTTGTCCTGGATGACAAAGGAACAAAGAACTGCTTCTGGATAGAGATGGAGAAAATTAGGGCTTCATAAAGGTAAAGGGGGAAAGCACATGTTAGGATGATGTGTTTAATTTTAATTGGGCATGGTAATTGGTGAACCAACATGGGCTTTTGATTGCAGAACTTCAATTCTTAAATAGCTGGACTTTGTTAATCATCCTCAGGATGAGAAAATGGACAAATAAGGGAAAGGACCTTGGTGGCTAGCTTTAGTAATGTAATCTAATGGTTTTAGCAAGGCAGATAGAGTCAGAAAGAAGGACAAGGCCTGCCACGCTCACCACACTTGAGAAGGCCAGGTCCATTCACATTTCAAAGTCACAGAGAGCTCAACATGTTGAAAGGTATCCTTTCCAGGTGGCTCAGATGGTCAGTGCATCTTCTAGTAGCCCAGCTTGTCTCTGCTTCTTCTTAGTGGCTGCTCTGGTCTGAGAGTCTTCTTTGTAACTTTGTTTCTCTGAAAGGAATTCTCAGCAGTCTTTACTGATTCTGTACTCATGGGGAGCTAGTGACTTACAGAATTTCAAGGACTTTCTGGAGATACTTTGAATTTTTATATCCTTTTTTAAATTTTTTATTGGGTATTTTCTTCACTTACATTTCAAACGTTATCCCCTTTCCTGGTCCCCCTCCCCTCACGGAAATCCCCTATCCCATCCTCCCTCCCCCTGCTTCTATGAGGGTGTCGCTCCATCTCACCCACTCCTGCCCTCCAATTCCCCTATACTGGGGCATCTAGCAAGCCTTCATAAGACTAAGGACTTCTCCTCCCATTGATGCCTGACAAGGCCATCCTCTGCTACATATGTGGCTGGAGCCATGGGTCCCTTCATGTGTACTCCTTGGTTGGTGGCTTAGTCCTTTGGAGCTCTGGGGGTGGTGTTTGGTTGGTTGATATTGTTCTTCCTATGGGGTTGCAAACCCCTTAAGCTCCTTCAGTCCTTTCTTTAACTCCTCCATTGGAGACCCCGTGCTCAGACCAATGGTTGGCTGTGAGCATCCACCTCTGTATTTGTAAACCTCTGGCAAAGCCTCTCAGGAGACCACTATATCAGGCTTCTGTCAACAAGTACTTCTTGGCATCCACAATAGTGTCTGGGTTTGGTGGCTGTATCCACCCCATGATGGATCCCCAGGTGGACAGTCTCTGGATTGCCTTTCCTTCAGTCTCTGCTCTACACTTTCTTTCTTTTCTTTTCTCTTTTCTTTTTTTTTTTTTTTTTTCTTTTTTTAGTTTTTTTCAAGACAGGGTTTCTCTGTATAGCCCTGGCTATCCTGGAACTCACTCTGTAGACCAGGCTGGCCTCGAACTCAGAAATCCACCTGCCTCTGCCTCCCAAGTGTTGGGATTAAAGGTGTGCGCCACCACTGCCCGGCTGCTCTACACTTTTTAAGAAGGACCAAAGCACCCACTCTTTGGTCTTCGTTCTTCTTGAGCTTCATGTGGTCTGTGAATTGTATCTTGGGTATTCGGAGCTTTTAGAATAATATCCACTTATCTGAGTACATATCATGTGTGTTCTTTTGTGATTGGGTTACTTCACTCTGGATGATATTTTCTAGTTCCACCCATTTGCCTAAGAATTTCATGAATTCATTGTTTTTAATATCTGAATAGTACTCCATTGTGTAAATGTACTACATTTTCTGTATCCATTCCTCTGTTGAGAGACATCTGACTTCTGGCTATTATAAATAAGGTTGCTATGAATACAGTGGAACATGTGTCCTTGTTATATGTTGGAGAATCTTTTGGGTATATTCCCAGGAGTGGTATAGCTGGGCCCTCAGGTAATATGTCCAATTTTCTGAGGAGCTACCAGACTGATTTCCAGAGTGGTTGTATCAGCTTGCAATCCCACCAACAATGGAGGAGTTTTCCTCATTGTCAGCATCTGCTGTCACCTGAGTTTTTGATCTTAGCCATTCTGACTGGTGTGAGGTAGAATTGAGAAATTAGGGAAACAACACCCTTCAAAATAGTCACAAATAATATTATATACCATGGTGTGACTCTAACCAAGCAAGTGAAAGATCTGTATGGCAAGAATTTCAAGTCCCTGAAGAAAGAAATCGAAGAAGACCTCAGAAGATGGAAAGATTTTCCATGCTCATGGATTGGCAGGAGTTTTCATTTCTTGCCTTACTGAGCTTCCCTGAAAGACAGACTTTTGGCATTTCAGAAGAAATTGCTACATAGCAGGGTTACCTAAAAAAAAGAAAGAAAGAAAGAAAGAAAGAAAGAAAGAAAGAAAGAAAGAAAGAAAGAAAGAAAGAAAGAAAAGGCCTTCTCCAGAAACCAACTCTGACCCTGAACATAGACTTACAGTCTCCAGAACCAAGAGAAAACTAAATTTCTTTTAGTAAACCTAGCAAAACTGAAGTATGTAGTAGCCCTGTAACTCTATAGCTAATCTTTAAAAAATTATGTGTTTTTTAACCTCATAAGAATCATACTGCTTTTAATGTACATGATTAACAATACTATGGGAAAATGTACAATAACTCATTCTTTCATTATTAATAGTTACTTCGTGCTAATATTTTTTATAATTTGTGAACAAATTACCTATGTAAAACTAATACAAATAATAATAATACCTCTCAAGTTCTCATTTTTCATAAATGTGTTTTGGTACAATTTAATTATACCTTTGGCCATTTGAATTCAGTGTGCTATGAAGGAAAACAAAAATAAACCATTATCTATTTACATTGAATCGCTGATCACATGTAGTTTTATTTAATTTATTTCTTAACTATGAATAAACACAAACTAAAAGAGTGTAATGGTCTCTGAAACATTGCTATGATATGGCACAGCAGGTTGACTTTAAAATCTCTAAAGAATAAGACCAATCATTTTCACATAAATAAAATGAAAAGAACATAAAAATCCTGAAATGAACCAATTGCCAAAACTATTATTTTGCTGAATGTAGTTCATGTTTTAATAATAAAAATATCAATAATTGTGACAAATTACAATGCAAAGTGTAGATCTTCAGGAATGTTATATGTTTTAGAATGACATTAGGCCAAGAATATCTAAGTAAGGCTGGAAGAGCAAAGAGTATTATTATTCCATTCCTGTTTTTCTTTTTCTTTTTTAAATTGTAAAGACTGTGGTGAATTGTAATATTTGCTATGGTTATTAGATTAGAAAATTATGCATCTCTTCTTCAAAAAATTTTATAAATCAATTGGAAGCAATTACCCAGATGTACTTTCAAGATAGATAAACCGAAACCAACTTGAAACTTATACAGCCAGTAGATTTAAAGATATATTTTAAGTAATATTTATAGTGCTGCTAATAAGATTTTGCTTACTGAAATAAAACTATTTTTCAAATCTATTTTAAAGGTTGATTTGAGCTCATGTTTCTGAATGTGCAAAGCTATTCCATTGTGTTTTATAGGGGGATTGCTGTCCTGGTATAGTGTAATTCTATTTAGATTCCTTTTTCTGTAATGGTGAGCTCCCATATGATTTCTTTCAAAATATTGTTAGAGATAGCTATAACTTTCCATATTCACTCCTGTATTCTGACCTTCCCCTTCTCTCCATCTACCTGTACATATATGATTTCCGTGTTCACCGCTTGAAATTGGATAAGCAATTCCGGGCTCTTCCCAAAGGAAAACTATTTCTTTTCCCCTTGGCATTCTTTCCTTTCTTGATGTTCTTTATATATGGTACTGTGGTCTTGTAACATTCTGTCTTCCACATTAGTGTGTCTATCAGTGTTGTCTTTGTACAGGTTTTGTTTAGGCAAACATGTTGATAAGACTTCATGTGTATAGCTTCTGTGACATTTCTAGGAGACAAAATTTCACAGCAAACGTTCTGTTTCTTTGGCTATTTCGATCTTCCTGTCTCATTTTCTTGTATAATCACAGGACCCTAGGTGAAGGTATTGTGTTGTAGAAATATCATTTGGGGCTGATTCATTGTAATGTGTGCAATATCGGATTCCTGATCAGAAATCCTTCCCTGTTCCAATGTGTGAAATGGTATTCTCTACTTCTGCTTAGAACTCAGGACATTATGGTGAGGTTCTTGATCCATTTGAGATTGATCCCCCCCTTTTGTTTTAAAACACAGATAAGGTCCAACTACATGACTCTGTAGACAGCTATCCTGTTTGACCAGCAGCAAATGTTCATAATGCTGTCTTTTCTCTAACCTGTACTATTGGCTTCCTTGACTAAAATCTTATCATTACCATATGGATCCATACAAATATTTCTCCATGTATTTGTTTTATAGATGCATATTTATCTAGGACATTAGGCCAAAGAGTTGTATAAAACATAGTCCCCATGAGACATCATTAAAATGAAATGAAGATCTTTCTAGGCTGATTTGACACCATAAATGGAACCTAGATATTGAAAATGATAATAAATGTAAATATATATGATGGAAAGATATCTTAGGAACTTGGTTGGTATTTGTAATTTCTTTTGTACAAAGTCACCTTATTTTGGTCTTTTTTTCTCCATAGATCATCTTGAATTTAGTAAAGCCTTTTTGGTTAATAATGCTTGAAAAAAATAAGTTACTGTGAGCGCTCTTCCCAGGATGTGAGTGTGTATTCTAGCCATCTCAATTTCCTTGAAATATGACAACTACATTGACATATAGGTATTTTAAATACCTTCATGGAAAAGGGAGCAAGCATATTTAAAATCTGATGGAAATATGATTACAGAGGCTCCCTTAAATGTTAATGTAAAATATTCTAAAATATTAATTCAAATTAGTTATTATAGAGGCGGTATAGTAATGCACATCCTAAAATAACAAACTATCTCTTTTAAAAAAGGAAGGCACAAAACATGAGAGTGGTCCCTAATGCTCTAAGAATCTAAGAATTAAATATTTTAAAATAACAAAAATCATGTGCATATGCTTTCAGAGTACGGAGTTTAATGGCAAGTATATCTGCCATGACCAGCTTCAATGGGATTTTATTTTATTTTATTTTATTTTGGGACATCATCCAGATACCATTTATTTTCTGATTTTATTTTTGGCATTTGATGTAGAACAAGTTAGCTAAGTTGTTGTTGTTGTTGTTGTCATTATTTTTAATGTTTTTCCTTCAAGATGTAAATCTGTCAACCCAGAGCCCTTGAGAAAATGAAGCAAACTCTCTGGAACTTTCTTTCATAAATATCACCACCCATTAGGCATGTGTTAATGAGTCCTACTCCTACACAAATCTTAAATATCAAAGGTAATACAATGCAAACAAACTACTGAATGCTACCTACATTGAACGTATAGTACAGTAAGGATAATAGGCAGTAATCAAGTTGCAAGATGCTTTCAATGACCTGAAAAACAGAATGCTTAAAAAATCACTGCAATTGGAAAATTGCCTTAACCTAACACACACACACACACACACACACACACACACACACACACACACACCTACGTATGATTAAATAATAATAAATTATATATATATAATTATATATGTATGTGTGTGTGTGTGTGTGTGTGTGTGTGTGTGTGTGTGTGTGTATAGTATGAATATGTAGCCATAGTATTCTGGCCACAAAATAGCAAATCTGACATTTTCAGCTCAGAATTTTGGCAAAATGTTATTCATTTGATACATAACAATTACCTTCAGGAATGAAACCCTTAACGCCTTGTTTTATTTTGTGTGTCCTCCCCCGTGCACACTTGTATATGGAATCATGTATGCAAATTTGCTGTGGAAATGAATCATTATGCTTATTTTGTTATTACGTCTCACACACCTTTAGACTTCTATCTGTTAACAGTGATATTCAGAACACACTCGAGACTCAAGTTGTGAGTTGAAGAGGAAACTTGAATTTTCTGACTTTCAAAATTCAACTTTTTGAATACTTTACATTTTTCTGAGGTAAAAAAGTGTTTGAGATTAATTAAAAAGAGACTTACTCCATGAACGATAAGCTAGCTCATTTTCCAGAGCATTTGTTCCTCAAGCATGAGGACTTGAGTTCCAGTCTCTAGCTCCCAAATACAAGCCTGAACTTGGCTGCACGAGCCTTGCAAACTCACTGGTCAACCAACACGAGCACAGAGAAGAACAGAGTAAAACCATACCACATATTCTGATCTGGCCTCTGTACATGCATTCAAAACACTTACACACACACATGCACACACACGTGCATGCACACACACACACACACACACACACACGTGCGCGCACACACACACACACACACACACACACACACACACACGTGCATGCACACACCCGAGATGGGTAATGGGCCGGAGGGAGAAATGGGAAATGGGAAATCATTTTAAGATCTTAAATAATTGTTTCAAAAAATTAATTGTTTTGATTTTTTGTGATTTTTGTCCTATTACCAAAGATAATGTAAACAAAATATAACAGTGGGAGGAATTGGATCACTCAGTCTCGAAAGAAATATTGATAACCTTCCTATCTAAATGTCTTCTCTCTGGTGGACAAAGCCAAGAGAGGGATGCTCCTGTTTGATTGCAACAACAACAATTTGAAGTAAAAATGCACATACAAAATGACATCCATAGGATATGCAATGAAGCATTTTTGAAGATTTTCAAAACATTTTAACATTCTTTGATACATTTAGAGTTTGGAAATATGTAAAATGACAAGCAAGAGGAATCATTACAACCTCCATAATATAAGTAAAGAACAGAAGCTCTCAGTCTTTAAGAATCTGACATTATAATAAAAATAAAGGAATTCATCTTTTCTGATGGCCCAGAAAGTTCTTTTAACTTGTAGGTCTGGCAGGTCCTTGCCTTGCTTTAGAGTCAGTATAATGTCTCAGAAGTGAGAGAGAATGATGACAGAGGTGGCTGTTCTGAACTTATTTCCATCCACAAGAAATCCCTGATTGGCAGGGAATTTGACATAACAGAGAACCTGGAAGAATTTCAGTTTGAACACGTAGAACTTCTTAACGTCAAAGGCACATGCTTGGGCTGAATGAAACGCACACCTTTCGTGAGGAAATATTTCTTTTTAAATTATAAATGACACATGAGGAGAAAGGTACTTTCTGAAATTGAATTTACAGAGTAATTCCCAATTCATTAACAGAAAAGATATAAGCAATAATAGATTGCTTTCAGAAATAATGTTGTGAAGATGCCAATATTCCTGGGCTATGAAAAGAGTATTTAAAGGGTAAAGTTATTGATATAATATATATGAAACATAAAGCAAAGAGATTTTAATGTGAGTTAATATAAGAAATCTTCATTATGGCCGGGCAGTGGTGGCACACGCCTTTAATCCCAGCACTTGGGAGGCAGAGGCAGGTGGATTTCTGAGTTTGAGGTCAGCCTGGTCTACAGAGTGAGTTCCAGGGCAGCCAGAGCTACACAGAGAAACCCTATCTCGAAAAACCAAAAAGAGAGAGAGAAAAAAAAAAAAAGAAATCTTCATTATATTCGTTATCATTCTCTAGGTGAATAGAACTGATAGAATAGAGATACAGAGAGATAAATGAATAGATATAGATATAGATATATAGATATATATTCTAGCAGCAGATATTAGTCTTACATGATGTGAATTTTGGTACTCCTGACTGTCTCCAGCTTGAAAAGCAAAACAGTCTGTAGTGGCTGAGACCCTTCTTGGTTATTTCAGTAATTCCAAGAGTCACTTGTCTTAAGTCCATGCTGGGAGCTCAAAGAAATTGGTTCTCATATCAGAGAGGAATTGCTGCAGCAGCCAAGAATAGAGAAACTTGCCAATGAGAATGAAAGAAAGGAGGCAAAAAGCAAAAGTTTAATTTTTTCCAGGTCCTTATACATGAGCTTACCAGAAAGTGATGCACATAATAAGGGTAGGTCTGCCCACATTAAGTAGTCTGATCACAGAAGTACTCTTGATTCCTGTTTTTATAATAGTCTTATTTTAGTTTTATTATTTTTTTAAATTATGATATAATTACATAATTTATTCCTTCTCTTTCTTCCCTTCAACCACTAACTTCAACTATTTGTATCTGACCCCAGATGCTCTATCTCAAAAGGTGGCCCCTTTTTATTGTTTTACATATATATAATATGTATGTGTATACATATATATGTGTGTACAAAATATATATGATTTGTATATATGTATATGCATATACATATATATATGCAAGTATATATATACGTGTTATGTATTCCTAAACATATAAATACAACTTTCTCTATCCATTTATTGCTTATCTGAAAAAGATCATTTTCCCGTTTGCAATATTTCACAGTTGCCCTTAGTTCTTTGTAGAGGAATATTACTCCAGCAACATGGCTGATCTAGCAAGGGATCACATCCAAGACCTTCCAGCTGAAATGACACATTAATCATTCTGGCTTGAATACAGACACCCCTTTACTAAATACTTTTAGTCCCAAACAATGACCTCTAACTGAGGAACAGACAGAGTGATGAATCAGAGAAAGATTTGACAGAATGAGTCAGGGATAGATACACACAATGCTCATAGGTTCAGACAGAAAAGAAAGAGTAGTTAAGAGCAGTGCAGAGAAAAAGTGTGTGAGTTCAGTTCATTTTAGTTAGGCACAGTTCAATTGAGCTCAGTTCAGTTGAATGCAGTTGAGCACAGTACACTTCCATCAAATGCAGTTGAGGTCAGTTAAGTTCTTTCAGTTCCATTCAGTTCATGCATTCAGCGCTGTTCAATTCACGGAATTCAGAGAGTTTTACCAAGCAGAGCATTTCAGTGAGAAGGCAAGAGAAGCAAGTTTGAATCAGTAAGCTTGGAGAGGATTTGGATCTAGAACAGCTGAGTTGAACCAGCCAGCCAAAGTTCAGGAAGGATGAGCTTATTCAACAGTGAGCCTCCAAGATGACAATTAATCTGGCAAATAAGAATTACTCTCACAGTTGTTTGTCTAAGGTTGAGGCCCAGAAAGCTTTTTTCTTCCCAGATACTTTAAAAAAGTAAAACTATTAGGAAATTATCCTTCAGAGAAAAAAAAAGCATTAAATCTCACAAACATGTATTTCTTATGTTTCCTATAAATCATGATTTTTTAAAACAAAAGTTGATTTTAAAATAATGTTTATTTTAACACATGGTCATTGATAATAATTTTTCAGGAATTTATTTATCATTCATTTTGCATCTTGATTGCATCCCCTCCTTCCTCTCCTACCATTCCTATCCTCCCACCCTCTACTTCCCTTCCCTCCCCCCCTTCTCTGAGGAGAAGGGGAGGTGTCATTTGTCATCCTCATCCTGCCCCCCCTTAACAATATGTACTGGCACATCAAGTCTCATCAAGGCTAAGCATATCCTCTCTCACTGAGAACAGACATGGCAGCCCAGCTATGAGAAAGGGATCCAGAGGCAGACAACAGAGTCTGAATCAGAGACAGCCTCCATTAAATTTTGGGGGGACCCTCATGAAGATCAATCTACACATCTGATATATGGCCTAGGTCTATTCCATGCACGCTCTTTGCTTAGTGGTTCAGTCTCTATGAACCTCCATGGGCTAAGGTTAGCTGCTTGATGAAACTTCTCAGATGACACTTGTGCTAAACTCCTATCTACAAGCATAACAGAGTATCATTAGTAGTGTCAAGGGTAGGCTGAACCCATGGGGTTTGTCACAATTTGGACCAGTCAGTGGTTGTCCATTCCCTCAATCTCTGCTCCATATTTCCCACTGTGAGGAGTCTCAGCAACAGTCTTCCCCGTATCCTCCCAGGAGCATTTCCTGCCCCAGGTCTCCAGTTTGTCTCAGAGGTGCCCCCAATAATTTCCCTTGTCTCTTCCAGCTCTCTTACACCCATCTCTGTTGCTTTGACATTTAATCCCCACCCTGTTTCTCATCCAGTTCCCTCTTTTCATCCACTTCTCAGGTTTCTTTTATTTCCCCTACTTAGTGAAATTCAAGCATACTCTCTTGAACTATTCTTGTTACTTCTTTGGGTGTGTGGATTATAGCATTCTTATCTGGTACTTTATAGCTAATATTCACTTACAAGTTCGTATGTACCATGCATTTATTTCTTGGTCTGGGTTACCTCATTCAGGATGATATTTTCTAGTTACATCCATTTGCCAGATAATTTTATGATATCCTTGCCTTTAATAGCTGAGTAGTATTCCATTTTGTAAATGAACCACATTTTCTTTATCCATTCTTTGGTTGAGGGACATCTGGGTTGTCTTCATTTCCTGTCTGTTACAAATAAAGCTGCTATGAACATAGTTGATCAAGCATCCTTGTGGTATGGTAGAGCATCTTTTGAGTATATGGCAATGAGTGGTATAGCTGTATGAAGTGGAGATTTCTGGTTTCTTTGGACATTCAGTTATATCATGTGATATTTTTCTGGAAACTATCTTATGAGGGATTTTTTGCTGAAGCAGACATTTGGGAAAATGTTTTACTGAGAGCAGATACATGATGTTTATCTCGAAGCTGTCTGGAAAGGGAGAAAGTGATGTTTTGGTAGAGCAGACACTTGAGGCATCATGTGGTGTTTGCAAAAGGTATAAGTATAACCCAACAGACAGTGGCTGATGATATGTGGCGTTGGTTTGCCTAGCCATTCTTTGCTGGTTCTTTGTTGTGTTTTGGTGAAGCTGGTCTTCACTAAAAACAATGTAGCACTTATTTTTGCCTTGCCTTCTCTCCTGATCATGGTTTGTTGTAGAAAGAAACACACCAAAGAAATTCTGGTGCTGTTCTGGCTGCTTCTTTCTGTTTCCTCTGACTTGAGCCAGTCAATTGGCAGACTCAACAGTTTCTTCTGGATCCAACTGTCATTGCTGGAATGGTGTTTTCAAGGAAATCAAGCTACTGCTGGCTGCTGATGCATGTGAGCTGAATTGCTGCTATCCTGACAATGAAGATAGAGATCACCCCAAAGAACTATTTCTAAATAGGTCCACATCCTCTTTTGCCATATTAACTTTCCTTTCCACTACATCTGGTGGGTAGTGGGCTAGAATGGAGATTAAAATGTTTAAGTACCCTTACTAAACCAGGTTTTGAAGAATATAAATCTACATCTGTGTCTTGAGGTAGAATTAATCCCAATTTTCGGAGAAACTGTCAGATTTATTTCCAAAGTGGTTGTACAAGTTTGCACTTTCACCAGCAATGAAGGAGTGTTCCCCTTGCTCCACATCCCCACAAGCACGTTTGTGATTTGAGTTATTTATCTTAACCATTCTGAGTGGTTTAAGATGGAATCTTAGCATCAATTTTATTTGTATTTGCTTGATGATTGAGGTTGTTGAACACTAATGGACTCAGCTATTAGGAGTCTTCTGTTGAGAAGTCTCTGTTTAGTTCTCTACCCCATTATTTGAATTGGGTATTTCAGTTGTTGCTGTCTGATTTCTTGAGTTTTTATATATTCTGAATATTAGCCCTCTGTTGGGTGTAGGGTTGGTGAAGATTTTTACCATTCTGTATGCTGCTGTTTTGTCCTACTGGCGGCGTCCTTCGCCTTACAGAAAATGTTTAGTTTCATTGGGGTCTGATTTATCAGTTGTTGATCTTAGTGACTGAGTTGATGGTGTTCTGTTCAGGAGGATCTTTCCTGTACTAATGTGTTCAAGGCAGTGCCTCACTTTCTCTTTTATTAGATTTAGTGAGTCCAGTTTTATGTTGAGGCCTTTGATCTGCTTGGATCTGAGTTTTATACAGAGTGATAAATACAGATCTGTTTGCATTATTCTTCATAAAGATGTACAGTTAGACCAGCATCAATTTTGAAGATCATTCTTTCTTCCCTTGTGTGTTTTTAGATTTTTTGTCGAAAATCAGGTGTCTGTAGGAGTGTGAGTTTATTTCTGGGTCTTCCATTCTATTTATCAACCTTATGTTTTTATATCAATACTATGCTTTTTAAAATTACTATTACTTTGTAATGCAGCTTGAAATCAGGAATGGTAATACTTCCAGAAGTTCTTTAATTATACAGATTTATGTTAGGTATCTTTTATTGTTTTGGTTTTTGTGTTTGTTTGTTTGTTTTGTTTGTTGATATTTTTCCATATGAAGTTGAGAGTTGCTCTTTCAAGGTCTAAAGAGACTCTCACTGAGAAGAGGAAATAGAGGCAATACCTTGGGTGGATGGAGGGAGGACACTGGCTAGGGGAGAGTTTGGAGATGGGTACAGGAGGGTAACTTAGGTAGAGGACAGAGGGAAATGTTATTGGGAGAGGCAATTGCATGGAGTAGGCCATCTCTGGGACAAACTAGACACCTAGAATAATGAAAACTCCCAGGAATCTATGAGGGTGACGTTAGCTAAGACTCCTAGCAATGGGGAAGATGGAGGCTGAATTGGCCATCTGTTGTATTCAGGCAATACTTCCAATGGAGAAATTTGACATCAATACAGCCCATTCCTTAGACTCACAGATCTTCCTGCCTATAAAGTATGCAGGGACCAAACAATGACTGGTCCACCATGAGACTCTTGCCACGAGAGGGAGTCTATGCTTGACACTATTAATGATATTGTGCTATACTTGCAGACAGAAGCTTAGCATAACTGTCATTAGAGAGTCTTCACCAAACAACTGTTGGAAAAACATGTACAGACCCATAGCCAAACATTAAGGGGAGCTTGGAGAATTCTGTTGAAAAAGGAAGGAAGAAGGGGAAGAAGGACTGAATGAACCAGAGGGGTGAAGGTCATCACAAGAAAACCCACAGAACCAACTAACATGAGCCCATATGGGCTGTAGTGACTGAAAGAGAGCATGCATGAAATGGACCTAGGTCCTCTGCACATATGTAACAGTTCTTCAGCTGGGGCTTCATGTGAGACCCCTAAAATGGGAGCAGGGGCTGTCTCTGACTACATTTTCTTCATTTGGATCCCATTCTCCTAACAAGACTTTCTCTCTCTCTCTCAATAGAAGATTCAAGTGGCCTTATTGCCATGCTAGTTAATATCCATGGGAGGTCTCCCCTTTCCTGAAAAAAAAGTAGGAGTTGTGGATGAGTGAGGAGCTGAGATGAGAGAGAGGTACTGGGAAGAAAAGAGGGAGGTAAAGTTGCAATCAGGATGTAAAATAAATAGACAACTTAATTAATAAAATAACAGGTTTGTTGATTATAAAAATCTATAAAGGTAAATGAAGAAAAGGGGCTCAATTTTTAGGGCTCTGCACAACACTTTCCTAGATGAGTGTCAGAATGCTATATTTGCTGCACACTAGAACTGAGGAAAGTCTGTAGAATTTTCATTACTGTTGGTTGGCTTCTTATGGTTCTTTGTTTTATGACTCTGGCCTTGAGAGGATGTGACTAGAAGTTATCTTTTTAAATCTCATTAGGTCATTCTGCCCTCTGAGCACTTCATTTCCAAATTAGCTATAGTATTAAAAGATATCTATAATATTATATCTCACAGTGGTGAGATGGCTCATCCTGGAAAAGTGTTTTTATTGCAAACCTGACAACTTGAGTTTAGCCTCATAACTTTTAGTGAAAAGAAATCACCATCTCCAGAAAAACTGTCTTATATGCAGAAATGAGCTAAGTGATGCACATTCTTCTGTACTCATATGAACACGCACAGAAGCACACATAGACACACATCACACAAACAATAATAAAAGTAAAATAGTATTTATTATTTAAAATATTAATTTTCTTTCATTCTAATTAATTGAATCATTTAGATTGATTGATCTGTTTTGGATTAATTTAACAGAGATAGTCTTTGTCATATTCTTGTTACATACCACATTTTGCAGTTTTTGTCATATCAAAATCTCATTTTGTTAATACCCAGTGGGATTCTGGATTGTTATACCTCCAGAAGTTCTTTTATTGTTTTTGATATCTTGCTTTTTGTTTTTTATTTTTCATATGAAGTGGAGAATTGCTTTTTCAAGATCAGTAAAGAATTATGTTGGAATTTTGATGGGCATTTCATTAAATCTGTAGATTGCAGTAGGTAAGATGGCCATTTTCATGATACTTTGACTTCTTCCTTTCCAAGTTGTACCTCTGTGATCATTTTTAATTATCTTATTGCTCTAACTAGAACTTCAGGTACTATATTGAAGAGAGATAGAGAGATGGTCAGCCTTGTTTCTACCTCATTTTGGTGGGGTTGTTTTAAGTTTCTCTAAATTTATTTGATGCTGGCTATTGGCTCGCTGTATATTGCCTTTACTGTGTTTAGGAATGCGTATTATATCCCTGCTCTCTCTAAAACTTTTATCATGAGGGAGTTGCAAATTTCATCAAAGGCTTTTTCAGCATCTAATGAAATGATCCTCTTTGTTTCTTTGTTTGTTTGTTTCATTCAGTTTGCTTATATGATAGATTACCTTGATGGATTTTCGTATATTGAGTCATCCTTGCATCTCTGGGATGAAGCATATTTGATCTTGGTAGACAATGTTTTTGATGTGTTCTTTGATTTGGTTTGCCAGTACTATATTGTGCATTTTTGCATTAATATTCATAAGGCAAATTGGTCTGAAATTCTCTTTCTTCTTTGAGTCTTTATATGACTTATGTATCAGGATGACTCTGGCCTCAAATATAAAGTTTGGCAATGTTACTTTTGTTTCTAGTTTGTGGGGTAGTTTGAGGAGTATTGGTATTAGTTCTTCTTTGAATGTCTGGTAGAATTCTGACATAAAACCATTTGGTTTTTTGCAGATTGGAGACTTTTGATGACTGCTTCTAAATTCTTATTTGGTTTAGGACTACTTAAATTGTTTACTTGATCTTGATTTAACTTTGGTAGGTTGTATCTATCAAGAAAACCACACATTTAATTTGGTTTTTCCAATTTTGTGGAGTATGGGCTTTTGAAGTACAACTTAATGATACTTTGAATTTCTTCAGTGTCTGTTGTTATGTCCCCCATTTCCTTTCTAGTTTTGTTAATTTGGACACTGTCTCTCTGCCTTTTGGTCTGTTATTTTGATATTGGTGGTAATAGTGTGTGTGTTTGTGTGTGTGTTTGTGTGTGTGTGTGTGGTGTGTAAGAGAGAGACAAGAGAGAGAGAGAGAGAGAGAGAGAGAGAGAGAGAGAGAGAGAGAGAGAGAGAGAGTCCCTTCTTTTGGTTTTGATTGTGTAGGTTTTTTTGTATTTCCTTTTTTTCTTGGGTGTAATTACCTTTCTTGAGTTGTAGTTTTCCTCACAAAATTTTCTCTAGAGCTAGAATCATTGATAGAATTTGTTTAAATTTGGTTTTGCTGTATAATGTCTTGTTTTCTCCATCTATGATGATTAAAATTTTGTTGATTATAGTAGTCTAGGCTGATATCTGTAGTTTTGTAAGGTCTTCAAGATATCTTCTTCAGTCCTACTGGCTTTTAGAGTCTCTGTTGAAAAGGCAGGGGCTATTTTTGTAGGTCTGTTTTTATATTTTACTTGACCTTTTTTCTCTTGTAACTTTTAATATTCTTTCATTTCTCTGTACATTTACTATCTAGATTATTATGTGGCAGGAAGATTTTCCTTTTTGGTCCCATCTATTTGTTGTTCTGTAAGCTTCTTGTATGTTTATAGGCACCTCTTTCTTTAGGTTGGAAATGTTTTCTTCTAAGATTTTGCTGAAAGTATTTTCTAGGTCTTGGAGATAGAAGTCTTCTCTTCCTATTCCTGTTTTTCTTAGGTTTGGTCTTTACATAGTGTCCCAGATTCCTGCACATTTCGTGGCAGGAACTTTTTGGATTTAAATTTTTCTTTGATGCATCAATATTTTCAATCTTATCTTCTATGTCTTTGATTCTCTTTTCCATCTCTTGTATTCCTGTTCTCTTCCTTAAGTATTTCTTCTCCAAGATTCCCTCAGTTTGTATTTTATTTATTGTTTCTACTTCCAATTTCAGGTCTTGAACAATTTTATTAATTTCTTTTGCTGATTTGACTATATTTTCCTGTATTTTTTAATGGATTTACTTATTTCCTCTATAAAGGCCTCTATCGTCTTTGTAAGATTGGATTTTCCAGGATACAATTCACAGAACTCAAGAAGGCTAACAAGCTGAAGTGCCCAAGTGAGAATGCCTTAATCTCATGTAGGAGGGAGAATAAAGAAATCACAGGAGGGGGAAAGGGACCTGGGTAGGAAAGACAACAGGGAGGGGAAGAGGGGAACATGATCAGGTACTGGGGGGACAGGACTGAAATTCCTGAAGGCCAGCAGAAAGAATCAAAACAGGCAACCATAAGAGGTTGGAAGTGGGGAGAACCCTCTAGCATGTACCAGAGACCTGGGAGGTGAGAGACTCTCAGGACTCAGAGAGAGGGACCATAGATGAAATGCCCTACAGTGGGGAGAAGGAACTTATAGAGTCTACCTCCAGTAGAAAGACAGGGCATCAGGTGAAGGATAGGGTTGCCATCCCACAGTCCAAAACTCTTACACAGAATTGTTCCTGTCTGAAAGAACTGCAGGAACAAAAATGGAGAACAGCCTGAGGAAAAAGAGGTCCAGTGACAGGCCCAAATTGGGATCCAGCTCAGGGGGAGGCCCCAAGGTCTGACACTATTATTGATGCTATGGTGTGCTTACAAACAGGGACCTATCATGACTGCCCTCAGAAAAGCCTAACAAGTAGCTGAAAGAGTCAGATGCAAATATTTATATTCAACCAGTGGACAGAAGCTGCTGATCCCTGTAGTAGAATTAGGGAAAAGCTGGAAGAAGTTGAGGAGTAAGGTGATTCTATAGGAAGACCATTAGTCTCAACTAACCTGGAACTCTGGAACCTCTCAGACACTAAGCCACCAACCAGGCAGCATACACCAGATGATAAGAGGCCCCTAACACATGTACAGCAGAGGACTGCCAGGTCTGGACTCAGTCAGAGAAGGTGCACCTAACCTTTGAGAGACTTGGGACTCCAGTGAGTGGGGAGGTCTAGTGGGGTGGGAGTGTCAGGGTTGGGAAATCCTCTTGGAGATGAGGGGAGGAGGTGTGGGATGTGAGAAAGTTGGAGGGTGAACCAGAAGGGGAATAAAGTCTGAAGTATAAAAAAAGATAAAAGAAATTTTATATATATATATAAATTATATATATATAAATTATATATATATATATATATATATATATATATATATATATATATATTTGTTTTTTGTTTTTTTTTTCTTACACTGGTCTTTAGCAATCTGGTTGTCCCTGGTGGTAGCTAGACATTACTGATGCTAACAGGACTCTCCAGGGAGTCAGGCAGAGCTTTGACTTGACAATGTAGCATAAGAGAAAGCTTTTGTTAGCTGTGCCTTGGGTGGACTTAGCAAGCTCTGGATAGGCAGGTTAGGGTCTAACCTAAGAGTTCCTGGGGCCCAACAGGTCTGAATACTGTGGCTCAGCTGGTCTCCTCAGGGGGAATGTGATAGGGCTTGAGGGAAGGGGAGTAAAGCTTCTGCTCATCACTGTTGGCTGTGCCCAGAATGGACATGGGCACTATTTTAAAATATGGTAATTATACCTTTGTAATGTCTGAGAAAGATAAATACCTGAATTATAATAATTGAGTCAAAATTAGTAATAATTGATATGAAGAAGATGCTATTTGAGAAGACTTCCTAAAAAGATAATTTTAGAGACAGAGTTACTCTATAAAATTCAAATCTCTTTGCGCAGATGGCATATATTAAAGAATCCCAATTTCTCTAGATGACTGTCATCATTCTTGGAGATATTATGATGAGCCGAAAAATGTAGAAATATAATGAAATAGCATCACCAATTTCATAAGAAAAGGTTGTGAATTTTCCTAAATTGTAGTATGCAATATAAATTAAGGGGAGATAAGGTAAACCACTAGGGTATTCACTATTTAAATTATAACCTTGTCATCTGAAATACTTTTATGAAAGCATAACAGAAGTTAAAGTGTTTCATAGATGAGACTTGGAGTGCCAAGCATAATATGATGCATGATTATTTCCTATGATGAACTTTAAAACATAATTTAAAATTATATATTTTTAATGTGTACATATCAATGAAGTAGAACATACACCTTTGAAAGCATTACCAAAAATCAAGATGATAATGTAAATCCATTATCTATACATGTTTTCTTGTGTCTTCAAGTTATGCAACAAGAATACTTTATTTGAAATATATTTTCTTCAATTTATAAATGATTAATACAATATTGACTTACAATGTGTGACATATCTCTTGAATGTATTTATCTTATGACCAAATGCATACCAATTAAATAATTTCTTATTCTATCTCCATCCATGCTAATCACCATTCTGTTTTCTGTGCCTATAAATTTGCAATTTTTTGGTAGTTCATATGAGGGAAAGGATGTACCAGATGTTGTGTCTGACTTATTTACATTGATAAATCCTTTGAGCACCATGAATGTTGCTACTAGTACTAGTGTTTTCTTTTTTTAAAAGGGTGATTGATCCTTACTTGAGTAGATGGACATTTGAATTGCTTCTGTAGCTTGGTGATAGTGAATGACTGTGGAAGCTGAGTTATTTCCTTGAGATCTAGATCTTAATTTTTTAAATCAAAAGTTGTATATTTATGTCCTACAGAAGTTTCACTATAATGTATAAGCAACCTCCATTCTATTTTTCACTGGAGCTTCAGAATTCATATCATTAATATTAACAAGATTTTTGATTTCTTTACACATTAATGTCTAATGATTGCATCTGAGGCAAACTAGCAAAGTAAAGAATTTGAAGTCCAACTCCCCAATATGAGTTCTTCTGTATATTCAACTGATAGACTTTCTTTGATGTATTTCATCATGGCAGGTTCCATCGTGGAAGGTGTACATATAGAATCAAGCGAGAAGACTCAATCCTATAATAAATTATTCTCATAATAACCACATTGATATCTTCATGGTAGTTCTCCCGAGGATGTAAAATCTCCCACTCAGTCTCATTTTGGAAAGATTCCTCCATCCCCTATATCCCACTGAGAACCACATGTCCCATACAGGAGCCTTTGAGAAGCAAGCCCCATCTAAAATACACCACTTCACAGTTTCGTTCACATTCATTGTCTTCTTGCCAAATATGCATCTATTCCTCCTCACAGATGTAATGTCATGTATCTTTATGGTTTGGTCTGCATTCAGGGTTGAACCTGCTGACTTATACCTGTTGACGATTTATATGTTTTTTCAGAGAAATTATTATCCATTTTTTAATTTTTTATTGAGTTTTAGAGCCCCTTACCTATTTTGAATCTTAGTCGTTTATCAGTTGTATTTTTTTCTAATAATTTCTTCCAACTCACTGATTTCAATATCACTTTATTGATGAAGATATCTTCCTCTCATGAAGTTTTATTTTTATGAAGTCATACGTATCTGAATTATATTTGTTATTTGTGCTTTCCCTGCAAAATTATTGCTATCCTAAGAACATGGAGTATTTCCTAACTTTCCTTCTGCTTTTTCTATAGCCTAATAGAGCATATTAATTAAATGAGGACACATATCACATGAGTAATTCCATAAATATAGAAAAACATTTGACACAATTCAGCTCCCCACAAAAAATACTTCAATATCAGTTTATTTCAAAACAGTAAAGACTGTCAATAAAGCATAGTCAGCACAATCTTCTATGGAGAATAAAATTATGTTTTCATTAAGATTATAGATAAGGCAACTATACCCATTCTTTCCATGTCTAACATTTCTCAATTAGACAAATGGAAAAAAGTCTTTAAATTATAATGAGAAGAATAAAAGTATCTATTTTCAGATAGCATGATTTTATATGTGAACCTCTTAGATTACATAAAAGGTTAAAAATAAGTATATTACTTTGTATAAACATATGTTTATACAAAATAAAATATAAGAATATTTTAGGGCTGAACAGACAGTTCAGCAGTTAAGAGCACTGACTGCTCTTCCAGAGTTCCTGAGTTCAATTCCCAGCAACCACATGGTGGCTTACCACCATCTGTAATGTAATCTAATGCCCTCTTCTGGCGTGTCTGAAGAGAGTATCATTGTACTTGAATATATAAAATAAATAAAAAAATCTTTTAAAAACTAAATTAAAAATTAAAAATATTTTAATTTCTTTCTACTGTCAATCATATATAAAGAAATTTGAAAAACATAATTTCACATTTACAATAACATCTCCCAGAAAAAAAACACAGGAATTTGTGGAACAAACACTTTAGGCCACTGAATGAAGATGCTTCAGGAGCCATGAATGATAGTAAAGGTATCCTTGGTCATTGCTTAAATGACCTTAAACACTTACAGTGATATACAGTTTAATGTTATTTCTGTCAACATGCAAAAGGTTTTCATATATATATATATATATATGTATATGAATGTATGTATATAATAAAAATTCACACAGGACAAAATAGTCTCTGAATACACAAAGCAATTAGAAGACTTATCACACTTCTTGATTTCAAACATATAACGAATTACTAACTTCATGAGAGTAGAGTATAAAGCAATGGTAAAGAGCTGATATTGCCAGAGGTCTTCCCATTTCAGGGTATTCCATAGACATTTTTAACAATAATTTTGAACATACACATTAGGAAAGGATTGAATTTTTAGCAGATAGTAGCATTGGGTAAGCTGGATCTTGACAAAACAGAATAAAGCTAGACCTCATAGTGACACTGTGAACAATCAATGCACAATGCAGAGTGGATTAAAGACTTCAGCATCAGCTCAGGTAGTCATTATTATACAGTTGAAAAGCAAAGGGAGAAACAACAGTTTTGAGTGTGAGTGTGTGCGTGTGTATTGGTGGAAATAAGCCTTGATCTTTGGGCAACAAATAAGCATTCTACCAATGAGCAATATATTTACCTCATGGTAGCTTTTTTTATCTTTAGAAATTCTTGTAAGTCGATTTCATTTTTGAAAAATCAATAATTCCTGGAGGTATAATGAAAAATGAAAGAGACAATCCTTAAATTATCAGCTTCATGGAATTTCCTGAATATGAGAAGATGGTACAGGGCAATCAGGCTTACACGTGCAATAATACTTTGACTAATATGTTCAAATCCATAATTTTGAAGCATATATTTTGTATGTCTCCCAGATGGTCGGACAGAACAAGAGTGTGACACAAATAGCAAAAACAAACCAAAGAAGACAGGAAAGACCATGAAGCATCAACCCTACACAAGAACTACACTCAACTAAAGAAAATTGAAAGTGGGAGGTGTAGTCTTCCCCTGAAAAGAGCACACCAATTGGTTAACCAAACCCAAATTGTCAGTCTTGTGTGTGTATATATATATATATATATATATATATATATATATATATATATATATATATATTCATATATATATTCATATATATATTCATATATATATATGCAACATTATACAGTAAAAGTTATATTTAGGAACATATATGTATATACACATATATGTAACAGAAATTGAAAATGGAGAGAGTTAATTTTAATGAAAGCGTGAATGGTTTTATGGGAGTGTTTGGAGGGAGGAAAGGGAAAAGAGAAAAGATCTATATATTTGTATTATTATTTTAAAAATAGGAGAAATAATAATAAAAAAGACACTTACTAAGCCTGGATGGAACTGGTGAGAGGATATTCTATTGAATTCTCTTAAATAACAATTAACTCAGATGCAGTTTTATATAGATGATACTACATTACACTTAAATTAGTTATTGAACCTCTATTCCATTATTGAACAAATACTAATAGAAGTGTCTGACAACTCCAAAAGAGGAGAGAACATTTTATTTTTGATACATTAAGAATATGCTATGTTGGACTGCATTATCTATATTATAACCTTGCTGTTGTCGAAAATATAAAGTAGGCATTGTGTAAGAAGTTTTTAAAGCTATGAGGATAATAAGATAGAGTCAATAATTTTGAATATTATAAACAGCTTTTGGTGTTTAAGTAATAAAAATTGATTTCTTACTTATTATTTATAATGAGAGTATTATGGGACCAATTAATGATAAACAAGAAGTAGACATACTGATAACTTTTTTGTGCCACAAATCACATATGAAAGTCCTCCTGGCTAAAATACCAGTTGTGATAGAACTTCACTCAGTCTCAGCCCTAAGAAGTCAATGGTTGAGACTACCTGTCCCATGCTACCTCTTGTTTCTCACAACATTTGAACATGTTATCATATGAATTGAATTTCAAATAAAGATTAAAATACAATTATGAATACCCAACACACCAATAAAGGTATTCAGCATATATATTACTTAAATAGTTTTTGTTGTTGTTCCTTTGATTTTTGAATCAGAATTTCATTTTAGCCAGGGCTACCCTAAAAGTTGCTTTGTAGATCATGATGGCCTCGTACTCAATAAATATCTGCCTGCTTCTGCCTAACAAGTGTTGGGAATAAAGGCATGTGCCACTATGCCTGGCTTAAATACCGTGATCATATAAGAAAACTAAAATAAAAACAAACAAAAAACATGTCTGAGACCCAGCAAATCTCATGGCCAGCAAGGAGACAATCCACAGGAGGTAAAGAATGAAATTCAGTCAGCACTGATTTTGCACGCTCTGAGTCAAAGCTTTCAGAGTTTATACTTCCGATTCATTTAAGTATTGTAAACCTTTGGGGGGGGGGAGATTTCCAAGTGCCAACTATCACAACGAAACTTTAGCCATAGCTAAACTCCATAGCAATGAGTTCTACTAACTGAGAGAGCTCGGGGCAAGGGCCGAAGGAGGGTTTGTAATAATCATGAGGATAGTCTCTATTGGTGAAGGATGCAAAGTACATGGGACCTCTTTCATAAGGATGATTCTAGCCACTGAGAGGCAAAGTTTGGGAAAAGAGCCTACACAGGATGTTGTCCAGGATGTTGGGGGATTCAAGAAGACTGGCTTCACAGAACAACAGAACGACCACTGGCTTGTCGGACAACATTGACTCCAGCCTTCCAGCGATGAGCTAGCTGTCAGTCATTACCTTCTCTTGAAGAAAATAGGCTCATATGTATGACAAGCCTGGTTTCTTTAAGCTGTGCCCCCCCCTCTCTCTCTGTTTATTTATTTATTTCTTTATTACACTCCAGATTTTATTCCCACCCCTGTCCACCCTCTGACTGTTCCACATACCATATCTCCTCCCCACCCCCTGTCTCCATGAGGATGTCCCCACCCTCCACCCCACCTGACCTCTAAACTCCTGGGGCCTCCAGTCTCTCAAGGGTTAGGTGCATCATCTCTGATTAAACACAGATCTGACAGTCCTCTGCTGTATTTGTGTTGGGGGGCCTCATATCAGCTGGTGTATGCTGCCTGGTTGGTGGTCCAGTGTATGAGAGATCTCAGGAGTCCAGGTTAATTGAGACTGCTGGTTCTCCTACAGGATCACCCTCTTCCTGAGCTTCTTCCAGCCTTTCCCTAATTCAACCACAGGGGTCACCTGCCTATTTCCATTGGTTGGGTGCAAATATCCACATCTGACTCTTTCAGCTGCCTGTTGGGTCTTCCAGAGCTCAGTCATGCTAGGTCCCTTTTTGTGAGCGCTTCATAGCCTCAGTAATAGTGTCAGGCCTTGGGGCCTCCCCTTGAGCTGGATCCCACTTTGACCTGTTGCTGGACCTCCTTTTACTCAGGCTCTTCTCCATTATTTTCCCTGCAAGTTCTTTCAGACAGGAACAATCATGGGTTACAGGTTTTTTGTTTTGTTTTGGTTTGGTTTGGTTTTTTTTTTGGTTTTTCGAGACAGGGTTTCTCTGTGTAGCCCTGGCTGCCCTGGAACTCACTCTGTAGATCAGGCTGGCCTCGAACTCAGAAATCCGCCTGTCTCTGCCTCCCAAGTGCTGGGATCAAAGGCATGTGCCACCACTGCCCGGCTGGGTTATAGTTTTTGACTGTGAGATGGCAACCCCATCCCTCACTTAATGCCCTGTCTTTCTGCTGGTGGTGGAGTCAATACAAATTCCCTATCCCCACTGTAGAGCATTTCATCTAAGGTCCCTTCCTTTGAGTCTTGAGGGCTTTTCACCTCCCAGATCTCTGGTGCATTTTGGAGGGTCCCCAAAGCAAACAAACAAACAAAAACAATGAAACATAGCAAAATAATGTAAAAAAAAACAAAAACAAAAACAAGCATAAGCTGGGATGACCATAATACACAAACTGTTCCATCGTAGTACTCCAAAATGTAGAGATTAGTTCTGTTACTCATTAGCTGAAGAAAATGTTGTTTGACAGTTTTGAGGACAAAACAAATTTGGATAAAAGAATTTCCTGCACAGAGGGTGAAAAATTGAATTGTAACAATTCTGTAGAGCAAGTAGCACCTAGTAATCTTGTGAATGTTTCATGCAGCGAGGCAGCTTCTCTGCTGTGTACATGTTAGACAATACCTCACATCTGTAAATGAATACATGCACCAAGCTTGTTAGCTGTCAACAAAATGGCTGAACTTAATGAAGCATTTTTATACCATAATGTAATAATAAGCTAGATCCATTAGCTATTAACAAGTAAATACTGAAAACAGTGATGTTAGTAAAATAGTTCCCTCGAGACTTCATGAACATAATTATTAAACATAAAAATATGTACGACTTTTAGTGTGTGTGTACGTGGGAAATAAATGAACCCTTGAGCAGGAAGGATGAGCTATAGAAAATGGATAGAATAGTAATAATAGTAGTAAGGTTATCTTTTGCCTTATAGAAGCTTTTCAGTTTCATGAGGTCCCATTTATCAATTATTGCTCTTAGAGTCTGACCCATTGGTGTCCTGTTCAGGAAATTTCCCTCTGTGCCCATGAGTTCAAGGCTCTTTCCCACTTTCTCTTCTTTTAGATTTAATGTATCAGGCTTTATGTTGAGGTCCTTGATCTACTTGGACTTGAGTTTTGTGCAATATGGATCTATTTTCATTCTTCTACATACAGACAGCCAGTTAGAGCAGTACCATTTATTGCAGATGCTTTCTTTTTTCCATTGTGTGGGTTTTTTGTTTGTTTGTTTGGTTGGTTTTTTTTTTTTGGCTTCTTTGTCAAAGATTAAGTATCCATAAGTATGTGGGTTTCTTTCTGCGTCTTCGATTTTATTCCATTGATCGACCTGTCTGTCTTTGTACCAATGCCATGCTGTCTTTATAACTATTGCTTTGTAGTACAGTTTGAGATCAGGGATGATGATATCCCCAGAAGATCTTCTATTGTTGAGAATTGTTTTGGCTATCCTGGATTTTTTCGTAGAATGAATGGAAATAAGCAGCCTTGGGGAGTGGGAAGTGGGGACCATCTAGAAAGTACTAGAGACCGGGGAGGTGAGAGACTCTCAGGACTCAAGGGAGGTGACCTTACCCAAAATGCTCAGCAATGTGGAGAGGGAACTCGAAGAGTCCACCTCCAGTAGATAGACAGGGCCTCAAATGGAGGGATGGGATTACTAAGCCACAGTCAAATTTTTGATACAGAATTATTCCCATCTAAAAGAACTGCAGGAACCAAAATAGAGAAGAGACCACAGGCAGGAGCCTATCATGGCTGTCCTCTGAGAGGCTCTATCAACCAGCAGCGGACTTGAGACAAATACAGATACCTACACCCAGCAATTGGACTGAAGTCGGGGACATCACAGTTGAATTAGGAGAAGCATTGAAGAAGCTGAAGGGGAGGCGACCCCATAAAAAGGCCAGCAGTCTCAACTAAACCAGACCCCAGGGAACTCCCAGAGACTGAGCCACCAACCAGGCAGTATACATAGGTTGGTCCAAGGTCCCATGAGCACATACAGCAGAGGACTGCCTGACCTAGCCCAAGTGGGAGAAGATGCACATAATCCTTGAGAGACTTGAGGCCCCAGAGAAGGAGGAGGCCTGGTGGTGGTGGGAGCACCCTCTGGGAGTCAAGGGGAGGAGAAATGGGATGAGGAATTGTGGAAGGGGGGACCAA
The DNA here is from genome assembly GCA_028551405.1 of Uromys caudimaculatus. NCBI lineage: Eukaryota > Metazoa > Chordata > Mammalia > Rodentia > Muridae > Uromys > Uromys caudimaculatus. Next base: position 87,695,681 of record CM052701.1, read on the forward strand.
GAGGGGCAAAGACTGGAATGTAAGTAAATAAAATAATTTTTAAAAAAAAAATAGAGTTTGCAGCAAATAGTGAAAAAAGGTACAAAGAGAAAAATATAGAACAATGAGTACAGGTTTGCAGTTTTTCTAGATGAATAATTTCTGGCTAACTCCTCATCAACAGTATGAATGAATTTATACAGTGTAATTAACATGATTACATTTTATTCTGTGTTTCATTACAATAAAAAAATCACATAAAATATACAAGTATGTAGAATACATTAAAGAATCCACAGATTATAAAAGGTGAGATTTAGTATTCCTCCGATATCATTTATTGTTTTTTATTCTTATGTTTGAAAACAATAGCAAAGAGAAGGTGATAGACTTTTCAAAGAAGCACAAATGGATAGTGGGCCATAAATTGAGTACAAGATCAAATTTTCACTTTGCCCAACCTTCATTATATCTGATTAAGATGGTACTGCTTCTTGTTAGTATCTTTTTCAGTTCAAAACAAGCAGCCAGTATGTAGTTATCTATCTTAACTAGTATATATTTGCTGTATAAATTAAAACTAATTTAATTTTAAGTTGCTTATGCAGAAAAAGTTTGAAATTTTTATTGTCCTGTCTACTTTTCAGTGTAACAAAAAAAGCAGTTGTTTTTGCTGTAGCCACTTTGAACAATAAATCTGTCCTTTTTGGATGTATTTGTTGTGAGTTAATTATTTCTATTCCTTTGGCATAATTCATAGGAAAGCAAGTTTGATTGTGTCAGGTGTTTATATAGCAAAGCTCATATCTTTCATGCTTGCTGAACTGAAAAGAATAATTGAAATACATCAATTTAAATTGTGCTGCCAAGAAATAAGAAAGGTAAATATTTTCTTATGAAAGAAGATATCCCAATAAATCACAAAATAAAGAATGCTGAATTCTTCTAGATCATATTGGATGTATATATTCAGTAATAGTTCTTTTTAATGAATACAAGTCCTTGAATTTGGAGTAACTGGTGAGTTGAGTAAAGGAAATTCTAAGATTTTATAGCACATGTGTCATATGTGTGTGTGTGTGTGTGTGTGTGTGTGTGTGTATAATTTCAATTTTCAGATTTATTCTTATTAATTTTAAATTTAATTAATTCTTTAGGAATTTCATGCAATATATTTTGATCATATTCATCCCATGTTCCTGTCCCAGCTTCTTTTCATTGTACACCTACCTGCCTACCTAACTCTTCATTCATAATCCCTTCTCTCCTGCACCCCTATGTAATCCATTTAGTCCAATATGTGCTACACATATATTATGTGTGTGAGGTGTTTCAGTGAAGATTGGTCAATATATTTCATTGATGTAAATGATTCTCCTTATCAGAGCAGCCATCATTAACCAATAAATTCTTGGCTAAGAATAGAGAGCCTCAAGAATCCTTTCCTATCTCGGCTGACATTTTTAACTGACTTATTTTGTGCAGATAGTGTGTAGTTAACTGTGCCTACCATGAGTTCAGTAGCTCTGGCATGTTTAAGATCAGCAGTTCACACCACTCTTCCCCATTTTACAGCTCTTGTATTCCTTTCTCATTCCTCCATGATGCCTTCTGTACCCTAAGCAGGGTTTCAGGGAGGAAATACATCCTTCATCTATGTATGAACAAGCACAGTGGCTTATTTTATACACACTGAATGGTATTACATCTCTGTATTCACCTACTTCACATAACAATAAAAAGCTTCTCTGACCAAGACTGGTAACAATATTGGCAGAGAAGTGATGTTAAACACCATTTTAATACAGTTCTTCTTGATGTATTTGGATTTCTTATAATATTTTCACATTTAAATTTATATTTTATATTTAATATTTTATGAAACATGCCTGTCTATATCTTATAATTTTACATAATATTAGTTTTGGATAAAATTAATATAGCTACCTGGTTTCTTTAGTAGTACTACCTTTATGTATGTATTGTATACTTTTATATTAAATGTTTTCTTTAGTGTTTTATGTGTCATTAATAGTATATATGTGTCTTATCACTGTGGATTTTATTCCTTTCTTTGAAAGACTTGGTTTTGTGTTTCATTATTGTTAGACATGTGGATGTGGATTTAATTCCTGTCCAAGTGTTCACACTGAGATTTATCTTAACCTTTTGAGTTTGTATGTATCTCTTTTTTTACCTTGATTTTCTTTTTTGGTGTCTTTTTTTTTTTTTTTTAGTTTTGTTTTGGAACTTTTTTGAATTGATTTGTCTCCATTTCATTATGTTTAATGTTGTACTTGTAGTAAAATTTTGCTATAGCAATTTTGATATACAGTTAGCAAGATATTTCCTCACAATATTGAAAGAATAAAGTGATAATTTTAGGTCTGTTAATATTATTGTTTAGGATACAAAGTTTTGGGGGAAAGATCTTGACAATTACTTGGAAAATAACTAAGATGTATATACTAAAACTGATATGACTATATCCTATGTATTTCCAATTCTACTGTATTATTCAGTAGAAATACATACATGTATACAGTATGATATATAAAATATATAGCCATATCTTATTGTTTAAATAGCAACAACTATTGTGTATTTCAATATGCAAATATTCACTGATAAGAGACCGTATAAATTAACTGTGAGTTTCTTGAACTATGGAATGTCTTTCATGGATAAACAAAGTGGAAAGATAAATTACTGATCTGAGCAGGAATTCCCTCATTAATCAATAAGCAAACCCAGATAGAATGGAAGTCTAATTATACTGTCATAATTTCATCGGTGTTGTAGTGATAAAATATTCTGATGAAAATCAATTTAGCAAAGAGTTTATCTAGTTTATGATTCTTGCTTATAGTCAATTATTATGGTGAAATCATAGTGGTATGAACTTGAAACACATCCAAAAGTAAAAACAAACAAACAATCACATGCTTAGTACTCAGATCTCTTTCTCTACTCTTATACAGTTCAGGGCCACAACCCAAGAAATAGAACCAACACAGCATGGCCCGGGACTTCATTCCTCACTTAACCCAACAAAGAGAAAAAATTATCACAAGAATGCCCAGATAATAACCGCCGCTAATAAGTCTTCCATTCAGCTTTGCTTTGCGGTGATTCTATTTTGTAGCCAGTTTACAATTAAAACTGACCATCACACATATACATGTATTCCAGCTAACAATAGGATATATGTGAAAATACAACAAATATATGGATAAAAAGAAGTAAAATCATAAAATCAAATATTGTAGTGATTAGTTCAGAAGAGATGGGAGAGAAGGGGACATTAGGTGGCAAAGTGATAACTGTGATAAAACACACATAAGTGGTGTTTATCATGTCCTCTACCCTCTGTTTTACCTGTCTCCCTTTAACTTCGCATGTGTTTGTGTGTTTTTTCACGTGCTAATTAGGGATGACTCTTCATGAATGTTCAATTGTATGATGGTAAGGAAACCACATTTAGAATTTTAGTTTTTCCACAAACCTGCACTAATTGCTTTCACATTCTTTGACATATTGGGCAAAATCAGTCAATTACATGATCACAAGGGTAAAGCAAACATATTCTACGTTCTTCTGTTTGCCAATCAAAGGTTGGAAGCAGTGTAGAAAGTTAATCAAATTAAGGTCTTTTTACTTTATAATGTGCTTATCAGGACACAATACCAGCATAAATAAAAACTCTGTTCTATAAAAATAATAATGTATTACCGTCTACATAGAGAAATACAGAAAAAAATTATGAAGATAAAAGATTAATTAGAGTGGTTTATTTCAAAGACTGTCCTCAAAATTGCAAATAGTATGTCTCTTGTACGGTCTTTGAGAAGAAAATTAGGTTAGAACTCATTACATGTTGGGTATTGTCCTGATTTTAATAGAATAGGAATTCAGGGCAGATTTCTACTCTTATTCCAGTATCAATGTATTTTTTTTCACTTGATATTGTGGATGTCATTATCCCAAAAATCTAGTTACTCTTTCAATATTAATTAGTATTTTACCACTTTTAAAGCATTATGTCTCATGAATGCAAAGCAACATTACCATCCACCTCGTAACAGCAATATCAAAGTTATAACTTTTGAATACTTGTGACAGTAATAAACCATGGTAATAGAAATGTGAAACTTTCTTACAAAAATATGTTTCTTTGGAAAATTCAAGTAAACAACCATATCGCCAAATAAAACTCTAAAATGACATTTAAGTCAGTTCTACTAGAATACCTCTCCTCTCCTACCGATGGTAACTCTAGGTTTAAGTGGACAGTTTGTCATTTAAAATTGAAGGTGACAGTTCACAAAGTCAATTACACCCACTGCCTTTTTAAAAGGTACAGTTTCCCTGGTTAATTGATTTATAGGATGTAAAGCGCTTGAAAACAATAAATACTTATAACATTTATAATGCAACAAGATTTTAATGGGCCCCTTTTATGTCATATTAAAGCTGCCCTCCCAAATAGCAAGGGCAGAGGGGGATATTTTTCCTCTTCTTCCATACTTGAAAATATTATTCTGAATACAATGCTAAGTATAAATCTTATCCCAATTTTGCAATGTAATTATGTTGACATGTATTAAGTTATCAAATTAGCCTCTTAGATGTACCCTTTTTCATTGACAGTTTTCCGGAAAAAAATTACAAAGAGAATAATGAACATTGATGCATTTTATATGTGAATACATATTTGAGGGTATTCTAAATTTATTTGCATGAATTATGAGGTGCTGGAGGAAGAGAAGATCAGGACAGGACAGAAGGTGAAGGATTTTCCAGTTTAAGGATCACATTTCTGTTCTAAATCAGTTGAAAAAAAATCAAGGATTAGAGAATAATGCTCAGAATCACCTTTCAGGGTTTCTTAAATATAGAAATGAGAAATGAACATTTTCTTTTTAAAATGGCATGTAAATTATAAGTTTTAGCACAGGTGGCAATTTTCATCTCTTCTAAAATCTCAAGATTATTTTAATAAAAATTTGTAAATGCGTATCAAATATACCTACCTACAGTTATTTTAAACCCTAAATCCAGTGAATATCTTTTAACATAGAAGAAGAAAGGAAATAAAGTAATTTACAGATCTGGAACCAAACCATATTTTGTGGTAGTTCAGATAAGAGGAAAGTCAACTTAAAAAATAAGATTCGTGTTTCTGGCATTAATACACCATCAGTTTCATAAAGTCTTGTCACCATGCATATAGAAGGCTCAATGTATCAATGAAGTATATGCTGGGTGAGTAGTAGAGCTCTGATCTCCAGAACCTACTTAAGGTTGGGTCCAGTAGCCTAAGCCCAACACTCCTAAAGTGCGATGGGAAGCAGACAGGAATCAACTCCTCCCCCAAAGCTCATAGGCATAGACAGTATTGCTAAAAAGACCCTGTCTCAAAGTGGAAGGTAATGACAGAACAGTAGAGGTTGCCCTTTCACATCCACATGTGTTCACTGTCATACTCTGGTTCCCACCCCCATGAACACATAAACACGCACATACATGAAATGTGGACACATAGTGGACATATACATACCATAAAGATGAAAAAACTAATAAAATAAAAATGAAAACAAAACAAACTGTGCTGGATTTATGTTAGAATTTCAGTATGATGTTGAGCTTCAATCATGTCCTCCTTGAAGAACTGGTGTGAACCCCTTGTACCCTTGTGCAATTTGGTAGTAGATCTTCCCATGAGGTTGCGGGACTGAGGTCCATATGTCTTGGTTTCTGTGGCTGGATGATTCAGCTTCTGCAGGTTCAGGTTTCCTTTATTACTTACTTACGCTTAGTCCCTTCCTTCAAATTAAAATTATCTATCATAGGCGTATAGTAGATTCATACTATAACCCTCTCTGTTCCCCATTTCTGCCTCATCTCCCTTCCTCCTATACTGGCTATGATATTGATATTAACACTCATTAACAATTGTTTTCTGAGACCAGTTGAATATGTATTTCATAGGTCTCTTGACTCTTAGAATCATCTCAACATAAAAATAGCTTAAAATTTCATCTTACAAAGATATTTTGTTCACTTTATTATATGGCCTAAATTCAGCAATGTTCAGATTATTTAGGTATTATATAAATGAGAACACAATATTTTATATATTGCCTTCAATGTTGCAGTAAAAAACTGAATTTATTCATGAATTATTTATAATGTATTCAAATAATAAATGATTTGAAGACAAGTATTATTTTAAAAATTAAAGTTCATAGAGAAAAGCTTTAATTTTGTCTTGCTATGATTTAAAAAAATAGTTTAATGGAAGTAAATGACTTAGGATATCAATACATGTGATTTTGTCTTTCATTTACCACACTGTCTGGGCAATCTCACCTTATTTTACTAGTACTTCCGTTTTTCCATACATGGCTTAGAATCACCAACTCATAGATTTCTATTTTGGACTAATAACTCAGCATTCTGTTTTCTAATACACATCCGCATTCAAGTACTCCACAAATAGAGCGTAATTATTGTCTTGAGCCCTGTTTTTATATACAGTTCGATCTATCCTCTTCCTCATTGCCTAATCTAAACATTTAAAAGAATAACACGAGTTTTAACTTAGATTGGCTTTCTCAGCACAATATTTAAAGTTTCACATTTCTCCAGCAGTGCACCAAAAAAAGCCATCGTAGGAATTACCATCACAAGGAGAAGATATGAACCATGGTAACCGATGCCCATGGCTCCAGCCGTACATGTAGCTGAGGATGGCCTTGTCAGGCATCAATGAGAGGAGAGGCTCTTGGTCCTATGAAGGCTCAATGGATGCCCCAGTGTAGAGGAATTCGAGGGCAGAGAGGCAGGAGTGTGTGCGTGGGTGGACGAATACCTTCATAGAAGCAGGGGGAGGGAGGAAAAGGTAGGGAACTCGGGGGGCGACCGGAAAGGGGATAACATTTGAAATGTAAATAAAGAAAATATCCAATAAAAATTAAAATAAAAAAAATAAGAGTTCTAAAGTAGACATATGGGAGCAAAGCACAGCTGGAGGCTCTAAAGAGAGGACATGGAGCTTACTTGATAAAGTCAAACTTAGGCTTCGGTTAAAACAGCCTGTAACGTGTGTGTGTGTGTGTGTGTGTGTGTGTGTGTGTGTGTGTGTGTGTGTGTGTGTGTGTGTGTATGTGTGTGTGTGTGTGTGTGTGTGTGTGTAGGGGGTCTAGGGGATGTGTGCACGTGTGTGTATGCATGCACACGAGTGTGTATGCGTACTGTTGCTTTTCTTAAATCAATGAAGTTAAATATTGATTATTTTTCCAATCAATCACAGTTATTAAATATCGTATATATTTAATGTGAATAGTAAAAATAATAAAAATATGAAATATCTTCAAATTCTGGATTACCTCTCTGTCGGCTCAGCCTTCCTATTCTTCCTTTTGCTGCCGTGTCTCCTGGCTAGCCGCTTCGCACTGCATTGCACTGTTTTCTAAAGGGAAAACACCAAACACAGGTATTTCCTGTCAGTGAAGACTTTCCCTTCTGGTTTGTATTTTCACTCACTCTGAATTCACTCAGCAAAATTAAACTGCACTGTCCTTCTTGTATTCCCAAGGTCATGATTTTGCAAAAGCAGTTGTCTGTTTCTGGTGTCGTCATATGCCCCTGCATGTTTGCCTCCTCAATCAAAGTTTTCTGGAGTTCTCTTCTTGTCCTCAGCTACTCATACACTATTGCATCTCTGCTGACTTGTACTTCACATATTCTCCCATTATAGTACCTGCTTCTATGTCTGTATGATGGTTTATAGTACCTGCTTCTATGTCTGTATGATGGTTGCAAACACAAGGCATTTTACTCAACCCTTTGCATCATCTGGCACCTAATGGACGACTTAAAATAAATTGAATGCATTAATCAACTACATAAGGGACTAACTTTCTAATAAAATAACTTCTACTAGATTCTAATGAATCATGAAATTAAAATCAAATGCTTATTTGGATAAAGAGGATTTCTGAGAGATTAAGATATGAGGCAGATTTGACTTTACAATATTTAATAAGAAGCAGTGTGTGACAACAGACAAAATCCCTCGATTTGAAAGAAGAAGAAAAAAATGAATTCAAGGCTAAGATTCCCCACCTTACTGCAGTTCTGACCTTGGGCAATCTTATAATCTTCTCTAAGTATTAATTTCCTAAATGGTGAAAAGGAAAATTTCCCTTCTCTGCTTACAATAGGATGCCTACGTTAGAAAGAGATAGGGTGAAGCCAGCCAGCATTCGGAAGAGATTTATACAAATGTCAGACGTTAATAAATTATGAATGTGGAAATTTAATATAGAGTAAAATGTATCAAACAAAGAAATAGCCTGACATCTCAGATTTCTTATGGGGAAAAAAAGCTGTGAAATGTGGTTATCAAATACACGAGGATGGGAAAGAATGGGCAAGTTTTTAATTAGATGGTGATAAAATTATCCCTTGCATAATTCTGGAGACAGAAAAAGAGCTCTTTACCATTTGGTGAACTCTTACTTTACATAAATTTTGGGAATATAACTATTTAAAATATTGAAAGAACTTGTCCAGTGTTCATTATTCCATTGGTGCAGAATTTTTTTATCTATAAACTATGTTTGTTATTTAAAACTGGTGACTTACTTGCCATGGCCACACTTTAAACTTAAATCTATGCCTAATTACTTTTAAAAATAGATTTTTCTTATTGATTCATTTTTACACTGTGATTTTATCACATTTAACCCATCTCCCACCAACACCTCTTGGTCTCCCACTTTGATGTACCTCACTCAATTTCATGTTGTCTTCTTTTATTAAAAACCCATTGAGTTTGGTAAAACTGCCCCAATACTCATGGGTACACAGTTATCTAAAGGAGCATAAGCATAGCACTGAGTGGCCACACCCCTGATGGGAAATGACCCCCCCCCCCACAGTAGCCATCAACTGCCTTCAATAGTTCTTCAGCTAGGGATTGGAGCTCACAAACCCCTCTCCCATCTATCCTGGTACCTTGACTGGTTTAAAGCTGTACAGGTCTTAGGCAGGTACTTAGAGCTGTTTTTAGTTCATTAGTCATATCTGGAACAAACTGTTTCAAAGCAGCCCTCCTGTAACTTGTCTTTTACAGTATTCTTTCAATCTCCCCCTCATAGTTTCTTGAACCTTGACAGGAGCAGTTGTGATATAGATATTATACATAGGTATAAGCACCCAACAGTCCTTTGTTTCTGCAGTTTAAGCAATTGTGAGTCTATGTTAATTAACCACAGTCCATGATAAAATATGTTTCTCTGATAAAGTTTGAGAGTTAAACTAATCTGTAAATAAAATACAGGCTTTACAAGACAGATAAACTCCAACACTACTGAGTAACCGAAAAAGTTACTTATTCTGTGAATAAGTTTCAAAACAAAGTCTCTCCTTGGAGCATCCAATCCATAAATGTTTATTTTTGTGCTAGACAATGTTATTACATATAAACATTTAATAAGCACATTTACTATAATGGACTTGAACCTAAGAACTGTATAGTAAGAAATAAGAAGAGACAAAGGGTTCAAGAATATAATTCAAGAATATAATATGGTATGTTTACATATTTGGTCAATAAATTGACATTAAAATTAAGCTAAGAAGCATCAACATTTTATTTTTATTCATTATTTACTCCCCACTCCTAGAACTATATATTCCACAAAAATCACTGGGTACTATTTCTAGAAACATTGTCTCCTAAAAAAAATTGTTCTTCTTTAATGGTATTTATGAATTATTAGTGATGTTATTTATTATGTAGCACATTTTTGACCTGATAAATATGACTGATCATCTAAACGGTTTTAGGCATTTTCAATTTCCAGTTTGAAATGAAACAGAAGAGGAAGCTATATTTTTATCAGTAGTAAAATTAGGTGAATAAAACTAACTTAAATAAAGTAACAAGTCACCATTTAACTTGAGGATCAAATGCCTCTTTTATACATGCCTGATATATATAGTGAATTAGAAGACAGAGCTCATGTTTGTGCTTAATTCATTTTAATTACAACTTTTGACAAAAGTCTTCACATTAACAAATTTTAAACATCTCAAAAGAAAGTAAAATGTGAACTTCAAAGGGGCAAATTAAACAAGTAACAGAAACAAGCATAAAGACTATGAAAGTCTTAGTGATAAAACGTGGTTTGTCACTGTGAATTTCCAAAGCTTTTGAGTCCATTTATGAACAGTGTTTTTCAGGTGTTTGTGATTTATTTGGTTCCATGACAGATACCAGGGGCATAATAGTAATCATTGGGAAAACAAGTAGAATTGCCTTCGTTATTTTCTTAACTGCTCTTCCGGTTGTGCATCATCGGCTTTTATGGCTAGACCCTCATTCATCATCCCCCAGTAGACTTTGCTCAACTGATCATTAATTAGAATACGCTGTGTGCTGAGACATATGCAAGATTCCACAGAACATTAAGAAAGTGGAGGAGTACACAAAAACCAAACAACACTATACTTAATTTATTGAACTTTGTAGGGGAACAAGTTTACAGTCATTAAAGAATCACATAATCAATGTTCAATTACAGCAGCAACAAACACATGGATATAGCTACTAACTACAATCATATTTATAATTGGAATTTCACCAAGTTAGAAATGTTAGGTAAAGGATTTTTAAGGATGAGAAATTATAGTTGAGGTTGAAATCTGATGTGTGTTAGTTGCATAGAAAACAAGAATGGGTGGAATATAGGAAGATTCGTGTCCCGTGAGGGAACAGCAGCATCTTGCTTCCTGAGCCAGGAGCACTGTGCTGCATTTGACAAACTGAACAAAGTCATTGTCACTGCAGTCGATCAAACAAATATAACAATGCAAAGAGATTGCTGTGATAAATTTCTGTATATGCCTAGTAGATGGCCAGGTTTGCCACTCATCTATTTGTCCCCAGCTATTTGAAATCATTTTTGACCTCATAGTATTATGGATGTATTATGTCACAGTTTCAGTCCTGGGTAATAAGAGATCCTGGAGGCCACCATGGTTTGAGTATCAAGGGATAAAATAAAGTGTATTGACAATCTCATCTCCCCATCTAATATGCCACCCACAATATCAGTGTGCAGAAATATGTTCAGTAGTGCCAGTGTGCATTGGAATTAATAAAATCTTAGTGCAATATTATGAAAGCAGTACCCACAATTTTCCAGAAAGGAAACACATTTATTGAATGGTAGAAAGACTTTCTACCTGCTGATTTAAGGATGAGATGAGAAAGATAGCAAACCTAGCTCTCCAGGAAGGAATTTACACCTATGTCTTCGTATATGGCAAGGGTTCAGAATAGTTGACAGAATTCCATCTGTGCTTCACTACCAATGTTGGAAAATTTTATTTGTCCCTTGAATCTAATTCGTCTACACAAAGACCATTAGGTTCCTCTTATGTTTAACATTGATGTATTCTTTCTCATCAAACGTTAAAATGGAGAAGAAGCAAAGCCAATTTCTGGGCATGCATGTGCAACATCATCAACTAAATTAGCATGTCAATGATGCTGAATTCTTGTAGGCGTATAAGACCTGACGAGTCAAAAAAAATCAGCCAACTACATCTTTTTATGGCTTCCCATTAAACCTAATTTCCCACACTTTGGTTATGACTGCATGCTTTTAAATGTATGTCATTGGTGATTACAAATATCAGTAATAACATCCAATGTTAAAATTATATCCAGTGAAAGAATTAAGATTAGCGAAATCATGAAGAATGTAGAATTCTTTTGTAATCCTGTAAATGAGACCTGTGATTTGACTGTCTTTGTGAAGTATTTCCACCCATGCTGCTCCTCATTCTTTGTAGAGTGATTAAGATAATCTTTTGCTAAAAATACTTATCTTAATATTAGAATGGTATCACTGATTCTTACTCTAGTCAATGCATTATAATTCTTGGCTAACTTTAACTTATTCACAGACTATTCCATGAGTACTCAGTGAGAGTGTCATGAAGTGGTTTCTGTACCTTAGAAGACATCCTTATTAAACTTTGAGTCTACTTCACTTCCATGTGTGTACCTTTGACTTTTTCTGTCCTGGAACTGGAAGCAACTGGTTCTTATTTTAATAATAAAGGCCATTAATAACAAACACCACACCACAAAATACTTAATTAAATTATAAAAGCACAGGTTTATAATAGAAAATACTGGTTTTTACTATCTTAATAAAGTGATCAAATGAAGAGTTAGCATTAGAGGACAGCTCCTAGCCATGTGCTTACTGTTATGACCCATGAAGAGCATAATATTTTACATATATGCTTATTTGCACATCAGAAATTATGGAAGAATCCATGATTCAGGTATATCCTACAAGATACAAGATAACATGGACTACTCCAGTATTTAAAAGCAATCTTGAAAACACTTAGAAACAAACTTGTTCAAACAAAAGCAAATAATTACATCATCTTAGTCTAGTTAATATCTGAAATTTTATTTTACCAAGCCCTAGAACAAAAATAAGAAATAATACCCAAGAGAAATGTCAAGAAATATCCAAACTCAGGAATGATATCAACAAAATAGAAGCAAACAAACAAAAAAAAATCAACAATACCAAGAATCAATGAAACAAATGGCTCTTTGGGAAAAGCCATAGGACTGACAATTCTGGGGCCAAAGTAACTAAAAGGAGGAGAAAAAAAGATACAAATTAACAAAATTAAAGACAAAATAGTAGCATAACAACAGGCATGGAGGAAATTCAGAAAGTCATAAGGAAATATTTTAAAATCCTGTACTCCTTCCCTGCCTATCAGTCTGGGGCACACCCACCTGTTGAGCTAGCTGTTTGCTGTCTCCAGAACTTCTTTGTCTGGCCTCCACTCTATGGGCCTCCACCAAGGCCTCCACCAGGCAACCACACAAGGAAGTTCAAATCTCTGAAGAAAGAAATTGAAGAAGACATTAGAAAATGTAAAGCTCTCGCATTTTCATGGATCAGTTAGGGTTACCATAGTGAAAATGACCATCCAAAAGCAATCTACAGATTCAATGAAATTTCCATCAGAATTGTGAACTATTCTTTATAGACCTTGAAAGAGCAATTCTCAACTTCATGTGGAACAAAAACAGGGTAGCTAAAACAATCCTGTTCAGTAAAAAAACTTTTGGAGGTACCACCATCCCTGACTTCAGGTTATAATACAGAGTAATAGTAATAACAACTGCCTGATATATAAAAGCAGACAGGTTGATCAATGGAATCAAATTGAAGACTCAGAAATACACCCACACACCTATGGACACTTAATATCTGACAAAGAAGCCAAAACTGTACAATGGAAAAAAGAAAGCATATTCAACAAACTGTGCTGGTCTAATTGGATGTCTGTATGTAGAAGAATGCAAAGAGACCCATATTTAACACTCTATACAAAACTCAAGTTCAAGTGCATCAAATACTTCAACATAAAATCTGACACACTAAATCTAATAGAAAAGAGAATGTGAAACTGCCTTGAATTCATTACTACAGGAGACAGATTTCTGAACAGAACAACAATGCTTGGGGCACTGAGATAAGAGGATGTTAGAGGTCCCAGTATAGAGGAATGACAAGGTGGGAAGATGAGAGTGGGTGGGCAGATGGGTGGGTGGGGGAATACCCTCATAGAGGCAGTGGGCGGGGGAGGGAGAGGGAAGGGGATGAGGGTTTCCAAAGTGGAGATCTGGAAAGGGGGAAATATTTGAAATGTAAATAAAATATCAAAAAATAATAAAATAAAATAAAATAAATGAATGGGACCTCATAAAGCTAAAAAGATTTTGTAAGGCTAAAAACAGCATGAATAGGAAAAATGGCATCCTACAGAATGGGAAAAAATCATCACCAACCCTACATCCAACAGAGGAATAATATCCAGAATATATAAAGAACTCAAGAAAATAAGAACCCACAAACCAAATAACCCACTTAAAAATGGGGTACAGTGTTAAACAGAATTCTCACTAGAGGAGTCTCTAATAGCTGAGAAGTGATTAAAGAAATGTTCAATGTCCTTAGTCATTACAGATAGGAAAAACAAAATTACTCTGAGATTCCATCTCACACCTGTCAAAAACTCAAATGACAGTACCTGCTGGCGAGGATGTAGAACAAGGGAGCACTCCTCCACTGCTGGTGGTAGTGTAAACTTGTACAGCCACTTTGGAAATCAATTCGTTGGTTTCTCAGAAAATTGGGAATTGTTCCCCCCAGGACCCAGAGACACTTGCTGAACTACGTTCATAGTAGCTTTATTTATAATAGGCAGAAACTGCAAGCAACCTAGATGTCCCTCAACTGATACATGGATAAAGAAAACGTGGTAATCTGCATAATGGAATACTATTCAGCTATTAAAAATAAAGACACCATGAAAATTTCAGGAAAATGGATGGAACTTGAGAATATCATTCTGAGTGTGGTAAACAAGACCCAGAAAGAAACGTGCAGTATGTACTCACGGAAAAACGGACATTAGCCATAAGGTCCAGGATATTCATGATACAATCGACAGACCCAAAGCAACTGAGTAATAAGGAGGGCCCAAGGGAGAATGTGTGAATCTCACTCAGAAGGGGAAATAAAATAGTCATTGCAGGTGGATAGAGAGAAGGAACTGGGTGGGAGAAGGGGTGGGAAAGGAGTGGAGATGATGATCAGGTGTGGGGAGAAGGTATATAATAGAGGACTGGTAGCAAGAATGGAAATCCCTAGGTGTACCTCTGGGACTAGGTGGAGGCCTAGGACATGGGAAACTATGGGGAGCCCATGGAGGTTACTCTACCTGAGATTCCTACCAGCAGGGAATATAGAGACTGAAGTGGCCACTGCCTATGGTCAGGCCAGATTTCCAGGGGACGTCCTATCAACCCACCTGTAAAACCTCAACTCAAAATTTGTGCTGCCTACAAGATTGACATGAATAAAGATGGAATGGAGATGAAGGGAACAGCCAGGCAATGACTGCCCCAGCCTGAGATCCATCCCATGTGAGAGCCAATCTCTGATACTATTAATAATACTCTGCCATGCTTGCAGACAAAAACCTAGCATAACTCTCTCCCGAGAGGCTTCTTCAAGCAGCAGACCAAAAATGATGCAAAGACCCACAGCCAAAGATCAGGAGAAATTTGCTGAGTCTTGTTTAAGAGTCAGAGATAGAATTGAGCTAGCTGAAGGGAAACCTACAGTCAACTAACCTGGGCCCATCAAGGCTCACAAAGACTGAACCACCAACCAAAGGACAGACTGGAGATAGCCCTAGGCCCGCACACGTTTATAGCAGATGTGCAATTTTGTCTTCATGTGAGTCCCCTAACAACTGGAGAAAGGGCGGTCTCAGACTCTGTTGCCTGCCACTCCCCTTCCCCTATCTGGACTGCCTGGTAGGGAGAAGATGTGCCTAGTCCTGATGGGACTAGATGTCTCAGGGTAGGGTGGTACCCAAGGGGTGGGGCTTTCCTTTTTCTGAGAAGAAGGGGAGAATGTAATAGGAGAAGGATTTGTAAGGGCAACACTGGGAAGAAAAGAGGGAGAGGGAGATCAATGTGTAAAGTTACTAAAAAAATAAATTATTGAAGAAAAAAAAACCCTGTACTCCATCAAACTGGAGAATCTAAGGGAAATTGATAATTTTCATGATATATACTGCCTTCCAAAGTTAAATCATGATCAAGTAAGCAATTTAATCAGACCTATAACCTCTAGAAAATAAAAAGCAGTAATTAAAAGTCAATAATACGACCTGGGTCAGATTATTTTAGAAATCCCCTAGTCTTTCAAGAAGAGTGAATGGCAACATTCCTCAAATTATTCTACAAAACATAAATAGAAGGAACATAGTCCAATTCTGTTTAAGGGCAACAATTACTCTAATACTCAAACCACATGAAGATGCAAGAAAAAAATAATTACTGTTATGAAAAAATATAAATATTTTTGATAAAATACTTGGAAATTGAATACAAAACATACACACACACACACACACACACACACACACACACAGAATTACACCATTTTCAAGTGGGCTACAAACCTCAGATTCGGGGATGGTTCAACATATATAATTTGATAAATGTAGTCCATAATATAAACAAAGTGAAAGATAAAAACAACATAATGATCTCATTAGTTACATAATTTATATTAACACAAAATTATCAACTGTTTGAAATGTATTCATTCTTGTATCACTGTTAATTTCTGCTAGTGATAATTGTATTAAATGAGACTAAACTGCATATTGATTGTGGAAAATAGAAGATTTATGACAAAAAGTACTGTATTGGCTTATTTCTTTTAAAATGATTTAAAAGTATATTTGCCTCAAGGCTACATCTAGTAAATATCTAGTCAAAAGGCAGTCTCATAGTTCTTCTAACTCAAAATGATATTAAGTAATTATAATCTTAGATAAAATAAAGAAGAAACATCAAGCAATGTTTTAGGTGTGGTTGTTACTAAAAGTGTCATGTAGCATAGAGGGGCACCACAGGTATGCTGTCTTATTTACTCATGAAATTAAAATGTAAAAATAGCTTAACTAGGTGATGAGTAAAGCCATAAAAGAGGGAAAGGGAATTATTCTACAGATCCAGGATCTTGGTGACATCAACATGAGAGAGCTCAGGAGACATTTACTATTAATTATTTAGACACCAATGTTGTAAGGCTTTAACATAAAGAAGCTCAGATCATGTTAAACCGCATCTCATCTCTCATTGGAGTTTCTTCCCTCACTGATGATGGGGTATGCTTTACTCTTCCAACCTTCTGTCCACATATGCTGCATCCTAATGACACTGACTTCTCTCCAGAGTCATATGCGTTTAAAGAAAGTGGTTAAATTTTAACAGATGATTTGGATTTCAAAAGTAAATGTGTTTTGTTTTATGAGTACTTTACAGGCATTATGTGTGTGTGCCATATGCATCCGTGGTGCCTTCACAGACCAGAAGAAGTAACTGTAGCCCTTGTAACTGGGTGGTAGTGAGCCACCCGATATGTGTGTTCTGGAAACAGCAGCAGTTGTTCCTAACCACCAAGACTTAGGTTTGGGGTTTTTTTTTTTTTGTTGTTGTTGTTGTTGCTGTCATTGTTTGTTTGTTTGCTTGATTTTTCTAATATATAGTGGAAGATACCATAATAGTTTACTTTAAAATTCATTTTCTTTAAGCATATCCAATCATAAAGCAAATATTGAAAAGCCATATTCATTGGCACTTTTTAGTTTGTTATGTAACTGAAGACTTTCCACCTGCAATTTAATATAGCAAAACATGAGAAAGAGTTCAGCCTTTAAGGTATTATCAGAAAACTCAAGTACAAACTAAAATTCAGCCAATATAGTAAGAAAATTATGTAATTATTGGAGGTAAACAAAATGGCAACTTAATTACCCATATTAGGTTGTATAAGAAAATACTCCCTATAATGCCTTAAAATGTGTTCTGAGGTGTGCTTTCTCTGGTGGCAGATACTTAATCAGTAAATACCAATACACAATACACTTGATGTAACTAGCAATTGTTCGTGGTTATCTCACTCCATTCAGCTTTAAATGTTATTAACTTAACTCAGTTTCTCGAGAATATAATTTTTAAAATGTTTTTATTCTATTCTGTTGCTGGATTATTGTTATGGGATTTCCTCCCATGCAAATGCTCTTTAGCACCTTGAATCTGTTTGTTTAGTTCAGGATTGAGGTTCCCTTCCTAGTTTTGTTCTGTTGTTTACTTTTGAATGTCTGTCAGTAACTGAGACAATGAGGAGCACACTATACCTTTATTGAATTTTGTATTGGAATTCAAGTCTATTTGTTTACATGGGATTTTTATTCTACCACACAAATATGTATGATAAATATTTTCCTTAAGTGTTTCTCTTTGGTTATTGTGTACTTATTTTTAATTTGATTATATTGGACCAAACTGTCTATCATTTACTAGAGAGGAGACAGCCTTTATTCCTGTTATTCTTTACTTTGCTCCCCTCCCTCCCTCCCTCCCTCCCTCCCTCCCTCCCTCCCTCCCTTCCTTCCTTAAACGCACTATGTGGCGCAGTGTCACCTTTCTACATATTTACAATCAGAAGTATAAAAAGAAGGTTTTAAATGATCAAAATCAGTGTGAATAATACATTGGCTACTTCTAAAACTCCAAAAAAAGTTTGTTTAAAATGTTTAGCAGAGTTGTTGATGTGAGAAGATACTGAAAAAAAAAGAGGTTGAAAACTTATGACTTTGGAGTTGGTACATAGGTGACAGCGATTATTAAGTGTTGCAATGGGAGAGGTAATAAAGAAAGAATAGTGGAACCAGTGCTGAAATTATAAGTTAAAGATAATACATAGGCATATGAATATGAAACTCTGGGATATTAAGAGAAAAATGAATCTCTCCAAAACTGAATTAGAAATAGACAGGTCAACCTGTCCTTCCATATGTGAAGTCCACCTCTTGAGAACTTTCATGCCTTGTAGAACATGGAACAGTTGGCCACTTTATATGAATGACAGATAAGACTGGGAGTGAAACTATAGCAGCTTAATAAGAAACAAAGCTGTTGTGGGGTAAAGTGTGACTATCAAGAAAGTAAAATGGGAAATGTTCAATATTTGATTTATGAAAGAGAAAAAAAAAAAAACCTGTCCTTTGACCACGAAGGATCATAAAGCTGGTTTTACTGAGGAATAGAAGGGTTATGTAAATCAAGAGAGAGGTACTGCATAAGGTGGTGTTGAGGGTGGTGTTGATACCACTGAAAAGCCAGATACTTAGGGATCTATAATACAAGACTTTTGGAGGACAGAATAGGAGAGAAGATTGAAAGAGAGAATTAGTGGACTTAGAAAAATGATATTTAAGTAAAAATTACATGTAATTAGCTAAATAATAAACAATGACCTTGACCTTGGCTGTTGCAAACAGCCAAAAACAACAAAATATAATTTTAATATTATTTAGAGAAGGAAAGCCATGAAAGTGTGATCTTGAACTGTTTTATTGATAAGCAATAAGCTTTGCAGTCTCCGTGTCATAGAGCACACAGTAAATTTCAGTGAAACTAAAGAGCTCACTCTAACTTCTCCAGGTGTGACGACTGAGATGAGACAGCCGTTCTCCAAGACTGAGCACAGGACCTGGAAAGAGGAAGCTGTGCTGAAGAATTTGCTGCAAGAATTCTCCTTCCTACCTCATTACCCTGTGGGCTGATGCTCACCCATTAAAAGTTAGCCTTCTTACCTGAAATTCAATACCATCTTAACAGTGGGTTCCCAGGACTATAAGTGCTCACTTCTTGTGAATCTCTAATATACAATAAAAAAGAAGTAGCTTATACATTTTTCAGTTGGGTTACTGGGAAATCTATCCTTTTATTTCCCTCTTCTTCTTCCTCTTCTATTTGTATCCCTTTTTCTTATCTTCCCTATACTTTTAAATAATGAATATTTTATTTTTATGGATTTTTCTTTACCCCCTTGCTGTGTGTGTGTGTGTGCATGCATGTATGTGCATGTCGTGTTATATGTGTGCATGTGTGCATATAGACGACCACACATAGATAACTACATGGCAATAGGATTCCAGATCTCCAGGCACTGGATATACAAGCAGTTTTTTCTGCTCTTCATGGTGCTGGAATCCAAACTCTAGTCTTTTGGAAAAAAAAGCAAGTTATTTTAACTACTATCTCTTTAGTCCTCTTTACTTTATTTTGGTTGTTTTAATTTTTGTTAGTTTCATTCATGTTTTTATTAATGTTTTGCCTGCATGTATGTATGTATGTATGTATGTGCATCACATGTGAGCTGGATACCTGCTTAGGTCAGAAGAGTGTAACAGATGCCCCGGAACTGGAGTTATGGATGGTAGTGACCCATCGTGTGGAGACAGGAACCAAAGCCCTGGTTCTGTGTAAAAACTATAGGTTCATGAGAGGCTGAGCCATTCCCCCCTGCTTCATTTTTTTCCTAGCTTTACAGACGAAGTAATTTTATATAAGAATATGCTATTTAAAACCATTAGTTAACAAAGAACCTTTTTTTAAAAATGTAAAAAAAAGAAAGATTTTGTAAGAGAAATAAATAATGCCTTGACTTTCACATGCAGAGAATTCCTTTATTTGTCATGTTTTGCACCACCACTCGCCTATGAATAAATTCTCTAAACCTTGTAACTTTATTTTCAAAAAGAATGTCAGGAAAGTCATATCTGTCAGCTGTTAATTCCTTGTTTGTCCTCTTCCTGGTATAAAGATGACAATAAAAAAAAAATCAAAAAGACTCTGGGGCTTCTGGTAGAGTTTTGTGAATTTCCCTTCACATCTTGAATTAATATATGGTATCAAGCATTTGAAATTGCCTTGAAAGTGATATGGAACCATCTTCTCATTAGGTGTGATAGATGTGACAGGCTATCACAAAAGCACAAAATCATTTACTAATAAAATTAAGCAGATAGATTTTCTTCCTCCAGCTGTACATAAGATTAAGGAGCAATTTTTCAATAACAGGAAATAAAACTTGAGCTATCACCTTTTGATTTTTATTTTTCCAAAATGAACAAGTCCCTGGTAGACTCTAGATTGAGAGTGAGCTTAATATAATTATGTACCTGTGAAATTATTACCAGTTCTGACAGAAATGCCTCTGAGAAATTTAACAACTTAATTAATGTCAAAGGATCTTACATGTCTTTTTAAAGGAAAGAAAAAAAACCTGAAGAGAAAAATCTGTGCACAATGTATTTGTTCATTTTTGAAAGCACTAACATATTGACTGTCCTCCTGAAACAATGATGTAATGCATATTATCTAATGAGTATGAGCAGATAACTAAAACGTAGATTTAAAAAATAAAACATCGGTTAAACACAGTGAAAGCAAAAGCAATTGTTTACTATGCAAAATAATCATAGCTGTTTAATACATGTACTAAGAGTAGTATAGAATTTGGATATTAACATAAAGTTGCAGAATTATGTCTTTTGTCAGTAATTTTAGAGTTAATGCTATGGACAAGATAGACTTAGTCATTGAAATTCAACTTAATCCAGACAGCTTTGGGAACCACTAAAATGAAAATCTGAAATTACAAAAATTAAAGAAAGTGGTATTAAACAACAGGACAAAGAATATACCTGCTAAATAATCAGAATTATTAAATTAACCAGAATGCAATAAAACTAATATTTTAAATAATAAACAAAGAAATATTAGTTTAACTTTTATTATTGTTTATATGATGTATTTATCTCTACGTGTATCTGTGTGTGTCTATGTGTGTTCATGTAAGTGCAAGCATGTTAATCTCTTAGCTCATTTCTGAGTGTAACACAGCTTTTCTGGAGCTGATAATTTTCTTCTACTACAAGTTCTGAAACAAAACTCAAGTTGTCAAGGTTGCAACACAATATTCCAGGATGAGCCATCTCACCAGGTTTAGGTATTTTATTATAGATATCATTTAATACTATAGCTAATTTGGAAATAAAATCCTCAGAGGACAGAATGGGCTATGGAGATTTAAAAAGAGAACTTCTCCCATGGTTCAACCACATATGTGGTGGAGCAGGGCCTTGTTGTCCATCAGGGGGAGGAAAGGCCCTAGGGCCTGAGGGTGTTAGAGGCCCCAGTATAGGGGAATGCCAAGGTGGGAAGACAGGAGTGGGTGGGCGGGTAGGTAGGTGGGGAATACCCTCATAGAGGCAGGGGAGGGGGGAGGAGATAGGGGGTTCCAAAGTGGAGACCTGGAAAGGGGAAACATTTGAAATGTAAATAAAGTATCAGAGAGAGAGAGAGAGAGAGAGAGAGAGAGAGAGAGAGAGAGAGAGAGAGAGAGAGAGAACTTCTAGTTGTGTCCTCTCAAGGCCAGAGTCAATAAACAGAGAACCATAAGAAGCCAACCAGCAATAAAGAAAAATCTGCATACTTTCCTGCATTCCAAAGTGCAGGAAACACAGCATTCTGAGACTTAACTATAGGAAGGTATTGTGCAGGCCCAAAAAGATCGAGCTTCTTTTCTTCATTAATCTTTATAGATTTTTTTATAATCAACAAACCTGTTTATTATTAATTAAGTTATTTATTTACTTTAGATCCTGATTGCAGCTTACCCTCTCTCCTTTCCTCCCAGATCCCCACTCTCACCTGAGCTCCCCACTCATCTACCCCTTCTCCCTTTCTTTTCAGGAAAGAGGAGGTCTCCCATGCCTCAACCAGCTTTGGCAGTAAGACTTATTGCATCCTCTTCTATAAAGGCTAGACTAGGCAGCCCAGTTAGGGGAACAGGTTCCAAAGGCAGGTAATGAGGTAAAAGACAGCCCACGCTCCAGCTTTAGAGGCTCCACATGAAGACTCAGATACAGAACTGTTACATATGTGCAGATGGCCTATGTTAGTCCCAGGCATGCACTCTGGTTGGCAGTTCAGTCTCTAAGAGCCTCTATTGACCCAGGTTAGTTGAGTCTATTGACATTTTTGTAGTGTCCTTGACCCCTCTGACTCCTTCAAAACTTCCTCCCCCTCTTCCACAAGATTGCCCAGACTCCACTTAAAGTTTGCCTGTTGTTCTCTACATCAGTTTACATCAGATGCTGGGAGAACCCTCTTGGGTAGCATGTATGCTAAGTTCCTGTCTGCAAGTATAACAGAATAACATTAACAGTGTCAGATATGGGTTCCCACTCATGGAATGAATCTTAAGCTGACCAGTCATTGGTTGGGCATTCTCTAAAATTCTTCTATATCTTTTACCTCTTGCACATTTTGTAGGCAGAACAAATTGTAGGTCTTAGGTTTTTTTGACTGGTTTGGTATCCTAATTCTTCAATTCCTCCATTGGAAGTCTTGTCTGGTTACAGTAGATGGCAGATTCAGGTTCCATATTCCCACTTCTAGGGAGTCTTAGTTAGAGTCACCCTCATAGAATCCTGGGAGTTTCAATTCTTCTAGGTTTCTAACTTGTCCCAGTGAGCACCCTTCCATGTAGTTCTTTCCCAGTAGTATCTACCTCTGTCCTCCCTCACACCTCATGCCTCTTATTCTAATCTCCAAACTCTTCCCTACAGGGTTCTCTCCTTCCATCCACCCTAGATGTCTCATCTCTTTCATCTTCTCAGTGAGATTCAGGCATCTGTATTTGGGCTATAATTGTTACATAGCTTCTTTGGGTTTTGATGTAAGATGGATCCTAGAGTCCTTTGGATTTGCATTTGCTCTGTAGTACAACTTGAACCAAAGATAATAATACCATCAGAAGTTCTTTTATTGTGGAGAATTGCTTTAGCAATACTGGATTTTTTTGTTTTACCATATAATGTTGGGAATTGCTCCTTCAAGATCTGTAAAGAATCACATTAGAATTGTGATGGGAAATGCATTGAATCTGTAGATTGCTTTTGGTAAGATGACCATTTTTACCATGTTAATCCTACTGATCTATGAGCATGAGAAATCTTTCCGTATTCTGATATCTTACTCAATTTCTTTCTTTGGAGACTTGAAGTTCTTGTCATATAGGTCTTTCACTAGCTTGGTTAGAGTTATACCAAGATATTTTATATTATTTGTATCAATCATGATGGGTGTTGTTTTCCTAATTTCTTTCTCAGTCTGTTTATTCTTTGTATAATGGAGGGCTGCCGGGGTTTTTGTCTGTTCCTTTGTTTGCTTTGTTTTGTTTGAATTATTTTTTTTATCCAACCTATTTGCTGAAGGTGTTCATCAGATGTAGGGGTTTCCTGATAGAATTTCTGAGGTTACTTATGTATACTATCATATTATCTGCAAAAATCAATTCTTGAGCCGGGCAGTGGTGGCGCATGCCTTTAATCCCAGCACTTGGGAGGCAGGAGCAGGTGGATTTCTGAGTTCGAGGCCAGCCTGGTCTACAGAGTGAGATTCAGGACAGCCAGGGCTACACAGAGAAACACTGTCTCAAAAAAAAAAAAAATCAATTCTTGACTTCCTCTTTTCCAATTTGTATTCCTTTGATCTCCTTTAGTTGTTTTATTGCTATAGCTAGAACTTCAAGTACTATATTGATTACATATGAAGAGAGCAGACAGCCTTGTGTTGTCCTTGATTTTAGTGCAATTGCTTTACGCCTCTCTCCATTTAATTTGATGTTGGCTATGGACTTGCTGTGCATTGCCTCTACTATGTTTAGCTGTGAGCCTTGTAATCCTGACATTTTCAAGACTTTTATCATGAAGGGTATTGGATTTTTTTCAACAAATACAAGGATATTAAATTATCCCTTGTATCTTATCAGACCATCATGGATTAAAGCTGGACTTCCACCAACAACAGAAATGTCAGAAAGCCTACATATTCATAAAAGCTGAACACCTCTACTCATTGAACACTGGGTCAGTGAAGAAAGAAAGAAAGAAATTAAAGACTTTCTACAATTCAATGATAGTAAAGGCACAACATACCCAAACATATGAGACACCATGAAAACAGGGCTAAGAGGAAATTTAATAGCATTAAGCATCATCACAAAAATTGAAAAGCTCTCATACTAGCAAATTAAAAGCACACCTAAATGCTGTAGAACAAAAGAAGTAAACACAACCAAGGTGGCAGGAAATAATCAAACTCAATGCTTAAAATCAATAAAATAATATCAAATAGAACAATTCAATGAAATCAGTAGCTAGTCCTCTGAAAAAAATCAACAAGATAGACAAACCTTTAGCCACACCAACTAAAAGGTAGAAAGATAACCCAAATTCACAAAATGAGAAAAGATAAGGGGGACATAACAGCAGACACTGAGGAAATCCAAGGAACTATTAGTTCTTACTTCAAAAGGCTGTACTCCACAAAATTGGAAAATCTAAGTAAAATGGAATACTTTCTTGATAGATTACACGTACCAAAGTTAAATCAGGTAAACAATTTAAATAATACTATAATATCTAAGGAGATAAAAGCAGCTATCAAAATGGCAATACTCCTCAAACTAGTCCACAAAATAGAACCAGAAGGAGCATTGCCAAATTTATTCTATGAGTCAACTGTCATCGTGACACCTAAACCACACAAAGGTGCAACAAATAAAGGACATTTCAGACCAATTTCTTTTATGAACATTGCTGAAAAATATTCAATAAAATACTCACAAACAGAATCTAAGAACACATCAAAAACATCATCTACAATGATGCTTCATCCCAGGGATTCAAGGATGGTTGAATATATGAAAATTCATCAATATAATCCACCATATAAACAAACTGAAGGAAAAACACATACATGATTATCTTATTATATGCAGGAAAAAGCCTTTGATAAAATCCAATGCTCCTTTATGCTAAAAGTCTTGGAAAGGTCAGGGATACAATGTCTATAGATAATCACAATAGAGGTAATATACAGCAATCGCATAGCCAACCTCAAATTAAATGTAGGGAAACATAAAGTAATTCCATTAAAATGAGGGGCAGCACAAGGCTGTCCGCTCTCTCCATATGTATTCAACGTAGCATTTAAATTACTGGCCAGAGCAGGGAGACAACAAAAGGAGATCAAGGGGGTGCAACATAGAAAGAAAGGAGTCAAAATAATCAATTTTTGTAGATGATAGGATATTATACATGAGCAACCCCAGAAATTCTATCAAGGAACTCCTACAGCTGATAAACATTTTCAGTTAAGTGGCTGGATACAGAAGTAATTTAAGAAAACAGGAAAGAAAGAAAGAAAGAAAGAAAGAAAGAAAGAAAGAAAGAAAGAAAGAAAGAAAGAAAGAAAGAAAGGAAGGAAGGAAGGAAGGAAGGAAGGAAGGAAGGAAGGAAGGAAGGAAGGAAGGAAGGAAGGAAGAAAGGAAGAAAGGAAGAAAGGAAGAAAGGAAGAAAGGAAGAAAGGAAGAAAGGAAGAAAGGAAGACAGACCAGAAGCCCTCCTTTTTACAAACGATAAACAGACTGAGAAAGAAATTAGAGAAACTATCTTCATGATTGCCACAAATAATACAAAATAACTTGGTGTAAGGTGTAAGTCAGACCAAGCTAAGTGCTAGATACAAAAGTAACTTAAGAAAACAAGAAAAAAAGAAAGGAAGGAAGAAAGGAAGGAAGGAAGGAAGGAAGGAAGACAGACCAGCAGTCCTCCTTTATACAAATTAAAGACATGTATGACAAGAACTACAAGTCTCTGAAGAAAGAAATTGAACAAGATATCAGAAGATGTAAAGATCTCCCATGTGCATGGATCAGTAGGATCAACATAGTAAAAATGGCCATCATGCCAAAAGCAATCTACAATTTCATTGCCATTCCCTTCAAAATTCCAGCATAGTTCTTTATAGACCTTGAAAGAGCAATTCTTAACATTATATGGTAAAACAAAAAATTCAAGATTGCTAAAACAATTCTGTACAATACTCTAGGAGATATCACCATCTCTTATTTCAAGATGTACTACAGAAAAATAGTAATTAAAACCACATGGTATTGGCATAAAAACAGTCAGATTGATCAATGGAAATGACTCAAATACCCAAACGTAAACCCACACATCTATGTATGCTTGATTTTTGACAAAGAAGACAAAAATCATACAATGAAAACAAGAAGGTATCTTCAAAAATCTGTGTTGGTCTAACTGGATGTCTGCGTGTAGAAGAATGTAAATAGACCCATATTTATCACTGTGTACAAAACTCAAATCTTAGTGGATCAAAGATGTCAACATAAAACTGGATACACTAAATCTCACATAAAAGAAAATGGGGAATGGCTTTGAGCATATTGGTAACTGAGACAATGTCTTGAACGTAACATTAGTAGGTCATGAACTAAAATCAACAACTAATAAATAGGACCTCACGAAACTGAACAGTTTCTGTAAGGCAAAGAACATCAACAATAGGATAGAACTGCAGCCTAGAGAAAGGAAAAGGATCTTTCCAACCCTTTATCTGACAGACAGCTAATATCCAAAATATATAAAGAAATTAAACACCAAAACCCAAATAAACCAATTAAAAAATTGTATACACTGCTAAACACATTCTCAACTGAGAAATCTCTAATAGCTGAGAAGCACTTAAAAAAATGTTCAATGTCCTTAGTCATCTGGGAAATATAAATAAAATGAATCTGAAATTCTGTTGTATCTGACAGAATAGCTAAGATCAAAAATTCAATGGATAGCACATACTGGTGAGGTGGTGGAGCATGGATAACACTCCTCCATTGCTGGTGGGAGTGCAAAGCTATACAACCACTTTGGAAATCAATCTGGATGTTTCTAGAAAAATGGAAATAGATCTACCTCAAGACTCATCTATACCACTTCTGGGCATATACACAGAAGATGTTCCACCATACCATAAGGGCACTTGTGCAACTGTGTTCATAGCAGCTTTATTTGTAATAGCCAGAAACTGGAAACGATCCAGATGTCTCTCTGCTGAAGAATGGATAAAGAAAATGTTGTTCATTTACACAAAGGAATACTACTCAGCTGTTAAAAACAAGGACATCACAAAACTTGCAGGCAAATGGTTATAACTACAAAATATCTTGAGTGAGGTAACCCATACCCAGAAAGACACGGATGGTATGTACTCATTTAGAAGTGGATATTAGTCATAATGTACTTGACAATCATGCTACAATCCACAGACCCAAAGAAGCAAAGTTAACATGGAGAATCCAAGAGATCACTTCCATGTCTCGATCTTCATACTGTCTTCAAACCTAGATTACCATCTACGTGCCTCAATCCACTTAAACTTTTAGAGATGCTGAACTAGCCTAAACTGCTTGCCCTGCTTTCGCCTCTATTTCTCTACACTCACATTTTAAAATGGGAGTCAGAAGCATATTGCTAAACAGGTCATCAAATGTCTCTTAAAATTTCCCAGGACATACAAGACCCAAATGAATGTACACTCTTGACCCATGCTCAGCTACCACCATATATAATTTTCTCTAGTCAGTGAACATACTAAATTCTTATTTCTTCCTTAAATGTAATGTGTATGTGTTTTTGAACCGATTGTGGTGTTTTATAGTTCTCACTATATTTAATGCACGTTCCCTGACAAATCAATGTAGTTACTGGGCCCATTCCCTTTACTCTGAGGTAATTACTTGTGTCATATTTCAGTGAGCCCTTCTGGGTCACTTCATCTGAAATTGCCATAGCCTATACATGAGCACAGCCTACAAGATCCCTGTTCTTCTCTATTCTTTTGTAGTATTTATTATACAGAGGATTTCATTCCTTTGAGCAGGGTTTCAGCTGTTCTCACATTGGAAGCTCTAAGGAAACTAGAAATTTTGTCTGTGTTTTTTTGTTTGTTTGTGTGTGTGTGTGTGTGTGTGTGTGTGTGTGTGTGTGTGTATGTTTGTGTATGTGTGTTTTGACTAATGCCTCCCACATTCCAGTTAAAACAGTTTTTGTATAGTAGGCTTATGGCAGTCATACAGTATCATTAATTAAATATCTCAAAAATGAATGAATGAGAACTGCATTAATTCTAATTTTCTTAGTATGTGTGTTTACAGTTTGGTGTTACATATCTTAGTATGATTAATGTTGGTTTTTTGTTTGTTTGTTTTGTTTTCCCTAAGCTAGAATTTTTAAATACTCATTTCTTTTTATTGATTCAGTTAAAAGGTGTTTTCATTTGTTTATTGAAATGATTAACTGAAAACTTCCTAAACGTTTGTTAACTTGTATCCTCAAGGAAGCATTCTTAGAAGCAAGATCAAACAAAGAGACTTATTCTGGGCAAAGCTTATAAAATAAGACTTGGGAAGGAGAGTCAGAGAAGTCAGAAAACTAGCAAGAACTTCTCATACCAAAAAAGAAGGCACATCATAAAAGAATAATCAAGGTTGATGAACAAGGCTCTCAGAGAATGAAATTATTAGTGATACTTTGCCTTCTTAGACACAAGATTGGCCTTGGGAAGACTCCCCCCACTGTATTAGGTCTGTTTGAATTCCCTATAACTTTCAGATGTTTTTTTATAGTCCACAAAATATGGCTTAACCAGAAAAGCTGCAACTAATCTCAAATAGTAGCATCTGGGACATTAGCAGGTAACCCATGACTGGGTAGTCACAGATCACCAAAGAATTTTCTCAGTAGCACCACATACTGGCTTTCTAGTAGAAATAGTACAACCTATTTTGAAAGTCTATTTTGTTATATTTTTATTGAATTCTAGAAAGTCTTTCAGTTCTTTAGTATTTCTTCTCTAACCCAGTGATCATTAAGTAGAGAGTTATTCAGTTTCCATGAGTATGTAGGTGTTCCGTTGTTTCTGTTGTTGAAGTCCAGCATTAATCCATGGTGGATCTGATAGAATACATGGAGTTATTTAAATTATTTTGTATCTGTTGAGGCTTGCTTTGTGACTGAGAATGTGGTCAATTTTGGAGAAGTTTTCATGAGGTACTGAGAAGACGGTATAATATTTTGTGTTTTTGTGAAATGTTCTGTAGATATCTATTAGGACCACTTGATTCTTAAACTATGTCAATTTCATTATTTCTCTGTTTAGTTTCTGTCTCGATAACCTGTCCATTGATGAGAGCAGGGTGTTGAAGTCTCCCACTCTTAAAGCACCAGGCTAGATTTGTGATTTAAGTCTTAGTAATGTTTCTTTCACAGTGCTTTTGCATTTGGGACATAGATGTTCAGAACTGAGATGTCAACTTGGTGGATTTTTCCTTTGATGAGTAAGAAGTGTCTTTCCCTGTCTCTTTTGATTAATTTTCATTGAATGCCTATTGTAAAAGACATTAGAATGACTATTCCAGTTTGCTTCCTGAGTCCCTTTGCTTGAACCCTTCTCCTAGCTCTTGACTCTGAGTGACTGCCTATCTTTGCTGCTAAGGTGTGTTTCTTATGTGCAGCAGAATGATGGATTCTGTTTACTATGTTAACCTGTGTCTTTTTTGCAGGAATTGAGCCCATTGATGTTGAAAGTTATTAATAACCAATGATTATTAGTTCCTGTTTTATCAATATTGACAGTGGCGCTCTCTGTCTCTCTCTCTCTCTCTCTCTCTCTCTCTCTCTCTCTCTCTCTCTCTCATATGATTCTCTTCTTTTGGGTTTTCTTGTGCATTTATCTATTTTTTGTGTTTTCTTAGCTGTGGTTAACCTCCTTGTGTTGGTGTTTACCAACCAGTATCTGAGTCCAAAACTCTTCAAAACCAATGTTTTACACTCAAGAAAATAATTTACCAGTAAGGAAATAAGAGGACGTTTATAATTTACTTCGTACATCAATGTCCTTTTGGTTAGTTTGCAGTAAATAAAAAAATTCTTTGCATGTATCTAGTCTGTTATTTTTATGATGTCAGGCATATTATATTTTCTTAGTTTGTCTTTATTCTTCTTGGACTACTCAGTGAAATTATTATTTATATTCTCCTTACTGCCTCAGTTATACTATAACATTGAACAGAGACTTAATCTGTGGGGTTTGCTGCATAGCATTAGAATGGTAGGAAGAGTAGAAGGATATATGTCCTTGGGAAAAAGTGACAATGCCAGCTTATGAAAAATTAAAGAGGACAGTGATTTTCTCTACTTTACTGATCACATGAATGCCATTCTATGAAAATATAGATAGCTCATTAATGGTTTCACTTTTATATTTTAAAACATATTCTGCATAGATTTTCATTACAAGCCACTATCTAATGATCCCTTTAGGTAAAATAATCAAAGAATAGACATAGTTTTGAATGCAACTAAACTTCAGTCTTGGGGCATTTAATGAGTAAAAGGCCATTATTGATGAGCAAACTTTCCCACAGACTGTCAACATGTTCTAACTTGACTTCTTTCTAAAATGGCTTTAGTATACTTCTAAATAAAATGCTCATATTGAATTATTGGAACAACTTTTGAATAAAAACAACATTGAATTTAATCCCCTGGAGAGACCCAGATTCAGTTCTCAACATTCACATGGGTCCACATAACCTTGTTTAACTCCAATTCCCATTTTGTCCTTGCAGACACTGAGTGCACATAGTTCACTAGCAAATATACCAAAAACAAAAACAAAAAACCAAATATATATATACATATATATGGAAACCTAGTATTTTATTGGTGGTGGTGGTGGTGGTATGTCCTGTGTGTGTGTGTGTGTGTGTGTGTGTGTGTGTGTTTGTGTGTGTGTTTGTGTGTGTGCGTGTGTGTGGTGTGTCTGTTCTGGAGTTACTCTACAAAGGTATAATACTCCATCCTGAATACAGAAGCTGCTAAATAAAAAGAATAGAACCTGATCCTTCTGTTGTTAATCTAGAGTAGAGTGTTCTGAGGATTCCCAAAGCAATACAAGGTATTGTCAAATGTTTGGATTGCATACCAGCACTAGTAAGGTAAGACAGAATTGCTAAAAGTACTACAATTTCTAACCCATTAAATTGTTGTTTATTCTGGCAGATTTTGAATTAGTTTAATTAATACAATTAACATCTTTGAATAAAATTTGAATGTTTGTCTACTAAGAAAATTTGGCTAGTGGAAAGTTATTAATATATTCTAATAATACTCCTATGATTTAAAACAGTATATAGGTATATATGTATATAAATATACATATAACATATATATGAAAGATAATTATTTTACTGTCTATAGATATGAAAATATTCTTACACTGTATGCATTATAAAAATATTCTAAGGAATATATATTTGCCACACTTGAAGACTACAAATATTATTTTAATTCTTTGCATTTAAGAAGTTGAATTTCATATAAAAGTTGAAGTAGTGTGAACAAAACAAGAAGATATTAGTAAATTTTAAATATTCATAATATTGTAATGATGTAATGGAACTAAAAGTCTTTTATGAAGGTAGCTTATTATCAGCCTTACTAGTAGATAAAATCAGGGAGATGAAGCTATGAAATATAGATAGAGGCCCTTGCTGCAGGAGACACAATAAGTATGGAACATCATGTGAACTAGGAGAGAGAAAAGAAGCATGGCTCTGAATGTCATTTTGAAGAAGAAAATCTGTTTCTTTGTCATTGTGAAAGTAAAAAGTTAGAATTTACAGGAGTGTTAATTTTTTTCTTTAAAGAATGAGAAATATAGCAACCTTGTAAGTAAGTTCAGATTAGTATATCTAGAATTAACCATGATACCGGTGCAGTACGATAAATTAATTCTTGATGCACTTAGTCCCATCAGATATTATATTTGTAAATACATCCATTTATGTTCACACATGTACACATAAAGACATATATGCACACCCATAGATACATACATATACACACTTATATTGCAAGGAATCACCAACTAAATTGGTATACACAAATGTTGTCTTAATGAATACTAATACTTATTATAACAGCTTCATTATAAGAGTTAAAATATGTAGATAATAAAGACCTGACTTTATGACTAACTTGTTTGATATTTAAACTTAAGTACTACCATCCATATTTTGAATGTATTAAACCATAACTAAACCTTATTAATATAAAAATTTCAAGTAACTATGGTACACTGTTTACAACACATGTAGATTGACAGAAAGTTGTTATTTAGTATTCTGATAGCCCATACACACTTGTTTCCAGCATAATTTCTTCAGGAAAATAAATGTATAAAGCAGTCCTCTAGAGTCTCACATTCTTCTCTCTATAGGTAAAGCTCTGTGAATGCTGACATGCAAGCCGGTGACTTGGATTTTACATGCACAAAAGAACATTTTAAGAAGTGACAAAACATATTTTAACAATGTGGAAAATGTTCTCCAAAATAAGCTTTAGGAAAATGATTCTTATTTCAAGACTCCTCTCTTTGTTTGGGGCTTCGGCAGGTTAAATATTCAATTTATTGCTGTTTATCTGTGCATCCTCCTTGTTTTCTCTAAACTCCCTTAGCCTGTGGTTTGATGTTGATAACTAATCATGGAATACTTTCATCCATTATTACCCTGGTTCTCATGCCTCAATTGGTCCTCTCCAGGGAGCACTGCTGTTCCAATTAAACTTCTCAGACATTTGAAGATTGCCCTGAATTTTCTCAATTCTGAATACTGATTTTCATTCCTAGTGTTGCTTTTTGTTTATTTTATTAGAATTCCATTACTTTTGCTTACAGCTCTTCCTTTGCTGTTCATTTTCCCATTAGAATTTTTAAGATATTAATGTCAGTCATTTTAAATTATCTATCAGATATTTCTAACATCCTGTCCTATCTCAGTCTGGTTCCAATATTTGCTTTGTTTCTTCAGTGTACTACTTTTTTAAAAAAATAATCTTTGTAAATGTTTCATAATTATTGCTAGAAGCTAGGCATGATGTTTTAAGTACTAGATACTGTGTTAAGTATGTAGTGAGAAGATTTATGTTAACCTGGCTTGGAATTTGATTCCCTTTGTTGTTTATAGTAGATGCAATTTCCAGAGTTTTACCTTCCTTTTGTGTCTACAGTTATTTCCCTCATTTTGACCTCATATTCCTCTATAGAATTCCCTCAGGCTGCTCTGTGTCCTGCCACAGTGTAGTCTCCCATGCATTATGATGCTGTTATTATATTAGAGGCCCATTTTCAGGTGGGAAAGCGACAGGGCGACTGAGTATTCTAAGGTCTTCTTAATGAAATTCAGTATTGTAACAGGCCTGTGTCATGGAACTTCCACCATTGTTGGGTCTCACTTTGTCACATGCTTCCTTTCCCCTCACGTCTACTCCATTTGTTTATAACCAAAGTCTTAATACATTTGTGTTAAAAGCTGAGGCCTGTTAATAATATCATACTCACTCACATAAGGGTAGCAGAAAAGAGGAGATGTAGAGGAGTTGTTTCCAACCATTGATAAGGGATCACAGTGTAGCTAAGTCAAAACCTTTAACCCTGGAATCTATGTTCCACTTATCACCATTACTCTCCCCATGCCAGAATTAAAGAAGAATTTGAATCTGGCTCTAACTGTAATTAATTGATGGATGTGATGGATGGAAAGACAACAAAAGCGGCCCAGGATTCTCCTAAGCTCTGTATCAATTCATAGCTTTCTTTCCCACACCGATCTCTACTCAGATTATATAAATTCATCAAAATCCCCAAGTAATAAGTATTCTCACAACTTCATGGCTTACACCGTGTTGGTGTTTTAGTAAGGGTTTCTATTGCTGTGAAGAGACACTATCATCACAGCAAAATTCGTGAAGAAAAATACCTGATTGGTGATTGCTTACAGTCATAACGGTAGGAAACGTGACACTGGAGTTGCTGGGGATTCGACATTCAGATCATCAGGCAGCAGGAAGAGAACTGACTTGAGCTTCCAAGACCTCAAAGCCTGTCTATACATTGATACACTTTTTCCAGCAAAGACACCTTCTCCAACAAGGTCACACGCAATTAAGGCGCCACTCCCTATGGGCTAAGAACATGAGTCTATGGAGGCCATCCGGATTCAAACCACCAGATTGCACTCCTTGACCCCCATAGGCTTATAGCCATTCCATAATGCAAAAATGCATTCAGTCCAACTTCAAAAGTCCCCATAGTCTATAACAATGCTCACCCTCTAGAAGTTCAAAGTCTCTTCTGAGACTCATCCAATCTCTTAACTGTAATCCCCAGTAAAATCAAAATGAAAAAGCAAATCATATACGTCCAACATATAATGGTACAGGGTTTGCATTACCATTCAGAAAGGGTAGAAAGAGATCCTAGTGAGGAAATACTGAACAAAAGTAAGACCAAAAAACAGCTGGACAAATTCTCCATGTTTGATGCCAAATCCTCTTCAGCTCTCTAACCCTTTCAGCTCTGTTAAGGGCAACCCACTTCTGTGACTTGGGCTCTTTACACTCCGTGCTAGCAGTTCTCCTCAGCAGGTATCCCACGACTCTGGCATCTCTAATATATTGGGGTTTACAAGACAATTCACACTTGACCTTCACAGCTTCACTCAGAGGTCTTTCTAGTCCTCCGTTCGGGGACACCCCTGCTATATTCCTGGCCTCAGGAGCTTCCTTAGTCACAGGCAAAACTTTCTTTTTTTTTTTTTTTTTTTCTTTTTTTCTTTTTTTATTTATTTATTTTTTTTTTATTTACATTTCCGATGATTCCCCTTTTCTTTGGAAACCCCGTGTCCCCTCCCCCTCCCCGCCTCTGTGAGGGAATTCCTCCTCCCACCCACCCGCCCACCCATTCCCATATTCCCACCTTTCTTCTATCCTTGACTTTTAAAGCTACCATGTTCTGATGCTTGGTGGGGCTGGATCATGGTCCTCTTGTTCAGTTACATCTTCGCCAGCTTTCTGTTTTCATTCACTGCCTATACTTGGCTATCCTGAAACTGGATCTATAGACCAGGCTGGTATCAAACTCAGAGATTTACTTGCCTCTGAGTCCTGAGCGCTGAGTTTAAATCAGATACAGCAGCAACTGGATTTAAATTGCTACTTAATGCCTTTCAACAAGTTGAAACTTTAGCTGGTTGGGGTCTTGCTCTGAGATTACCACTCCCTTTATTCCATGTAATATCATGTTTTACTGTAATTTCCTTTTTAAAATTTTTTAAAAACTTTCTATTTATTTACTTTTACACTCCAGATTTTATTCCACCACCACCCCAGTTCATCCTTAGACAGTTCCACATCACATACCTCACCCCAGCCCCCTGTCTCCATGAGGATATCCCCACCCCTTACCCCCTATCCCACCTGAACTCTAAACTTCCCGGGGATATCCAGTCTGTTGAGGGTTAGGTGTATCATCTCTGATTGAACATAGACCTGGCAGTCCTCTGTTGCATATGTGTTGGGGCCTCATATCAGATGGTGTAGTTGCCTGTTTGGTGATCCAGTTTTCGAGATATCTTGGTGTTCCAGGTTAATTGAGACTGCTGGTCCTCCTACAGGGTCACCCTCCTCCTCAGCTTCTTCCAGCTTTTCCCTAATTCAACCACAGGGGTCAGTAGCTTCTGTTCATTGGTTGGGTGCAAGTATCTGCCTCTGACTCTTTTAGCTGCTTGTTGGGTCTTCCAGAATACAGTCATGCTAGGTTCCTTTATGTGAACCCTCCATAGTCTCAGTAATAGTGTCAGGCCTTGGGACTTCCCCGTGAGCTGGATCCCACTTTGGGCCTGTCACTGGACCTTCTTTTCTTCAGGCTCCTCTCCATTTCTATTCCTGTATTTCATTCATGTCCTTTTGGATTTGAGTTACCTCACCTAGGATGATATTTTCTAGTTCCATCCATTTGCCTGCAAAATTTATGATGTCCTTGTTCTTAATAGCTGAATAGTATTCCATTGTGCCAATGAATCACATTTTCTGTATCCATTCTTTTGTCGTGGGACATCTGGGTTGTTTCCAGCTTCTGGTTATCACAAACAAGGCCGCTATGAACATAGTGAAACACGTGCCCCTATGGCATGTTGGGGCATCTTTTGTTGTATATTCCCAAGAGTGGTATTGCTGGGTTTTCAAGTAGATCTATTTCCAATTTTCTGAGAGACCACCAGATTGATTTCCAGAGTGGTTTGCAATCCCACCAACAATGGAGAAGTGTTCCTCTTTTCCACATCCTCGCCAGCATGTGTTGTCACCTAAGGTTTTGATCTTAGCCATTCTGACTGGTGTAAGGTGGAATCTTAGGGTCATTTTGATTCGCATTTCTCTCATAACTAAGGACTTTGAACATTTCTTTAGGAGCTTCTCAGCCATTTGAGATTCCTCTGTTATAAAGGAAAATATTTAATTCGGGCTGATTTACAGTCAGATGTTCAGTCTATTATCCTCATGGAGGAAAACATGGCAGTGTGCAAGCAGACATGTT
This sequence comes from Uromys caudimaculatus, assembly GCA_028551405.1. Taxonomy (NCBI): domain Eukaryota; kingdom Metazoa; phylum Chordata; class Mammalia; order Rodentia; family Muridae; genus Uromys; species Uromys caudimaculatus. The sequence continues at coordinate 87,732,528 of CM052701.1, forward strand.
GCTGGAGAAGGAGGAGATAGTTCTACCTCAAGATCAGCAAGTAGCAGAAAGAGAACTGGCTTGAGCTTCTGAGACTTCAAAGTCTGACTTCATAGTGATGTTGTTTTTCTAGCAAGACCACACCTTCTCCTACACGTTAAGATGTGGCCACACATCTTAATAATACCACTCCCTATGGGCTAAGCATCCATACTCATGAATCTATGGGGGTCATTCCTATTCAAATCACCACACACTGCTTCTGCATAGCCAGCTTTTAGCTGTAACTGATTTTCTTATCTATCTAAATGTGATTTCTAAATCATATAGCTTAATATCTTATCTCTCTGAAAAGTCTAAGAAAAGTCCTTTATTCTCACAACTTAATATAATTAATATAGAAGTTATGAACCAATTTCTAAACGTCTTATATCTCAGATACATAAAGGTCTGCCACTTTCGTAATGTTGTAGATATTTTTGATAGTTTGAAAGATGAATCGCTCTTTGTTTATGGAAAAAAATACATATGCAAATATGTATACAGCTGTTCATATATCATTTACATTTTAAAAGGTTTAGTTATAAAAATGATAGTTTACAGAAGATTTGAAATTTTTTTTGAAATAAAAATGTTAAAAAAATGACATTGGAGAAAATTACTATTAGGTACTCTCAAAGAAAATGTGTGGAAGAAACATTATTGAATGATTGAAAAAATTGAAATGTAGCAGAGAATAAAAACAGTTGAATCAAAGTACTGAAAAAAATACATGCTGGTTAATTATTTTTTCTTTAGAAAATTTAAACCATACTTGTTTCTAAGATTAGAAAGTTTTAATTTTCTACTGAAAAGAATTTCTGGCACCAAATATAAGTATTGTATGCATTCACACATTTAATTATATTCCAAAGAGCTTATCTCAGTGGTTGAGATGAAATCATATATTTGAAGTATCAATTTCAAATACAGATGTACAATCATAGAGTTAGACATATGCTATACAATATAAACTGTAGAAACACATTTTGGGTATTTACACATAAGTAAGTGATGAGTCAATCTCATTACACTGTCCACAGTTGCTACTTAATGATGCAATCAAACATAAACTGTGCACTAGAATGAGTCTGTTATACTTCTGATATGTTGAATCTTGGTTATCTAGAGGAAAAGAAACAATTAGATGGAGGTTTATTATAAAGGGATATTGATCAGCTTACATGATACTGTCTAGATAGTCCAAAAATGTTGACATCAAACCAGACAGGTTGTTAATCTGGGCATTGTTTAGGCCATGAGGCTGGCTAAATTAGCAGTGCCAGTGTAGTATTTTAAGCATGGCAGATTATTGGAGAGTTGCTGATCTTCAGTCAGTACTGTAAGGCCAATGAAGTTGGTTCTAACATGAGTGAACAAACAGGATAGATTAATTTCTCCATAGTATGGAAATAAACAGGCCAACATCAAAACCCCCTTCCTCTTCATCTTAACTGTGCTGCTAGAAAACACATTTAGCCTGGATTGTCCCACTTTAAACAATCTGATCATAAAACTTTCTCAAATGTGTGTCCATTGACTTGCCTTTTAGTGGATTCTAGGCCCAGTGAAGTTATCCATCACTTATGTACAGTAATTAAATAAGTAATTTGGAAACAAATGTTCATTTGACAGACAATATTTCTAACATTTATAGGTGGTTAAATATCACTGTTTACTGCAGTTCTAAATCTATTTTGTAAATGTAACTTTTATTTGACAAATGTAACTATTGTCTCAGAAGCCAAGTACGGAATAAACTCTCCCTTTCTTGTTCTTTCTGAACTCTGGTTAGCTGACTTAACTCAGCTGGTCTTGCTCAAACTGCTTTCCATGATAACTGATTCAATCTGGCTTCTCCTGGCTTCTCACTGAATTTCTCTGTTTGGCCTCAAACGAACTCTAGCAATTTGTTCTAATCATTGTTCTGGCTCCTTCTCATTCTCTGACTTGTTCTGTCGTCATAAGTAACCTGTCTCTGTAAAGCTGTCCCAGTAAAACTTCTACACACACTATATCTTGTTCTCCATGTTCTGCTCTTAAGTAGCCTCTCTTTCCTATGCTGTTCTCATAAGAGTTGGGTGTATTTTATCTCTGACTCATTCTGTGAAATCTTTTTCTGATTTGTCACTTTATCTGCCCTACAATTAGACATCACATTCAAACATGGCTGCTTCCTTCTACAAACTAACCTTACTTTTATTATTTGGGATTAAATATGTGTACTAAGGCCAAATCTACTACATTGTGTCTGGGTTTCAGCTGGATCGTATAGACCTAGAAGGATTTTGGATGTGATCCCCTCCCAGAATAGCCAGTCGCAAGATTAAAATTCCTTTCTCTACATATGAATATTTTGAAACAATACCAAATATCACATTCTTGTGCAATTAGTTATTTAAAACATCTAGAAGACCAAAAGTTATGAATAGATACAAAGAACATATATATTGCATTTTCTTAAGACAAGTATTATTCTATCTAAATAAACTACATAGAAAACAAAACAACAAATAAGCTAACAAAAGATGCCATTTCTTATTTACTTGTGAGATATGACATTTATTTATCATCAAAGTACAATAAAACTGTTGATGTGTATATGTTTAAATTCTGGAAATTAGAAGACTGGTTGGCATAATTTTGGCATAAAATCTTTCACAAAATTATAGAACATGAACATAAATTATTCATGTCATTTTATTGTAACAGCTATGGTTACTCAAATATTCCCACGTCATTAATCTATGTTTCAAAATTACCTGGGCTAAAATTATCTTCTTGGTGAAATATGTAATAATTAAAAGATAACAATTGACTTAAATCTCCACCTAGACCTTTTTGGTATCTTTTAGAAAAATAGTCATTGGATATTGAAAATAAATTTGTAAATTAGTCTATTAAATAAATATATATTTCATAAAATGTAGGTGGTAGAAGATGTTTGTGTAAGACAGGTTGATGCTATTATAAAAACATAATCTGTAGTGCACAAAGCAGTGACAATAGTTATTGATGGTGAGTTCTAGCTTATTTTTAATTCTCTTTACACAACATGGATTTCTTATGATAAAATTCACTTATGCTATGTGATTTATTATTATAATCAATTAAGAAGTACAGTTTTCAAATAATCTTTTTCCTTCAAAAGATAAAAATGTACTTTTTAGCAATCATTCCCTATCCTTCACACCTAAATGTCTCTCAAATATTATTCCACTTTCCATCTATGTAAGCATTCTAAATGCTTTCTGACAAATATATCTACAAACTTCAAATGTTTTTTAGAACTAATGTCTATTAATTTTGAAAATATTTATTATAGAATATATATTAATTTCATATCTTTGGTAAGATTTATTATAGAGAATTTTATTAGAAAAATAAAACCCATGGCATTCACTAAGGATCTTCTTTTAGATACTTTTAGATAGCACTTTTAGGTACTTTCTACTAATTAGTATTAAAGGATTTTGTTCTCTGCTACTAATATTCATGTTTAAATGCAGCAATTCATCTGATTCTAACGTCTTTTCCTATCTTTAGTTGGATTCAATCAATCCTAAATTCCTATGAGAACACACTAAGGTATCGATCTACTGGCAATGTCTTCTAGCTTCCTGGTTGTTTTGGAATCATATCATGAAGGAATTTCAGAAACTGCTACAAAGGTACATTGAGACAGATGTAATTTTCATAGCCACGCACTCACTGCAGAGTCTTTTTATTTTAGTTACTTGACACACATTAGTTAGCCAAGCTTTGGTAAACAAGAGATTCAAAATTCAGAATTTTATCAAATGAAATAAAAATAATCTTTAAAAACAGAACATATTATGCTATCAGACAAAAGTACAGGTTAAATTAAAATTTAATTTAACTCATGCATATAGGTTCATATAAGATTATTAATAAGATATAAATGAACCAATTCAATAGAGACCTTTGCTTTTTTTGAGAAAATAGCAGAAATACGACTTTTACAAATGAATAAAACACAACATTTTGCTGATCATTAATTAATAATATGCTATACTTCTTATTTAGTTAAAACACCAAGTGACAATAAAAAGTGTTATACCAATTTTAAACTATAAATACTGAAATGATAGTATTAGACCCACAATTGTCTAAAAGAACTGCAGGGACAAAAATGGAGAAGAGACAGAAGGAAAGGCTATCCAGTGACCAGCCCAACTAGAGACCAATCACATGGTGGGGCTGCAGAGAGGCATCAAGGCCTGACACTATTACTGATGCTATGATGTGCTTGCAGACAGGAGCCTAGCATGGCTGTCCTCTGAGAGGCCCTACCAACAGCTGACTGAGCCAGATGCAGATAATTACACCCAACCATTGGACTGAGTTCAGAACCCCTATGGAGGAAATAGATGAAGGATTTAAAGAGCTGAAGGGGAGGGCGACTCCATAGAAAGACCAGCAGTCTCAACTAATCTGGACCCCCTGGAGATCCCAGAGACTGAGCCATCAACCAGTAAGCATACACAGGTAGGTCTAAGACTTACTGGCACATATATATCAGAAGACTGTCTGGCCTGGCCTCATTGGGAGAAAATGTGCCTAATCATGGAGAGACTTGAGGCCCCAGGGAAGGGAAATAGCCAGGAGGATGGTTGAGGAGATGAGGAGCACCCTCTTGGAGGCAGGGGGGGAGAGGAAATGGGGTGAGGAACTGTAGGGCAGTAGCTGGAACATAAATAATTAATAATTAATTTTTTACAAAACTACAAAAAAAAACCAAAATAAAACCCTGAAAAATAAAACAAACAAACAATGAGACTAAAGAAAATAACTTTAGATTTAAAAAGTCATGTATAAAAATAAATAAATAAATAAATAAATAAATAAATAAATAAATAAATAAAAAGTCATGTACTGTGTGGTTAAATCTTACATTACTATATAAACAAAAATATGTGTGTTCTAGTTTATATTCAGTCTTTCCTGAAGCTTTCATCTAGATTGCTGTTTTGCAAGCATAACAAATTATAAATGGATGATTTTTAATATATATTTAAAACTTCAAAGATTCTGTTACTATGGACTGAGAGTACACATGAATGAGAGTTATCAATAATAAGAGATTTGATATATAGTCTACTATCACAAAAATCCCAAACAGTGATTTTTCAACGGTTAAAGAATTTCAAGATATACAGACTTTATATATAACAATGATGTGTGCAGAAGGAACACAATAACAAAGTCAGGAAGAAGTCATTTAGTATCAATGTAGAGTGGCTTATTAAAGGACTAAAAGGCAGAGGAAAGAGCCTACTCAAGTTGGGATTCCAGAGGGTCATTTTTGCAGATTGAAATAGAAAAGAATTCAAACCTCTGCTCAAAAAGGCAGTGGGAAGAGTACAGAAATAATGCCAGATTAAAATTAAGACTTCAATCTTAGTTATCAAGTAGGGGATGAGACTGCGATATCAAATGTGAGGAAGTCTACTGAATTAGATATGGATGTGAAAAGAAAATGATCAGAGACTGTCTTAGTCAGGGTTTCTATTCCTGCACAAACATCGTGACCAAGATGCAAGTTGGGGAGGAAAGGGTTTATTGAGCTTCCATGCTTCCATGCTGTTGTTCATTATGAAAGGAAGTCAGAACTGGAACTCAAGCAGGCCAAGGACCAGGAACTGATGCAGAGGCCATGGAGGAATGCTGCTTACTGGCTTGCTTGCTTGCTTCTCCTGGCTTGCTCAGCTGGCTTTCTTATAGAACCCAAGTCTACCAGCCCACAGATGGTACCACTCACAAGGGGCCCTTCCCCCTTCATCACTAATTGAGAAAATGTGCTGAATCTCATGGAGACATTTTGTCAACTGAAACTCCTTTCTCTGCGATAACTCCAGCTTGTGTCAAGATGACACAAAACCAGCCAGTACAGAGATTGACTTCAGTGTCTGGTTTGAGAGACAAGGTGAATGAAGTCACTCCCTAAGATTGGATGTGTAACAGAATAAACAGGAGGAAGACACAGAAACTAGAGATGAGACTGGCTTTAAGCAAAGGATGACAGGATAAGATGCAGGATCAAAGACACCGATGCCATTTTAAATTTTCAATCTTGTTAGATGTTGAATTATAAAGTATAGATTTTGAATAGCTATGCTCAGTAATATATTGTGGGTAGGAGACATGAAGTTACAGAATAGAGATTCATTAGCATATAGATTATAGTTTAAGACAGAAATACTTTCATACTTGAAAATGAGTACAATAGCATTAAAAACTCATTGGAGAATACTGAAAGAAAAATGTGCAGTGGTGGTAACATACCTCTTAGCCAAGATCCAGGTGCAACTCTTTTACAGTTTCTGGGAAGTGAGAGAATTTTAAAAGTAGCCACTGCATCCAAATATCTTAATCAGCTGAAACCTGAGAGTTCAACTTGACAAATAAAACATTTTGTCTAACAGAAAAATCACAAAAGAATTTATTTGTAGGTCATCAAAAGCTGACAGGACTTTCCTGGGGCCTCAAGTCTCTCCATGATTAGGAACATTTTCTCTGAATTAGGCCAGGCCAGACAGTCTTCTACTATGAAACATGGTACAATGTTTCTCAAAGTAATATGAACAAATCGCATATATGCACAAAACTATAGAAAATATTATCAAAACTATTAGAGTTCCCTGAATAGAATGGAACTATTATGCCACACTTGATTAAAAATAGAAATTCAGCAAGTTCAAAGAGTGCTAGGAGAAAAACAGAGACATTGACAGATAAAATCAAAGGGAAAAAATAATTATTAATTTTTATTTGCATGGCATGGTCAATTTGAGAACATATTATATTTATACATTCTTCTACAGTAATCTAACCTACTACTCTTTATCTAGTGATTTTCTATTTGTCATTTTCAGCTACTTAGAGCCTTGGTATATATAATGTTACCCCAAATACCAAGACTTGAACAAATAACATAATATAGCAAATATGTAAGATTTTCTTTAATTTGCATTAACATTTTACCTAGATAGATTATAATTAGAGAAATAATTATATATAGGTAATTATAGTTAATGGTCTTGACTTTAAAATACACAATATATACTGTGACTTCTATAACAGATACAATCTATAAATGTTTTCAGACATACAAGATTTAGAGAAATTTAATGTTAATAATTCATACAATACCAAAAGTAAAGTATTTATATATTTGTTCATCTACCTAGTAGAAGAATAATCTTAATATCTTATAAAAGGTAAGTTATTAAGTAAAAACATTATTTGGAGACTAATCACATAATATCTTTTGGCAGGCAAAGCAAATTTCTGGTGCATATATGGCATTTTTCATCCAGTAAATAATCATAAATTACTGATTATTTACTTTGCCTTTCTGTAGCATGATAAATTCAGCATCAAGAGTCAAATGCTACCAACAGTAGCTTTTGGTTCACTGATAATGTAGGCAACAAAATTACCCTTTAGAAGTTATAGGACTTGATGAAAGTCAAATGAGAGACTGAGTTTTTATTTAAAAGAGTCATATTGAAATAGTACTTCTCTGTTATAAATGGAAATGAGGGCTATCTAACTTAATATGATAATTGAGGAAGTTTCAAAATTTAAAAGCTAATAAGGCACCTAGCAAGAAAACTATTCTTTCATGGGAAATGTAAATTAAAAAGCAAAAAACTTGCTATGTCTTTCCTGGAGACTATATTTTTTGTGGGATTTGGGTAAAGGGTAGAAACCCAAGGTGTTCATATGATAAAGTTTAAAACTAGACCAGATCCTTCAAAATAAGATTAAGGTTGATGTGCATCTGATTGGATAACATTAGTGCTGCTGAATATTTTTATACGACCTCATTATTTTTAAGCCATCACAAAACAAATTCCTGTGGACACAATATCCCAGGAAAGATCAAACTTCTCATATGCTCTCCAAGTCCAGTGAGTGTGCTTTGCCTCCACAGCATCTCTAGAGATGAGCATGTGGAAAGACTTCCATATAAAAACTAAAGCCATTGGAAGAACTAACTTTTAGCCTCTGAATGTTCCTGACATTGTGTATCTGTGTATTCGTGCGTGCGTGTGTGTGTGTGTGTGTGTGTGTGTGTGTGTGTGTGTGTACATACATGTGCATATCTTGTACTTGGTTCATCTTCACTACTAGGAACCTTGTATAAGAACTGCACTATCTTCATTATTTCTGTTTTGTTGACGTTTTTACTTGCACAGACCTTTCTTTTTTGTGACAGCTTTGACTTAAATGACTACATTTAAATAAGCTACAGTACCCTCTGTGACCTGCAGAACAGATTTCATGATCTTCTCGTATGGGTAAGGACCTTGAGGTCTTAGAACTTAGACAATTTGCCTCTCTTTCATTAAGCTGTTAAATCAGGACTCGATTTGAAATCTTACAAATGTTTTCTAGTACTCTGACTCATTGAGAGCAAGCATTATTTCTTCCATACTCAGTACTCAGTGCTTTCTGTCAGCTTTTAACATTTGTTTGCTGATTTAATGAAATGGGAATTTAAGAAATCTGCTTTGAAATCCTGGGAAACTGGATTTAGTAGCTCCTTCTTATTACACATAGTACATCACTTCACCTAACAAACCACGAGTTTTCATTAATTATTGAATTATAATAACTCCTCTCTGAGAACCTATTAACTTCTCATTGACCATCACTAAGGTATGAGGCCCCATAAGTCCTTCAATATATGTGATGAAAGAGTGACAAGGCCAGTTTTGATCATAAAACCAACAGCTATAGTGAGCTCACATATCGACCATCTATATCATGCACAGAATATCCTATGTCCTAATACTCCTTCTCAAAATCTGGTCTTTTAGGACCAATCTCTTCAGTCCTTTATTCTCCACACTCTGAACCAGTTATGAGTCTCTGCATTAATTGCTGCTTAATACAAAAGCAAGTTTCATTAGAAAAGGAAGTTTTCCTAATAAAGGATTACAACATCACTAAGCAATGGGTGTAAATGTTTAGAAATTAATTGACACTATACTTATTTAGGAAATTATCATCAATAGAGTAACCATGAGGTATCATAGCTTCATTAACTTTAGGTTTTTGGCCAGGTTTACAGAAACAGGCATGAGTTTGCTACTGTGGAGGAGGCCTCAAATTCAAGCCAAAACTTTTGTTTACTCCCTTAATAATCATGCCAGTGTGTGCTCGTGGGCATAGTGAATCAACTTGATCAATATGGTAGCTCATTGATCCATGGAATGGCAGAACCTTTGAGTAATTATACCATAGAAGTAGGAATAGCACCTTCAAGCACTAGAAAAGCTAACCACCTGGGAGGAAATTTCCAGGTCAGATTTCTCTATGTCCTAGAATCCAAGTGTATATAGTACTTTTAGCATTAGTGTCTGTTTCTGGTAATTGGCCTATCTGGAACAAAGAGACCAAGAATACTGGCAACAACTTCATAAAGGAAACACATTGCACACACATTTGAAGCTATATAAAACATGTCGTTTCATAAAAACTTATGTGATCAATAGAAATAACTGAAACCTGAACACATAGAAATGGAGAAACCCTATCTGACTTAGGGTCATGTACATGAGGAAAATGCAATAGATTAATGGTCAGTGGAAATGACTAGAAAATGTTTACATAATTTACAATATCAAAGTGGGGAAAATTTATCAAGATTCAAAATTTCATATTACAAAGAGATAGACTGTAAAAGGATATACAAATTATACAAAAATCTACAGAAGACACTAAATATATAAAATTATGAAAAAGATGAGCATTAGAATATTAAATAAGCTCTATAAAATAGTAAAGGAAAAACATATTAATAAGAAATTTAGCAATAATATGAACAGTCAATTTATGCAAGAAGATATTTGAAGTCCAATAAACATAAACTGCTAAAGTCTCTAAAAATTAGAGAAATGTCATTAAAATAAAATGAGATATGCCTTCTCACCAATTAACTTATAATGAACTAATGTTTACAGAGTCCTAGAACATCAAATGTTGAGGATTTGGACAGAATTATCTATATGTCTTTGGGGAAGCAATTTGGCACAAACATCAGAAAAATAAATGTGGTCACATCTGGCAAATTTGAAGATGTTTATATTTTATGACCCAGACATACTACCCACATTTTTAATATTTTCGACATGTAAGCAAGCAACACACTCAAAATGTTTCTTGCAATATATTTTGGAAATAAAATGGAAATCAACTATTTGTTAAAACAAAATGTGTAACTTAACTGTGGCTTTCTCACAATTGGAATACAAAATAATGCATTTACAAAAGACATAAATGGCAAAATATTCAGTAAATCATTGTACTGAAAAAGAATGCATTTGTTATGTTTTCCTGACATTGTAGAGTAGTTGTGAACTATTTTTAAATACCTATGAATATATATTTATACCAGAAAACTTTAAAAATTAATGAAACAGCAGTTAATGTTTGCTTCAAGCTAAAATATAAATATAGAATTAAAAACTTTGAGGAAGAAGGATTATATTAATAATTGTATGTTTTATTTCACAAAAAGATATCTAAGACATATGGTAAAATATTGGTTCACATTAAAAACAAATGAATGGATTTTCTTTTAAATTTAATTTTTTATTTAGTATATTTTAAAGTTATATGAATGTAAAATATAATATAACTACATTAAAATATATTTAAAATAAAGTGAAAACAATACATATCACCTTTTCATAGGTGGCATGTTTCTTTATGGTAGTATTTATTCTGTCTGTGATCTATCATCATATAACATTTACTATGATATTCTTATTTTTTATTTCTTCTGTTTTGATATAAAATTACTTTATAAATATGAACAGATGTGATTCAGATATGACAGTTTCTCTTAATTTGTATGCTCTAAAAATACCAGATTTTTCTTATAGAGTGAGTGGATACAGTAATAAGAATTTAGGGAGGGGGAGGGGATAGGGTGTCTCCAAGGAGGAGACCCAGAAGGGGGGAAACATTGGAAATGTAAATAAAGCATCAAAAAAAAAAAAAAAAAAGAATTTAATGCATCATAGCTAGTATGCCTAACGAGAGCGGGCCTGCATTCTTTGTGGATTCCTTCACACTTAGACATTGCTGGTACGTGATGGGGCTCAGGGGCCGATGGATTCCATATAGGAATTAGTACTCAGAACTTTTCCAAGATGCTATGAATCATACAGTTTGCATGAAATCCACATTTCCAAAGATGCAGTATTACCTTATAAATTAAAATTTTAAGGATCCAAGTCAAAATAGCAGTTCACGTGCATTACTATTGAGAAAAAAAAAAAGAGGGAAAGAAAGTAGGTAACAATTGTGTTCCCAGAATTATGACCTTACTTGATGATAATGGAAACTATGAGCCATAGGAAGAGAGGGACTGGGTATATAGAATCTGAAGCAATTACACAGGAAGGGAAGCGGTGTCTCTTATTTACCCAGGGTTCACATTTTAAGTATCCTTTTATGTGAAAAAAACATAGCAAGGGTTTACTTTAGATTGGAGTATATCAGTTCGTGGATTTGCCTTGACTTCTATGTGCATACCATTAGAGACCTGATACATCTAGCAGGCTCTATGAGTCAATATATAAATGGACATAATTTTATTATAAGATGTAGTTATTTTGAGTGTCATATATTACCTCTTCATCATTTTTGGAGCAAAGTCACAAAGAAAAGGAGACAGAAAGCTAAATGCCTTAGAAACAAGGGCACACAAGAATAGCTAGAGAAAAATCAGAACACTCAGAAAATTTTATTAGGATGAATTGCTAAATATTTTTAAACTGGAACAGAACCTCGGGTTGATGTTCCTGACCATTCTCTGGCTCTTTTATCAATTAAAATTATCATTAATTGCTATTTTATTTGTATATCTTACTTTTCTAATGGTAATTTACTGAAAAAGAGCAAATCCAAAATTCTCAGATCATTTCAGAAAATAAAACACAGTTCTTTAAATCTTGGCCTTTAAAGAAATTTTTAAAGATAACATTTAAAAATAGATTTTTAACCTAGTGTTTCTGTAGTACATATAGAAAGTTTCACTAACATTCTACTGTTTTCTAAATGTATATTTGTGTTCGGTTGGCTTCTGTGTATGTGTCAGAGGGGCTAAAAAGGAGAATCTCACTGTTGACAAGAATGAAACCGCAGCTACATCTGCTAAGTCCCCGTTTCTATAAAAAGCATACCTGCTAGCCTGCTGACAGGAGGCAGACGAAACTGCAGTGTTGAAAGATTAAGGCCAGCTGGTGTTTTTCCAGTTGATTTGCATTTCTGGAGCTCAAGGTGATCCCCCTTTATTTTTAACCAATGTTGATGACTCAAACGTTGGCATCTTATAGGGATAAGAAAGTTACCATCTCTAAGGACCTCAGAAATCAACATTAGAGGGGAGGAAAAAGCCCAAACAGAAATGATTAACATCCAAGTGGTTAATTTGCAATAATTGCTATATGAATGTTTACCATGTTGATTGACTCTAACTATTTATAAATGGCCTAAATGGAATCTTTATCCTGAACATAAATTAGAAGGAGGCAAGGCTGTACAGAAAGAAATTATATCCCTATATTTAAAGAAAAAGCAAACTTTAAGTGAAATTTTCAATACAAATGCATATCATTTCATGAAAACAAACTATGAAGGCCTATTAGAAAAAGTATGACTTTGTGCTGGTTCTGTCTTATGTACATTACTGAGAATTTTGGCTAATTGCATTCATATTTATTTTCCTTCCCTATACATGTACATAATATCATATTTGTAATATTTAGGCCTAAATTACCTTTTATAACACTTTATATTTAACATGTACTATGCTAATGCATTCTCACTGATGTGTATGATTTCTCAATACATTGTACTTAGAGAGAGTAGTATAGCTTAACTGTGTATATCAGAGTTGCGTAGTATAGATTATTTTATACTGATCCATAATTAATATATTAAAGTGAACAATAAAGAAAATACAATTGTTTGGGGACTTTAGATTAAATATAGTGGGGTGAAAAAGATGGCTCAGCCAGGAGTTAGGAATATTGGTTGCTCTTCCGGAGGACCTGGATGTGTGATTTCCAACACCTACATGGTGTCTCACAACCATCTAAACTAGAGTTCCATGGTGTCTGATGATTTTTTCTTGCATGGAACCACCTGTTGCGTATAAACAGGCAAAGAGAACACGCATACACATCTTAAATAACAAATTGCAATTATATTTAAAAGAATAAATATAGGGGTAGAGATGTAGTTTAATAGCAGAAATCTTGTTTTGCCTGTGCAAGGTTCTGTGTTGATCTCTAGTATCACGTATACAAAAGAAAGGCTTATTTAAGTTTGTTCAATTAATTTATATAAATTTTTTAAAAATCTCAATAATAGGAGTAAAGTATGTAAAGAAATATCTTTGTTTATATTCAAATGAAATATATATGTAAAATATATAATACTTCAAAATACTTCTAAAGACCAGTTATAAAAATAATGCAAGCCATCCCTTAATAAATATCACTGGTGTTCACACTATATTTTCTATGTTGAAATAATATATACTAATAAAGGATATACTTTTTTAAAAAATATGTACATGATCAATGTTCTTGTTTTACCAGTTAGAAAAGCATAGAATTTATTTCTTTTTGTAGTTAATATGTTTAATTTAACAATGGAAGAATGGAAATGTATTAGAGTCTATCTCAAGTAGTCAAATATATGGAAGTCTTTTTTTTTTCTCTCAGTAACTTTTCTGTCTTAACAATGATTTTGATCTCCTGTTTTGAAAAACAAGTAGCAAACTGGTAATATGAGACCTTATGTGCAGACATCACATACTGGTTGATTACCATACACATAAAATATGATGGCTAAAGCTTGGAGAACTTAGCACATCTTTTAGTTAATTTTATACAGATGTATAGTATTTTAAACTCCATTCAATCTTGCAAATTTATTAAACATCATTGTTATATCAAATTCATGTCATTATTTCTATTTAAAACATATGTGGAAAAAGATAGCTCTGTGAACACATTAGAGAAAATATTTTACCAACTACTTCTTCCAATGAACATAATTATTTTCAAGTTTTAAGTTACATTTAAACATAAAGACTGAAAAATCTTTGTCAAATACAAGTAAAAGTTATCTGCAGTACAACTTTGAATATAATAGAATTTGATGAGATAAATAAAGAAACTGTTTTCAAATGAGCCTTTCTCTGAAATCAAGATGGCTAGACACATAGCTGGAGTTAACGCATTTAACACAGGTTTTATAATTCAACCAATGATTTTCCTAGTGTGAGTTTGACTAAGTAGGTACAATAGGAAGTAGAAAATTGGCAGTCTTTCAAAAACTTTAATGTTGCAAGAGTCAAGATTACTTTGGAATACAATAACTAAAACAATTTGAATCACAGCAAGTGTAACATCAAAATTTGAAAGCTGAATTTATTTAATTTGGTAAAGGCCATATCTTCATAGATCAAAATCTATCCACTTGTTTCAAAATGTCAAATAAAAATGCAAAACTGTATTGATTATAGTAATTATTTATTTGACACAATAATTTTCATTGTATGCTGACATGTATTACATGTCTATCTACTTAACCTATAAACTCACCCAGGAAAAATGAATTGGGATGAATTTAAGATATACTAAGAATTATAGGGTGACAAATAGCTTTACTTGCTACTTGTAAGTTCTAGACTTAGGTGGATGTGAATGATCATATTAGATAGACAGACAGACAGATAAATAGATAATAGAATAATATATTGATAGATAAGACAGATACATGGTATATAAATGATAGGTAGATGATCAATAGGTAGGTAGATAGATAGATAGATAGATAGATAGATAGATAGATAGATAGATGATAAAGATGTAGAAAGATGAAAGGTTGACAGATGATAGCTGCTTGATTTCCAGTAATTGTAGATAAGAAAATACTAAAATACTAGATAGTTTTGAAGCAGTCTGTATAAACCTCTAAACAGCATTATCTGAAGAACTGGGACTATTTTCTTGGAAATAAAGTAATTTAAACTGCAACATTGAGTCTACAGTGCTCCTAAGATATAACTCAAATGTCATTTACACTCAATAAATCCATGACTTTCTGCAATATAAAATTTAGCTAAGTAATCATATGAGTATATTATATACTAATGAGCTATTTCAAATTGAATAGAAGTAAATGTGTATTATGGGATCAATAAAAATGAAGAAGATGTTTGAAGAGGAAAGTTTAATGATAACTAAGGAACCATTTTTGTTTATTAGGTAAATAGACTTATTAAAAATACCATTAATGTATGTTGCTGAAAAGACTGAAATGGGAATATCCTGTAGTACTCTAGTGAGATGAAAACATGGGCAAGGTTGTCTTACTAAATTAGCTTTCAATAACAATTCATCGAATTACACAGCCATTAAACTTAAGGACAATGGTAGAATTTCACTCTTCTTTAAGGTAGAATAAAGCTATCATGCACACATAGCACCTTTCCTTTATCTAACCATTCAGCGCTGGGCATTGAAGCATACTGTGTCTACAGTGAGCAGTGCCATATTAGACACAACCATGCAGGCATCTTTATAGTAACAGGGTTTCAGATTTTTCATAATGTAGTCATAAATTTAACTTTTTGAGGAACACACATGTGATTTGTTAAAATGCCCGGATTACTTTCATCTACAGCAGTGATAGTTTCTTTATTTTGACTGTGCTTACTATAATGTGTAACGTATTTGTCCTTCTGTTTGTTTGTTTTTTTTGTTTTTAGTCATTCTAGCTAGGGTAAGGCAAAAGATCTTAGTCTAGTTTGGATTTACATCTCCCTGCTGACTGAAGATCTTGAATCTTATCTTATAGTTATTTTTCATTTGGATTTCCTCTTTCTGTAAAGTGCTTGTTTAATTTTCCCATTTATTAAATGGATTATTTACTTATGGGTACTTATCCTTTATTCTGTGTATGTATTCTAGATTATAATCCTGTGCCAGATGACCACTGGCAGAGTTCCTCCATTCTGTACACTAGCTCTTCGTATGCACTCTTTTTACTTTTTCTGAGCAGCAACTTTAAAATTTAATGTAAATCTACTTATTGATGCTTGGCATTACAGTCTGAGCTACTCAGGAGCCCATCACCTAAGTTTATATCTTGAGGTGCACGCCCTATATGTTACTCTAGAATTCCCAAGACATCAGGTCCTAAATTAAGTTCATTGAGGCATTTTCAGTTGATTTTTATAAAGGGGAGAGGAAATAAAATGTTTTATCCTTCTGCATGTAAACATCCACTTTTCCTATTGTTTGTTATTAAACCCTGTCTTTAATCAAAATGCTGTCAATGTATTTAGTCATAAACACAATCACAGCATTATCAAACCTACATCATGAGACAATCAACACAATTTATTGTGTGAAAAGGGAGATTAGGCTGGACTTAATATTGGGGGTAACTTTTATTCAATGTAAAAAGGGAAGCTTAAATTACTTTCTCAATTTGAGATGTGTGATTAAATCAAAATAAAACTATTTACTTCTGGTGTGTGACCTGAATAGAGTTGTTAATTCATCTGCAATCAAATTATGAGAAGAGCAAGTGGGTTATAAACAACTTAATGCAGATGTTCAGCTAAGAATATAGCAATGATTTAAGCTACAATAATGTCGCAAAATAAAAGTCTTGTTGAGATTTTAAAGTCACAATCTAATTTATGTAGATAACTTCAAGTCTCCAAATTATATTTTGAAATAGCAATAATCCTTGTCTTCCTTCCTTCTCTCAGATTTTTTGTTAAAATTTTCAAAGAAATATAGTTTCAAAAGTAAATAAAATTCTTTAAATATGGGTAATTGTAGTAGAAATAACAGATCTGTCAAAGACATTACAAATATATATATTATCATTACATCAGACTGGACAAACCTTGGAAACTTGATTTTATGTCTTCTTTCTTAATAGAAGTTGTGACCAAAAAGGATGTTGAGATAATCTGAGTTGACCTTCCAGAGTTAAGAGTGGACATGGGAAGACACACTTTCCACAAAACTCTTAATTTTTCATATATTTTTCAAGTAGAATTATGAAAGAGGGGCAAATGTATATAAAGAGAGTATTATAATGCCTGAACAATCACATGGCTGCCAGGTGACAAGGGTTTATTGTCAGTGACAAGAAGTAAAGGTGAAGGTTATTGACTTGTTTTGAAGGGGCAGTTCAGGCACATTGATAATTAATAACCAATTTCAGTGGGAGATTAAAATTCAGAATTAAAATTATAATTCAGATGCAGAGACCAAATGTTAAGCAGAGTATTAGAAATCCTGGAAAAAAGGGGGCAGGAAGGGTTGAAGGAGCTAGAGAGGTCAAGGACACCACAAGAAAACCTACAGAATCAACTAACCTGGGCTTATAGGGGCTCACAGAGACAAACTGCCAACTAGGGAGCCTACATGGGACTGCTCTAGGCCCTTCACACATATATTATGGTTGTGTTGCTTGGTATCCCTGTGTGACTCCGGTGTGACAGTGGGAGCAGAGGATGTTGCTAACTCTGTTGCTGGCTTTTGAGACCCTTTTATCCTCCTGGGTTGTCTAGTCCAGCCTTGATAGGAGAGGAGGTACCTAGTCTTACTGTAACTTGAAATGCCATGAATGGTTGATATCCATGGGCGACCTGCCCTTTCCTGAAGAGAACCAATGCAGGAGAGGATAGTGGTGGGAATAAGAAAGGGGAAATTAACTAATTAATTATTTAAAATACAATTCAACTAAAACATCAAATAAAATAAAATGTAGAAATGAAATAAAGCATGGATAACAAATTCTGGATGATACTATGCAGCCCTAAAATTCCACTTAGGTTTTACACAGCTGACTACTAGCTATCAGACATACTAGCATCTGTGATACCCTAGGAAAAAATGTAAGACTAAATAAAGGGGGAGGGGAATAACAAGAGATTAGCAGTTATAAGAAACAAGATAGCACCTGCTGTGTTGCTTTCAAAAGATGGATCTGATAGAAGGTCAAATCAGAAATTTGGTGATTAACAAGCTAAATATCCTCTACATGTATATAATCTTACATAGAAAATAGGTTTGGAGGCCAGAGTTGGAGTTGATGTAACTGTGAACTCTTCTTAAGTCAATAAATAAAATAACCAATAAAAATTGAAAAAAGTTAATGATTGCTGATAAAGAAGTATTATTATTTTTATAAATTGAGCTTTGGCTCAGCTTCTACATGAATATTTGAGAAAGAAGCACAAAAATCAGGAGTCATACATTGAGAAACAAGAAAGTTTAAATAATTTTGAGAAAACAGCTAATTCAAGAAATGTACACAAACATATCACATATGGAAAGTGTAACAAAAGAGAGTACTAATGCTAAATATACAGTAAGTTTTACTGCCAAAGCAGTAAGGTATTATAGAATAAATCTGGGTTTTTGTATGCTTGTTTGTTTGTTCATTAAAATTCAATAAAACCTGGTCAATGGCACAAAAACAAGATTGAAAAACCTATTTTAAATAAAATAGAATGTTGGTCATAATAAAAAACTGCAAGACCAATGTAGCATTGTTTTTGAATAGTTAAAAAGCAAAATGGGCACTGATAAAAGTGTAAATGTAGTGCAAAGAAAATTATTCCATTTAAGGTAAAACTAAGAGGGCCAACAATAGCTAGTGAATAAATCATGTCATGTTTTAAAATGAAATTACAAAAGTACACAGAAAATAGTCATGGTCTTCAAAGTGAAATAGTTCTTTAAAATTTTAACATTAACTTATATTATATAATTAAAGGCTTTTCCCAAACTTTCACTGATTACATTTCAATTTAAGTAGTAAGTAATAATAAGCCAAGAATGCTTCATCATCTCATCACATTTAGAACTACATACACTTATACATGTAAACTTCATAGAGATATCTACAGCTATAGCATGTATCTTTTCCAGTCATTTATAAATATTACCCAAATTATTAAATTTAGCATTCAATTTACTTGATTAAATATTAAATCTTCTTCTACATCAAAGATACTTATTTTTTCACAAACTTAGCTGTGTATAAGTTACAAATGGTGTTGGGAGTCATTAACATCACTGTGTAGGCCAGCCCAGATCAATCGAACCAGAATCACAGCGCTGATATCTTGTCTATTAAATTCTAATATATATATAGAGAGATAGATAGATAGAGATAGAGATAGAGATAGAGATAGATTATATCTAGGCATAATTAAATTCATATATATGTACATAAATATGGTTGAGAAAAGTTGATGTAAGTCAAATGAATTGACATTAAAAGTATATAGAAGTCATTGATGAGTGAGTTGTAGATGTCTCCACCTTGCAGCCACCTAGAAATATTCTTTGAAATATTTGAAATATTCTAGAAATATTTCTCTTCCTCCTTTTTCTTTCTTGTCATGTTGGCAAAATTATAATTTTAACATTCTCTTTATTCCCTATATATTCATGAATATTCTTGAATAATTGCTTGCCATCTATATCTTGTAGGGACTTTGAAACACAGATTATAAATGAATTTTTTTTATCTCCAGTGGAAGTCAACCCTACATCTTTATCTTAATTTTTTGAGAATGTTGCCCTAATAATTGTCTCCTCTAAACCTTGTGTCATCATTTGGTTTCTACTTAAACAGTATTGGAGCAATGGGACTATTTATATATAAACATCAATAGCTATATGTTTCTTTAAAATATTTTAGATTTCATACCATCATCCACTATAGCATCTCTTTGTTTGTCTGATTGCCTTCACAGAAACCACTCTCAGCTCTCAAGTGTAACAGAGATTTCTACTATTTGCTTCCACTGATTGTTCTTGCTCTTCAAACTCCTATGGCCTGTCTTAAACCAATAAGCCATTTATCTCTACATTCTTCCAAACAGCTCTTAGAATAAAAAGTAAGGACTTCCAAATTAGAAAATCACTTACTTCATCTGTAGACTCTGTCTTAGTTAAGCTATCAAGTTAATGCAAACCTTCTACTTATTAAAGCATCTTTTGTGATTGAATTTTGTATTATCTCTTTCTTTTGCCGTTCCTCCCATGGCACTGCTACTACATTTCCCACATTCTCCATGCTTTTGTCTTGAATTCTCAAAGTCAGAATGCTCTAGACCTCATTTCTATGCACATATATTCTGATCCTGAAAATAAATAGATCTATTTTATATTCTGATGAAGCAGAATAAAAATTCTATTAGTTTGTTTTATATTTTAACATGTTTTATTGACAAGTATTTGTTAACTCTCCAATGGCTATTCATCTGATTCAAAGTCAAGCCTGGAGTCTTTACAGTATGTACAAAACTCTCCTGATATTATCATTTATATTTCACTTCTAGTGCTAATTTCCTTGTCACAGTAGATAAACAATCACGGCCACAGCTCGAGACTTTGTGTAATGTGTTATCTCTCTATCATCGTTACGAAGTACCTGACATAATCAAATTATAATCCTTTTGCTTTTGGATCTGTGATGAGGCAGCACATGTCAGGAGTACTAGATGGAGAAAGTTGCTCACTTTAAAGTATCTGCACACCAAAGGGAGAGGATGGGGCTGTGTCCTAATATCTATTTCTAAAGTATGCTCCAGTTCCCTACTGCTTTCTATGCATTAGTTCTCAGAGGTTTATGACTTCTCTATAGTACTAGGATTTGGAAAGCAACTTTTTAATAATATGTAAACCTTTGGAATTTTCCAAATCTTAGAATGATTTTTTTTGTCGCCTTTCTTCATGATATTCACATATGCCACAGCATAACTGTGCTGTATTTACTCTGTGTGTGTGTGTGTATGTGTGTGTGTTTGTACATGCATGTAAAAACCTGAATAAAATAGCATTTCATAATATTGTCCTCACTGTCCTCATTTGTTCCTACCATTTTATTTACCTCATTTTATTTCAATATATCAATGCAGTTTTAATCTGGGTATGTGTTCACACTTGCTCATAGAGACTGGAGACCTTTCTCCTTTGCTCTCTCCCTGATATATATATATATATATATATATATATATATATATATATATATATATATATATATATATATATATATTTTTTTTTTTTTTTTTTTTTT
>CM052701.1:87753819-87766258 GCA_028551405.1 Uromys caudimaculatus
ACAGAAATCCTCCTGCCTCTGCCTCCCAAGTGCTGGGATTAAAGGTGTGGGCCACCACTGCCCGACTCTCCTTGATATTTTAAGGTAAGGTCTCTCATTTAACCTGGAACTCAACAAGTTACCAACCTGGCTGATCCCTCAGCCCCAGGCTCCTCTTGTCTCTCTCCAAATAGTGACACTGTTGCAGGTGCATGCTGCTATGTCCAGCTCTTGTCTGTTACTGACAACTCAGATTGTAATTCTTTTTCATCAAGGACTTTACCCACTGAGCCATCTTCCCAATCTTCAAAGTAACCAACCTCTAAAATATTACATATTCATTTATTTTATTTTGTTTACTGTTTCTACATCCTTCCCTGTTATATTATAAATATTTTGTGGTTCTTTTCCTTTTATTTATATTATATTTATTTTAAGTTTAATTTTCTTTACGTTTGAGAACTTAATACAAGTATATTCAAACTATGGCCCCACGCTGGTTGCCAGTTGTAGGGTTATGTTGGCCTTCATCTGTTCAGCCACTGGGCATGGCCACTTGGGGAGGCAGAATAAGGGGAGTTTGCCACTGCTCAGGCAGTTGCTGGGCTGAAGGGAAGCCCTGAGGCATCACAGTGAGGGTGGGAAAGCCAAAGCAGGTACAGGGGTCCCCGGGCCTGCGACAAGGCCGAGGCCATGGGGTGCTCGGGCACTTGCCGTGGAAGGGATGAGAATGGAGTTGGGGTCTGCAGGCTGAGAACAACATCTAGCCTGAGTCTGGGAGAAAAGGGGAGCTCCGACTAGTCCCAGCAGGAAAAGTCCTTGGCTTGACAGGGGCAGGCTTGGTGGTGGTTGTGGCTGGGAGTGCAGAGAGGCCTTCTATGGGATACTAGGCTGTGGATCTGTAGGTAAAGGCCTTCTCTATGACTCTCCATGGCAGATCTCGATGAAAAGAGGCAGTCCATAGTTCTAAATAGTTTATTGTCATGGCGAAAAATGGCTGTGTAAAACCATATCCCATTTCTCAGAGTGGGCCTGAGATTAAATACCTTTTGCAGGAAAGAAGGTCTGGGAAGGAAAGCTTATTGGCTAAGTTCTCCAGGTCTCTAGGTACCTCATTAGCATGGAGAGCTCTGTCTTGAGCCTAGTGACCACAGGTCACATCCCTTTTATGTGGGAAGCACGGCATGTGTTCCAAGTTAGGAGTCTGGCAGTGAGTTGGGAGTCACCTAAGACTCAGGTGTGTGCCCACTGAGTCTCCGGATCTGTACCTGCTCTACCTTACCAAACTTCTTGTGGTTTTATGTCCCACAGTTCTATTTACCTCAATTTCTCCCCTCCAATATCCCCGATATGCTCCCAACTTGACATTATTTCTTGCTTTGATAACTCATTAGGTGCAGCCAGAGGATGGGTGCCTATTTCTGTCTCCTCCAGTTTTTTCTGCAGCTCCCTGACACCCTCTGATATTGACACACAATTTCTGGTATTTCCAATTTCCATTTCACTAATGTGTTTCCCTAATCATGCAGAACCTCTTTCTTGTCTTGTTTTTTTTTTTTTTTTTTTTTTTTAATTAATTTCATTTACATTGGCTGCTTTCTAGTTCTTAGTCTCTATTGATACTGACTCCCACCTTGATACACGTATTTCACACTCTGAAGCTGAGTTTTCTACATGAGATAATACGTATGATATTTGTCTTGCCAAAAACGAGTTACTGAGCATAAAACAGTCATTTTCCTACAAATTTTATGATTTCATTTGTCTTTATGGCTAAATAAAATTCTAGTGTACATGTTATATTTTCATTATCTATTGATGGGGTTCTAGATTTACAAGGAAATTCCCCCTTGCAAGAAAATGGAATCAATCCACAATAATTTTCACAGTGGCTGTACTAGCTTACATCCAATAACACTGTATAAAAGTTTCTTTTTACCCATATTTCATAACTGTGGTTTTGTCCTTTGTTTTCACCGTTTTGCCAATGTTGGCTGAAATCTCAATATAGTTCATTCTCTTACGGCTAGAGACCTTGATTTTGCTAAAATATATATTGAGCAATTGTATTTCCTTTTATCAAAAATTATTTGTTCAGATCATCTGTAAATTTATTTATTTCAATGATGTTTAATTTTTTAAATTCTTTTTTCCTTTAAATTTTTTTATTATTTTTGAAATTTCACATGTGTACACAATGAAGTATGATTATATATAGCCCTCACAATTTTTCCCTTTTGTTAATAGTACACTCTGTGTAGGGGCCGTCCATTGAGCATAAGAATCATATCATCACATTTATTGTATCCTCAATAAAGAATGATTATCTCTTCCCCCAAATCTATTTCATGTTTTTACTATAACCTAATCAAAAGTTCATGGTTGGGAGGTTACAGATCTTAGTCGAACTTGATATTGATATATTCCTGAATGGTTATGCTATCAAGATTTCATCTAAATATTCATTTTTATAGCTGTAGACCTGGAATGCTTTCAAAGTTGGTCAGAAAAAAAGTTTTTGTAGAGAGCAGCCATCAGTGAAGAGATACATAGTCGGTCAGCGTGTTAGAATAAGAGGTTGAGTATTCAACGCCAAAAAGAACATCAGTATTAACTACCCTACCACCAAGGCTTATGGAACTTAACAGAAGACAAAACAGAATATTGTGACATGCTATCTTCTAGATACAACATAGCTATCACACTCACAGAGGGTATGGTTACCTCTATAAGACCTATACAATACCAAGGCAGCAAAATTCCAACACAGGTAGGATAGATGATCTCTACCTCCACCCCTTTACTGGGTAGTTCTTCTTTACACAGTCTAGATTATTAACTCCATCATCTAAAATATAGCTGTTAAAGATTTTCTCCCATTGTTTAGGTTGTTTCTAATAAGAAAGTCCATGACAGAAAGTCCTTCCATGCTTGTAAATTGGAATAATCTATATGTGAAATTACCATCTTGGTTATTTTCTATTGATGTGAAAATACACCATGGCCAAGGTAACTTTTTGAAAAAAAATTTTTATTGGGGTTTACACTACTAGAGTGTTAGAGACAATAACCATCATAGAAACATGGCAGCAGGCAGGCAGGCATGTGTTGGAGCAGTAACTGAGACCTTATGTGGCAATCTATAAGCAAAAGCAGAAAGATATCTAATTGAGAACAGCATGGAATTTTGAAAACTAAAAGCAAATTCCCAGTATCACATCTATTCCAACAAGGCTATGCCTCCTAATACTTCCTAAACAATTTTACCATTTGAGTACCAAGTATTAAATATGTGAGCCTATCAGGAGAATTCTCAATGGTTATATAACAAAAAATCAGTCTATAGTTCAATTCAAATTTCATCAAAATTCCAATGAAATTCTTCCCAGAAATAGAAAATTTTCCTAACATTAAAACAGAAAAACAAAAGATCACAGACATGCAAAGCAACTCTAGGCAGAAAGAGCATAACTAAAGGCATTATGTTATGTGACTTCAAACTATACTACAGAGTCACAGTGTTGAAGATAACATAGTACTGGCACAAAGGCAGTTGTGTAGATCAATGGAACATAAGAGGACCCAGAGATGAATTCACACATCTATACAAGCCCATCAAAATGCTCACCAGTCCATTTTTAACCCTGCATTTCTTTTAGACAAGAGAAATTTTGGGTTGAAAGTTTGTAGGTGGGTTGTCTCCCCATCCTTCCACTGGGGTCCTGTCTGACTAATGGAGGTGCTCCCTTCAGGTTCCATATCCCCACTATTCTGGGCATTTTGGCTAAAGTTACCCACATTGAGTCCTGGGAGTCTCTTGCATCCCAAGTCTCTGTGACTTTCTAGAGGTTCCTCCAACCTCCACCCTTAGCAGCCTCATATTTCCATTTATTCTCCTGGCCTTCTGGGGCTCTCTTCTGTCTCCCCCCATACCTGATTCTGGCCCCTTTCCCCCTCCCCTTTCCTACTCAGGTCCCTCCCTTCTTAGCCTCCCATGATTATTTTGTTTCCCCTTCTAAGTGGGATTTAAACGTCTTCACTTGAGCCTTCCTTCTTGTTTAACTTCTTAGAAACTATGTGATGTATCATAGATATTCTGTACTTTTGGTTAATAACCACTTATCCATGAGTACATACCATTCATGTCCTTTTGGGTCTAGATTATCTCACTCAGGATATTTTCTAGTTCCATCAATTTGTGTGCAAAATTTTAGATCAATCCCATGGGCAGGTACCAATCCCTGACACTATTACTGATGCTATATTGTGCTTGGAGACAGGAACCTAGCATGTCTGTCCTCTGAGAAGCTCTACCAGCAGCTGACTGAGACTAATGCAGACACTCACAGCCAAGAATTGGAAGGAGCTTAGGAACCCCTATAGAAGAATTAGTGGAAGTATTGAAGAAACTGATGGAAATAGTGAGCCCATAGGAAGACAAACAGTGTGAATTAACCTGGATCCCTGGGAGCTCCCAGAGACTGAGTCAACAACAGAACAGCATACACTGGCTAGTCCAAGGCCCCTGGCACATATGTAGCAGAGGACTGCCTTGTTTGGCCTCAGTAGGAGAGGATATGCCCAATCATGTATAGACTTGATGCTCCAGGGAAGGGGGATGAGAGTGGGCACCTTCTCATAATCCTGTAGAGATTTGATGCCCTGGGGAAGGGGAATGCAGGGTGAGCACCCTCTCAAAGGTGAAGGGTTGGGGGAGAAGAACTCTGCAAGAGTAGACCAAGAGGAGGAGCAGATTTGGAATGTAAATAAATAAAATAATTAATTGAAAAAAATTTCTCTGTGCCTTTGTGTACTTTGATAGCTTTGGACATTACTAGGTGGGCAAGAAGTTAAAAACAGTTTTGGGGTACTTAGGTACTATGTGTCTATTCTTAGAGGATGCATTCTCTAACAGAAATGATCACATTCCAAGTCTTTGCAAACTGAGTCTTGAAATATAAAAGAACATACTCAAAATAAGGCCACAGTGTAACCTCTATTAGAATTTATATATAGGCTCTTATTCTCCACCATTAGAAAGGCTTGTTTTGTTTGTTTTGCACAGTGCTGAAGATTAAACCAAAGTTTTGCATGTGATAGATAAACGCTCTACTGCTGACCTGTATACCTAGTCCCTGCTGGTTTGATTTACAGGCAAGGGTCTAGATCTGTTGTTCATCTGGAAATATCTATCTTTAATACACTACAAAAAACATTAATGTTATTAAGTATACATAATAATTTTATGTATATTTCATTATATCCAAAGAAAGAGTATAATGGATAAGTCCTGACAAAGAATGAGTATTTTTTAATTGAGTTCATAAAAAAATAAACATATTTCTTGTAAAGTAAAAAACGAAAATAGAAAAAATCCATTGGGGGGGAAAATACAGCCTTTACAACAAATGGTGCTGGCAAAACCAGATACTCACCTGGGAGAAAGATAGTAAGCCCATATCTTTCACTCATCACAAAAAATCAATTCAAACTATCAGATAACTGTATTTAAAACTATAAATATCTAAAGGATGACACAGAGAAACACTTCAGGATAGAAAAATAGACAACACATTTTTTAAGAGCACAAGAATCAGCTCTAGGAGTTGATAAATGGGTACTAAATGAAATTAAGAAGCTTCTGAGGGAAAAATAGTTTCTTTTATTTGAAAGCTATGGTTCTCATGGGAGCAAGAATTGCACATCCTTCAGAATAAGGATTTTAGAAATTTAAAGTTAAGTATTGGTATTGAAATAATGTTCAATTTAATTTTTCTTCCATGAGTTACCATGATTTTTAATATTGCATTTTATTTGCTTTTGTATTTAAGCAGTTTTGTGGTTTTTCCTATTACTTGGAAAATACTGAATTATAATTTATCATTTGTTATTTTTGCTATGTGTGTCCTTACACAAGCCTTTTGTTTTTAGTGTAGTTGATAAAATTAACAATTTAGAAATAATTATGAGACAAAAATTCCATCAGAATAGTTTTTTCCATTTGTGTGACAACTCTACATAATATGAATAAATGTCATACACAATTTTACATGAAAATAATCTTTACCAAAATATGTCTGAAACTTAAATTATGAATCACTGAGTATATCATTAAAATTGATTAATCTAGTCTCAGATAAGACAATCTGCTGATACCTAACATGAGCAAACATAGATCTCCTCACATAATATGAGTCTGTTTAACATCAATGGTACCTTTTCAAAATCAGATGTGGAAGTATATGCCTGAAACCTAATCACTAGAAGAGGGAAACAACCAAGAGCATGCTCACTGATCAGTTAGTCTATCTTTGATGTAGTGGGTAGGAATTTTCCTTTTCTTCTTTAATGTACTACTATTAAAGAAAGCAGGTAATTAGAAAACAAATAACACAGATGACCCCGACGTGATTTGAACATAGTCTATCTTAAGTAATATGCTACATGGTCAGGGAGGAACTTTGTCTCAATAACTGAGTTGGAGAGATATTTGAAGGTTACTTTCTGATATCATCCTGTGAAATACTACAGGTTGTATATACATGTATTAGTATTTATAAATATGTACACATCAAGTGTATCTATATCTATGTAAATATCCAGATACAAATTTTATGGTCAACTAGACTTTATGCTACCCTTCTTAAAGTTCCATCAAATTTAAAAATCTCAGTTCCAAGGATAAAATGAGGACTGCTATATTTATCTCTATAATATGCTAAATTCTATCAAAGTTATCTGCCCCCTTATCGTACTGATATTATATGGTAATTTTTCTACCTAGAGTCTCTACATGAGTAAATAGTCATCTCTTCTAATCCTGAAGACATCCAACTGATGTTGTGACAAATTAAATGCTTTCTATGTTGTATTTTGATATTTAAAATGCCAAAATCACATAAAATATTTTAGTGATCCAATTGTAAACATGTTACAGTTGGGTTTCTAAATTTAATATAATGTTGAAAATATAAAACTAATGCTCATATGCACTCATGTTTTATATTAAAGCCCTTAATAACTCCAAAATTTTACTTTTCTTGTTAGATAAATATAATGGCTAAGAGATTAAATGCTTATTGCAGACAGTTTGAAGAACATGTAGTTCACTTCTTTCTTATATACTTATTTTGTGAATTCTCTTACAAATTGTATACACCAAAATTTATTTTGATATCAAGTCACAAAATTTATCTATGATTTCTACCAAACCATTCCATTGAATAGACAGCTTACAGTGTTGTTCTTTGTCAGAATCGAGAATCAAGTTTCTCTCAATTTTCTAGGCATTAAGATAGAGGCTCAGATTGTTTCAGGATCTGACATTGTCTCATGCTCAATAATAAGAACAAGTATGTCTTCATCATTGTTTTCTATTCTATTTTTATAAAAGGGGCACACATCCACATTCACAGAGATAATTTTGAAATCATGAGACGACAAATATCCATCAATGCCTGGGTTTAATAATTTTAATCATTTAATTATATGTATATAATTATAAATACATAATAACAGAAGTATATTTGAGCGATTATGTTTTAATGGTAAAGATATGGTATAAGTCATGATTGATATAGTATCTTTATTATTATTATTATTTTAAAATTTAATTCATGACCATTATTTTACAAACTATATCAAATATGCATATATTCTAACTCTGCTTCTGATGAACTCATATCAATATAATTTTTGTGGATCTCATGATAGTTTAATATCTGTATGCTGCATTAATTTTTCAAAGATAACTTTCAATTTTTATATAAAAGGTACAACTTATAAAAATTTGAGGTCATTTATAGTGGGTAGGTTATTTAAGTTTTTATAATAGATGTAACTATAAATGCAAATATAAATGCTGCATTAGTTTTTCTCCTGTTGATGTGATAAAGCACCAATCCCCCCCCCCCCCTAAAATTCTGCTTACACTTTCGGGGAATGATAAGAGTCTATTAAGGAAGGAGCAACAAGACAGGTGGCTTCCTGAGAACAAAGTTGAAAGATACAGCTTTAACTGCAAAGAGCAAAAGAGATTGAGCTAAAATTGTGATGTGGTTATATATGATCAAAGCCAGTCCTCAAAGAACCACTTCCTCCATCAGGGTTGTACCACCTACACTAAACAGCATCACAAACGTGGAACCAAGTATTCAAATACCAAAGCCTGTATCCATTATTTTTCATTCAGTCCATCACAAATGCATAAAGAAGAAAAAAACCTAAGGTCAGAGAAGGTGTCATTATTTATTGATAGGTCACTATTAGAAAATAAGAATGGCCTTTTTCTCCTTGTAAATACCAATTCAGCCAGAAACCGTTTGGTCTACAATGGTGGCCTGTCTGCAAAATATGCTGGGATAATGGTGATGCAAAGCTTGTGGCAGTAACAAAGCAGGAAATGATTTGACTTAAGGCCTACTCTGATAGATGGAACCCATACCCAACTCTGTTAGGGTGACCAAGAACCAGAGACCAGATTGCTCCAAACCAAATAGTCCTGGTAAGGAAGAGAGAGAGAAAGAGAGAGAGAGAGAGAGAGAGAGAGAGAGAGAGAGAGAGAGAGAGAGAGATAGGGAGAGGAAGATGTAGTGATTACGATTCCTAATGATATTCTGCTCTGTTTATACACACATAGATCAGTGCCTTGTTCTCCCATCATTAGAGTAGCT
This sequence comes from Uromys caudimaculatus, assembly GCA_028551405.1. Lineage (NCBI taxonomy): Eukaryota > Metazoa > Chordata > Mammalia > Rodentia > Muridae > Uromys > Uromys caudimaculatus. Next base: position 87,762,471 of record CM052701.1, read on the forward strand.
TCCTCCAGCAGCACATGAAAACAAGCACAGAGACCTACAGTCAGATATTATACAGGAAGTGGTACACCTTGAAACACTCAGACCTAAATGGGATGTCTCAGCAATTCCCCCACCCCCCTCAGATCTCAGAGAACCTTGTGAAAGAAGAGGCAGAAAGAGTGTAAAAGCCAGAGGAGTGGAGGACACTGAAGAAACAAAGCCCTCTAAATCAGCATAAGCAAAGTTCATATGAACTCACAGAGACCAAGGCAACATGCCAAGGTTACACTGTTTTGCACCAAGTACCTTGAATATGTATATATATATATATGAATGAACAGATGAATAAAAACCCTGACACTAGGGTAAAGGTTAACAACTGACTGTCATAAATACCTTCTGGGAGACGGAAAGTAAGTTTTCTCCAACAGAATGACACTGGGCATATTAGCCATTTTAGGACAGGATTCATGTTCACTGTGATTGATCAACATACAATGGACTTTTTTTATGTGTATGCTTTAATTTGGTTACAATTTGGTGCAGATTTGTTTGTTTGTTTTGGGGGTTGTGGACTTATTTTTATTTTCTTGTTTTTGTTGTTATGTTGGGTTTTTGTTTGTTTTAGAGAAAGAATTTAAAATTGAGTACGTAAAGAAAGGGAGAAGATCTGGAAGAACTTGAGGGAAGTAAAGAAACGACCAAAATATATTTAAATTTAAAAATTCTTTTAAGAAATAAAGACATATAATGTGATGGTTTGTATATGCTTGACCCAAGGAGTGGCACTCTTTGGAGGTGTGTCACTGAGGGTATGGGCTTTAAGATCCTACACCTCCTAGCTGTCTGCCAGTCAGTCTTCCACTAGCAGCCTTCAGATGAAGATGTAGAACTCTCAGCTTCTCCTGCACCATGCCTGCCTGGATGCTGTTATGTTCCTGCCTTGATGATAATGGACTGAACCTCTGAACCTGTAAGCCAGCCCCAACTAAATGCTGTTTTGATAAGAGTCGCCTGGGTCATGTTTTTTGTTCACGGCAATAAAACTCTAAAAGACATAATATAAAGGAAAATATTTACTATTTAATTTTTTTCTATATAAATAATTTGCTGCAAGAAAGTATGTTCTGTTTTCTAAGATGACTTCCTAAGTTTAATGGTTATAAATGGCAGTACACTGCCTTAGACATTTCTCATTTAAAAAAGATACTGAATTTTAATTTCTTCCAAAAATTGTCTCAATTACAATAAAACTTCCAATTAATTTAATTTTAAAACAGTTCCTCTTGAAACCTCCAGTCTCCCAGTTCCTAGTTGACATGACAAACTTGCATGATTCTAACGTTTCATAGCCTCCTATATCATGAAGGTTCTAGGTCTCCCAGACTGATTTTGATACTCTAATCTCATAAGTCTGAGCCTGGAAAACTGGAATGTCGTATCACCTGCACAAGCATTAGAACTATAATAAGTAGAATCAAATAAGTAAATCAAAATTTACCCATGCTACTAAAAGGCTCATCATCTGTGGCTAATTAATTGCTTTTGGCCATGCTAGCATGATTTCATAACAAGGACATTATGCTGAAATGTGAACATTGAATCAGTAAAAACTGATGGATTTATTGATTTATTCAGGTCAGAAATTTCTATGCAAATTAAAATATGCAATCTAAAAATTAAACTGCTTGACTTGAGTCTTCTGACATCTTTCTGAAGCATCTAATTTTACTTGCTTCACGGGGATGTGACTTATTTGTTCCTGATACATAGCAGAACTACAGACAAATACCAAATGCAGTATTTCTAATATGCATCCTGTTTATATTAAGCATAGATATAAGATCTAATCTTTTTGGGCTCAAGCTTAACTTTTCTCATTTAACAAAATGTTTTATGTAATTCAATAAAATTGTTTTGGAGAAATACTAAGTTAGCTAATTTATATTAAACACATCTTACACTGTCTGACATTCTAATTGGAAGTTTCAGTAATAGCACTTTCAGATATGTACTTCAGAAAATGATACTAAAAAAATTAAGTTTGTAATTTAAACGATAATAATAGTTATATGTGAAAACTGCTTGCAATACTCATAGATTAATGACTAGAGACGTTGGTGCGGATATTTCAGGGGCGGTATTAAGGGTATTTGCAGGATCTTTAATCCAAGACACCAGTAGAAGAAACAACGATAGAGTGGGCTTCCTCCCTTTTCTTTTCTCCTAAGTCTTTGTCAGGGAGCTGCCTCAGCAAGTACGGAAGCGAATCACTTGCTCCTAAAGCACATCGGCTGGAACTCTTGGACAGCCTATCAGAAGGTCTTCATCAAAAGTTTAAAGTCATATTCAGTGCCCAACCAAATCCATTCCCCAAGTATCAAGCATCTAAATTTCCACACAAAATCAGGAGGCTACTATTGCTCTACTCTCAGGAAAGCTTCCTTTTCTTAAAAAGATACAACAGAGTAAATAGTGTAGCTAAACAAGAGACGTCTTGCTGTAAGTCACTTTTAAAGAAAAGTCTAGTTGGTTGATACTGTTATTCTTCCTGTGGGGTTGCAAACCCCTTCAGCTCCTTCAGTCCTTTCTCTAACTCCTCCACTGGGGACCCAGTTATCAGTCCAATGGTTGGCCGCAAGCATCCACATCTGTATTTGTTTTGTTTTTTTTGTTAATTAATTAATTAATTAATTTTTGATGCTTTATTTACATTTCCAATGTTTTCCCTTTTCTAGGTCTCCTCTTTGGAAACCCCTAACCCCTCTCCCTCCCCGCCTCTATGAGGGAATTCCACCTCCCACCCACCTGCCCACCCATTCCCTTATTCTCACCTTGACATTCCCCTTTACTGGGGCCTCGAACACCCTCAGGCCCAAGGGCCTCTCCTCTCCCTGATGGCCATCGAGGCCATCTTCTGCCACATATGTGGTCCGAACCATGGGTCCCTCAATGTGTATTCTTCGGTTGGTGGTCCAAACTCCAGGACGACGGGGGGGTGGGGGGCTCAGACCCTTTGACGGTGTTGCTCCCTCCATGGGGCTGCGAACTCTCTCAGTTCCTTCAGTCCTTTCTCCAACTCCTCCATCTGGGACCTCACTCTCAGTCCAGCAGTTACTGTAAAGTGAAACTTGGGTATTCCGAACTTTTGGGCTAATATCCACTTATCAGTGAGTACATACCATGTTTGTTCTTTTGTGACTGAGCTACCTCGCTCAGGATGATATTTTCAAATTCCATCCATTTGCCTGCAAATTTCATTAAGTCATTGTTTTTAATAGCTGAGTAGTACTCCATTGTGTAGATGTACCACATTTTCTGTATCCATTCCTCTGATGAGGGACATCTGGGCTGTTTCCAGCTTCTGGCTATTATAAATATGGCTGCTATGAACGTAGTGGAGCATGTGTCTTTATTACATGTTGGAGCATCTTCTGGATATATGCCCAGGAGTGGTATAGCTGGGTCCTCATGTAGCATTATGTCCATTTTTCTGAGGGTCCGCCAAACTGATTTCCAGAGTGGTTGTACCAGCTTGCAATCCCACCAACAGTGGAGGAGTGTTCCTCTTTCTCCACATCCTTTCCAGCATCTGCTGTCACCTGAGTTTTTGATCTTAGTCATTCTGACTGATGTGAGGTGGAATCTAAGACTTGTTTTGATTTGCATGTCCCTGATGACTAGAGATGTTGAGCATTTCTTTAGGTGTTTCTCAGCCCTGCGAATTTCCTCAGTTGACAATTCTCTGCGTAGCTCTGTTCCCCATTTTTTGATGGGGTTATTTGTTTTTTTGGAGTCTAACTTCTTGA
>CM052701.1:87766358-87794906 GCA_028551405.1 Uromys caudimaculatus
CCCCACTTTCTCTTCTATTAGATTCAGTGTATATATAGTAAAAAATGGCCAACCTGCCAAAAGCAATCTACAAATTCAATGCAATCCCCATAAAAATTCCAACTCAATTCTTCATAGACTTAGAAAGAGCAATTCTCAAATTCATTTGGAACAACAAAAAACCCAGGATAGTAAAAGCTATCCTTAACAACAAAAGAACTTCTGGGGGAATCAGCATCCCTGATCTCAAGCTGTACTACAGAGCAGTAGTGATAAAAACTCCATGGTATTGGTACAGTGACAGGCAGGTAGATCAATGGAATAGAATTGAAGAACCAGAAATGAACCCACAAACATATGGTCACTTGATTTTTGACAAAGGAGCTAAAACCACTCAGTGGAAAAAAGACAGCATTTTCAACAAATGGTGCTGGTTCAACTGGCGGTCTACATGTAGAAGAATGCAAATTGATCCATTCCTATCTCCCTGTACAAAGCTCAAGTCCAAGTGGATCAAGGACCTCCACATAAAAACAGATACACATCTGTATTTGTAAAGGCTCTGGCAAAGTCTCTTGGGGAAAGCTATACCATGCTCCTGTCAGCAAGCACTTCTTGACATCCACAACTGTCTGGGTTTGGTTTCTCTATATTGGATAGATCCCCAGGTGGGGCATATTCTGAATGGCCTTCCCTTCAGTCTCTGCTCCACACTTTGTCCCCGTATTTCCTTTGGACGGAAGCAATTCTGGGTTAAAAATTTAGAGATGAGTAGGTGCCCCTATCCCTCAACCGAGGGCCTTGCCTAGCCTCTGGATATTGTCTCTACAGTTTCCAGATCCCCCAGATCTTCCAGGGATAAAACCACCAACCAAAGAATATACATGGAAGGACCCATGGCTCCAGGTGCATATGTAGCAGAAGATGGCCTTATTGGGCATCAGTGCGAGGAGAGGCCCTTGGCCCTGTGAAAGCATGAAGCCCCAGTGTAGGGGAATGCCAGGGCAGTGAGGTGGAAGTGGGTGGGTGGGTGGGTGAACACCCTCATAGAAACAGGGGGAGGGCGATGAGATGGGGGTTGTGGAAGGGGAACGGGGAAAAGGGGATAACATTTAAAATGTAAATAAATAAAATATCTAATAAAAAATAAATAAATACAATGGCTATTAAAAATTCTATCAGCCATGCTACTACTTTTGAAACATACTAAGAAGCACTTTGAGAATAGCACAGAATGTGTTCTGATCATGTGCACCCCTTCCACAACTGCTGGAGCTAAAGTTTTTGTCCCCTCTCGACGCTGGCTCTCAGAGCCACTGTAATATGAAAACTATTGCTTTTTATCTTGCACCTATAGACCAATGCACACATTTTCAAGTCAAATACAGAGTTTGTTTCTTTGTTTGTTTATTGCTGTTTCAGGTGGTAATTCATGATCTAGCCTCAACAGATCATAGTATAAACTGAGGGTCAAGGGGTCTGAAATTCTTTCAGTAATCTCGCTTTTTTAAAAATTTTCCTCTGTGTGTGTGTGTGTGTGTGTGTGTGTGTGCTGTGTATGTGTGTTTCTATGTGTGTATGCATACCCGTAAGCATTAAAATTCCTGTCAACAGTCTTCCTCCATCCCTGGCCACTCTACTTATTGAGGCGGACTATCAAATATACTCAGAGGTTGTCAAATTTGCTTGTCTAACTAGCCAGCTTTCATTGAAAATTTCTTGCCTCTACCTTTTGAGTACTGAAATTAAAAGTGAGCTATTATGCCCATTGCATATTTCATGGGTTCTGGGAATTCACATTCCAATATGAAAAGTGGTTCACTAGAGAGGCCCAGCCCCTCCTGCTGTAATCTTTTCACTTGACAATCTAGACATTTTCTTCTGTTCTAGGGATTTCATATATAAAATAGATGTAAATTCAGTGTAAACCTGAGCCAATTTTTGTCAACATAAAAAAGCACTGAAGTCCAGTTAATATGATTATTATTAATTTGCATTAAATAACTGGTTTAAGATAAAGAATTAAATTTTGCTTAAAATCTGTTGGAAAGGAATTTAGTTATGACTTGGCAGAAACGTTACTGCTTAAGTTCTGCCCTAATAATGGGATTTTCAGCAATCAAGGAGACTCATACCCATGGTTAACAGTGCTTCTTGTATGCTTAAAACTCAGTAGAGAATAGAGACTGTCATCTGGAATGCCTAATCTTCAGTGTTCAGTATAACAGAGTTAATGCTACTGTTCTTCTGATACAGCATTGAAACTAAATCTATGTTTCTGGAGGAGCTTCTTGATAAGGGATCTAACCCCAAACCCAGCAGGAATCTGTGGACGGTCTGATGACAGACCTAGAAAGGCATTCAGAACTGTTGTCTCCCTGTGGGTTACTCCAAACTGTCACCTGCCTTTCTTGATTTAACAATGGAAGGTACAGACTTCACAGATCAATAAGAAGTACAAATGGTTCTTTTAACAACTTTTTTGGAGGGTAAACAGAAGAGGACGTGGCTGTTACTATGTAACTAAGGTTGCCTGAACTCCTTATACAGGCCATGGTGGCTCAAACTCAGTATCTTCCTCTTGCATCTTACCAAGCTCCGGGATTTCAGGAGTGTTCCATGCCTTGCATCCCTGAGAGGCCCATTATAAAAGGTGACCACATTAAGTTCCCTGCATAATTTATTTATCTATAGTTTTGCAAAAGTCTGGAAAAAATAAAAATAAATCGTGAGGCTATCTCAATAAATCCTATACTGTTGTCTTTCCTGTCTTAGAGTAGTTTCTACATTATTCTCATTAGTGAAGGCAGGATATCAAGATGGCAGGGAAAGGAAAATGCTTAGGAAAATTACCAGAAAACAAAACACTCAGCAAATAACAGGAAAAGGTTTACTGCTGATACTCATCTTTTACAGTAGCTGGAGGCAGGAGCTGCAGATTACGATACTGAACTTCCTCAATATATTTTTTCAGTTTCAAATTTTATTACAGTGGTTCTTAGCAATGTTTTACCAAATCTGATATTGCTGACTGCTCTTCAATTGGACAAAAAAAATCTGGTTTGCCTTGGACAAAGCAAAACACCAATGACTCTATCTTATAACTTCACATGAGAAAGATATAATCAAGACATTTAACATTCTTCATGGCATGCATACCTGTTTCTGAAATTTATATTTTCTTATCGACATTGTATTTCCTTAAAATTTAATATTTAGAAAGATAGCTCAGCAGTTAAGAGAGTATGTTGCTCTTCCAGAGAACCAGAATTATCTAGCACTCAGGTAAGGCAGATCAAAATCAGTTGTAACTCCAGTTCCTGGTTGGAGAAGCCATCAACTCTTTGAGTACTTGTATGTATGTGAACATATTCATTTACAAACACACAGAAAAACTCAGTCACACATAGGTACATACACACAAAAAAACCTAAAAATAATTTTAAGGTAAATATAAAAAATTACTTTTTCAACAATAAAATTAACAAAATAGATCTCATAGTCAAATACTGAATTGTTTTTATTACAACTTAAATGATTAAGTTTAATTAGTAATAGTAGCATTTATCTCAGAATATTCTGAATTTTTAAAAAGGTGACTGTAACAGTAAATGTTTAAATAAATCAATAAAATAAAAGTTATTATTTTCTCAATAAGCTGGCATGGACTTTTAGTATATTTTATTCAGCTATGTAAAAAACATTAGTAAGCATATTGATATAATGATTACACTTTATTTTATCATGTCATTAGGGTATTATTTAGACTAAAATTAAAAATTGATAAAAATTTTACATGCTTAGCAAGGTAGCTTCAGTGGTTAACTTTGAAATACTATATATGGTAGACTTCAGAAGTAGAAATGAATATGGTATTTGTCTAAGTCTTGTTTCTTAAGAAGATATGTAAAAAAGCAACATAGAATTATTTATGTATTTAAAAAGACCATTGTTTTAATGCTTTGTGACCAACAATAAAGCATAGCCCGGGGGAAATAAGAGTATTGTTCTAATTACTTATAATTTCCTCTAAGGTATTAATCCTAGTAAGATTTTGTACCTGAAAATTATAAATATCAAGTCATACTAACCTGTATTATAGTGACAATGACTTTTCTGCTGAACTTAGTCATTTTGAAAAATAGTAAGGAAATATAAGCTTCACTCTTTAAATTATTGTTATTAAAAAGGTTCTATCAAAATACAAAGAATCCATTACAGTTTAATTTAATGTGCCAATGGAAATTTCTTGATAAGAGGGATATATATTTTATTTTATAAGGACAGTAGTAGAAAATAAATTCAAAAATTATGCATTATTTTTATTTTGTTTGGATTGGACTGTGTCATTTGTTCTACTCTTGTAGAAAGCATCTATCCAAAGCAGCTTTTATTAAGAAATGATGAAGAAAGAGAACCACCTAGAAATATTAATATGCAACATTAATATACTGCTACTGGATGTCAATTCAACCATATTAGTGGGGTGCAGTAGGTATAAAAGAAAGACTGTAATATGTACATCGCTGTTGCAAACAAAGGGAAGATACTATATGGAGTATCCCATATCTAAACTTCTTACTGACATAATCTCAAATTCCTCTTGTGAACAAATTGAAGAACCTAGATGAACGTCAGAATCATATACCTAACTCGGAAGAGAAGATTAGAGGACACTGACTCTTTAAAATGTAAATATTAGAGATCTAAGTCATAAGAATAACGGAAATTACTTGTTTACTTGTAAATATATATAATTTGTAAACATTTGGCTGTTATATGTTGAGCAAAGTTTATGAGTGAGGCTATGAAAGACTCTAAAAAGAAATTCAAATTGATGAAAGTGTTCACATAGGGGAAAAGGTAGTATTTCTTTTAGCAAAAGCAAGTGGCTTGATAGACAACTCCTTATTAATGTCAGTTAATTAAGCCTATGTTCTGTTAATTGCTTGCAAGGATGCAGCATTTCTCATGCCTAAAGTTGCTAAGATGGCACTGAGCTTTATACAGCTTCTACTCAGTAAGACTCTAGGGAAACTCTAAGTGCTTCCCTTTCGGACCCATTAGACAAATCCTAACCTTTGCATTTGGTGTGATCCGAAGGAAAGTCAGAATTTTAAACAATGGTTAACTAATGCTAACTCGTATCATAGCAGACTGGATTAATAAAGAGAGAAAATTTGTTTATTCTAAAGATTCAGTGTTAGCTGAACATGTAGGTTATAAAGCCTCTACACTCTCTGATCCAAGACATTACCTAACCCAAAGACATTGCTCAGCGTCCCTGTCCCTTGGTTTACCTCATCAGAGGACCACAATGCCACGAGGCCTCAATGTGCCCTGAGGGATGAGCACCGGACTCTAAGGTTCATAGAATTGTTTTATTCACACGATATGGTGCCTTGGCTAAATTGTATCCTCTGGTTTTCACTTTAATGAGTTTTTATATTTGCAGTTTGAAATACATATGAGAAGAAAGTTTCATTTTCTGATTTTGTTAAGATGATGTCTCCAAAACAAACTAAATAAAATATGTTTACCCCTATGCAAGCAGTTTTATCAATTTGAAACTTTTTTTAGAGTCCTCCTGCAGATTTTTTATTTTTTTGGCTATTTGATTTTTAAGGAAACTTCCCCATCTTTTCATAATAATTCTTCACTGGGGATGTAGATGAATATATCTTGGAAGAGAAACTAAGGGAGCTATGCTAAACCATACGCACCTTGTCTATAGTGTGGAGTCAGTGTCCTAGGAACAACTGACTTCTTATTAGCTGATTCACTAAGAATGCAAAATAGAGGAAACCCTGTGAGGCAAACAGCTCTATTTTCCTAAGCTTTTGCTTACATGGTAAGATCTTTTCTTTTCCTAAAGTGATTGCCCATTTAATAAATTTACTAAATGCCCCTCTACTTATTTTATCCTGTAGAAGACTAAGGATTTATATAAACGGCAGGCATTTGGCACAACACAGGGACAGTGTAGACCCAAATTCAAACTCTTTAATGATACCACACACCAAAGGAGAGCTTAACACCACATAAGAAGATTTCCCCGAGAAAATAGGGAAAGCAAGAAAAATTTAAAATTGAAAAACTTGGAACGTTGCCTGGCTTGGCTTTTCGTACCAGAGAAGAGCTACCGTCATTTGCTTTCTATCACTGTGATGAACAATTGACCAAAACCAAGTTGGGGAGAAGAAGGCTTAATCTGGTTTACAGCTCATCATCCCCTGAAAAGGGAAGACAGGGTAGGAATTTAAGGCAGGAAACTGGAGGCAGGAACTAAAGCAGGGGCTGTAGAGAAATACTGCTTACTGATTTGCTCCCCAACCACTCACAGTTGTCTATGCTCTCATGAATCAATCATTAATTTAAAAAATGTGTTATTGTACACATTTCAATCTAATGGTGGCATTTTCTCAGCTGAGGTGGTGGCTTTCCCCGACTCTAAACTTGTGTCAATTTGACAAACTTTAATCAGCACTATAGCTTCTACACATGCCTAGCCTTGATCTAGCACTCAAACGGGAAAGTAGCTATGCTTCCCATTCACCAAATTCATGTAGGGAGCAAAGCAGGTATAAGCATAAGCGGAAAGTGAAATCAGTAAGCAGTGAGACGTAAAATGTACAATCGGAATCTTTGCTATAGGAGTTAATTCAGTTTTGTTGAAGAGTACTTTACCAGGAACAAATCAAATTCTAATAAACTACAGAGCAAGGAGGTTACTCATCCAAAGAATACAGTGGGTTGGAATATACCTTCTATGTAAGCATACAATTTTAAATGAGAAAATGGAAACTGTGCTTTTAAAAGATAGTGAGATAAAACCTGAGTGTTTAATACATAAGTGGGGAAAGAGGAATCTGGACTTTTTCATTTAAATAGATATATTCTGTATCGCTCCTTGTTCTCTTTCAAATTCATGGCCTCTTTTCCATTATTTGCTGTTACATGCATTTATACATACATACATACATACATATGCATATGAATGTTTTTCTCAACATAATGCCTTCACTCTGTATAATGGTTCCTGGGTTATGTTTTCAGGGCTGACCATTAGGTATTGTTTTAGCAGTTGGTGTGCGCCGCCCTGGGGAAGGCTGTTTCTCCCACAGCAGTCTTTATTTGCATGGAGTTCTTTGTGTAGGGTTGAGACCTTTTCTCCACTGACATTAGCATATCTATTGTTTTTCTCTTTGTTCATCTCCTCCTTAGGCAGTCACGTTGGATAGATTTTGTCAGAACTATAGTAGGGTTCAAATAGAGTTGATTTAAAAATTGAGAAAAACAATACAGTTAAAACTCTGCATGAATCTGGCAACACCTGTCAGCATGTGTCAGCCTTTGCTAAGTGTCTTTTGCAATCTCAATAGAAATCGTCACAGAATTCAGACGTTATCATCTGTAAATGGAAGTACATTATTGTTATTCTTCTATACATTGAAGTGAATCATATTTACCCTTTTCTATTAATACAAACATTGATTGGGTGCTTTTTAACAGAAAAGTAAGTAGTAAATTCTAAATGAGTTAAATCTGTATTTTTAAATTAGCTCATTTTTATGGTCTTGATTCCATTTTTTCTCTCAATAAGAGATAAAGAGAGAAGATAAATTTGTTTGTATATTATTGTTGAAATTCAAAGTAGATAAATAGAATTTCTGCTAAACTTGTTTTTAAAAGAATACTGTTTATAAAACATACTAAAATTGACCATAAAAAAACAAAACTTAAAAAATTTCAAACCATGACTTCTAAGAATATATATTGATATAAAATATTTATATAAAATTATCAAATATACACATACTGTAGCATATTATTAACTAATACAGTATTTAGCTAACTTATAAAAATAGTAAAAATGATGTAAACAGGTATCCAGAAAGAAGCTGCCAGGTGGGTGGGATTTTCACCCACATTTCCTTAAGATTCATCATCCTCATGATCCATCATCCTCATGGTCTTAGCTTTAGCATTAAGTGTTACACTATCAAGGAATCAATTTGAACTTATTCTGACTTCTGATTTTCCTAAAAATAAATTCATATCAGATTTTCTGTCATATTTTGCTTATCATAAGTCTTTATAGGAGCCTCAATGTAAAATGACAGGATAAATGCCATGTATGATTACTTACAACCTTCAAAAAGTCTTCATAAAGTTAAAATAAAATTTTCATAAGCATATATCCATACATACATTCATAATACATTGTATGTAACTATAGCTACAATGTTCAGAAGTATTTTACTCTTATTCAGAAGTAACACATAAATCATACATGATAGAAATAGTTGATGTTTTTGATAAATGTGATATTACACATTTTCTTTTTTATATTATCTTTTATTTATTTCTAGCTTTTAGTTAAATGAATGAACCAAATATTATAAATTTGGCTTTTATTTATACTTTAGTTTTTATTTATTTAAATATAATATTTATATATATTTATATTTACAACACATCATTATTTTTTTCAGCACTATTATTTTCTAAGCATTATATAGCACAGCTATTTAACATATTCTATTATTCAGGAATTAATTATATTTTCTCAATTTATGTTAATTGACTAATTAATTGATTAATCAAAAGAAACCACTTGTGTATCACATTATAAAATATTTGTAATATTTACATTTGAGTCAAGGCTATTTTTCTTTTGAATCACCAACTTATTTATACTTTTGGGGCTTAATAGAGACTCACTATTGAGTATATTTCCCAGACACATCATCTAAGATGGCCGAGTAGATGGTAGGGCTTCCTACCAGTATGGTTAATGGGCTGACAGTTGTCTAAATAGACTTGCAAAAGGGCCAAGAACATGAATGATTCCAGCAGGGAAATGGAATTTTTTTTTCTCTGTTGTTGAAAATGTGGTTTGGGCAAAAGATTTGGTCCAGACTTTGTTTGGTCAGTTGCCATTTCTGACACTGAAATGGCTTATCCTTTGCCATCCACGTTCTCCAGACTGTCAACCACATTGTAAGAACAAATATATTCTAGATGCTTCATGGCAATAAGTCACCCATTCTTTGATTTGACAAATTAGGCTTAATTTAGCCAGCCAGATATCAGCTGCCTAAGGTGGTCTTTTCCTCAAACAGGGCTAGCAAATTGATGGGCAAAGAATAGGATAATCATACAATACATTTATTGTCTAAACAGGACTCATTCGGCAGTGAAAAAAAAAGGCATTCTTTATGCTTATTTATCTAGGAACAAATGCCTTGAATGCCTTGGGAAAGTGGTGAGTTATGATCCCTGTGATCTCAGTATAGTCTCCAGATGAGTTGATACAAAATGTATTCAAATTAGCTGGCAACAGTTACAAGCAAGAAGAGATTACACAAGAATTCAAATTATCCATTTCTTTTTGAGAATTATCAAGAAATCCCAACACCAAAAGACACTGTTTTGTTTCTCAGGAGTGGGGATTCTGAGACTGACTTTAGTGTGCTTCATGTTTTTGAAGACTATCCTTTGTGGATATGAGGAAGGCAGCCCAGTGAAGATCTGAGTTGATTCCAGGAAACACTGCTATCAATTTAGTCCAATATGGTGCCCATTTTTATATTCTACCTCAAACTGATGTTGGTTCTCTACATACTGTAAGGGGAGCAGATTACAGTGGAAACAACCATTCAAAGAACTATCAAATCATTTTCTACATAGCTCAAGTCTTTTAAGTGGTACCTTGATAGTGCATTAATAGGTTCACTACAGTGAATCCTGAGATGTTAGAGGAACAACTAGTAAGACAAAAGAGGAACCTTATAGCTTGCTCCATGTTTATAAAGGGCAATCTTGACAATGTTTCCCATTTGTCCAAGTCACACTTCACTACTAACTATGTGGTATCTATATGAATCTTAGCCACTTACTGCTGGTCCAAAATTTTACCTACTACCAACATGCCACATAGAGGTTTCTTCCTTAACCTACGTGAGGTGTTAAAACCATGCTAACATTAATGCTCTAAATTTTTTCAACAAAGATATAGTCAGGGTTTGCAATTCAGCCAGACACCCTGCCCATAGCAGACATTTACTTTCTGGAAATAAATTTCAGAACTTTGACTACATATATTTCCTTACAAGCAATACAACACCCTAACTGTGACAAAACCAGAAATAAAAATAAAATAAAGTTGTGCTAAAATACTATAGTTTATACATAAGAACTTGTAATCCATTTCATTGAATGTAGAAAATGGCCAGGGAGATAGCTCCTTCTGCTCTTTCTTGCAGAAGACCTGAGTTTTGTTCCCAGCACCTACAAGGCTGTCCATAACCATCTGTAAGTCCAGTTCCAAAGGGTTCTTACCTCCACAGGCACCAGGCATATGCATGCTACATATACATACATGTAGGCAAAACACCAATGTACAGAAACAAAATAAATTAAAAATGTTAAAGACAGAGTAGTTAATGAAACATTGAAAGATACATGAATGCAGGAGGGAGAGCAAGTGCTGCTTGATGCAAGACTCTTGAGGACATTGTCAGATTTCTATCACTCTGTGATACAAATCAAATAGTTACCATAGCCCCATCAATCAATAATGCTTTCACACTAATACACCCATGCTAGAATTTACTGGGTCAAAAAAATCTTTAATCAAATTTAGCATTCTCTTTGTCGGCCCCTGCCCCATTTTACTTAATCCCCAGTTGGTCAATCCACTCATTGTTTTCCCATGTAGCCCTACTGTTACAGAAGATGGTTAATCATTCTGTCCAGAGCCTCACTAACTGGTGTCTATCAAACATTCCTCACACTTTCTGGTATATAGAAAATAATGTATGCTTGAATCCAGGGATGATGCCGCTTAAACACCATTTCACATGTCCTCATTTCTTTAGCTATTTCATATAAACTAGAAAGGAAATGTTCAAACCAATGAATTCATGCCAACACATTTCTGGGAAGCTCTGGATAGTTAATTCAGCAAATGGAAGCATTCATTTTAGGAAGATCTTGTTATTCTAATTTGATATGGAGTATTTCCTGCAGGAGAAAGCATTCTCTGGGGATATAGAGAAGATAATTTTGACTGTCATTTTTCCAATATGATTACAGAAACCTCACTAAAAATGCTTGGCAACTCGTGTGTAGAGTATAGCTTTAATGCATACAGAATACTAGTAAACTGAGATGACCACGGACAAACGAAGCATTGGTGCATGGACTGATACATCAGTTCCACTCTTAACAGTAACTAGCTGTGCAAATTTGGGTAAAATGTTTAAGTTTTCTTGGATCCATTTTCCATCTGTGAAATTACCAAGTAGAAAAAACATGATCTCTATGGGCACTTTCAGTCAAAATTTTACCGACTCTGTTTTCATGATTACCTTTTATACATTTTTTCAGTTGCTAAATTGGCAAGAAATAAGGGTTTGAGACCTTTTTTTGGAAAGCTTACAGCTCTATTTTACAAATGCAGATGTTTAGTTACATATAGAATTTCCCTGATGTCTAATGATATATGACCTTGGCTGCCTTCAGGCAGATTATCCATCTGCTGACTTATGTTGACTCCAAGAAGATAATATTAAAATGTCTTCAGGAGAGTAGCTGGGCAGAGTATGACACGCCATGAGACACAGGAGGCATGACACATTTGATGTGGGTGAAAGGGGTCAGAATCTTCAACAGCTTAGTGGTATAGGGCAAATACCAAGTGGCTGAGCCTTTACAGCTCTAGCTCTGGAGAAATCTGTACCAACATTTAGAGAACACTATCAAGAGAGCACACAACTGATAATAGGTAGTAACTGCAGACTGATTTCTGTGATGTGTTTGAAACAGATCAAACAAGTTGTGGTTGGCTAATCCTGGTAAGGGTTATTCTTTGACTACTTACAGAAGACCTGTCATATTTCTCTGAAGAGAAAATTGAATTTATTTGCAAATGTTTTGCATTAAACAAATGTTTTAGGAACAACAATTGACCTGAGTAAGGAGAAAGAATATCAATGAAGAAATATTTATGGAACAAGCATATTACTCCAGCCAGAGGTGAGGGATGATGAAGATGGCAAATTAGGATTCCATACATAATGTCTTCTTATTGAAGGTACAATGCAAATATCCTGTTTAATTTAAGGAATCATTTATAGGTATCCCTAGTAGTCAGAGCTTAGAATGTTCACAATTAAACATTTTCCTGGATTTTTTTTCTTCCGAGGATTCTCAAGTAAACTTTCACCTAAAGATATAAAACTTTTTTGTGGAAATGAAAGGAGGATCTTGGAAGGAATTGGATGAGGGAAAACATTATCAGAATATATCATATGAAAAAAATTTCTGCTGATATTAATCATTTATTAAAGTTCTGTCATTACTGACAATGCTGATAATATTTTCATGAATCTATTCGCAATTACTTGTGGACAATTTTTGAAAAATTAAGAGTTCAGTAGATGCTAATTCATAGATGTTAATAAATTAAATATATATAAAATTTTATTTGCTATTTTTTCAACATATGCTTTAGTAATAAAAAGTTGGTGAATAGAAGCTTATCATGGCTTAATATGAACTTTCCACCTTCCTTCTAAGATTCAGATACGGTGTATTGTTCCCCAGACATTGCCTAATCAATAGATCAACGTATAGATAGTCTGAAAACATGATCGAACATTCAGAGGCAGCAACAACCTGGAGGCAGTAAGTCAGTGGGAAGTATCCCTGGAGACAGTGTTATCACTCTGTCCCTTCACTTCCTGAAAACCCTGAGGTCAGAGGCTCTGCCTTATGATGTGCTTATCAGAGTTCAGTGTCTCCTTATAAGCACTGGTTTACAAGAACTGAAGAGAGCTAGCCATGGCCAGAATATTTTCAAATCATGAGTAAAAATGAACATTTTATACATGTAAGTTGACTTTTACAGGAATTTTGCTACAGAATTGGCTACTAGCATACTCCTTTTCCTGTTTAATTTTTCAAAACCTTTTTAACAAATAGCTATGACGGCTATAAATTTAGGCTCAGCCATTTGCCACAGCTTAGCTTATATAAATCCCATTGGTGCAGTGAGGTTTCTCAGGTTATTGAACATGTGCTTTTAACTCAAAGAGAGCCTATGGCGTGCTATGGTCTGCATGTCCCCAAAGTTCTTCTGTCATGAAGTAATAGTGTTGTAAGGATTACTTTACAAGTAATTAGGAGTGGATGCAATTACAAGAGTGTGCCCTCTCAAAAGGAGGTCCAGCGACAGGCCCAAAGTGGGACCCAGCTCAAGGGGAAGCCCCAAGACTTAAAGCTATTACTGAGGCTATGAAGTGCTCACAAGAAGGGACTTAGCATGACTGCCCTCTGAAAGACCCAACAAGTAGCTGAAAGAGTCAGATGCAGATAATTTATACCCAAACAACGGACAGAAGCTGCTGACCCCTGTGGTTGAATTAGGGAAAAGCTGGAAGAAGCTGAGGAGGAGGGCGACTCTATAGGAGGACCAGCAGTCTCAATTAACCTGGATCTCTCAGACATTGGATTACCTACCAGGCAGTATACACTAGCTGGTATGTGGCCCCCAACACACACACACAGCAGAGGACTGTCAGGTCTGGCTTCAGTCAGAGAAGATGCACCTAACCCTCAAGAGACTTGAGGACCCAGGTAGCTTAGAGGTTTGATAGGGTGGGGTAGGGGTTAGGAACATCCTCGTGGAGACAGAAAGAGAGGGAGGAGGTATGGGATGTGGAACAGTCGGAGGGTGGTCCGGGACAGGAATACAATCGGAGTGTAAAAAAGTAAATAAATAAAAGATTAAATTAAAGAAAGAGTGTTCCATGTCAGGACGATAATTATTTCATAAAAAGAGAAGGTCGGAGCCACCATGCCTGTTCCATATAATCTTCCACCAGGTTAGATTGTAAGGAGAACTACCGCACCAGAACACAAAACTGCTCCCAGCACCATGCTTCTCAACTTCCTACCCTTCAGAGTCACGTGTTAAAGAAAATTTTAGTCTTTAAATTATCCACCGAGTTACTTTGCTATAGAAAAAGAAAATAAGAGCTTACCACATGGCTAAGGGGTTATGTACGTGGCCCCAAGCCTGACAACCTGTGTTTGACCCCTGGACCACACATGGCAGAAAGAGAAAATGGAATTCTGCAATTTGTCTTTGTTATTCACATGTACACTGTGGCAAGTCCTTGCCCACCTCATAACAATTAATTAATTCATTAATTAATAATAAACATAAAAATTTTGTATGAAAAACAAATTAACACAGACTACTTGAGAAACATTTGGGGAGAATTATCAATAAGAGAAATAAAATGATAGTAGAAACATATGGTAGTAAAATGAGGGATGTGGCTAATAGTTTAAGAATTCTGGCCATGAATTCAGTATTTTCAGCTGGAAGCTGTGATATCACCTGATGTTTGTATGAGGGAAGAATTAAGATAGAGAATATAATGACACTGAGATGCTATTCTATGCCTACTAGGGTTGAAAAGTTCACTCATGTCAAAGGATCAAGTAGGAGGGCAGAGGCATCAAGGTTGATTCTTATCAGAGTTCATGGCTAAGTCCTCAGGGTCTTGGGAAGAAAGCACAGAGGGATTAAGTCACACGCTTTTATTTTTGTGCAATGAAAAGTAGGCTGTCTTCAAACGTTTGTTTGGAGAGTCTATTTGCTTTGTTTCTAAATCTAAAATGTGGCCTTTTTTCCTTCCTGAAGTTAATTTGCTCCCCAAAATTACAGTTAACTGAAGTCTCTGATAAGGCAGCTTCTAGCTAATCAGGCTTTTATCTATGTTGTTTCCTCGCTGACAGATTAATTGCCTAAATTGCCTTTTTATTTTAAAGTAGTCCTGAGAAGGAAATTTAGCAATTAAAATGATTTAGACTGCTGCTTATGCGGCAGTTCAAATGACATTTGAAAGATAGTGGGGAAATTAATAAATGACTGGACAAAATAATGTAGCAGAAATGTTTGTTGCTATAATTAAAACTATGTAACTTAGTGAACCAGGTCAGTTTTACAGAGTCAACCAATAGTGCTTTTCAATCACCTTTAAAAACCAATTGCATCTAATCAGCCATATTTCCACTTCAAACATGGCTTTGAATATTTAATTAACTGATTTTGAAGTAATATGTTATACAGATCATTTTTATGAAGTTGATAAGTACCTTCTTGCAAAAATATAGCAAGGAGTCATAAAAGTTTAATTAAGTAGAAATCCCATATCACATTAATAATGGATCTTCATTTTTTAATTAATAAAGAAAATGTATCAATACTGATTTTTATTTTTAATTAAACATTTTTATATAATCATTACCTAAAAAGCTAATAAGGAAATAAAATATTAAGCCTTTAATCATCAGAAATTATACCTATAACTAATGCTATTTAAACATTGAAGAATACACTTCAGACATGCCCCAAATTAAGCTGTCTAGATCATACATGCATATGTGAATGTTGTTTCACACAATGAAAAAATTGTGAGTTTTATAAATATCGCACTTCTTTCAATGTGATTAATGGATTTCTGTGCCTTTTAATACCCATTTTCACAAATGCGTATTTGCCTTATTGAGTTTGACATATAATGACATCAGAATTTTCTAAATTTTGCATATTGAAAGCAAGATATATCATGTATGTATTTATGCATATGTATGTATATACATGAATGAGCCTAGTGCCCTGATTGTTACCTTGGAACAAAATCACTGAAATATGAATAAAAAGCCAGTAAAACTTCTAATATATGATGAACTTTCTCTTGGGCAAAAAGACAGGAAGGACACACTGACTTGATTCCCCAAAAGCTGCTTTTGCAAGATGATGAAGCTTTTACACCTCAATCTCTTTACCCCTCTGGCTGCCACCATATTTTGTAAAGAACAGATCGATTGGCATATAGGACTGTTTACATACTGCCTCCAACAACTTTTGTGAGAATTGTTCTACAGAAAAATTTTGTTGATGGCTATGTTACAAGTTTCCCACCTATAGTCTTACAAAACATCTGATACTGCATTTAATGACATAGCAACTTAAGCAAGGTAAATAGAAATAAAGTTTGATAAAGAAATAAATTATGCTATCAGTTTTAATTTACTTAACAACTGAATTAGAGTCTTTACACACGCACATTGGCTAAATATGTCTCCTCTTTTGATTGCTATAGTCTCTAAGAGCACATTTTTTTTGACTTTCTTACATATGCTCTGTGTCTCCAGAAGATTCTAAAATGCTTATTTATGACTAATGTCCATTTTCAATCCCAGACCTACACAATCATTATTTTTCTAATTTTCTGCCACCAAATACTTGCCTTTGGCCAACGCTTTAATAAAATGACACACTGCATTCTCTTCAGAACTGCTTGTGTGTTCATCACAGCAAGGGAGGACAGACTTTTCACTTGCTTTCAGTTTGTAGCTCTTTTGAAACAGGGTACTCCTCCACGTTCATGTGCAAAACACCATGCAGAGATGAGATGGTAATGCACTCAGGAGTTGATTCCTAGAATCAGTTGTTAGATTACTCTGGATATTTACATACAATTTATTAAAAAGTACTCAAGTATATGTGAAGTGATTGCCAGTATTTTGCATTGGCATGAGAAATGTGTAGATGCTTTAGTTTCTCAATACAGTTCTGTTTGATCATTTGGTTACAGGCATCTTTATTTGAAGTATGATTGAAATTAAGCTTTTTAGCAACCAGTAACCAGTAATGCTGAGGATCTCTCTTGTTACTTACTGATCATAAATATTCCTTCTTTACAGAAAAAAAAAAAACAATTCAAGACTTCACTAACATTTTGCATAGTTTATCGTTGCTCTTTCTGTATACTAGTATAAATTCTTCACCAAACACAACACTTCATCTTTGGCAAGTTATAGATTTGTTTTCCTTAATAGCCACCTTTGAAAGACAATCATTTTTATTGTGATTTTGGTGTCATGTTTAAAAAACTATTGCCAGGAACATAGCAACAAAAATTATATCTCTGTTTCTAACAAATTTTATAATTGTGCTCTTGTAGTTGGGTCTCTATTGTATTTTCAGTTAAGGTTTGCAAATGTGATATGTAATTACATATAATAAGGAAGATAAATATTAAATTAAAAAAATAGGCTGCACTTGCAACTGTCCTAGAATGAGAGATTTTAAAAATACACTTGTGCTCCCAGACTATTGAAACCATGGACCTCAAAATTAAAGTTTCCCTAACAGACTAATGTTAGAAGAAAACATCGGCTGAAGTCCTGAAGTTGATAGCTGAAGCTGAAACGTTCATCCCAGGAAGAAATTTCACACAGTTCTAAGATCTTTTCAGACCATCTTGTAAAATAGCCTGTTAGTGATGTTGGTGGATCAGGAGATAGGTCAGACAACACTTTGACCATGACTCCTTAGTTATGCATGCCTTGTGATCTCTAACACTAAATCTCATATTAAGATGGTGATGATAGAGTTGGAAGATACTAGGCCCCTTTATTGATTTCTTTTCTACCATGAATATATCAAACAAATAGCCTTTCTCTTGTTTTTACTACTTCTTGTCTAAGTGTAGTGTTGAAGGCAGGCAGACAAGTCTATGCATTGCTAGTATTATCAGAGTCCAGGCTTTAACCCTAAAAGGTCAAATAAAATAGTACATTGAATCTGATTTGGTTCCTCATTTTTTTATATTTTTATAAATTGTTAAATAATTACTAAGCAAAATAAAAGTATAAGAGTATATGAGTATATAAATTTTCATATAAGAGTATATGAAAAATGCACATATTTATGTAAAAATTTCACAGAAAACAACATGGATGCTAAAAAATGAGAGGCCTCTTTCACATTTACAGTCTTTGTCATTACTGTAAACAAGAAGAATTTAGCCCAAAACAATCTGGAACTGTGTAGAAGACATGAAATAAGCTCATTATTTGACATATTCTATAATTCAATTGTTGGGCCCAAATTGCAGCAATCACAGGTCAAGCAACAGTGCAAATCAAATCCCAACACTACCCAGATCCAGTGCTGCTCTGTGATGCTCTACTCTATAATCCTAAATTATTGAAGAAAGGTCTTCTCCTTTTCTTTTGTTGTTGTTTGTTTGTTTGTTTTTAGAGCCTATATGTAATAGAAAGATTTTCTTATACTAAAATGAGCAGATAAGAATCAGGGTGTTATATCTCCATTAAAAGTTCTTTTCATGACTTTCAGATATGAAAGACATAAAACTTGTTTATCCACAAGAAAACAAAGGTTGAAATGTGTTGTAGAGACCTAGAACCAAGATAATTACAAAGAGAGTAATGATGGAGTTGAATATGGTAGCCTTGTCCCAATTGCCCAGAACACTGCCAGCAGTTTTGAAATTGCATTTGAATTGATTGCATTTGAATACCAATTCTATATTAGAATATATTCTTATTTGTTGATTTATTTAATCTTATGTGTAAATAATTGTTTTGATATAAAAGCACATATTTTGGCACAATTTCAAATTATGTTAGACAGATGGCTTCTAGGATCGGATATGATTTGCATGAATAAATTAAGCATAAGTTATTTTTAAAACTTCTGACTCTTGAAAATGTATTATAAATATCAAATTCAAATATTTGCTATAAGGAATGTGTTGAATGTTCCCTTTCTGTGATGAAGACCTTTATAAAGTTTTTGTAATGACAAGTGTGCATGAGGAACTTTATACAGATAGTGACAGAATCAGGACAATATTAAATAAGTATCATGGAATGCTGGGCACTGTCATTAGAAGTATGCTATTGAATTCAAAAAATAAATTGATTAATCTGCGATCTGTCAATTGTTCAAATGAAATGGAAATGCTGCTTAGAAATATTTTATAATAACAATGACACAGAGGGGACTCTTCTAGAACATATAAATAAGGTAAATATAAATATAGAAATACATTATTCTAGGGTCATCTTAAGTGATGAGGAACATTGAATTGTAAAATTGGCAAGATTTCATGAGTTAATAGAATTCAAATTTATAGAGATTGAGTCATTATTAATACAATTATTATTGTGGGTAAAGGGATAAAGTGTATGAAATATGTTTGCGGTTAGTAATAATAAATGTGTAATTTATAAATTTAACTCAAAGAAAATAAATGTTGTAAAATGTTTCAAGTCTGTTAAGAGGATGTAGAAGATCTAAGATCTTCTGAATCTAAGATCTTCATGAATTTTGAAGTAAATATATTTCAAGAAAAACATTCTTACTTTATGTAATAATAAAGATTTATTTTATTCAGATTCAATAGTCACTTTCCCAATAGTGTTGTCCCATCACATAACTTCATGTGAAATCTGTCACTTGAATTTCGTTTCTTTTACTAAAGAAAGTATCTGTAAGATAGACCAAGAGACTGGAAGTTCTAGAAGTTGTATGATTCAAAGTAGCATGAAGCAATGTTGTTCAATTTCATACATCAAGACTTCAAAACTACTGAAGTCCCTTGAAATAGTTAACATGTTAAGACAGGTACTGAGGACTGGTATTCAATGCTGCTGCTGATTCAAAAAGTTATTATTTGAGAAGATGATTTTTCACAAAGGATTTTAATTTACAACAAAATGATATGCCTTTTAACCCGGAGGGGTTCAACAAGGCATCATGCTGTCTCCCCGAATGCATTGCTCAGGCACAGGTATTCTAGCTGGAGTTAAGGAAACTCAGACTAGGGATATCATTGAACATGTTAACTTTCAAAAGGAAAGGGTGACTTTTGAACCTGCTCTACATCCAACTGTCTGATGTCATGCTCATTTTGACATACCTCAATGTTATATATCACCTAACTCTGACTCCAGACATACATCAAATGAACCAGCAAGACAACTGATATGTTTCCTCAATTTCATCCCCTTGTATACTAGCAAGCATTGTATTTTAATGAATATTTTTATATTATTTACAGGCTAATACTTTCTACCCTACATCTTGATGTCATAGCTTTTGACAATTTATAGATTGTGTGAATACATTTGTTCTTGCACAGGCACACATGCATGCACGTGTGCATATGCGTGTGCACGCACAAGCACACACACACATACACACACACATTATAAAATGTGTAGCAAATGCCTTTAATTTACCTTTTTTACTCAATTATGCTTTGTACTTTATAGATATTATTTTATTTCTTTAAACTATATAGTGAATTGTTTCTCAGGAGAAGAAAAATTTATTCCTTCTCCTTAGTATCTAACACTTTGTATTGCCTCTTCTACTAAATAAAGGAATGTCTAAAAGCTCCAGTACAGAGTTCTTCTTGGAGTATATATGTTACACAAGTAAGAAATATTTTTAATTTTTGTGCATGAAGATGAAACTACATGCCCCAGTTCATACCACTTTAAACATCAGATCCCCCCACCAACTCATACATTCATACCATCTATATAAAAGGTCAATTTACCTGGTTCTACTTTGAATTTATAACTCTTTAATGTGTTGTAATTAATTCATCCCATTGTGTTGAGCTCACATTTGCATTTTTATTAACACATTACATTTGCCTGTGTAAATATTGCTTTTATTTCCTCTGATGAAGTGATAAGAGCCATAACCAAGTTCTATGAATCCATAGCTTGGGTTGAACCTGGAGCATTTTGTTTTCTGTTCTATGACTAGAACTAGCTCTGGAACCTTCTGGCCTCTGTACAATCTAAACTTCCAAGCTAACTGATTCAATACAGCTTCTCTCAGCTTCTACCTGAATTGCTCTGCTTGGTCTTACATTGTCTTTGGCAATATGCTATAATCATCTGGCTCCTTCTCATTCTCTGGCTCATTCTATTGTCACCTGTGGCCTAACCTATTCCTGTAAAACTGTCCCCGTAAAATGCCATACACCCCTTCCTCTCCTCTCCCGTCCCCTCCCCTCCCCTCCTCTCCTCTCCTCTCCTCTCCTCTCCTCTTCTCTTCTCTCTCTCTTCTCTCTTTCCTGTGCTGTTTTCATGTGGGCAGTCATAGAAAACACAAACAGAACAAACAATGCAGTGAAAGGGTGATTTTTTTCTGTTACTTTAAACTGAGCCATCAGTTTTCCCTCTCCCCTAAGTATCACCCAGACTTACTGTTCAATAAGCTCACCCTGTCTAGTTCTTTCTGAAGTCTGGCTGGCTCATTCTACTCAGCTGCTTGGGCTCAGACTTCTCTCCAAAGTGACAGATTCAATCTGGCTTCTCTCAGCATCTGACTGAATTGTTCTCCTTGGTCTCAAACTAACTCTAGCAATCTATTCTAATCTTCTAGCTCCTTCTAATTCTCTGCTTATTTTGTCTTCCCCTGTGTTTAGCTTGTTCTCTCTACAATCTGTCTGTAAATCTGTGCTAGTAAAAACCCTCTTTACCTTTGCTGCTTTTAAATAGACTCTCTTTCCTGTCTGTATTCATGAGAGATAGGCATACTATATCTCTGACTCATTCTGTCAAATCTTTCTCTGAAAACTCATTTTGTCTGCCCCTCAATTAGACACCACTTTCAAACATGGCTGCTTCCTTCTACAAACTATCTTACCCTCATTGTTAGGCATTAAAAATGTGTACTAAGGACATATCTGCATTCCAGCCAGATCCTATTGTAATCCAGGGCATGTCCACATTCTGGCCAGGTGGTATAGAGCTAGAAAGTCTTTGGTTATAATCCCTTGCAAGAGCAGCCTTGTTACTAGATTAAGATCCCTCTACAGCCTGGGCAGGGAAGAGAGTGGATGTAGTATACTGTTAGTGTTCTGGAATGTTTTCATCTTCTTCGTGGAATTTGAAAAGCTCACTCTCTGTCTTTGAAACTACTCATAGCAATTCACTCATTTTCAATTCTTCCTCCCTTCTCCATTCAGCTCTTCCGTGATTTTCCCCTTCTATGGCAGGACACACTCTGCATTGAATTCACTCACTCTGAATTACTTTCTAACATTTTACAAGGCCCAGGGAAGGGTAGGGTTTCAAAAGTAATCCTCAAGACTTTGCCCTATGGAAATTCTTTCCATCAAGTTGTTTCAATTTAATACTGTTATTTCTAGAATTGATGCTTTGTAGAACCTGGGATGATATAGTCTATGTAAATGACTAAAGCTGCCTCTGTTACAAACCTTGCATACACCATCTACAGCTCGTATTGCTGTCCCTCACACAGATGCATATGAAGAACATGAGCTTCACCATTCCTAATAACACAAAAGATAGTTGCAAATAGGTTTTACTAAAGATTATGGAAGGCTCAGAAATGTTCACGCAGGAATGGATTGCCATGGAAACCACTGAGCGTTTTCTTTATAAGGAAATAAAAAAAACTAATTAAGAATTTAATTTGTACATCATTGTTTGCTAAAGTTTGTATTTCCAGTGGCTGAAAAAATGGTAATAATCTAATTCAGGTTGGAAGGAAGACCCCATTTGTGACTGACTTAATATAAACTCAAATACAGATATCAATGCACTTGTTAATTTTTTTTAACTTCCTCTACATATAATTCAATGCCTTTGAATTTCACTAATAATAATTTTGAAAAGTTGATGAAATTAAATACAGAAGAACTTGTAGCACAGTGCCTGGTTCATTCTCCAAGATAATCAGTTAATTTTCTTCTTCTTCTTTTTTTCCCATATACTTCTCCTACTCACTGACACTCTCTCCAGAGAAACCTAAAACAAAAGAGAGACAGAAAGCAAAATTAGGAAAATATAGGAGCAAGAAAGAAGGAGGGAAGATGAGAGAGAGAGAAAGAGAGAGAGAGAGAGAGGGCACAAATGAGAGACAGGCACAGAGGGATTTAAATTTAGAGTCAAAAAGCTAAATTTAATGCCCTGCACAAGAAATATGACAAATGGAGAAAATGATAACACACATCAAGAATTAGCACTCACAGTTGAAGTGTGCCATTTTGACACAATTTTATAAATAACTTCTTAGGAAAAGGTTTTTAAAAATAAAATTCTCAGGGCATCTGGCAATTTCAGATGTTTCCAAAGAGTGTTTCTCAGAGGTTGGAAATGGCTAAGAACACTTTGACTTTTTGATTCTTAAAAATTATAGATGATAAAGAACCAAAGAAAATTTGTTAAGACTGAGTTATATATTTGGCAATTAACAGTTACAGTCACCCAACTGATACACTGAATTCATTAAAATGCACCTGCTTTATGAATAACCTTAGTTGGAGCTTCATATTAAAAAATCTCAATTATGTCCTTGTGAGAATTAGGGACCTCCCGGTGGCTAGGAGATTGGTTAACATATTTCTACAGAACAGAAGTTCTCTGTAATGATAGGAAAGAACTTTGCTTTTAGTCAGGGTAAGATAAAAGGTATATAAAAATGCTTATCTTTAATTTTAAGAACAATAGCTTGCTTAACCCCTTAAAGCATTAAGAATAAAACACCAAGAACCACTGTGGGCCATTTTAGATGATAAGGCATTACAGTGTGCTAATTTCAAGTGGACAAATTGATTCTGTCTCTTTATCACATGAAATGGAAAAACTTGAATGTTTTTATTCAGTATCTATCATACTACAAACACTGCTCTAGGCTATAAACATAACATCAAAAAAGGGAATCATACTCTGCTCATGTACACACACCACTACTACCACCACCACCACCACCACTACCACCACCACCATAAATCTAATTATTTTCATATAGTAGTCAAGGCAAGGAGTGAAGAAAGATAGTATAGTATTTTACATTTCTAAAAATATAAAATTTGTTAATACTTATAGCCAGATAATCAGTATATATCTTAATACCTCAAGATTTTATCTTAATTGACAAATTATTTACGTAGCTTTTGAAATGGAATAGAATCTATAATATATTTTAGTGTTATAACTGTACAACTACATATATATATGCATATATATATTGAGTGAAAGAATAACAATGATTTGATTTGTTTTAAATAACTATAGAAAACTTACAGGTTTCACAGATAATAGAAAGCCTCTCATTTTAAATTCTGTGTAGCTACCATTGAAACATGGAAGCTTGCCCAAGTAGGTACTGTCTTTAAAGTCCTATATTTTAGGATTTTGATGCCAAATGTTCTCTCACAGTTGCCTATGCTGAGCACTCTGGAGCCTTATGGTTCTATTCACAGTTATATTGTCTCTCTATTCTATTCAATCTCTGTTCCATTATCAATATTTCAGATTGCTGTATCACCTTCCTTTTAGGCACTGGCTAGAACACAAGAGAAGAGTATATTCTGCATCATCCTTTCCTGACATTGATTAAAGTGACTATAATTAGTATTGTCCTTATTTTATTTCATGAGGAAAAAAAGATTTTGGCAGAAAAGATTTTTCTGATTTTCAATCTCAAATTATAATTTTAAAATTAGTCTACCTTTCCTTCTCATGTATTTCATACTGATGAGGATAATTAATAATTGCTGTGACCTTTTTAGAAGGCAAATTGATTATTTAATATCTAAAGCATAAAAAATTCCAGATCAAGATAATTTGCATCATAGTGAAGAATTTTAGGTCTGAAAATACAAGAATAACCATAGGTTTGTATACTTTTACCTCTAAACATGTTTATTGATTTGAATTACTACAAAAGAATTAAAAATTTTATTGCTCAATAATTTGTCAATGACTGGTCATTTTAGTAAATATTCAAAACAATTCTAGAGCATCACTACTAATTTTACACACATGTGTGCACAGATATGAAAATCTCTGCCATTTAGGCACATAAGCTAATTCACACTGAATGGAGGGTGATCCACTGTACAAGCAGAAGTGCCTCAGTGCAGGTAAAAGTTAGCTTTATGATGAAAGGTAATTTCTTTTGCTCTTTATATCTTAAGTTTTCTCCAGTTGGCATTTATACTATGGAAGGAAATGTCAACAAAATCCCCTTTAATGAAAGGTAGTTTCAAAAGGCTGCTTCCATAGGAATTTCTCAGTTCTGATAGAAAATTATAAATAATTTAACACAAAGAATAGCAGTAACAATGGCATGGCTAGTTGTAACTCCAGAGGCACCCAATATCTTGGACTTTAGAAACAAGCTGGAATTTTTGTATCAAAATGTGGAGTATGATAATCACTGGTTGATGGTTAGGTGAATTTCTTTTGTTTTGATTTTTTTTTCTCATAGAAAATTAAAGGAAATCATTTGTTAAGCATAAAGACGCTTAAGAACAAAGTGCTTCACTTTATTTGAGACATATGAGTGTTAATTATAATAGATTATTGCATATCCCTTTACCTTTTACTCAGAAATACTTGAATAAATTTATTTTTAATCTATATTCCAAATATTGTTAAATTTAATTTTTAAAATGCTACATAATTACTGAAAGTTTATACAATTAAAATTTCCACACAAATGTTTTCATACTTAAAATAATATTTTTGAAGGTCTTTAAGCCACTTCCTGTTTCCCAATCTTAGAGTTTACCCCTAACTTAGTTGCTTATGACAAAGAACATTCTGTTGTGCCCTGTATGTGAGAAGTCCAGGGTGTTTTCTACAGGAATACTCTAATTGGAGTCCCAAGCAGCATCTACTTCTCTTTCCAGCTTTTAGGACATCCTGAGAGCCAACGAACAAGCCACATACTCTCTGTTTAAAGCCAGGCTAGGCAGTGGAGAGTTTCATGCAAGACTCTAATCCCATGTTCTACATTCATTCTCCTTCTCTAACACTATGTTTCCTGTCCCCTTGCTTCATAGTAGAGAGCTTTGGGTTTCGCTGGATCTATATGCCTATGTATCAGGATTCCAGCATATGTTCTAGGATTAAATCACTGCTGAACGCTTCATTCTGGAACTAGATAAGGTGAGCACAACTATAATTCCCTCTCCTCAGACGGCAGACAAGAGGAGGTATCGAACCTCACAGTTGAAGTCAGTCTGAACAACACAGAGACACCATGGTTATTTTGCTTGATACCTTGCTCTTTCTAGTTGGTTTTTTTTTTTTTCCTTTTGATAAAAGGTGCATCTTCACAGGTGCAGAGGACTTGTATGTTAAGAGTTTTGTGCAGGTGTTCATCTGCTTGTCACACAAACACATAATAAATTCTTTACCTTTTCAGATACTTCACTTGCCATCAGGCCACAGAATCATGCATCCTGCTAGTAGACATATACTTTCCCTCAGATGTAAATTCTAAATAATTAGCAGCATTTAAAAAATACTCTTACTATTGGTTTCTGTGTAAGATTACCTTTTAGGATAGATGGTTAATGCCAAATTTCTTGTGAAAATTATTGAAATATTTAGAAGCACATCTACAGTATCTAAGTGTAGTTTGCCCCTCACTCAATTAGATAGAATTAGATCTTATTAGCTCTTATACTTCTCAAATTGAAATACCATATCATTTAATAGTTTTTCTTCTCCTTTTTAAAAATTCTTCTCTCCTATATTACGTCCTGTCCACATTTTCCCTTCCTCCTTTCCTAGTCCTTCCCTACACCTCTACTCTCCCCAGGATCCAATCCTTCATTTCCCTTCAGAATATAACGAGCCTCTTAGGGATATCAACAAAACAGGGCATAACAAATTACAATAAGACAACACATATCCTCATTTCGAGGCTAGATGACGGAATCTGGTAAGAGTAAGAGGCTCCTAAAAGTAGGCAAAAGACATGAGGCAGCCCTTGATCTCACTATTAGGCTGCCCACAAGAAGACCAACCTACAAAACTATAATATATATTCAGAAGACGTACATCAGATCTATATAGGCCTCCTCACTGCCTGTTCAGTTTCTGTGAGCCCCTCTGAGCACTGATTAGTTGAGTTCGTGGTTCAAGTTCTTGTAGGATTCTAGATGCCTCTTGCTTCTAAAATCTTTCTTCATCTCTTCCTCCAGACTCCCAGAACTCTGTCTAATGCTTGGCTGTAGGTCTCTGCATTTGTGCCTATCGATTGCTGGATGAATTCTCTCAGATGCTGTTTATGCTAGGTTCTGTTTACTAGTATAGAATTATCATTAGAAAACATTTCATTGACTTATTTTTTCCAGTGCTTGGTTCTGTCCTAGGTCTCTGGGCTATCTATCTGCCCTCTGATTCTTGGTCCCTTAGGCAGAGTTTGTCATGTGCTTCCTCTCATGGAATGGATCTGAAGTTGGAAAAGGCATTGGTTGGCCACTTCCACACGTTCTGTGCTACCTTTACTCAGCACATCTTGCAGGCGGGACAAATTATAGGTCAAAGATTTTGTGGCTCGGTTGGTGTCCCAATCTCTCCCCTGAAAGTCTTTCCTGATTACAGAAGATGGCTGGTGCAGGCCCCTTTTCCTCCTTTACTATGAGTCTTTGCTAGAGTCACCCTCTTAGATTTCAGGGAGTTTCCACTGCACTAGGTCTCTACCTCTCCCAGAAATGCACCCCACTTTCACCCATCTCTATCAGTACACTTCCTCATGACTACCTGGTCCCTCATCCCCTCATCCCCACCTTCCCCTAGTCCACCTTCGAAGGCTGTTCTACTTTCTGCTTTGGCATCTGTGGTCTACTAGGGTCTGCAAGATATTTGTCCAAGCCAGACATAATTCTAATAAATCTGCCTTTCTATGTTACTTAGCCTTTTTTCCTTGCAGCTTTTAATGTTCTTCCTTTGTTCTGTACATATTTAGTGTTTTGATTGTTATATGGTGATGGGACTTACTACTTTCCTGGTCCAATCTATTTGGTGTTTTGTAAGCTTCCCATACCTACGTAGGCATGTCCTTCCTTAGGTTAGGGTAATTTTCTTCTATGATTTTGTTAAAAAAATATGTTCTGGGCCTTTTATCTGAGAATCTTCCCCTTCTATTCCTATTATTTTTAGGTTTGGTCTTCTCATGGTGTTCCAGGATGCCTGGATGTTTTGTGTCAGGAATTTTTTTAGATTTAACAGGTTTTTATTTTTTGACAGATATATCTATTTCTTCTATTTTGTCTTTAACACCTGAGATTCTCTCTTCCATCTCTTGTATTCTTTTAGTGGTGCTTGCATCTTTAATTGCTGCTCACTTACCTAGATTTTCCCTTTCAAGATTCCCTCAGTTTGTGTTCTCCTTATTGTTACTAATTCCATTTTCAGACCTTGGACAGTTTTCTTTCTTTCTTTCCCCTGTCAGTTTGTTGTTGTTGTTGCATTGTTTTTCTTGGCTTTCTTTGAAGGATCTATTCATTTCCTCCAATTGTTTACGTTTTTATATAATTATTTAAGAAATTTAAAGTTGGTTTAAAGGTAGTTTTCTTGTACTTTAGCTGTATTGCAATATTCAGGGTTACTGTAGTAGGAATGTTGGGCTGTGATAGTGCCCTACTGCCCTTGCTCTTGTTGATTGTGTTTTTACACTGGCATCTAGGCATCTGGTTTGGGAATAATTATAGGTCTAGGAGTTGCTTTCTGAGTTTGTCTTTGTTTTTGTTTTTGTTTTTGTTTTTGTTTTGTTTTGTTTTTCCTCCTTTTTTATTTTTGATACTTTATATACATTTCCAATGTTTCCCCTTTTCTGAGTCTCCTCTTTGTATACCCCCCATCCCCTCCCCAACCCGCCTCTAGGAG
>CM052701.1:87795406-87838759 GCA_028551405.1 Uromys caudimaculatus
GACTCCTGGTGTCCCAGGCAGAGGTTTCCCCCTGCTAGTGAGATCCTGAAGTTTCGGAGTCTTTCTTGAGTTTGTTTTTGTTGAATGTGTGTTTTCTTCATTGGTTTCTATTTCCTTTTCAGTCTTTTGGTCTTTGTGGCCAGGATTTATTGCAGCTGGAGTGATCACTACTCTAGCAGAAATTCTCTCCATAGCAGTTTGGGGCTGGACTTCTGGTGGGTAGGGTAGCCTTTGGTCCATCATGGGATGTCTGCTTATTCTTCTAACTCATGTGGCTTGCACCTGAGCAGCAGATATCCAACTTTGTAGCTTTTTCATTGTTTTAATTTATACTTCAACCATTGCTATCAAATCAAGCTATCTCCTTGTACATAAAATTAATAGAACCTCAAGAAAAAGGATTGATTGGGGCTATGTGCTAAAAAGAATTAACAGTAATTAGAAACCATTAAAAAGAACAGAAATAATTTATAGTATAATGATGATGAGAAAAAGCTTTTGGTAAATCAATAAACTATATATAAATAAAGTGTTCTAATGTTAAAATTATTTAACAAATAATATTGAAAAAAAACAGCTGAAAATAAACCAAAGGCAAAACTTTAAGGCATATTCTATATGTTATTTTGGGTAGTAGTGTAAGATGAAAAGTTGAGAACAATCAACCAACCTATACATTTAAACAAAATCAAAAACATATTGTTATTATAACCAACTTTGGATTAAAAATATTTTACTACTATAAGGAAATTGGTCTGTCAACTTTTAATAATCTTAACAATTCCTGAGACCATTCATTGATAAGTATATCATAATTGAGTCAGTTAGAAACATTTGCCTTTCAAAAGTATAAATGTCACATGAAGAAAATGAACTCTGGAAAATATAAGATTTCAATCAACTTACATCCAATGGATGTAAAGCCAAGGAAGCAAAATGTACTTCTCTATCACAACTCCAATATTACAAATAAATTGAATTTCGTGAATGTATACATATAGCAGAGTTTGTTAGATTTATCGTATAAGCATATCAATTTATTTTGTGTCAGGCTGAATATTTCTACAAGGCTCTAACTATGTCAGTTTTAATGTTTGTGTTGCAAGAGTGCAATGGGATAGTTAAACAAATTGCGATAATTAGGTCTTCCCTGTGCCCAACCTTTCTATAGTGATATGTGAAGCTGTCTTTATGAAGCTCAAGAGAAGTCCTCAAAATAAGTCATGTTTTAGCTAAGTGCATGATTTTGTATTATAGCACACTGATAACTCTCTTGGGCAGCAGCCTGAGAAACAATTCCATGTATTTACTGTTTGCTTTATCTGCCAGAATCAGAGCCTATCATTTTTCTTATGCTCTTATCTTCATGTCTTCATTTGTATTTGGATTCTCCTAGGGGCTTCCTACATGGCAACTAAATTTTTCATTGGCAATTTGTTTTATGCAAAAGCCCTAGTCATGAGAACATAGAGACACTGATTCTTATAGGCCCATGATTATATAGCCATTTGTTCTGAGACTGGGCCTTGGCTAATGGCCTCCACATTGCTTCAGGAATTATTTCCCACTGTGGCACAGAATGTCTGGTGGAAGCTGAGATTGGCTATTTCCATTCATCATGTCTGTTAAACTCTTACAAAACCCAAAGTCATTAGGTTCTGGTAAACCAGTTTCCTGTGTAAAACGACGTATATGTAAGAGAAGAAAATGCCCTGGCTGTTTCATTGTTATTCAGAGAGCACAAGGGGAATCTTAGACCTTTGCCCTGAGAAATTGGTTAGCCTCCTATAGGCTTAAATTAGAAAAAATGTTGATTTAAAACGACAAAAAAAAGTCTGACTCCTCAAGTCCTGTAGCCATCGTTTTAATTTTCAAGTTTGTGCACACAGCACTTCTGACAACTCACTGATTTTAGCTTAGGTTTCCCTGCCTTGTCCTGAATCCAGCAGTGGACTGCAGGCTCTGGGCTGCTTCTCATGTAACCTGTAATTCTCTGTATTTATCTGTATCTTCAGTTTCAGTTTGAAGGAGAGTTGTTGACACTAAAATTTTCAATGTGTATGTGTACACACACACACACACACACACACACACACACACACACACACAAACTTTTTTTTCTTCTCTTTGAATAGAAGTGATGAAGGCACAAACTTTCTGTTCCTCTATGTCACTGTGGTGAAAGACCATGGTAAAAAATGAATCATCAAAATGCAGACATTAGTCTATATCCCAAACTGTCCACGACTCCACCCTGAACTTGACAATTTAGATTTTAGAATAGTTATAAGATTTCCTGTTTAAACTGTCCAAGGCTCACTGGGACATAGTTAAATAGTTCCTTTCTCCCTAAGTCAACAATATTTAACGTTCTGAAATATGTGTTGATACATACTGGCACCCCATAGAGGCACTTCCTCATTGTCAAAAAATACAAATAATAATGCCCAAAACTATAATAACATGTATTATTTTTGACAAAGAAAAAAAATAGCGTGAGTTTTACTTGTTGTTTCTTCAACCAGGTATATCTAGAGTTAAGTAGGTTCTTTTTGTTTTTTCTTTTCAGTTTTCTTCTCTTAAAATTAGAACACTTTCTGCTTATTAAGAATCACCTCACAGAGAAAGAGAAAAAATGCTTACAATTATCATTTGGGAATGAGTTTTCATTCTACATGCACATCAATTCTCCCTCGAAAGGAGGCATACCTATTTCAAGACTTCTTTTAAAATTACAATTTAGTTCGTATTTGTGTCAGAATTGTTTAGTCTGTCTGAATTGCCCCGAGAAAAAATATGCTAAGGAGGCTTTATAAAAGGAAAACTTCTTGTTATTCAACTCCTATGTTTCTCCTGAGAATTTCTTTAAACACATCTATTTTAAGAACCTGTGGGGAAATTTACATTTTATCCTGAGCTGTTGTAAACAACAAATATAAAAAAGATTCAAGTAGAGTTGCTGAAGCAGGAGTGTGTTCAATTACTCCCGTGATTCTTCAGTGTCTATTTATATAGGTTACTAATATTTCCCTCAGAAATATTTACAGAGAGAAGAAAGAGGATGTTAGAAGCAAGAATGTACTGGTCCGTAGTACATGTTCCAACAGATAAATTATGGTAATACAAAATCAAATATATCTATGTATTACAGAACTGCAGCTGGGTTAATAAGAAATGTGCAACTAAAATATAAATACAAATAATTTTTAACAAAAGAGAATATAACCAAGTCCTTGACTGTATAAATACAGGCACAACTGTCAGTTAAAGGAAGGAAGGAAAATAGTTAATAGAATAATTTTTGTGACTTTTTCAGACATCTTTTTATTATTTCACCTCCTACTCTATTTACCTCCTGCTGTACTCCACAATTACACTCACTTGTCTTTCCTATATCTCTAATAAGATCACTCATGTGCTATTGTTCTTTCACTGTTTTGCTATCCCATCCTCCCTCTCCACCAATGCTCTTTGGTTATTTGGTTGGTTTCTGCAGTTACTCTAGGACATACACTCACATCTCAAGATTTGGATCTAAAATCCTTGGATGAAAGAGCTCATGAGACATTTGTCTTTCTTGGTCTGGGTCACCTCACTCAATATGATCTTTTCTAGCTTTATTCATTTACCTGAGAATTTCATTTCATCTCTCTTTATATCTGAATAGTATTTCATAATGTATATGTACATTTCTGTTATCTGTTCATCAGGTGAAAGACATTTAGTTTGTTTCCATTTCCTTCCAATTGTGAATAAACCAACCACAAAGCTGGATAAGCAAGGACCTAGAATATGAGCTGAGTCTCTCTCTGTATAGATGTCAAGGAATGGCATATCTGAATCTGATGGGAGATTTTGTTTTGGGAATTCTATGCTGTGATTGGATTCTAATCTCCCCTACAGTAAATGAGGGTTCACTTTCCCCCACATTGTCTGACATTTGCTTTTGGTTGTTTTCTTGATCTTTCCCTTTCTAAATGGGGTAGAAAGGATCTCAAAAATGATTTTCACTTCTCTAATTGCTAAGGAGAACAGTTAAATATGCTTTTAAAATTATTTTTCAGATATTTTTCTTCTTTTGAGAGCCAAAATTCCATTTTTGAATGGGTCTTTTGTATTTTTTGTGACTCTTTGTTTTTGAGTTCTTTTTATATTCTCCACATTAATCTTCTGTCAGATGAATAGACGGCATGGATTCTTATTCTCTGGGTTTCTTTTTGCCCTAGTTGTTTATTTAGCTCTGCAGAGCTATTTAGTCTTATGGAGTCCCACTAGTCAATTTGGGTCTTTAATTCTTGGGCAAATGGAGTCTTACTCAGAAGTCATTTTTACATGTTTTTTGTTAGGGCACTCTTGTTATGTTTTTCTCTATCAGGTTCAATGTTTCAATTTCCAGAGTTAGTTCTTTGAACCATTTGGAATTATTTTTGTACAGAGTAATATCTATTGATCTAGTTTAATTTCTCTGAACGTAGACATCTGGTAGAAGCCTTATTTTCTACAGTTTAGGTCCTTGACATCTTCAGATATCAGACGATGAATATTACGTGTATTCATGTTTGGATCTTTGATTTTGTCCTGTTGGTCTATGTGTCTGTTTTGTGCCAGTACCATACTGTTTCTATTATTATGGCTCTATAATATGCATTGATATCTAGAAAGGAAATCCCACCATACCTAACAGAAATATCTATAATACACATAAGTCAGTATATTGATATACATATATAGTTTAAATAAAAATTTCCCATCCAGGCAGATAATGCTCCCTCCCAGAGCCAAAGATCATCTAACAAAGAATGCCAACACTTGACATGAAAATCTTTCCTTTTAGCTGTTACACAAGGCTATACAAAGCTTTCCAATATATTTCATGTTACTACTATTCTCTTTGCTTTCCCACAGAGGTAAAAGATAAGCCACTATTGCTAAAGACTGCATGCAGTGCAGAATCAGGGCCCAGCTGCCTAAACTGTCATGGTCTTGGTGGAGACAGAATGACATGGTCCCTGCCCCTGGGATAGGGCCAACAGACATGGGACAGTGCTGGTAGCTACAGTGGGCATAGGCTTATCTGTATAATAATGTACATATTTTATGTTCCTCCTTTAACAAATATCTTCCCTATTAATGTTACTGACTCCATGATCATCAGACAACAAGAGTCCAGGAGGTGAAGGTGTGGCTAATGTCTTAGCAAAATGGTAAACGCCGAAACCTTCAGCCTTTAAAGGTGTAGAAAAGAACTCTAAAAACATGAGTTCAAAAATATACAATATAGAATTCAACTATCCAAAAAAAATAAGGATGCAGTATGAATTAAATGAGGGGCCTCACGAATCTAAAGGAAAAGAGGCAGCTGCATTAATGAGCCAGCTTGTGAGAAAGGTAAGAATGAAGGCAGGCAGATTTCTGAGTTTAAGGTCAGCCTGGGACACCTGGAGTCCAGGCTGAAGTGTGGTAGAAATGGTAATTTCAGGACTCATTCCCACCCAGCTACTTTAACATCTGGGATTAATAGAGGCAGGCAGATCTCTGAATTCTTTTGCAATGTTAAAAGAAAATGTGTGCTTGCTGTCTCTTGAGAATTAAAGGGCTCGGGTCACCAGATGCTGATTCATAGGATAATCAAAAGGAAACCTTAAGTAAATAACTGTATTTATATGTAAAATATAAAATATATAAGACTGGGCTTATTATCTGCAGGAGGTGAGTTATTCAGGGAGAATTTTTTAGAATAGCAAGAGAGAACTGCTTAGATAACTGTCTCAAGCAGAACATAGGGAGAGTGAGGTCTGGAGATCTCCAGTAAAAGCAGATCAGAGAGAAAGCAAGCAGAACAGAGGGAAAGAAAGTAGAACAGAGGGAGAGCAGACTGGAAACCTGTCTCCAGCAGAACATAAGCAGCCAGCTTGTTTTTGTTTTTCACACTCCCAGACACTCCTCTCCGAAACCTGGACTTAGCTAAGTCTGGACCTTGGCACCCATCAATCCTTGAGTTAAAACCTCTTGAAAATCTTCTCCCTGAAGACTAACGTTCATGGTTCTAGAAGGCATCATGCAAGATTACAAAGGAGGAAAGCAACCAATAATCCTACCCAGCTATGACAGCTACGAACCATACATTTTCTAGCATGATATGAGAACTCTGAGGTTGTAGTAGTGCCATAAATGCATTGATGGCAACCAACAGATCTCTCATAGTTCCTTAGATCCATTCAACAACCCAGAAATTATGTCTGGTACTAGAAACCTAACAAACTACTAACAGTTTGTGATGTCATAGACCTTGGAGAAAAACCTACAACAGCTACTTTACAAAACAAGGATAACTCCTAACTGCATTCTAAATACTTGTCCCATATACACAGTGAAGTATAATAACACCCTTCACCAAAGCAAGTTCTCTGCCACAGACAGACTTCTACAGAAACTAGAGCTGAGTCCAAACTGAAACATCTTCAAAACAAACCCTGCCCCTAAAGATTAGAGAACATTGTGTGAGAGGGCATGGAAACAATACAATAACCAGAGGACCAGGGAGTCCATGATGAGATTGCTTCTCCTAAGAATATCAAAAGCTGCATCATAAAGTCTTATCATAGTGACAGCAGAATCATGAGTTCATCAAGGTGATACTGAAATGGATGGAAACTTGAACAAGGGAAAGCTCTCAGGGCCTCAGTCCTATACAAAGAAGTACAGGCAAACACAGAATGTTGAGGGCAGGAGGAATTGTCTTCTTCAGGGAAGAACGTGTCAAGTGATTATCCAAAATCAAATGGTCAATCCTGAAAACACACATACATTATTCAGAATGAACAGGCTATACTTATATTTAGGTATACATATGTATGTAAATAAGAACAATTAATGAGAAAAATTACATGAATTCGAAAATTAATAAGGGGCAAAATGTAAAAGGTTTAAAAAGAAAAAATAGTAAAGGGATATGAGGCGATTATACTATAATACTGAAAATAAAATAAATTTAAACTGAATGAAGGAATGTAATTTACTCCTGACATCTTAATCCAAATCATGGTGTGTTTAAATGTTCTTCAACTGAAATAGTAAATGTGGGATCTTTTACGATTAAAAAGAAATGGGAAGATAATTTTATATTTAAACATCAATTGAAAAGAAACAGCATGAAGGAGGAAGAATATTTTAATCACAGCTGACTTTACCATGGACTGCTCATCTATAGATCTACCTTGCCTTCCTCTTAGGCAACACTGAGCCATTTGTTTTTTTGTTTTCTTTTGTTGTTTTGTTCTTCAGAGAAAATCCAAAATTTGGTAGAAAGATTATAGAGAACAATACTGAAAAAATGTTCTTTTTTACCCTGAGATAATAGTATCTCAAACTCCTAACACTAAGTTCAAAAACTCAATGATGTGTTTATTTAAAAAGAAAAACTACTGGGCATTTTGAGGCAACCTATGTCTAGCTTGAAATGAGCTAAATTTGAAAAGGAAGCAAGGTAGATCTGAGGATAGGTTATCAAGTTGTCCAGAGCTGCAAGAACAAAGAGAACTGAAAGGAAAAGTGTCTGCTCAGGATTCCCAGGCCAAGTTCTCAACACAGAGTAGTTTTATTTGCCCCAGAGGGACAGAGGGCAGGGCTAAGGGACAAAGACAGGATGGAAACAGATAGAGGAAATGTGTGAAGTGAAAAGGATCAAGGGAAAGGGGAGAATTGGGCAAGGGAGGGTGGCAAGGGGTATTTTTCCAGAGTGAGATAAAGGACTGCCTCTGGATAGAGAAAAGACAGGTTTGGCACATAAGAAAATGGTAGTTTATAACGGTAAAATGGGGAACCTCATGTTATCAGGTGTTTAATTTTAATTAGCTGAGCCAAAGGGGAATTTTGTTGCTGGGCTTCAATTCACTAAGAGCTGGACCTTGTTGTCAGCCCCAGGAGAAAGAGTTGACCAAGTACAAGTATGGGCGTAGGCGTTGGGGACTAGCTTTAGGAATGTAATCAGATAGCTCTTAGCAGGCAGACAACTGGGAGAAAGCCTGCCGAGCCATGGTCACTACCCTGGAGATGGCCAGAGTTGCTTCAAGAACTAAAACCCAGACGTTTCTACTGGGGCTTTAAAGCTGTCCCTGAAGGAGTTTGCCTCGGGAGTACAAGGGGCACTCATCTTAGGAATGCTCATAAGTCAATGTGCAGAGGTAGAAGCCCGTGATTGCTCAGCAGCTCTCAGGAAAGGAAACACTATCAGCTCTCCTAAAAAGTGTAAGAGGCTCTCTACAGCCACATTTCACATACTCTGTAGGATAGAAAAGAACACTCTCTTATGGTGGGATGTGGAGAACCTCTCAAGCAAGACCTTATGCTCCTGCATGTTTACTTAAGTGAATTAATATACTTAGCTCAGCTCTACCTAATTATACCCATGGGAAGTGTCCCAGATGCTCATTTTTCATTGAGTGGTCCTCAAATTTTAATAGACAAATGAGACACACAGAGATATTTTGAGATATTATGAAATGATACAATCTAATTGAGAAGAACTGAAGTGCTGTCTCAGACTCTGTCTTTGACATAAATTGCCAGGTGATGGCAGTGTATTTACTGTACTGCTGTAATTTGCCTTAGAAGGTCAAAGAAGTCTCAGTGTGCTTAGCTGACACATAGAGTAGCAAATGAAAAGCCTAGTGTTAACATGCCCATGCTAGAGAGAGATTGTAGTGGATCTTCACTAGGAACCAAGTACTGATATGCTTTAAAGGTCCTCTTGGGTTTTGTTTTTGTTTTTGCTTTTGCATATACAGATTACACAGACACATACACCAAACACAAACACACACACACACATGTGCACATACACATTGACACACACATACTCACACGTGCACACACATAAAAACACATTAACACTAGGTAAGAAAATCTTCAGGGCTAGAAAAGACTTCAGTAGTGATGAAAACAGTATAACAATCAAACTATGGTATGAAATTCAGTCAATTCTACTCTCTCTCTCTCTCTCTCTCTCTCTCTCTCTCTCTCACACACACACACACACACATACACACACACACACACACCACACACCATGAACTTTCTAAATTGGTATTCACAGAAATGATTGAGAGCCATTGCTTTTTTAAATTCTTGTATCCTACCTGACCATTTTATTTGCTTCCGAAGTACTGGTAATCATTATTTGACCTTAGAAAACTTCAGAACAATTAGTGCCTTTGAAAATAAGTTGCCTTGAGTTAATAAGTAGTTTTTCTAAGTATCTCACAGTCATAAAAGGAAGCCAAATATGAAAAAAGGTACAGCCATGTTTCATTAAACAGAAAAACTCTTATTGTGGTTTGAATAGAAATGGACTACATGGGCTAATAGATTTGAAAGCTTGGTCTCCAGAGGTGTGGTCTTTTTGGACGAAGTGTATTGCTAATGGTAGGATTTGGGATTTCAAATGCTCAAGCCAGGCCCACTGTCTCTCTGTTCCTGCCACCTGCGGATCCAGATGTAGAGCTTGCAACTACCTCTCTAGCACCATGTCTGTCTGCATTCTATCATGCTTCCTACCATGACAATTGATCAAACCAGTAATTCTCAGACTGCAGGTTATGACTCCTTTGGGTGTGTAAGAGATCAGATATCCTCCATATGAAATATTTGCATTATGATTCATAGCAATAGCAAAGTTATAGTTATGAGACAGCAATGAAATAAATTTATGGTTGAGGGTAACTACAACATGGGAAACTATAATTAGGGGTCTCAACATTGGGAAGATTGATAATCATTGAACTAAACCTCTGGTGTAAGCAAGTCTCAATTAAATGCCTTCTTTTATAAGAAGTCAATGTCTCTTCACAGCAAGAAAACATTGATTAAGACAATATTTGGGTTTGATGTTGGTTTTCTTCTTTGCTTGAAAGAAAAAGAAAATAATATAATTCTAAAGCAAGAAATTTCAATCACCTTGCATCCTAATGCTATAACCTAAGAAATGAAACTTTCTTTATAAGTTCTTTCAGAAAAAAACTGTATTAAAATTTACACTGATGAAATGACCCCGTATATTTGAGGGAAAGTCTTTAAATACATAACTTCAACATAACTATAAATGACTGTCTCTTCAAATGTCTGCACTATGTGAATATGTTTTGACTAGATGATAATTTAGTATGCCTTGAATTATGAACAGGTATCAATAATCAATCCTTATACACCATAAACAATTACATTTACTCTCTAGAAAGTAACATCTACATATTTTAAATATATTGCATTTTAACTAGTTTTGTCTTAACCACATAGAAAAAAATTATGATTTGGAAAAATGTTTGAACTAATCATGCATATTAATAAAATATATTCATCTTTTAAAAATTATTTCCTTTGTGGAATAGTTTTAGCTTCCAAATTAAATGTATAAGTTATTTTCCATCTGATTGCCCACGATTTGTCCTCAGTTCTTGATAGCATTTTCCAGTGTATGGATGTTGCACATAGTGATAGACTGAAGACATTTTTATTGTAGTGTGCCACATACTTTTACCATAGCAACCCTGCATGCTTTATGTTGTCCCTCCATTGCACTAACCCATTTCCTTACTGAGACAGAGTGACACTTCTACTCTCATGGAATATTTTTGTGATAAGATGCCAGGTGATGGAAGCACCTCCCTCTCAAGGTTGTGAAGGTCACGTGGCTATCAAGCCCCAATTCTCATGAGACACTTATACTGGCATTTTAAAATCCCTGGTGTCCCCATCTTAATATCCACCTTGTTAGGGAGATATTATACTGTGTTTGGGCTTACAACAAGTTTGCTTTAAAAATATATTGGTTGTGTGTGTGTGTGTGTGTGTGTGTGTGTGTGTGTGTATGTGTGTGTGTGTGTGTGTTCACATGTGCACACATGCACACAAGCAAAAGTTATATAGATTCTGGGATCCAAATACAGCAGAAAATGTGATGTTTGTCTTTCTGGGTTTGTTATATTTTGTTTAATCTGATGCTCTATAGCTTGTATCTATTGTCCC
Source organism: Uromys caudimaculatus (assembly GCA_028551405.1). Lineage (NCBI taxonomy): Eukaryota > Metazoa > Chordata > Mammalia > Rodentia > Muridae > Uromys > Uromys caudimaculatus. Next base: position 87,806,429 of record CM052701.1, read on the forward strand.
CTAAATTATATGTTTGTTTTCCCAAGGGCACTGTGTGCATGTAGCACATTTTTATTTTCCATGAAGCTGCTAATGAAAACCTAGGCTGATTCCGTAGCTTGGCTGTTCTGAACAGGGATGCAAGCTCCAAAGAAACAGAAACCATGAGGTTCGCTGATTTGGATTCTTTGGGCTTGTTTACAAAAGTGAAGTAGTTTATCTTCATCACACATACAATTTCATCATGAGAAACCTCCATCCTGATTTTCCTAAGGACATTTACGTTCATAGAGTAAGTTCATGGAGTAACTTACATCCTACCAAAAGTGTGTAAAGGTTTCCTTCTCTACATGCCTTCATCAGCATTTGTTATTATTTGTTTTCTTGGTGACTGCTGTTCTGTCTGTCTCAGGTAGAATCTCAACAAACTTACCGTTTTCTTCCAAGATAGCTAAGAATGCTGAATATATTTTTTATGCTTTTTGAGCATTTATGCAAATGAGAAGCTGATCACCCCTTTGGATACCTTAGATGAGACCTACAACTAACCCAGTCTTTATATAAGTGAAAAAGTTGTATCATGTTTGATTTAAAATATGTTTATCCTTTGTCATTGTATCAGCTATAACAGTATGCTTGTTTGTTTGGCTTAGTTTTTCAAGACACAGTTTCTCTGTGTAGCCCTTGTTCTCTTGGAACTTGCTCTGAAGACTAGAATGACCTCAAACTCGTAGAGATATGCCTTACTTTACCTCCTGAGTGCTGAGATAAAAGTCACGTACCATGAATGCCTCACTCAAATCTTTATCGTAAGCATGTTAGCTATCTAAAAACAGCTAACAGAAGATTTGTGGTGTGCCTTTCACAGACTAGGTGGAAACTTAAGAAATAATACATTTTAATCACATATTACATATATTTTTGATAATTTTTACTAATTGTATACATTTTATATCAATATGTTTATGGCAGACAAGGCATAGAGTTCTTATTAGGGTAAGATAAATAAATTAAACTAAAATTATCCTAGTTCATCTTTATATAACAGGCAACTTCTGAATGTATTCCCTGGAAAGCTCAAGCCTGAGATCTTTAGATTAACTAGTGAGATGGTGACATCGCTATCTCATTTCCATGGCCACCAAAATTTATAGCAAGGGGAATTTTATAGTTTGTGCTCTTTACTCACTAGTCACTCCTAAGTTCCCAAATGATGATAGTATCCAAGGTATATCTCACAAAACTGTAATAACAGCAACCCATAGTGTGAAGTTAAATACTAAAAAAGTAATCTCTGTATACAAATCATTATATGTTCCATAACATGCATTCTGAAACAGCATATTTCTTAAGTTGTCAATATCCTAAAATACTAATATGTCACAAAAAAGTTAAAATTAAAATTTGCCTCTTTAGAGAATGGTTGACTAATGAAAACCTGTTGATCCTTCCTACAGTACCTCTTCTCGGCATGGTTAAAAGCATTGCCATAGCAGGGAGCGCACAAAGACTGATAGACAGTGAGAGCTTGAAATGCACGGTACAGGCCAGTTTCCCATCGCCTAATGTCTTGGCATTTTACATGCTGCATGGTCATCCATGCTTTCCACTACCAGTACATGCTAATGACCAAAGTTCTTTTTAATTGTTTTCTCAATAGCATTTACCATATTTTAAAAATATTTGCATAACTTTTTGTACTTTCACCATTTGAAGGAACGTTATATACTTATTGTAGACATCTACACCTGTTATCTACACCAAATCCATCTTGCTTCTCATAATGCTTCTAACTACTGTGAGTTGGGTTTCATCATGAACTGGGCCCCAGAAGAAAAATCAAATAATTCTAACTCTCTTCTAATTAATTGCAATATGATGCCGTTCTGAGCTCATTTGCTTACATTTGCGATAAGAAAAGCTGCGTCTTGGTAACTTGCTATAACATGTAGATTTCTTTCTCCTTACTCTTCTCTTTAGACTCACATTCAGCCAGTTTGTTTACTGTCCACATATGTATTATAAGGTGGGAAATAAGATAAGAAATAAATTTTCATTTTTCCTTGTTTCTTATACTCATTACCTTATTTTTCAACAAAACATGTCTATGGGCTATATAGTCCCAAATCTTTTTAAAAAATATAATCATACCCTAATTCACAAATCAATTCAAGTCTTTTGGATCCCTATCTTATTTGTGCCCATGGTCCTAATAAAACTTCACAGGGCATCCACTAACTTTCAGGTAAGGAAGGAGAATCTTATACCCTATTTATGTTTATGTGTAATTTATATTCAACTGAAGCATTTTTATACCCAAACAAAAGAATCAGAAAGGTGATAGGCAGCATTTTAGTTGCATCTAAATGAATATTTTTTGTTATGAGGGTGTGGAAAATGAGATATCGTAAGTACCTGACTATTAAGGGGGAATGAATGGGAGGTGGGGCATGATGGCTCAGTGGGGAAAGGAGCTTGCTGTCAAGCCTAAACATCTGGCTTTGGTCCCTAAAATCTACAAGGTAGATGGAGAAAATGCCACAATCTGTCCTTCGAGAAGAGTCAGGAAGTGTTCACATCCTACATTTTCATGGGTGTCATGTCAAGAAGCAAAAGAAAGTAAAAAGCTAAAATAGAGCAATTGGTGCAAAAGGCCCAACATGAGTGGAGTTTGTGGCTTCTTTGGTAGTGTCTGCCCATATTTGTAATAATGACAAGTTATTAAAGATTCAGTATGTAAACCCAAGTGTACAACATTTCAAATTTTTGACTAAGAAATAAAGACATAGCATATATACATATATACATACATATATACATATATACATATATATATTATATATAAGAGACAGACAGACAGAGAAAGAAAAAGACAGAGACAGAGAAATGGGAGAGGGAGAGGGAGAAAGTGAGAAAGCGTACAGGAAAGATTATAAATGAGATTGTCCCATAGAAGAAGTTTATTCTAAGATATTCGCATCAAATAAAGGTTATTATTAAGGGAGAACAAGATGTTTAAGAACACAAAGATAATTCAGTACTTATAACCTTGACAAGGAAACGGCAACATAGGGAAGCTGGTGAGGTGGCTCCATGCTTAAGAGCTAACTCTTGCCACTTTTTCTGCTCTAGATTCCACATAGGGAAAGAGGACTAACTCCAAAAGCTTGCCCTGTGACCTTCAGACAAATCCCCCCCCCTCACACACACACACACACACACACACACACACACACACACACACAGGTACACACATGTGTGCATGCACATGCACACACACATAAATAAATGCTTAAACAATAACATAGAGTCTATTGGATACAACAGTAAACCAAACATTTCTAAAAGTTCAGCTTAAACACAAACAAAATCATTGAACTTTGAAACTCCGGAAAAGGGATACGCATGCCCAGATGATTAAAATATGCTTTTGCTTTTGCTTTACCTTCTCTCTTCTAAAGCCACAACATTTACCACAGTAAAGGAAGAACAGTCTTACAGTTGAAACCCTTTTTATAATTAAAACTCATAAAAATATAACTGCATCCCTTCCCCCTTCCCTTCCTATGGTCTTCCACTCCATCTCGATCGAATATACGATATGGTTTTAAAATAATTCATGGAGATCTGTACACCCCATATGAGGGGAATCAAACACCTCATGCTATATACCAACATGGAGAAAAGTGAAGAGAGAAACTACCTCAGAGTTTTAGGCCATTCTTTGACTATTTACAAAAATTTGCCAAGTTAAAAAAGCGTCACCTATTAAGTTGCTTTAGTGATTCCCATGCAGTCTGATAGTCACACCTGCAGTATAATGTATGCATTCAAATATAACTACATCTTTCATAATTAATCTGTCAGTCATTTGATTCTCTAAAACCTTATTTTAAATGCATGTATTTCAGTTCCCAAAATAAATCTTTCTAGTGATAAATTTTGCATCAAAACTTCCTCTCTGACTTTTGTCACTGGATATTATTGATTTAGCATCTCCCGTCTAATTACATTTGCTCACAGTGAACACAGCCTTTCTAACAGTTTAAAAGAAAATATATTTTTTAGAAGATATTTTCAGTACTTAACTTGTTTTCAGTATTATATTTTATTTCTCCATTTTATTCCTATTTTACTATGAAAATAAAAATGCTATTACAGTTGCACTCAATTTAAGAATGCTGTGTAAATTATAAGAATAAAATGTACTGTACCATGCGTTTTATTTAACATAAGGATAACCATTAAGGATAACATAGAAGCAAGGGCTTCTTACCTATGACTTTATTGTTTTCATTTTTGTATCTTATATAAATTGTAATTGCTAAGTATTGCAGTTTATCTTCCAAAAAAAATGCTGTGCTTCAGTTAATAGTTTTGGACAAGTTTATTTATGTAGAAATGCATCGTTAAACACTGTTCTTTACAGGTATGAGTGTGTGTGTCTGTGTGTTTGTTATTATTTTACTTACTTACTTTACATTTCACTCACTGCCCCCTCCCAGTCACTCCCCAAGTTCTTCCCCCCCTTCCTCTTCTCAGCTGAGTGGGTGGGGACCCTCTGACTATCACCTAACCCTTAGCACATCAAGTGTCTGTGAAGCTAGGCTCAATCTCTTCCACAGAGGCCAGACAAGGCAACCAGCTACAAGAACACATTCCACAGTCAGGCAACAGCTTTTGGGATAGCCCCTATTCCAGTAGTTCAAGACTCACAAGAAGAACAAGCTGCACAGCTGCTATTAATGAGTAGGGAGGCTGAGCTCCAGACCGTGTGTGTTCTTTGCTTGGTGGTTCAGACTCTGAGAACCCCAAGGGTAAGTTGACTCTGTTGGCCTTCTTGTGGATTTTCTATTCCCTTAGGGACCTTAATACTTCCTCCTGTTCTTCCAGAAGAATCCCCAAACTCCATCCAAAATAAATGCCCTGCTTCAGTTAGTAATTTTGGATGCCTGGCTCAAAAAAGAGAAGAAATGCGTAGTTAAATGCCTTGCTCTTTAGAGGTATACATTTTAGTTTAAAAATATAAGTTCTAAATTTAGTATAGGTTTGAAAATATGGTTTCTCCAAAGAGGAAAATCTCAAAGCTTAAAAGAACAATGTATTGTTGTTAAATTACTGAAGCCAAGCTCAGGTGGCTACTCCTTATGTTCTACAGAACCAACGTCATACATCTGGCACATTTTATCTGCTCATGATTTTGTTATTCCCTCTACCATAAACCTTAAACTCCTACAAGACATTCTCTCTACCTACATATTTTACCTACAGAGAATTTTACATCTCTAAATTATATCAAGTTTCTGACCACATATTATCCCTCAATTTGGTCTCAGTTATTAATATTTATAATATAGAGTGATGAAAATATGTTCAAACATGTCTCTTTTTCCCTTCTTTATGTACAGCACACCTACTCCACACATAGTTCAGTCTGAAGAAAATGACTAGAACAATCCCTCAACAATTTACTGATATTGCTACCCTTGTTCACAATGTCATGGTGTCCCCCAAATTCCTTCAATATTAATTCAAATATCTCTAAATTTCCTGTAAAGTCATATAGACTCTGTGTTCCCTGTAATCTACTATTACATTGTTATTAGATTCTATGTACTCTGAAATAACCCACTAGCCTCTTTGAAATGTCTGTATTAAACGGGACACACTTTGTCTTTTAGGATTTCATTTAATCCTAACCCTTCTCCTGGAATGCCCTTTCCTAAGACATCTGTTTGATTAATTTCCTAATGTCTGTCTTCCTTTAATAATGTATTTTATTTAGGTGTGTATATATCCGTGTGAATGTATTCCACATGGGTGTGAGTACCAGAGGTGGCCAAGCCAGGGTTTTATATTCCCTGAAGCTAAGGATACAGATGGCTATAAGCTGCTTAACATGAGTGCTGGGAACCAAGCTTAGACCCTCTGAAAGAACAGCCACATCTATTAATCTTTTAATGAAGTTGTCCAACACTCTGTTCCTCCTTTAATGCACCCTTTAGGTGAGATTGCCTCTGCTCACACTATGACCTGCTGCAATCTGTCCTTTCCTTCCAATCACAATGCCTCTCCTTTCACTTTTATACCCACAAGACTTTGCCTACTAATATGGCTTTCAATGTTATCGCATGTTCTGTTTCTCTTCCATACAAAGACACATGGGAGCAGAAAATTTCGACTCCATTTATTTGTGTTGTGTTGCAAGGGTGTAGGAAAGTAAGTAGCACTAGGGTAACATTTCTTCTTAGTGTGAGTTCAAATAATTGAACAAATAAAATTTTACCATTTTAAATGATGCATTTGCTTTACCAATTTTCAAGGGGAACACTAGATAAATGAATAATTTTATCAACACTTTTGAACATGATCCTGTTGTGCTCTGTTGAACTTTCCTTAATAGACTCTGCTAAAAGATTCTACTTTACATATAGCCTTCAGTTGCACGGCCCTTGTATTTTATACCATTCATTAAATCACAGCAGTTCAATAGAGATTAAAGGAAAGGCCATCCAAATACTGCCCCACCTGGGGATCCATCCCATACACAGTCACTAAACCCAGACACTATTGTGGATGCCAAGAAGTGCATGCTGGCAGGAGCCTGATACAACTGTCTCCTGAGAGACTCTGCCCTGACCAATACAGAGGCGGATGCTCGAAGCCAACCATTGGACTGAGCACGAGGTCCCCAACGGAACAGTTAAAGAAAGGACTGAAGGAGATGAAGGGGTTTGCAACCCCATAGGAAGAAAACAATATCAATCAACCAGACACCCCAGAGCTCCTAGGGACTAAACCACCAACCACGGAGTACGCATGGAGGGACCCATGGCTCCAGCCGCATACATAGCAGAGGATGACCTTGTCAGGCATCAATGGGAGATGAAGCCCTTGGTCCTGTGAGGGCTCGATGCCCCAGTAAAGGGGAATGCCAGGGCAAGGAGGCAGGAGTGGGTGGGTGAGTGGAAGAACACCTTCACAGAAGGAGGGGGAGGGGGATAGGATAGGGGGGTTTGGGGAGGACTGGGAAAGTGGTTAACATTGAAAATGTAAATAAAGAAAATATCCAATTAAGAAAAGAAGAAGATGGCAAAGGATAAAAAGTTAAATCGTGTTGTTGAATTTGATCTTACCTTGTGAAAGGAAGTTAAAAAGAATATAATAAACCAGATATCAGAAACATGATCATTTGTGGTAAGATAATTAAATAAATTAATTAAACAATTACCGATGAAGTCTTATCCATACTTTTGTGTAAATTATAATCAATACCAAAACATAGTATCCCCAGTAAGCAGGAAATCTTAAAATAGCATCAGAATTAACTGTAAATTCCTACCCATATCACAGGAAGGTATAATTTATCCTCCAGAGGGACTTTCAAGAAGTCATTAAGGGTGTTGAGTAGGTTTTCTGAGAGTTTATTATTTATTATTTATAAACAGCATGAAGATAATTTGGCACAAATAGGAATAAAGAAATATCTTAGCACAAGGACCTTACCCCACATAAACTAGTAAAGTTTAAAAAAGTTAAAAAAAAACTAAAATCTAAACCGTTTAATTTATTTTTAAGTACAGATTTTTTTATACCATGAAAAGACTTTGAAATAAGTACAGAAATAAAAAAAAAATGTTATTAAAAACAATTGATACTATGAACATTGAAAATGGTAGTGAAGCAACAGAAGAAAATAGTAAGATCAATACAGCATTGTTAAAAGTACAAATTTAGAAAAAACACACACCTCACCATGAATGTTGAATTTCAATGGAATATATCAATATATAAACACACAAATATATGTAGTGTGTATATATATATATGTGTGTGTGTATATATATATATATATATATCAATGTAAAGATACAGATTCACATATGCCTAAATTAATTTATTACATGTAATTGATATATTAATAAATCTAAATAGATTTTATAATAAAAATATCCAATATAGGCTCTGAACAAATAAGATAAAGATCAAAATCCATGTCAGAAAAATATCATTATAAAATAATAAATGATAATTAATATCTACAATAATGTTTTACTAACGTTAAAAAAGTATATAACTCACCCCTGAAAGTGTTGCATTTAAAGACACAGGAGAACTATGTATACTGAAGTTTTATTGAACCAACATCACAAGTATCATAGCTGTTTTACAAGAATATTCATCTGACTCTTTTCTACACTCCGAATCACCTACAACATAGCTCTCATTTGCTCAAATTCTGTTCTAATCTCACTTATTTTAAAATATGATGCCATCCTTTTTGTCCTGTATCAGATTCCCTATTTGTTTTTCAATTTCACATCTCAGACTATCCATCTGCAATATTCTCCTCTGAGTATTAAATACCTCATCACTTGCTTCCATGTGTTGCCTGTGTTTACGTAGGCGTTTATTATTCATTCATATTGTTTTGGACATTCCAATCTCTGACATCCATTGCAGGTAAATGGTCAATCACTGGTCTAATTTATTCTTCATATTTCTCCATCTCATGCTCTTCAATTTTGGTTTTATTCTTGTTTTCAGAAAACCTGTGAATATGTGGCATGAATGTCAAATGGGGGGATGCATTATTCTCCATAGTTCAATGAAAATTTCAATACTAACATATCTAACATTTTAATCTCTTTTTATAGCCTTAAAAATGCCTTAAAAGTTTTAAGAAATCATCTTGAATTCATCTGTCACAGGTCCTGTGGATTCTTCGTAAGTACGCTTGTCAAAAATAGCCAAAATTCCCCACATTTATACTCTTTAGCATGGGATCACTCCCCTTTCCCCTAGTCTTGGGATTCCCTTTCCCCAAATACCAAAACTGTGGGCATTAAAGTTTTAAATCCAAGAGAAAACAAAACAAAACAAAATCCTTAACTTTACCCTCTGTCCTGAGTCTATCTGTGCCAGAAAATTTCAAATCAACTATAGACTGCCCCAGCAACTCACCAGATGTTTCTGCATCCTAGACAACTCCAAAGTGACTAGTTCCAAATGGTGTGCATTACCAACTGTTCAATGCCAAACATACTGCTTCCTAACCCCCGACAGATGGTCATGCAGAGCGTGGACATCAACTAAGACTGCTCGTTTCAACTTTGACCAACATTCCAGCTTCCTTGGATGTCCTAGAGTCAGCAGAAAGCAATCAGAGAAAATAATGCCCACTTATCCACCACCCAGCAAAACCATAAAGGTGAGAATGAAGGGTCCAAGCATGGCAGACACAGAACTAAGCATGGCAGACACGGGGCCAGCAAGGCTTGCCTTTTACCCTTCTCCCCCTTGTGAACAAAACATTAAATAATATTCCTAAAGCTAACCTCCAACCTCCATAACAGTTATAACTATTTATCCATTTCTTAAATGTATTTATTGAGTCTGAACAAAAGAATAACTGAATAAATAGTTAAATATTAGTCTATAATCTTCAAGTGTCAAATAATGGATCTATAAAGTCATAGAAATATGCATCAAAACAAGTTCACCTTCAGATGTTGATTAGCTAACACTGAAGGATATGTAAAACAGTAAAATAAATAGGTAGATAAGAAAGAAAACACAATTGTAAAAGAATGAGCAAAGAATAGAATGGGAAGGTTTAACCTGCTAGATGTGAAATATTATGTGCTAATTATTTAAGGCAATTAATGATAAAAGGATTGACACTGAGCTCATGGGATAGGGAATTGAATGCCTAAAATACCACACAGCCCAGCAACACCACAGCTGAGTAATCTTGAACAGAAGGTCAAATGAATCACAGTATGGGAGAGCATTTCATCAAATAATCCTGAAGTTACTGGACAGTGACAGGCAGGAAAATAAACCTTAGCCATTGCTTTACACAGATTAACCTAAATCAAATCACAGGTTTAAAAATAAGACCATAGCTATAGATATTTAGAAAAAGAATGGGAAAATGTGTCTTAAAGTCTTGGTAAAGTATATATTGGCAGGAGTCTCTGTGTACTGTATCCTCTAACATAGAACCAAAGCTCCACGAAATAATACTGACAAAATTGTTTGACATAAAGCTAACATGCAAAACCATCCATTTTTCATGTACTCCAATAATTACTAAGTAGAATTTGAGATTAATCTAACACACTGTAAAATTTGGTTTTATTTCCTCAGCAGAGATGATGAGATGGAAAGTGTGAACAAGCTATATGAATATATGACTTGAGTTGAGCTCAGAGCATTTCTATCTATCCCTAGGCCTAAGTCTGGAAGATGCAAACCTTCTTACAATATAATCTTCTGCAAACTCAGATCTTGAAGTCTTCAGCTTCTATCTTTCTGTCTGATAATCTTGACTTAGAATGTTTTCAGCCTCTGAGACTTACTGCTGAATAAGCTTACTCCTAATAGTTCTTTCTGAACTCTGGCTAGCTAATTAAACTCAGCTGTTCTGGCTCAAACTCCTCTCCAAACTGACTGATTCAATATGACTTCTCTCAGGTTCTGACTGGATTGCTGTTCATGGCTTCAAACTAACTCTGGCAATTTGTTTTTATCTCATTCTCTGGCTTTAACTGTCTCTGCTGACCTGCATTGAACTGCATGAACTGACAAAGAAACTCAACTCCACTACACCACACTCATTGCACTGACCCCCAACTCTCTGAACTGATCTGCTCTCAACTGCATTGATTCAACTGATTCAACTGACTGACGGAACTGAGTAACAAACTGCACTCTATCTTCCTGTGCTACTCTTAAATGAAATAGCTTTTCTCCTGAGAATTGGGTGTATTTTATCTCTGACTCATTCTGGCAAATCTTTCTCTGATTTATCACTTTTTCTGTCCCTCAATTAGACGTCATTGTTGAGATTAAAGGTGTACACTAAGAGATTCAAGCTGGAGGGGTTAAAAGTATGTAGTAAGGACATATCTGTATTTGGTCAGATCATACAGACTTAGAAGGTCTTCTGATGTGATTGGAGAAGCTTTGTGGCTGGATTAAAATTCCTCTACAATGCATAAATACAAGTCAAAGTTATACGCATACTTTATTTACAACAAAATACATGCAGGATCAAAGAGTAATAATAAAACTCCAGTGAAAGTTAACAAAAACAATGCAATTATTCGGGATTTTCACAGTGATAAACAGAAGTAGCCTATATGATTGAGATGCAAATTCTCAATTTATCTCTAATTCAGTACGATTCAAGTCACAATATCTGTACATTGTTTTGTACATATTCACAAATTGATTCTAGTTTGCACAGACAGGAAAATAATCTTAAAATACCTATCTAAATTTTACATAACAAAACAAATTGGCAGACATCATTGCCTTAAAGATTAATACAAAGCTACATTAATTAAGACAGAGTGGTACTGGCAAAACAACAGTGAGGTAGTGAAGAGGATCAAGTCAAACCAAACTGATATTTGTCAGAAGCCAAAGCAAGACAGGACAATAAGAGTAACTTTCAACAATATGGTACATATTTAACCAGTTATGTACAGTGGAAGAGTATGAATTGGAGGGATAGTATGCTTCACAGAAATTAATTTAAAAAGAATATCAGACATCATATAAAGTGGAAGAATAATAAATCCCCTATATAGTATCATGGGGTACGTAAGTGTCCTTGATATAAAGATGATTATTTAAAGACAGTACCAAAAGCTCCTTCCATAAAGCATTGATAAACTGAATTAAAAATTGAATTTATAATTCTAGTAGATAATATTCAAAATGTAAATAAGATGCATACTAAGGAAAATATCTGAAAAACTAGTTCTTTGTACAGCTTCCTCAATTTTTCTGTGACTATAAATGTGGCCTTCAGGTTATTAAATTTTTAAACATTGGGCTATTGGTATAGGCAGTATGCTGTTTAATCTTATCTGAATTACCTAAGGTGAAAAAAGCTAATCTCAAAGAGTCATGTGCCTATGACCCTACTCATAAAACCATTGTGTAAGGACATTAAAGAGATGAAAATATTTTTGTTTACAATGTTGGTGGGATGACTATGACCCTATCTCATAAAGCCATTGTATAAGGACAACATTAAAGAGATGAAAATATTTTGTTTACAATGTTGGTGGGAGTGAAGTAAGAAGAAGGAGGCTGTAACTACCAAAGGGCAGCTTGTAGGGGCGTTGGTGTTGAGCAAATAGTTCTGTATGCTATTGCTGTGATTACATGAATCTATACATGAAATAAATTGGCATAAAACCCTCTAAGCATCAAACTGATGTCAATTTATTTCTTTGATACTGTATTTTTGTTCAGAATAATACAAACACTGGAGGAAAAGTGGCAGAACTCCATGTACTTTTTGCTAACTCCTATAAAACTATAATAATTTGAAGAAAGTAGTTTCTAACTATGTTCTCTCAGTCAAAGAATGGAAGAACTATAATTTAAAAGCCTACTCAGGAGTTTTGTTTATAGGTATGTTAGAATTCCTCAGGACTGAAAACTTGATGTTTCCTGAAGAAAACTCATGGGTTCCAGCATACAACTGTGCTCATTGCTCTGTGCCTCTCAAGAATACTCCAAATCAGCAAAAGGAAAGGCCGCATGTAACAAAATCTGGGGAAAGGAAGCACAATTCTCCTCGGCTCTTTTTGCCGAGGAATCTCATGGGACCTACTTAATTTTTTCAGCATGGGTGCACATGAAATGATGTCCACTAGGAAGCTTGTTATAGAATCGACACACAGAGACTTTTAGTGAGAATGGTCCATGTTTCCAGCTTCTTCCTCTTAGGTATAAAACATTCAGATTCTCTGAACATAAACAGGTATATAAAGTGTGTTGACTTCTAAAATGAGTTCAGATACATTGAGATATTCAAGTAAAGCTCTCATGAATCCTTCTAAAACACAAGTTTTTAGACACTAGCTAAGTACTAGCCTTGAAAACATACCACTGATAATAAGCAGTTTGTGCTTCTATGGTAGTTCTTTTCTGCACAATAGGGTTATACATATATGAAATTTTGCAAATAATCAAACATATTCCTACATAGACATTAGTATTATAAGAAACCAATATTCATTTTAGAAGAAAATAATAACAAATAGAAACTTCATAAAATCCAAGATGAACTGAATAATGTTGGTTGAGAATGAAAGCTGTCTTAATGAACTCAGAATTTTAAGTCTGTATAGGTAAGTGCTTTAACTCATAACCTACCAACCAATCATTGCCTTCGCTAGGGGGACTAAAGTGCAATGCTACCCTACTCCAACAGAAAGGAAAAAACCAGAACATTGTCTTTAGCCTCAAAAAAGTCACCACTTGAAGAAAGAAATTTTAAAAATTGTTCATTCCAATGCATGAGCATGCAAAGTAAGTCAGAAAAATTTAAATATTTTAAAAAGTAGGAAAATACTCATTTTTATTGGTTATTTTATTCATTTACATTTCAAATGTTATCTCCCTTCCCAGTTTCCCCTCCACAAACACCCTATCACCTTCCCTCTGCCCCTATCTCTATGAGGGTGCTCCCCCGCCACCCACCTACTTCCATCTCACTGACCTAACAGCCTCCTATGCTGGGTCATCGAGCCTCCACAGTGTCAAGGGGCCCCCCCTCACATTTATGCCAGATAAGAAACTCCTCTGCTACACAAGCAGCTGGAGCCATGGGTCCCTCCATGTGTACTCTTTCATTGGTGGTGTACTACCTGAGAACTGGGCAGGAAGGGGGTGGAAGTTGATATTGTTGTTCTTCCTATGAGATTGCAAATCCCTTCAGCTCCTTCAGTCCTTCCTCTAACTCCTCCATTGGGGTCCCCGTGCTCAGTCAGATGATTAGTTGCATGCATCCCCATCTGTATTGTTCAGGCTCTGGCACAGTCTCTCAGGGAACAGGTATACCAGGTTCCTGTCAGCAAGTGCTTCTTGGCATCGGCATTAATGACTGGGTTTGGGGTCTGCAGATGGGATGGATCGCTAGGTGGGGCAGTCTCTGGATGGCCTTTCCTTCAGTCTCTGCTCCACTCTTTGTCCCTGCATTTGTTTTTGACAGGCGCAATTCTGGATTAATATTTTTGAGATGGGTGGGGGCCACATCCCTCCATCAGTGCCTATCCACTGGATAAGACCTCTACAGGTTCGATCTCCCCTTTATTGGGTATTTCAGCTAATGTCATCCCTGTTGGTTCCTGGGAATCTCTTGAGTCCCTGATATCTGGGACTTTCTAGTGACTACCCCCAGATCCTCCTTCCTCACTGTTATATACCTGCTTTCAAATTACTGACCCTCTGTACTTCTCCTTCATCTCCTCCCACATCTGATCCTGACACCCCTTTTTCCTCCCCTCCCCCTCTCAGATCCCTCCCTCCCTTTAGGATCACGAGTTCAAAGCTGGCCTGGGATACACATTTAGAAAAGGGCTGGAGAGATGGCTCAGCCTCTAAATGCTAGGCTCACAACCAAAAATATAAAACAATGTAAGAAAATACTCTTATCAGTCCATTAAAGTTGTTCATATTGGCCAATTCTAAGATAATTTTTACATAAAAAAGTATACTGAAGATAATGGAAAATATTATTTTGATTATGATGCCATGCTCTTTCTAAGCAAATTAATAAATAATTATAGTGAAGAATAAAAATAATACATTTAAAATAATACTAAAAAATCTTCACATATCAAGCCTTTTGATTCAGATGTGAATGCTAACATAATCAAATATTGAGGACATCATGTGACATATTGTGAGAGTGCCTCAGTATATAATACATTAATATCTTGATATGGAAAATGTCATGTTAGCCAAATAGTCACATGCAACATACAAATAAGAAGACTCACAGACATGTGCTGCTGGTATCTTGCACTGAAAAGGAAACAATGTGACTTATATAGAATTCTTGCCAAAATGTATACTATAAATCTACTCAGGAGTAAACAGTAATACAAGTTTCCTGTAATTGTAAAAAAATTATAGTATCAATACACACACACACACACACACACACACACACACACAAAGCATAGGAAATAGTTTCTATAATAAAGGAAGAAAAAGACACAGACAAGCAAATGAAATCATAAGTCTTGGTTGTATCAACCAATGAAGGAAAATACGTATAGACTGTTATTTGGGCATTGGAAAGTTTGGTATAAATTAGTAAATTAGATGTAGGTTTTGCCCATGAAGAAGTTCCTTGATATGCTAGTAGTCATATGAACCTGTGGCAGAATGTACTTATTTATTAGATGCTTGCTGAGTTACACATAAGGAACAATGAATTATGATGTGTGAAACATACTCTCAAAATGGTCCAACCAAAGAGTGTAATAAAAGGATAGAAGAGGGAACAAAAATAAGGGATAGTTAAAAAGAGAAGATACAGAGAACAAGGAAGGGAATAAAGTGAAAAGAAAGAATGATACAGTAAATCTGACAAAAATTGTAAATATGGAGACTCTAAGTAAAAGTACAGATGGTCCATCAACTACCCTTGCAATTTTGATACAACATTAATTTTCAAGTAGCAAGTTTTAAATAAGAGTGATTTGATAAATACTTTTTATATGTGTCCTAAGTTAATTAATTAAAATAAAACTAAACTAATTAAAATGCTTTCAACACTGCATATACTGAACCTCATTAGAGTAGTAAGAAAGCAATGTACAATTTTCATATTCTTTTAAAACTAAATAAATTACATTAGAAAGTGAAAATAATAAGATACTACCTAGCACAGTCATATAAAATAGTTATTAAATAAGGGATCAAAAGTTTTTACTTCATAAAATAATTTCTTACTTCTTACCTTTCTTACTTTCTTACATACTTGCTTTAATACTATGTTAAAGAGAGTCCTATTGGGAGCTTAAGTTGTAACATCATCCCAGAGAAGTTGGATATGTGGGGTTACCTAAGCCCTTTGTAGCTAAGATTATGTCATGAGTTTGCGACTCTGAGCACTGGAAATATAACATTCAGTATTTGGCTGCTGAAGTATGGCTTTTTATCATATGATTGTTCCTAGTGATAGCCTGATCCTTAGCTTCACAATACAAATGTTTATTCTGTGCCATTATATATTAGAAGTATATAACCTGGATTGAATTGTATAGGGGCTCACAGGGATTGTGGACTTCTAAAATATTGAAATATTTGAAAGCCACACACACTGAAAACTAGATTGTATTTTACATTCTGAGTTAAACAGGAGACTCTAGTGAGAAGGAATGGAAAGTCATGGTTTACAGTTGTATTTTTCTGTGTTAAGATGACAAAGGGGGAGTGTGATGGACAGATTTAATTGTAAACTCAACACAAACATCTGGGAAGAAATTCTCAATATGTGGTTGTCTACTTCTCCTACATACATTACCTTCATTGAGTTGGCCTATAGTCATGTCTATGGAGGTTTTTTTGTTTTTGTTTTTGTCTTTTTTGTTTTTATAAAGTTCATTGATGGGGAAAGTTCATTGTATGTAACACCATTGTCTAGGTCAGCTGTCACTGAGTATGAGCAGTGAGTTAGGCACCATGAGTGTATTCTTTTATCTATGTTATTTCTTGTAGATGCAATGTGACCAACTATTTTAAGTTCCTGTTTCTTTCACTTCCCCACATATGGACTTTGGAAACCTCATCTTGAAGGCCAAATATGCAGTCCCTCCTTAATGCTACTCTTTGTCCTGGTATTATTTTACAGCCACAGAAATGAATGTAGAACAACTCTTATTTGTCTTTCTTGGTATAAAACACCAGAAAGCTATGTCTATCTACCCATCTCTGAAGTTGCAACTTTTCCAATAAACTCTCTGCCAATGTTTCTTTAATAAATGCTTCTTAATAAAAATAACTTTGGAGCATCCCGTTGTGTATGGCCCTGGTGCTGCCTGTATTTTGATGTTAATTCTGCTTTCCCAGGAGGGGTTGTCTGGAATGAGGAATCAGTCATGTACTCAGGTGACTTTTTGTGAACCTTCCCCAAATGAATAAAGGTACCAATCACTGGGTCAGTAGTAGGTGGGACTTCCGGGTTGGACAGGGAAGAGAGAAAGCAGGAGAGAGATAAGGGCTTTCGGACAGGTATAGGGAGAGGACAAGTTGTAGTTGCTAGTGTCTCTCAGTTTATATGGCAAATCTGCCAGGATTTACCACTGGAGGATTTAGATTTAATATGGCATACAAGATTAGGATTCTAGTTGATGCCCCCAGGGATTGAGTTACCATTGTTTCTGAACTAAATTTGTGTGATGTTTTCCTTCACGAGGTTGCTCGACTGGGTTCCAGATTAAAAAATGGCAGCAAAGCGTGGGTTTGCCTGATGTGCACCACAAAAGGTCATGGGAGTTCTCAAGCATGGGGCTGGCATGTTAGTCAATGGGAATTTAGCTAGCTAGGTGGAGAGACTTTAGAGCCCTGAGTCAGAGAATCTCCATGAGATAAGAACAGGACAGCCATTGCCCGCCAGTGAGGGGCGGCTCACCAGGGCAGAGAATTTCCGCCAGTAGCATGGATTTGATTTTTTTAATATTTCTCACAACAGCATTCCTAGCATGGTTCCTTATACATGCATGAGATTTTCTATTTTACATTCTATAAACAATTATGTGATTACTTTAAGTCCATATACATGTGATTTTTCTCAAATGAGATGGAGCACTGTTGTTAATACTCAATAATACACTGATGTATAATTTTTACATTAACCCTTTTCTATACTAGTGACATTCTGTAGCTTGTCACCAAGGTCTGTGAGGAACTGATCAATTTTGAAATGTGAAATAATTTACATAAAATAGTCAGTATGTACACATACACACTGAGAGCTTGAATATCACATTAATAGTAGCTAGAGCTCTAATTTCTTAATACAAAATCTGCTGAGTCATTCTGATATTCCTGCAATGTTTGGTTGCCAAAGTACAGACAATGGCTAAAGACTACTATCTTCTATTAAAACACAGCATTGATATCCAGTAAATAAATTATCTTTGAAGCAACTTTTCAAGAATGAGTACTAAGATTTAATGCATGTTTCATTTTATTTTTTTTAATATGCAACCACTGTGCCCTGCTTATAGTTTTCCAGGAATACAAGAAAAGATAAGACAAACACTGGAGAACAGAAAAAAAAAAAAAGAAAGACAAAGTATCCACTTTTACCACTATTATGATTTTTTTAGATTTATACACATTTCTTAAGGTCTAAGAAGAGGGACTAAAGGCATGTCACAACTGCTCTTTACAGTGACACAGAAATAGGATAGGATAATAGCCTCGGTCAAAAGTGATATCTGTTTTTTATTTTGTTCCTGTTTTCTTCCCATCTTAACTATACTAAAATGCAAAATCCTAAAATAATTTAATTTATTGCCTTTTCTATCTATATCATGTAAGTTATCTTAAATTTAACCTAATTTATTTGTTATGGCATATGTGCTCTTACACTTCATCTATCCATCTATCTGTCTGTCTGTTTGACATGTGTGTGTGTGTGTGTGTGTGTGTGTGTGTGTGTGTGTGTGTGTGTGTGTGTAATACAAAGACACTTCAATTATTACTCATTTTGAGGTCATTACTCATTTTGATAATCTTAAACACCTCTGATTTACATTCTTATTATCTAACCACAGCACATAGATCAAGGGATATTTTACAGGTAGCCTAACATATCCCAAAACAGCATATTTTACCAAAAATGATACAGACTGCTCTTAATAGAGAGCAAAATACATATACATATTCACTCCTCTAGCACAAAGTTTTGGCAAAAGGAATAAGCAAACATTGTGATAAATGTAAAGCTCAATTCAAAATTATTAGTCTAGTGATGAATTATCAGTACAAAGGGCGATTACTAGTAAGCATTGTTTAACAAGGATAGCCAACTATCTCAGACATAAACCCTAAGAAAAGTCTACTGTTTCTGTGTGAAAATTGTGGTAGACATGCTGAGAACTCTATGTATTATTTTTACAGACTTTCCATTTCCATAAGTGCTAAAACTCATTCATTCTGCGTCCTTGTTCACCTTCCTTTGCATCTAAAAGCAAAACAAAATTTATCAAACTGTTCCTTTCACAACATCCCCCCAAACCTGCACATCAACATTAATATTTCATCAACCAGGCTACTTAACTTTTCCAGGCATTCTGTGGTCTAACTTGGCATGTGACCAAATACACAGTCCTGTCAAGGTACAAAGTGCATTGAACCAAGTTAACAAGAAAAATTATTTTATTCAACACTATTGTGGTAAGCATGAGAAGCCAGAGCTCAGACTGAGTTCAAATACAGTTAAAGAAAGAGCTGGAGAGTTTTTAAGAGTGTGTGTGTGCGTGTGTGCGTATATGTATATGTAGATGCTGTATATGTGTATATGTATGCTACACACATATATAAAATATATATGCAACACTAAAAATAAGTCATGAATTTGAGAGCAGGGGCAAAGAGAATGATGAAAAACTATGCAAATATAACACACATAAATGAAATTTTTAAATGTATGATGAGCATATACAAATGCATATGTGCTCTAATTGGAAGTATTTGAAGAGATTTAACACTTTCTAGAACTCTCATTTAATGATCTAAAGTATTTTGAAAGAGATATTCCACCTCTTAAGAATACAATTAACTTCTTCAGGAGACTGCAAATTACTATCTTGAAAGTTTTGTTTATAATTGTTGTTGGTACTACTGCTGTTTTTTGACTGTTTGTTTCTTTGGGGCCAAGCTGTAAGCAGAAGTTAGTTTCTGTCTAACTGTGAATAAAAGAAGATAGAGGCTACACACCTGGATGTTTATATTTAGAAGAGATGGCTCTGGCTGGCCTTGAACTCATGATCTTCCTGCCTCTGCCTCCTTGAGAAAATCCTACTGGCATGTGCCACCATGCTGGCGAGGATGTGGAGAAAGAGGAACACTCCTCCATTGTTGGTGGGATTGCAAGCTGGTACAACCACTCTGGAAATCAGTCTGATGGTTCCTCAGAAAATTGGGCATAGTATTACCTGAGGACCCAGGTATACTTCTCCTGGGCATATACCCAAAAGATTCTCCAACATAAAACAAGGACACATGCTCCACTATGTTCATAGCAGCCTTATTTATAATAGCCAGAAGCTGGAAACAACCAGATGCCCCTCAACAGAGGAATGGATACAGAAAATGTGGTACATTTACACAATGGAGTACTACTCAGCTATTAAAAACAATGAATTAATAAAATTCTTAGGCAAATGCATGGAACCTGAGTGAGGTAACCAATCACAAAAGGACACGCGTGATCTGCATTCACTGATAAGTGGATATTAGCCCAAAAGCTCAGAATACCCAAGATACAATTCATAGATCACATGGAAGCTCAAGAAGAAGGAAGACCAAAGTGTGGATGCTTCAGTCCTTCTTAGAAAGGGAAACAAAATACTCACTGGAGCAAATATAGAGACAAAGTGTAGAGCAGAGACTGAAGGAAAAGTCATCCAGAGACTGTCCCACCTGGGGATTCATCCCATATACAGCCACCAAATCTAGACAGTATTGTGGCTGCCAAGAAGTGCTTGCTGAAAGGAGCCTGGTATAGCTGTCTCCTGAGAGGCTCTGTCAGAGCCTAAACAATACAGAGGCAGATGTTCACAGCCAATCATTGGTCTGAGTACAGGGTCCCCAATGGAGGAGTTAGAGAAAGGACTGAAGGAGCTGAAGGGGTTTGCAAGCCCATAGGAAGAACAACAATATCAACCAACCAGACCCCCCAGAGCTCCCAGGGATTAAACCACCAACCAAGAAGTACACATGGCTCCAGCTACACAAGCAGCTGAGGATGGCCTTGTTGGGCATCAGTGAGAGGAGAGGCTCTTGGTCCTGTGAAGTCTCGATGGATTCCCCAGTGTAGGGGAATTCGAGGGCGGGGAGGCAGGAGTTGGGGGGTGGGTGGAGGAAAACCCTCATAGAAGCAGGCCGGGGTGGCAAGAACCAGGAATAGGATAACATTTGAAATGTAAATAAAGAAAATATCCAATAAATAAAGAAAAACACATTTATATGTATTTTTTTAAAAGTAGAATACACATGTAATTGTTACTGTGCCAAAGAAATAGTAAGAGATTGATATAAATAAATATATACCATTAAAAGTCATTGATAAGAATCATTGCAAGTTATATTGATGTATCTGAATGTTATAAAAGATCTAGCCTAAGTGTAAAAAAACAAAGTGAAACAAAAAAATAGAGATGGCTCAAGACTCTGGGGTTGTTATGAAGAAAGCTTTTAAAATGTTTATATCTTAAAGCAATAGAACACTAACTTAAAATTACAAGGCTCCTAAAGTCTGTGCTCTAATAGTGCCTGTGGCCCAAAGGCAGGAAGAAGGCCCCCACTGAGGAGCCCTTAAGACCTAGATTGCTGTCTTTAATCTATAATGAAAACATCACCAATACTGGTAGTTAGAACTGTTTAAATGGGCCTAGGGAAATATAATCACTTCAGCACTTACAATTAGTATTCTTTCTCTGGAGTTTAGTCGTTCTGACACAAGATGAAGATACAGGCAAAATTGTCTCTCAGTATCATCCCACTTTTAACATTGGGTCACTCCATATTCTGAGATTTCTATCTCTTTATACATTATGTACACATAACGGAAGATACAATGATAATGTGGATTAACCCATGGCTCTGTTTAGAAAAAGGCATAACTGAAAAGAAACAAATATGAAAACAAAACAATAGGGTCACAAGTGATGAGATGTTCAGTTCCTGAAGGAAAGGATTAAGTGGGTGACATGCTAGGTCTGCCCATGACTCAAGAGTTGAAAGCCCATCATTCAGGGAGCCATTGAAAGAACGTGGATGGATCTTTAATGAGGACCTTTTCCATAGGTTTTCAGATCTTGTCTCAATTTCTTTTCAGTTGTGTCATTAGAGTCTCAGGTCTTACAATGGTCAATTAGGATGATTACACACTTTCCACTGAACTAGATTGTTACTTGTTTGGTAAGGGCCTGTGCTCTCCCTACTCACAAACCGCCATTGGGATATTCTAGTACATCAGCAGCCATGCTTCTCTAAGTTATATGCTCTTCATGAAGGTATGATGCCTATTTTAAATTTGAATAAATTCCTTAAAGATCTGTAATTAAAAGCAGGTAATAAAAACTAAGCATTTAATTTCATTTTTGGTAGACTCTAATATAAAAAGTCAATCTTTTTTTTAATCTTAAATATACCTCAGATGATTTGTACCTTGTTTCTTTTCTTAATATTTTAAAGTGAGTTTCTAGAAGAGCACTGAATAGTGGAAACAGCTAAGAAATTAAAGGTTTATATTCAAATTCAAATGCCATTTCAACTCTGAAAGCTTCGACAGATGCACCTGCTTCCAGCGATAAGGCATTAAATGATAACTTACAGTAACCACTAAACCTATGCTTAAGATTAAAAAACCCAATTATCACAGTATCAAAAAGTGTCTTCTATAATTATAAAAAGTAGTAAATGCAGTATCTTTAAAATTCATAATATGTAAAGTATGGCTATATAATTGACATTTTCTGTAGGGCTTTGTTCTACAAATCTTAACTTAATTTCAAGTTACATTCCACATTGGTTTTGGATGTTTATCCAAGTCTGTCATATGATTATTTAAAAGATAAAAACAAAAGGTACAAAGGTTTAAAAGTGTCATTTTTTGAGTCAGATTGTAATAGAGCTGAGCTACTAACTGGGAGAGGATACCCATGTTCAGATTTTCTGTCTTCCTCTACGCTGCCCCTGTCCCATCCAGGAACACCTCAGAACATTTGTGCACTGACAGCTTAAGTAATAACTCCAGTGATGAAGATTACAGAATCATAAATTCCGTAATCCAACACAACTAGCTCGACCTCTCTACATTTAATGTGTGTGAATGCTGGATATGAGGGAAAGGGACAGTAGGGGTGGGTGGGAGAACTTGAGGATAGATGTCTCTGGTCAGGATGTATTGTATGATTGAAGACTCTTTTCAAGAAAATATAAATTAAAAACAATTTGGAACAAAGAAAACATATATTAATCCAAAAAGAAACAAGAATACAAATAAATAATAACTGGAAAAACTCAGAAAATTTCATGGTAAGTTAAATAAAAATTAATGAAAATCACACAATGTGTAGAAACCCGCTGTGTATTGCTTCAGGTCTGGTACTCAACTATCATGATGCGTCCCATAACCCTAAACTCCTCCCCTTTTGTCTTCTACCTTGAACCTTTTCTAAAACTACTTGGTCTGTAATGTTGAAAAACTGAGTGACTAGATTAAGAATCTCTCATGATTATTAGATTTGAAACTATGTTGATCTTTATTTTTTTTCCTTTTTTAAAACATTTATTATTCATCCCATTTATTTACATCTCAAATGATATCCCTCTTCCAGGTTACCCCTCCACAACCCCCCACCCCATTCGCCCTCTCTTCCCTCCCCTTTGCCTTTATGAAGGTGCTCTTCCACCTACACACCCTCTCTGGCTTCACTCCTCCAGCATCCCCCTACTCTTGGGCATCAAATCTCCACAGGACCAAGGGTCTCCCTTTCCATTGATGTCAGATAAGGCCATACTCTGCTACATACGTATCTGGAGCCATAGATCCCTCCCTGTACACTCCTTGGTTGGTAGTCTAGTTCCTGGAGCACTGGGTGGTCCAGTCACCCGATGTTGATGTTGTTCTTTCTGTAGGATTGCAATCCCCTGTACTCCTCCAGTCTTCCACCAGCTCCCCCACATGGTTGTGGCTCCCAGCATACACATCTGCATTGGTCAGATGCTGGATGAACCTCCCAAGGAACATCCACACCAGGTTACTGTCAGCAAGTGCCTCTTGGTAACAGCAACAATATTGTTTTGGTCTGCAGACAGGATGCATCCCCAGGTGGGGCAGTCCCCAGATGGTTCTTCCTTCAGTCTCTGCTCCTTTTTTCTTTTGTCCCTGTTCTTCCTTTGGACAGGAAGATTCCTGGGTTAAAAACATTGAGATGAGTGGGTGGCCCTAACCCTCTACAGGGGGGCGTGCCTTGCCTAGAGATGAGCCAATCAGTATAACTGATTGAATATAAAGGAAAATGAACTTGTCAAGTCTTCAGCAGGAACAAAAGAGATTTTTTTCATGATAAAATACTGTTTCCAAAACTAGATATAGTCTTAATTATAGTTTCTGTTTTTGAATTAATTTCTAATTCTGAACTTAATAAAACTTAAACACTGGTTTATTTCAATTGCATATTACAACATTAAACTTTCTAACCCTAGATTTTAATCCCATCAAATTTTCTAAGTGTACTTTCATGCAATTTCTCCAACAATGCTGGTTCTAGGTGACCTGCTGCCCGGGCAACTCACTAAATACAATAGGATAGCCTCCAACTCACAGAGATCCATCTGCTTCTGCCTTCCAAGTGCTAGGATAAAAGACTTGCATGACTTTTTATTCATTTTCTACCTCCATTAAACATTTAAAGTGTTACAATGAAAATCACTCTTTTAGGACTTAATAAAATATTTAAAAACACAAAACCTTGAATAGCTGATGTCTCTCGTGTACTCTCTCTCTCTCTCTCTCTCTCTCTCTCTCTCTCTCTATATATATATATATATATATATATATATATATTATATAAATATGTGTGTGTGCATGTATATGTGTATCAATGTATCTATAATCTATCTATATTGGGTTTTTTTTTCTGAATCATTCCAACTTCTCACATTATTTGGATTTTTAAAAATATGTTTATTTTTTTAAGAATTTCACACAGTGTGATTCAGTCATGTCAACCTTTTTTCAGTAACTCCTCTCAGAACTATCCCCACGTCTCTGCTACCTTCCCAGCTTCACTTCTCCCCTTCTCCTGTCTCATCCCCTCTCTCTTGAAGCAGTGGACTTCATTTTCTGTTGCCTAGACACTCTTGCAGCGTGGGACAGGATCTTGTCCTGTCAGATAATCAGCCTACCATGAGTCACATCCTTCAATAAAAATGACTCCGTCTCTCAGGTGCCATCAAATTCTAATGTCTTCAGCTTTGAGTAGAACTTCCTGCCTACTTGGGCCTCCATATTTGGCTTTTGTCTGGTTTGAACTTGTTCTGATCTTATATATGCTATCACAATTACTGTGAGTTCCTATGTACATCTTTTCTGATGTGTATGTAAAACACACCCCTATTCATTCGCCATCTACTACCTTCGGCTCTAGAGTCCTCCAATGCCCTTTTATGCAAAGATCTCTGAGGCTTAGGGAACACGTGGAAAAGAGGTCCCATTAGACCTGAGCACTCCACTCCACAGTGTATTTTGTTTCTCATCTTCCTGGTTGTAGATCATGTTTTACCCCATCACCTCTTTTTCCTTTGAACTCTACCATTCTCATTAGAGTCTTTTGTGTTCTTATGGACTGTTGACATTTGTTTGTCTTTCTAATAATATGGTTTAAAACATCAGAGTCAATTTACAGCTAAAACCAGTATATTCTAGTGCTCAAACAGAGCTAGTTTCTGGAGAACTCCTAATGCTAATAGAAAAATAAAATATTGCTGATGATTATTATTTATAAATTTGTTCTCCTAAATTATTCTTTTGTTAATAAAATGGAGGTCAAAAATATTATATAGAAAAGTATTTCTTGTTGGTTGGTGTAAAGTAACAAGAACTTCACAAGTAGGAGCTTTTCTACATGTCCTCTGAATCACAATGATGATTGCTGTGGCTATGACATAAAACTCTCTAGCAGGAAGCTTACAAAGTCTTTTCAGGGTACAATCAGCGTTTTGCTTTCATGCTTCATTATCTCTGTAGGAAGCAAACCACGTGTGTGAATTGTCATTACTATGGCTAGCACAGAATTGCTGATGGCTAACTGAACATGCACATCTGATTTGAAGCTTCTAATAAGATAAGAACTTGAGACACTTCTGGAATATTTTATTTTCTTTTGTTTTACATATGCTAACACTACCTCTCTTTGATAAATGCCATTTTATTATCAGGAATTCATGAAAAAAAAACCAAACAAACAAACATCGTACACATAGATTAATGTGGCCACTCAACCAGTATTCCAGGTCCAAACTTCATGCAGCCCAGCAAACTTCTACATAAGCATCTTCTATACATTAGCTCTCTTTGTGTACTGAGCGAGACATGAGATACCTGTGTTAGTTGGCTTGAAATTATTTAGAGAAAGACCTAAGATGAGTAATTTGTAAAAAGAAAGGCATTATTAAGCTCACAGTTTTGGAGGCTCTGGTAAAAGATAGGTTGGCTCTTTGCTTTTGCATTAGTGGGTAAACAGAATAACTTAATGAGGTTAGATGGTAGAATAAACCCCTCACATTTGCATCATGGAGTGTAAGTTAGGAAGAAGGCAGCCATAGTATCATAAACAATCCACAGAAGCAGATCTACAATAATCGAAAGCCTCACTGGATACCAATTATTAAATGGTCTGCCTTCTCCCTATAGCAATACTCTGGGAATCAAGACAATATTTCCTACAAGGCACTTTGAGAAACTTCCAAGATTCAAATTATACAGAAAAGTCTAAAGGTGTAATAATCTGTTGCTTTATTCTACAAGGAATTTCATTTCACAAAATTAAAAGAAATGTAATTTCCATTCACATACATTGGCATTTGGAATAATGTTATAAATGTAATAATATGTCTTTTTTCAAAACAAATTCTCCTGGCCAAAGTAAAAAGTATACCTTTTGATTTCTGTGATTAAAATAACTAGGTTTTGATTTATTTAATATGCTTAAAATTTGAGCCTATTAAAATTCCTGCATGGTTTCTCTCATCTTTTCATATTATTTCGAACTTTAAGGCTGCCCATTCAAAGTCCTGCCACTGAAGAGCACTTAAAATCAGCCTCTGACCTGAACTGTGGCCTTTGATGAAGCAAAGGGAGCTGTGCTAAGGTAGGTTTGGAATAGACTGTGCATGCTGGCTTGATTTCCTCTAACTTTTCCACTGTGTCATCATTATCAAAGTGTGAGGGAGCTGAAACAGCAGATTCCTTCAGATTTCACTCCCTGCAGGTTTTTCCTACGCTTAATGAAAGCCTGAGGAAAGTGAGGTGGTGAAACAGCTGGCAAGGTTCCTACAAGACCTGACTCCCCAGTCAGAGACAAATGAAAGTGTCTCAGTGTTTGCTCCCTTCATACATACGTATCTTAATTGTTTTGACCTATATAGAATCAACATTATTGATTATTGCATCTTTGTCTGTTTTAATGTACTATATGTGCTATTTAATTTAGGATAATAACTATCTGGCATTTTTATTAACTTGGAACCATGTGGAAAAATCTTATAAAGCAGTTTATAATGTTGTTTCTATCTTATAAACAATCTAAATTCAATAAGAAAGCTCTAATTGTTTTTTTTTCCAAGGGGGTGGAGTTTTGATAAAACCATGATTTATATATGTATGGAAGAACTAAAATGAGATTGTATATTAATCATTTGGTGAAGACATCTTAATGGAAATAATAGGTGCTGTATAGTTGAATTAAATCTTGTTAAGATTATGATTTTTTCCTCACTAGAGTACTACATGTTTGTGTTATCCTGTTGCTCTAGATGATTTTTATATGGAGGACATTCATAATGCAGACAGCTTTACTAGTAAAGGCATCTTCTGGATCATCTAGACAACAGTAATAGAGGAAGAAAGAACTGATGCACTGAGTGGGGATAAAGTACTGTGTAGTTGTGCTGTGACCATCAAGAGGAGCTCAAGCCAGAGATTTAAGGTTCCACATTTCAATTCAACTCCATTTGCTGATGACTTCAAAATTGTAACCTTTGTAAAACTAAAGAATAGTAAATTTAGGAAGGGATGAAACCTTAAACCAGAAAGAGTTGAAACATACTAAAATATTTTAAATTAATATTTTGTAACCTTAAACAATTAATTCTGTGTGCATGTGCATGTTTTTGGGTGCACTTGCAACAGTGTGCATTTGGAGATAAGAGAACAGTTAAGACTCAGTTTTCTCCTACCATGTGAGGGTCCCAGAACTGAACTCAGGACTTGAGAATTGGTATGCACCAATTCATCTGAACCAAAAGAGCTATCCTGCCTGACAGGTAATCATAGTTTTGAGAAAAGAATATCATTTAATTCCAATCTATTTTATAACAATTTATAAGAAAATGTTAAAATATACACGTAATTTGATTAATTGTCAAATAGTTACTATTTACATGCCAACCATTTTGTCAAACATGCTAAAACAGTTATCAATTATCAAATCATCAGTTAACAAATTGGCAAATAATTATCAACTTCTAAAGAGATAGCAAAGTTAAATATATAGTAAGAAATCATCATTCTAACTTTAGTTACAAAAGAAAGCCAAATTCTCATTGCTGGCTTTACCTACTAGCATTTTATATTTGCACACTGTCAGTTTGGAATATAAATAACTATTGAGGGGACGTGGAAATGATGTGTCAGAATGCAATATACCATTGCTGAAACATTATTCTTTAAATGATGGACACCATATTTCCATGAAGTCCTTTGTTTTTCCAAATAAGCCAGTGTAGTATGTTTAAATAAATGCTTGTTACCAAAGAATTGGTTAGTTATTTGCCCATCACGTACACTTGAAATTATGAATCACAATTTTCATTGTGCTGTGGAACTGTGTAAATCAGCACAATTCCAAAGAGGGGCAGTGGTTGTTCTTAAGTGAATCTCATATGTTTGCTTTGGAACTCCAAGAATACTGCAAAGATTAATAACTAACTCTGAAAGATGGAATTATGAATTATCAGCCATTTACTCTACAGTAAACCAAACATATACCTTGAAGTGGGTGGAATGCACTTCATAAAGTCAGTGTACATTAAAAACATTTATGTTGAAAACTAATTTTATAAATATAGATAGACAAGTTTTTCATAGTTTTTCCACTGTTTGGAGTAAAAGAGCAAATTTTGTGCACACTGGAATTTCTGTGTTGTTGAACAAGTTTGAAATTAATAAAAGCCAAAATAAAATACATAAATGCTAGTGTTCATTCTGCCAAAAATATTATCAAAATGTAATGCAGAAAAGAAGACAGAAAGATTATAAGAGCCAGAGACTCAAAGAGTATCCTGGGAGACTGTGTCATCTAGTAATGTCAGAAGCCACACCAATAAAGTCTTACCAACATGACTGCCTAAGCAAGAACTAACAATGGTAATATTGGCAGACATGCAAATGTGCATGGGTAAAAGCCCAAATGGGCTCAACCATACACAAAGAACTCTGGGCAGGTAAAGAATGCAGAGACCCTCTTCTCTCTTTCTCTTGCCTCTCTCTTACATCTCTTACCTCTCCCCATTCTCTACCCCCTCTCTCCACATGGTCATGGCCGGCCTCTACCTCTCTACTTCTCTACTCTCTTCCTCTCTCTGCCTTTCTCTGCCTCTATTACCCTCGTAACTCCTCTCCCCATGCCCTAAATAAACTCTATTCTATACTATTAAAAAAAAAAAAAAAAGAATGCAGAGACTAGGAGAAATAGTCTTTCCCACAGAAGAGCACACCAATTGGTTATCCAATAGCAAATGACCCTTCCATATGACATAATACAAGTAATGTACAGACTGGGCAGCTCGTAGTTATGTATTTAGGAATATATATGAATATTCATATAGTTATATAGAAATAATTAATGGAAAAATAGGCTATGAATCTGGAAAACAGCAAGGAGTTGTATATGGAAGTTTTCAGAAGAAGAAAAGAGAAAGGGGAAGCAATGTATTTCCATTATATATATTATACAATAAATTAGTTTGAGAAAATTAAATTCTGTATATAATAATCTATAGACTAAGGAACTTATCTGTCCTCTCTTAACTGTATGTCTGTGTAAATTTGATGTGTTGTGGAATGTAATAGATATGTATGTGAAAATGTGTGCACAGAATCTGTCAATCACTAAATGTCTATTGTCTTGAGTTAGCCTAATCCTTGCCTGGTCGACTTCTAAGCAAGGTTGTCAGTAACTAAATAACTGGCACCTGCTCCTTCTCTGCCACTGAGTCATCCAAGAAATAGCAAGTTCTGAGCAATGCCCAAGCTTCACATTGTAATCCAGATTTGTGTGTGGCATTTTCTGAAACATTCTACAAAGTTTTAAAGAAAATATTTAAATGAATAATTTTTTCTAATATTTGTTCTTAAATTACAGCACCATTTTTTAATTCAAAAGCACTGAAAATAACCACATATGCTTATTAGTAAAAAATACTGTTGCTAAGAAAAACATTTCGCAATTATTATTTGTTATAATCCTTGGATTAAATGTGTTATTATTTATTCACTTATTAGCAAAAGTTTTGCTATAAAGGATTTTGAATATAGGTGGCTCTACATTTGGAAACATGCAGTGAAAAGTCTGCATTATTCACTAAATATCTTCCAGAAAAGTTTATATTCAATGGCTTATTTCTCTTTCTTAAACAGATTAGCACTATTTTCATAATTTCTAAAGCAAAAACTCCATATTAGTTAGCAGAGTATATAAAGCCTATGAAGCATGTTCACAATTCATCTTTTAAACCACATCCTGTTATCACCTTAATAAAATCCATCTGAGACATGTATACTCCCCTCTTTATTCTCTTTAATTCCAACTTTCATTCCATTGTATCCTTTCCAATATGCTTACAAACTTTGTTTTTATTTGGCGAAGATTCACTATGCATTGTAAAAGCATAGGTTTAATCCAAGTACCCACTACCCAGTTTTTCTAATGATCTTTTACATAATCATGGCGTAATATCAAAATGAAGAAATTAAAACTAGCCTAAGTTACAAAATTTAATCTCTTAGATTTATGCATGTGCTAATCTGTGTCTGGGTCCTCTATGCATCTTATTTCATAAATGTTTATTTAATCACTGCATAATCAAGTAATGGAATATCTTTTTCTTAGCATTATTACTCCTGGTGGTCATTTCCTCAGGTCTGTGACCTAGCTATCATCTGTATAGCTTTCAAGACTCCACCAAATGAATTCGGTTTTTAGAAACAATTTTTGGTGCTGTCTGATAGTATTATCAGAGCTTCTTGCATAGCTGTTATGGAAACTTCACAAAAGTACATCCTAACTTCTTAAAAGATACTTCTTTCTGACTAGGTACTTTTAAAACTGAGGGAGTGCACTCTTTCCCATTTTTGTCTTTGGTAATAGAAACAGAACACAGAGTCCTATGTATTCTAGGTAAGTGCTGCACAACAACTGCAAAAACAGTTGAGAAAAGAATTTTGAAGTATCTTGCATTACCTATGAAAGATGCCTACTGGGGCAATAAAATTTACCAAAGATACACAAGATAAATGCATCTTCTAAATGAGTAATTTACTGAATCTACAATTTTAAATTGTGATCTCTGTGGATCAAATATGCACATGCTTTGGGTTTAATTTTTTCACAAATTTATTCTAAAAGCCAGAGAAGATATGAACAAAATAAAGTGATTAAAACATAATTGCTGCTATCCTTGTCTAGTTTTGTTACTGACAGTTCCAGAACCATCATAATTACTACACAGAGAGCCATTTCTGAGTCAGGAGAATCACAAATTTCTTAAGTAGCCATGATATCCATCAGCTATTAAACCAGGTAGGGTGCAGGGGTAGCATTTCCAAAAGTCCCAGCACTTACACAATTCTCTAATTGGAAATTTTCAAATTCCTAGAGGTGTTTGCACAGCAATTTAGCATAAAACAAATGCCAATATCACTGTCCCAGGATGTCTGCAACACAGACACTACACATATATTAGAGTTTCAAAAAAGTTGCATGAAAGAAAATTAGAATGTCATTATTTCAGCTATTTTTGAACAAAGACCCTCTGTCATCCAAATTCAGTATGTTGAGTCATTCTTTTTTTTTTTTTTTTTTTTAATACTTTACTTACATTTCCAATGTTTCCCCCTTTCTAGGTCTCCTCTTTGGAAACCACCTATCCCTTACCCCTCCCCAATCTCTATGAGGGAATTCCACCTCCCACCCACCCACGCGCCCACTCCCATATTCTTACCTGGACATTTCCCTTTACTGGGGACTCTCCTCCCCCTGATGGCCAACAAGGCCCTACTCTGCCATATGTGGTCCGAACCATGGGTCCTTCCATGTGTATTCTTTGGTTGGTGGTTCAGCCTCCAGGAAGACGGGGGGTGGGGGGGTTCAGGCCAGTTGGTACTGTTGCTCCCTCCATAGGTCTGCAGACTCCCTCAGCTCTTTCAGTCCCTTCTCCAACTCCTCCATCTGGGACCTCACTCTCAGTCAGGAGGTTATTGTAAAGTGAAACTTGGGTTTTCCAAACGTTTTG
>CM052701.1:87838859-87853841 GCA_028551405.1 Uromys caudimaculatus
AATAGCTGAGTAGTACTCCATTGTGTAAATGTACCACATTTTCTGTATCCATTCCTCTGATGAGGGACATCTGGGTTGTTTCCAGTTTCTGGCTATTATAAATATGGCTGCTATGAACATAGTGGAGCATGTGTCTTTATTACATGTTGGAGCATCTTCTGGGTATATGCCCAGGAGAGGTATAGCTGGGTCCTCAGGTGGTATTATGTCCATTTTTCTGAGGGCCCACCAAACTGATTTCCAGAGTAGTTGTACCAGCTTGCAATCCCACCAACAATGGAGGAGTGTTCCTCTTTCTCCACATCCTTGCCAGCATCTGCTGTCACCTGAGTTTTTGATCTGAGCCATTCTGACTGGTGTGAGGTGGAATCTCAGACTTGTTTTGATTTGCATTTCCCTGATGACTAAGGATGTTGAGCATTTCTTTAGGTGATTCTCGGCCCTGCGAATTTCCTCAGTTGAGAATTCTCATTCTTTATTATTTGTCTATCGTGGGGGAATCCTTCGCTGTGACTCACAGCATTGGGGATATGGAGCCTGGGAAGGCTGCCTTCTATGGCCAGGCAGAAAGCCTGGGGAAGAGATAGGGACATCAACTTACCCACAAAACTTTTGACCCAAAACTTATCTTGTCTACAAAAAATGCAGGGATTAGGGATAGAACAAAGACTGAGGGAATGACCAACCAATAACCGGCCCATCTGGAGACCCAATCCATGGGTAAGCACCAGTTCCTAACACTGTTAATGATACTCAGTTATGCTTGCTGTCAGGACTCTGGCATCCCTGTCCTCTGAGAGGCTCCACTCACAAGCTAACTCAGACATATACAGACATCCACAGTCAAACAGTGGATGAGCTTGGGAACTCTTAAGAAAGAATAGGAGGAAGGATTGTGGGCCCCAAAGGGGATAGGAACATAGGAAGACCAATATAATCAAGTAATCTGTACTTTTGGGTCTCCCAGACAATGAACTCTCAAACAAAGATCATACAGAGGCCAGACTTAGGCTTTCTTGCATGTATGTAGCAGATATGCAGCTTAGTCTTCACTTGGGTTCTGAACAATTGGAACAGGGACTCTCAAAAGCTGTTGTCTGTGTGGGGGATATATTCTTCTAGCTGGCCTGCCTTGTCTGGCCTTAGGAGGAAAGGAAGAGCCTAGCCTCCTAGAGACTTGAAGTGCCAGGGTGGGGAAATACCCAGGGGGTCTCTGCTCTACCCACTCAGAGGAGAAAAACGAGGAGATAGTGAGAGAGATGTTATGGGAGGAGGTGATCAGGAGAGTGGCAGTCAGTGGGAATGTAAAGTAAATAAGTGAATAACAATAATAATAATAATGTAAAATTGAAAAAAACAGTTAAGAAATTTGACTTACAAGGTTATTTAATTCTTAAAATCTATTAATTTGTATAGTCAAATTCATGGAAGAGTAGCTTTGAAAATATGTATGAAAGAGTACTAAGAGAAAAACTTTTAGTATTATTTTATTAATCCCTTTCATTTTAATACTTGACTCAATATATATTTGACAACCCATGATTGATTTATTTAGTATGCAGAATACACAAAAGCTGGACTCGTAATAATAGAGAATGGTAGTGCTTATTGATCTACAGAGTACACTGGAAGAGTTGAAGATGTGTCCTTCAAAGAATATGAAGTTTTAATCATGATATAACAACTTAGAGATGCCTAATACAGTATGGTGACCACGACTAATGGAGCACTGCTTCTTGAAAAATATTATGATAATATTTTTCAGATAGCATGTATAAGTTAATTATCTAAACTATACTTTGCATTTGTACTTTAAGGCATGTTATGCATAATAAATTCAGGTTATTTTACCTGGTTAATACATTTATAAGTAGAAATAGTTAAATAAATATTTTTAACCTACCTTGTATTAGTTTAAGCTATTCTAGTAAGGTAGTGACTATCTGCTCCAGTGTATGCACCCAATAAACTATGTTCCTCTACAGATAATTACATAACACAGTTTTATGTAGTTTCAAGTGACTATAGATTAGAAGCCTTTTAATTGGCTTATTTTTCTTCTATGTATCATACACTAATGAGATATTTTATCACAAAGAAAGAAGAAGAAAGCCGGGCAGTGGTGGCGCACGCCTTTAATCCCAGCACTTGGGAGGCAGGGGCAGGTGGATTTCTGAGTTCGAGGCCAGCCTGGTCTACAGAGTGAGTTCCAGGACAGCCAGGGCTACACAGAGAAACCCTGTCTCAAAAAAAAAAAAAAAAAAAAAAAAAAAAAAAAAAAAAAAAAAAAAAAAAAAAAAAAAAAAAAAAAAAAAAAAAAAAAAAAAAAAGAAAGAAAGAAAGAAAGAAAGAAAGAAAGAAAGAAAGAAAGAAAGAAAGAAAGAAAGAAGAAAGATGTCTTATCTTTGTTCTATTTTAGGAAAACAGAAATATGCAATTTAACTTACTGAATGTGCCCTAACTTTCCTAGGACCCACACTCTAATCACAGTATTCTAGACCTTGTATTAGCTAGTGTTCTTTCAGTCCAAGGAACACAAAATAACCTGCCTAATTAGAACTTTCAAAATTAATCATTTGAAAGACATTGCTATGTTAAGAATCCAGGAAGAGTAGGAGAAAATTAGTTTCTGGAGATTTATATCACTTTAGAAAACCCTCTCAATTTGGTGTCTACTCAACAGAATATTTAATAATCAAATTTATAAAGTGTTTTCTTTTACAATAATGCTTTACAGTAAATCTGAGCTGTCTATAACTAATATGCATTCATATCTTACTTGGCTCAGTATGGACATGTCTATCCTGAGAGTCTCATTAGTTTATATTTTCTCCAAAGCCTTGTTCACTCTCTACTGATTGTGTCAAGAGGAATGTGCACAATGAAGCAAGGAGAGCTGTTTCCCTAGGAAAACAATGACCCTAAGACACTACTAGCTGTTTCTTAAACAGGAAAAAATAGCACCGTATTTACATATGTGTAAGAAAAGTAATATTTGGGGACATTTATGCGTGTTTATTAATATATAATTACTAAATGGATTGCTATGTTCTTTGAAGTATATTTTCCTAAATGCTTTATTTGAAAAGAGAAAGGTTGTCTTTTTGTAAGCAATTCTTCTTTCATTATAGTAAACATCTCAATCTGAAGCAAATGTAAGAGGAATCCATAAGGCATAACAATTTAAGACACACTGGAGTAAACATGGAGATCCTCTGGGCTGATGGTTAAGGTACAGCTTGTTGATTTCCACTGTCAGAGTCTGATTCAAAAGGGCAGGTGAGAGCTTCCTAGACTTACATTTCCAACTGAGTCTCATATGATGCTAATGCTGCTGATCCTAAAGCAATTATAAAGACCTGACACTCTACTAATTCCTGTAATCAGTGAGTGAACCCTATTGTCTATGTCTTCAGAGCTGCTGTGTAAATCATACAAGCTTAGAGAGGTTTACAGTGTGAGGAAAACAACTCTGTTTATGCAACTTTTTAAAATTCATTTTCTGGAAAATGGAACATAGGTAGTAAGGTTAAACAATATGAATGATGTTAGTATGAACTCAAAGATGTGCACTTTGCTGTGTCTAGGTCTAAAATTATCCCAGCATTAAAAAAAAACACATCATAATTACAGCTATGCCTGAACATGGGTTTAGCTAGCATCAGATCCATAGTGAAGAAGAGAAACCTTTGGATCTTCATAAATCAAAGTCCTCCTGAAATTATTGGATGTCGATATGCTGTAGTCTGATCAATGCTCTTCTATTTAAGGGAACAGTCATATTACTTCAGCAAGTGAAAATAAAAATGATTTCTAGAAGGTTTTTCTCTCTGAAGGTACAGAAAATGAAAGTGAGAAATTCAAGAGAGAGATAAAACTACCCAATTCAACATCTTGTTTACTGAGTTAATTGAGATATTGTACTGTGTATAAGCAAACACTTAATTTCCTTGGGCTATATTGACAGTTTACTGATTCTTAAATGTCCATTTTGTATTTCAAAAATTTGCATAGTTTTTCAAACCATATCAGTTAAAAATACCAAAAAAAAGAATCAGCCACAATATACCAGTTTAAACAATAAAAATCACCAAAGTAGACAAAAGAATGGTTCATTGATTTGAACTGATACTTCTCTAAATAGTTATTAAAAGCTCAAACTCCTTAAGCAGATAGAGTTGGGAATAGGACCTGTAACAAGTAAATTAGGATAAAGGTTTCTTGTGGGTAATGCACCAACCCAAAAGGCTCTGCTGCTCTTAAAAAGAGAAAAAAACACCAGCAATGGGCGTAAACAAACAAAGACTACATGAGGATAAAGGAAAACAATATACAAATAAAGGTGATAATTAAGAAAGACCTAAAAAGAAATCTCTCTGCACTTTTCTTCTGCAGAACTTCAAGACATTAAATCTCCATGGTTTAATCCCTCAAATCTGTGGTTTCTTTTTGAGTTGGTTGGTTGATTTTGTTTGTTTGTTTTTATGAGAATTTGAGTTGATGAGTACACATATTTTAGTCCTTTATATGAATATTTCATGAGCACATGAATATGTGCATATTCATGCACACACACACACACACAAACATACACACACACACACACACACACACAAACATTCACACACACAAACATTCACACAGGCAAGCATACATGCAGAAGTGAGAGAGACAGAGACAAGAGAAATTACATAAGACTTGATAGTCAACCATGCCTATGAAAACATGTCTTAAATAAGGTTCAAACAATCTTCTTTACTATGAAAACTGAAGTCAAGTGAGTGCTTTAATGAATGATTCCTCACACTTCACACTGACAGTGTTAATATGCATTATCTATCTAATTTCAGGGTACTGAATATGCTTAATTCCAATGCTATATCACCATGCTTTTTTTTCTTGTCTTTCTGTTATCTTATAAAAATTTCTCATTATAATGCTATTGATAAACATTGTTCCAGGTAACTTAAGATAATTAGTTATATGACATTATCAGAACTAATGATTTTCATTAATGATTTACATGACAGAATTAGTACATCTAAATGCAAATTTTTCTCTTCATGTATATATGTATCTAAATTTCTACACACAGAACAAAGAAGATCATAAGGAAGAAGGGGCAGATTATATGTAATTTGAAGGAATGGTCATATTGTGACGTTGGACACAGTCAATGTTGCAGTCCATAATGCAAAGGTTGTCTGGAGGTGGCATTACTTCTTGAAGGCCCGACAGCTAAAAACATGGTAAATTCCCCTCATGGCATCATATAATTGAATATATAGATTATGAAAAATTAACACCACTATAAGGCCTTTGAAAGTTCACTGAGCAAGGATTCATCCAAATTAAAAGCATAATGAATCTTAGGTGCTTCTGACACCCTGGTTGGTTTGCATGGTGTGACCTCACTTCAACCTTCATACAGAAAACTGAACGTATGCACTTTACACTGTATTTTGTCATAAAGGCAAGGTCCAGGATACTGCCTAAAAGACTTTGGCTCAGACTGAAGATTACTCTGTTACAATGGCTAGTGTTTTTCTAGCCCTTAACACAACTTATAACACTTTCTAATCATCATTCTTCTGTAAAGAAGCATCAAATTCCTATATCTTCAGATATATAATGTTTCATTTTGAACACTTCTATTTGATTTAGTAACTTGAGTTTCAAAAAAATTACAAGATAAATTTTAGCTTGAGATTAAGATGTCATTTTCAACAATTTCTGAAATGACCAAGACATAATGTTTTGCACTAAATAGTTATGGCATCTGATGTTCTTAACATTGGCAATTATAAAATCAAAATATCAGATGTCATGCAGCAGCAAATGTTTAGGCAAAGTGTAATTCTTTACGATAAAATGAGCAAGTTTACCAATCACAGTAGTATGTAAATGTGCTGTCTTTAATAAGTTGCAAATATATGTATAGCAAAGAATTATTTTATAATAAATTTTCTTCATCATTTATTATGAATGAATATTTGGTTTCTATACATATTTTAGGTGCCTATGTTCCTGTTGTTAAAGAGTCCGAGAATTTGAAGAGATATGGGAGATATATATTGGCTGGCGTAGTAAAGGGAAGAAGGTGAAGGGAGAAATTTTGTAATTACATTATAATCTTGAAAATCAAATAAAAGCATTAAATTTGTCAGACAAAAATGGTTACAGAAATTGTTTTAAAAGCTTCACTTTTGGGAATCTTGGTCTTTCCTGTTATTTCATAATACTCATGAGAACTATTGAAATTCTTAAATAAATTATACTTTAATTCCATTTATTTAATTCAAATTCCATCTTCAATTTTACTGTCACAGTAATATGTATGCTGACTAACAAAATCCGTGACTCATGGTCTAGCCAGATATGTCTATAAGTGCAATAGTGTCAGAAATACTATGGGGTAAGCAACCTGTTTTTGATTGGCTTTAAGGGTGTTTTCAAGGGAGGACACATATACCTGGTACTGTACATCTGGCCTTAGAACCCACAGCTGGGAAGCTTGTTGACCCTAGCAGAGGATCAGCTACTACTGTTTTGTTCAATGGATCAGTACCAAACTGCCTTCTAAACACACATCTCTGTACATATAGATCAGTGCTGCTCTCAGACCTTTACAGAGAAATTTCTTCGTGCAGGGCATAGTAGTTAAGACAAACTCACGACTGGTCAAGAACGGAGAATCATGTGACATGCTTAGCTAGAAATAGGGCACCAGTTTTATACTTCATCCCACTAAGACTCAGGAACCACAATGGACAAAGGGTACCAATGATTGTAAAAGCCAGATATTGAGAAAGACCAGGTCATAAATGTGCCTTTTAGGATTATTTACACAAGACCTACAATAATATCAAAACACTCAACATTCCATCCTGAATGGAGAAAGAACTTATGAGTTTCAAACTCTGACTTACCTTTCAGTTTTCTTTAAAAGTATAGATGGGTTAAAAATAATAAATAGATAGATAGATAAATAGATAGGTAGATAGATAGACAGACGTGATGTTGAGAGGGGTGTGGGGCATATCCTGAAGCTATGGAGAGAAGCTATGTGAATAGGATCAAATACATTGCATGGTTGTACAAAATTCTCAACGATAAACTTGAAAATATCATCCTGAGCGAGGTAACTCAGTCACAAAAGAACAAACATGGTATGTACTCACTGATAAGTGGATATTAGCCGAAATGTTCGGTATACCCAAGTTTCACTTTACAGTAACTGCTGGACTGAGAGTGAGGTCCCAGATGGAGGAGTTGGAGAAGGGACTGAAGGAGCTGAGGGAGTCTGCAGCCCCATGGAGGGAGCAACAGTGTCAACTGGCCTGACCCCCAGTCCTCATGGAGGCTGGACCACCAACCAAAGAATACACATGGAGGGACCCATGGTTCGGACCACATATATGGCAGAGGAGGGCCTTGTTGGCCATCAGGGGGAGGAGAGTCCCCAGTAAAGGGGAATGTCAAGGTAGGAATATGGGAGTGGGTGGGAGGGTGGGTGGGAGGTGGAATTTCCTCATAGAGGTGGGGGAGGGGGAGGGGATAGGTGGTTTCCAAAGAGGAGACCTAGAAAGGGGGAAACATTGGAAATGTAAATGAAGTATCAATATATATATATAATTTTTTTAAATACTACCTATCGCAGTCATGGTAACACCAGCTCTTTCATATGTCTCTATCACAGTTTACTCTTTTTACAAGCAGGGTTCTGGAGTTTAGTCTTTTCCTTTCTGCCATTATCCCCACTCAGGAGATATCATAACTTGATAGAGAGAGTTAGGCTGTGTCACAAGCTCTGTACAGGAGCATGGGTTGGTTCACCTGTACCCATGGTTGGTGATCAGCAAGTAACATTGGAAGAGAGAAATCCATGCTGTAGCCATGTTCATAGTTTTCTCCAAATACTGACTCTGAGCTTAGGGTTACATAACCAATCCAGTGTTCTACTAACTGTGAAAGTAACTTTTCATTCCTCTGATGAAGGGATGAGATGTGAAAACACAGCCTGAGCCAAGTCCAGAATGTTTCTTTATTCGTTCTAACCCTAGGACTAGCCCTGGAAGCTTCTAGCCTCCCTACAATCAAATCTTCTGCAAGCCTGGACCTTGAAAGTTTCCCTTTCCAGCCTTTCTCTGTTAACCTACGCCTAGAATGTTTTCAGCTTCTGAGATTTACTGGTGAGTAAACTCACCCTTTCTGTTTCTTTCTGAACTCTAGTTGGCTGGTTTAACTGATGTATTCTGGAGTCATAAAACTTAGGTAACACCAGAACATGCTGGTGAGGATGTGGCGAAAGAGGAACATCCCTCCACTGCTGGTGTGATTAAAACTGGTACAACCATTCTGGAAATCAATCTAGAGGTTCCTCAGAAAATTAGAAACAGACCTACCTGAAGACATATTTACACCACTCTTGGGCATGTACCCAAAAGATGCCCCACCATACCACAGAAACATATGCTTCAGGATATTCATAGCACATCTGTAATAGCCTGAAGTTGGAAACAACACAGATGTCCGTCAACTGAAAAATGGATACAGAAAATGTGGTTCATTTACACAATGGAATCTATTCAGCTATTAAGAATGAGGACATTATGAGTTCTGCAGGCAAATGGATGGAACTAGAAAATATCATCTTGAGTGAGGTAATCCAGACCCAAAAGGACATACATTATTAGTGAGTAGTATGTACCCACTAATAAGTGGATATTAGCCAAAATAGTATACAATACCTAGGATACAACCCACAGAACTCAAGAAGTTTAACAAGCTGAAAGTCCAAGTGAGCCTCCTTCAATCTCACTTAATTAGAGAAAAAGAATAATCTTGGGAGACAGAGGGAGGGAGGGACTTGGGTTGGAGAGGGGAGAGGAAGGGAAACAGGATCAGGGAGAGGGAGGACAGGAGAAAAGCCCAGAGAGCCAGCAGGATGAATGGAAATATGCAGCCTCAGAAGGTGGGAGGTGGGGACATGCTGTAGAAAGTACCAGAGACCTGGGAGGTGAGAGACTCTCAGGACTCAATTGGAGTGACCTTAGATGAAATACCTAACAGTGGAAAAAGAGAACTCAAAGAGTCCACTTCCAGTAGGTAGAGCCTCAAGAGGAAGGATAGTGTTACCAACTAACAGTCAAAATTTCTAATCCAGAACTGTTCTTGTCTAAAACAACTGCAGGGACAAAAATGGAGAAAAGACTGAGGGAAATGTGGTCCAGTGGTCGGCCCAACTGGGATCCACCTCATGGGAGAAACCAAGGCCTGACATTATTACTTATGCTATGATATACTTATAGACAGGATCCTAGAATGGCTGTCTTCTTAGAAGCCCAACCAGCAACTGTGTGAGACAGATGCAGATACTTACACCCAACCACTGGACTGAAGTCAGGACCCCTGTGGTTGAATCAAGGAAAGGATTAAAGAAGGCAAAGAGAAAGGCAACCCCATAGGAAGACCAGCAGTCTCAACTAACTTGGACCCCGAAATTTCTCAGACACCGAGGCACCAAGCAGGCAGCATACAGGAGCTGGTTGGAGATTCTGGCCACTTGTATAGCAGAGGATTGCTTGGTCTGGCCTCAGTGGGAGAAGATGTGCCTTATTCTGTAGAGACTTGAGGCCCCAGGGATGAAGGGAGAGGCCTGGGTGGGGGCAGAATCCTCTTGGAGACAAGGAGGAGAAGAAATGGGATGAGGAACTGTGGGAGGGATTTGGGGTGGGGCAATGACTGGATTGGAAATGAACAAATATAATAATAATAACAACAACAATAATAATAATAATAATAATGATTTCCAAAATGCAAAAAAAATTGTTGACCTGTATCTAACAATTTTTGTGTTCAGTGTTCCCCATGCTCATCATAAAGAAAAGATAAGGATATATTCTTCTCCACATCTTCTGCATGCCTTTTCTAGGCATAAATGAAGTATCTGGACTCAGGATTCAATATTTATTCCCCTGTATAATTATATTTATAAAATATATTACTATTTATAGAAATAGGTAGTCACAGTTAATTCATAAACATCTGTGCTTAAGTTGATTTCTCAATGTCTCACATTATCAACAACTAGTCTAGAATCCTGTCCTTCATTATCAGGTTGGAAATGCCTCCTCACTTGTAGCGAACCCTGTGATTTTAGACAGTAGATAGATGGGAACTTTATCTTTATTTCTATTGTCGATTGAATCTAAACAAGACATAGAATGTTTTACAATAAGCATAATGTACTGGACATGGATTATGCAGCAGAAATGCCAGTTTAAATTATAACTACATTACATAAGAGATTTGTCAGGAGGGTACACCTCTCAGTTACATTTACATGTTGATGAACCACTAGCTAAATATAATAAATATAAAACCACAATTGTCTGTATAATTAATGGTTTAAATTGCATAGCACACATGTAATCATTTTTTCAATAAAATTATATGCCAATTATATTGACAGCATTTTAGCATTATCCTTAAAGAAATTGAGTCATATGTTGTCTTAGTCAGGGTTTCTGTTCCTGCACAAACATCATGACCAAGAAACAAGTTGGGGAGGAAAGGGTTTATTCAGCTTACACTTCCATGCTGCTGTTCATCACCAAAGGAAATCAGGACTGGAACTCAAGCAGGTCGAGAAGCAGGAGTTGATGCAGAGGCCATGGAGGGATGTCACTTACTGGCTTGCTTGATTCTCTTGGCTTGCTCAGCTGGCTTTCTTATAGACCCCAAGACTACCAGCCCACAGATGGTACCACCCACAAGGAGCCCTCCTCCCTTGATCACTAATTGAGGAAATGCCTCATAGCTGGATCTCATGGAAGCATTTTCTCAACTGAAACTCCTTTCTCTGTGATAACTCCAGCTTGTGTCAAGTTGACACACAAAACTAGCCAGTACATACATGGTCATAATTCTTACCATTAAATTAAGAATAAAATGTTTGCCTTTTAATAAATTAATTTACTTATTCTACTTACATATTTTGGCATTTAACAATGCATAAAATATACTAGAATTAGATACATATACATGGGCTTATCAAAAGATTATTCTGTCCTTTAATATGTAGCTTGGTTAGAAACTACATTTCATTTGGATAGGACATGGTTGTCCCTTCATATACTTACATGTGGATACCTGTTAATACCTGTGCAAGATTCAGCCTCCCAGTGTTCCACTGTGGATGGTACAGGTCCTTGTGAGGCTTATTGTTCCCTGAGGTGTTATTGGCAGTTAAGGGAGATGGGAAAGGGCTGTCATTTTCTTCAGTGCTATAGCAACTTGTAAGTTTCCCATTCTCCAGAAAAGTACCTGGAATCCACTTTCACACAAATAACATTCATAATTAAACAAAGTTGCTCAAATTCTAAGTTCATTATATTAGGAAATTTGGAAGACTGTGGTTGGCAAGATGAATGGGTCAATAGAATTAAATAGGGATAAAAATGGTATAAAATGTAAATATGATAAAAATATATTATATATGTGAAATTCTCAATATGAAATCCAAATATGTCAGAGACCATATGAAGCTCAGTATGAAGGAAGACCAAAATGTGGATGCTTCAGTCCTTCATAGAAGGGACAACAAAATACTCACAGGAGGAAATA
The DNA here is from genome assembly GCA_028551405.1 of Uromys caudimaculatus. Lineage (NCBI taxonomy): Eukaryota > Metazoa > Chordata > Mammalia > Rodentia > Muridae > Uromys > Uromys caudimaculatus. Next base: position 87,850,488 of record CM052701.1, read on the forward strand.
TGGAGACAAAGTGTAGAGCAGAGACTGAAGGAAAGGCCATCCAGAGAGTGCCCCACCTGGGGATCCATCCCATATACAAACACAAAACCCAAACACCATTGCAGATGCCAAGAAGTACATGCTGACAGGAGCCTGATATAGCTGTCTCCTAAGAGGCTCTGCAAGAACCTGACCAATACAGATGCAGATGCTTGCAGCCAACCATTGGACTTAGTATGGGGTCCCCAAGAGAAAGGACTGAAGGAGCAGAAGGGGTTTGCAACCTCATAGGAAGAACAACAGTATCAACCAACCAGACCCCCCGGAGCTCCCAGAGACTAAACTACCAACCAGAGAGTACACATAGAGGGCCCCATGGCTCCAGCTGCATATGTAGCAGAGGATGTCATTGTCCAGCTGGAGAGGCCCTTGGTCCTGTGAAGACTAGATTCCTCAGGAAGTGGAAGGGGGTGAGTGGGAGGGGGAGCATTTTCATAGAAGCAGGGGTAGGGAGGATGGGAGAGGGGGGTTCCTTAGGGGAAACCAGGAAAGGGGACAATATTTGAAATGTAAATACATAAAATATCCAATTAAAAATGGGAAAAATAAAAGCAACCCAAATATGACAACCAAAATAGCTTTATAAATTCATTTTATTAGCATAACTTGTGATAAGAAATATAAGAAATAAGAATAAAATGGATTCAAACCTAGCCTCTGTTGGCTAAACTCATCAGAATGATCAACAAAGTTGCATACTCATTTGAAAATGTGAATTTGGTCAAAAGCAGACTAGGCCAAAAAATGAGATTCTCTCTAAGCCCTTCTATGATTACCAACTCCCCAGCTCTAGCTCATTTGAGACTTCTTATATCTTGAAGAATTGTTATTCCATTTTCTCTGAATAGTGCTTTGCATCTGACAGTGTTTTCATGTCTCTTGTCACTCTGAAAAGAATAGTTAGATTAAGTTTTAATTTATCAGTATAGTATATACGTGCAGGCAATTAGTTTAATTAAACTAATGTGGCTATAGTTATGTAGCCAGAAAATGATAACAAAACTATTTCTAGGAAGAGACTTTACTGTCAAAGAGTCTATTTGATATCTTGACTTCCAAATGTATATAATATAGTTACATCCAAATTCAAAAATCTTGTATTTGCAGTACTTTGATTTTCTTTCCTATTTTATTTAACAATAAGAAGCTACAGCAGCCAACACTGAGAGACTGCATCACTCAATTTTATCTCTATACTTTGGACTTTGAATTACCAAGTCCTCATTCTTTCAAAGTTGTCAAACTACACAAAATCAACCTTTAAATTTTTCCTTTTTGTGAAGTTACTGGCAAAAGAAAGATGATTTCATTATTTATCATTGCTCAATCAAATGCAAAGTCTCTCTGTGTGACTATCATACACTAGACTTTTTCTTACAATACTTGCTTTTAAAGAAATGATATTGTGATATGCCCTTTTGTATTTTGAGCTTTGATTATAGGCTACAGCAGAAAATGACTAACACAGAAAATTGTACCAATAGAGTTTGAAAGTTACTAGATAAATTTTTCTATGGTTCAGCATAGGAACTTTAAAAAACATTCAAATAATTTAGACAGGCTTGAAGTATGTTAATGTTCATGCTTATATATTATTAGTAATTGAATAATAAAAAATTTTTGATAGATGGGAAGAATGACTACAGTTAAGACTTCAACAATTTTCATATTTTGGAAAAATAACCAATTTCATCATCTCTTTTCTAATGTTTATTTAATAATATGTTAATGTATATCAATCCTTATTTAATTATATATAATAGAAAGTAAAATTTTGCTTAGCCTCAGTGCCAAGTAAATTAAAAGCCAACAGACTTTAAAAATTAAATGCAAACTTTCAGTATTAAGTAACATTTTAAAATATCATTTTATTACTATAAACACCAGGAGAGAATGCATTTTTGCTCATAAATATGAATATGGCAAAACTTTCCAACCAGCTTAATATGGTGAAAATAGCTATTTCAAATCATAAATCATGTGGAGATGATAAATATTAACACAGTGGTTCAGGTAGTCTGGGTAGAAGCAAACCCAATTTTCTGTTAAAATATGCATACCTGTAGATTGCAGATGATTGACAGCTTAGTACACCTGATTAGGCAAGGAGTTTTCTGGAATGACACAAATAGAAATGATGAATTTTGCACAGTTAAGGAATTAAAGTGAGAATCCTACAAATGCTCCACCCAAGGTATTTAGATCAAGTAACTTCCAATGTTACTAGCTAAGTCTGAATCACCAACTAGCTAGTGAATTCAAAGTTAGGTAGAAATGCAAAAGACAAAAGGTAAAAGCATTTTATTAAATTTATAGTTTATAACATTATTAGGCATATAAGTAGTCAACTAAGTTTAAGAATTTAGTCTTTCTTTAATTCTAGGTCTATAATAATGTTGAGAGCAATGCACACATTAAATTCATACACATCCATACACATGTTATTTAAAGGACCATCTAAAGATTGTCAATGAGCAAGGACAATCAAGAAACCAAGAAAAATTGGATAATAAGAAATATTCCAAATATATAAATATTGAATACAGAAAGCAGTAAGAAACCCATGGTTGGAATTTAGTAAATTACTTTTGAGTTAAGAATCTAAAAAAGGAGGTGCCTTTCAAGAAATAAGTGTGCAGAATACCAAATAGACTTGAACAGAAACAGAAAGTCTCTTTACCAAATAATAATAATAATAATAATAATAATAATAATAATAATAATAATAAAGAATATGTTAAAAGCTGCAAGGGGAAAAGATCAAATAACAAAGGCAGACACAATAGAATAACACATAAGTTATCAATGGGCAGGACTTCAAATGCCTACATATGTTCTCCAAGTTCTAAGAAACCACAGATGCCATTTCAGTCTTCCATACCCAGCACAATATTCAAACACAGTATATGAAGAAATAAAGACATTTAGAAATAAAACAAAGTTAAGCTGTGTCTATCTACTCCTTCAGAAGGTGCTTATCTTAGTCAGGGTTTCTATTCCTGCACAAACATCATGACCAAGATGCAAGTTAGGGAGGAAAGGGTTTATTTGGCTTACACTTCCATGCTGCTGTTCATCACAGAAGGAAGTCAGGACTGGAACTGATGCAGAGGCCATGGAGGGATGTCACTTACTGGCTTGCTTGATTCTCCTGGCTTGCTCAGCCTGCTTTCTTATAGAGCCCAAGACTACCAGCCCACAGATGGTACCACTTACAAGGGGACCTCCCCCTTGATCACTAATTGAGAAAATGCCTTACCTCTGATCTCATGGAGGCATTTTCTCAACTGAAACTCCTTTCTCTGTGATAACTTT
>CM052701.1:87853941-87884602 GCA_028551405.1 Uromys caudimaculatus
ATATATCAGGGCAAAGTCACAATCAAAAGCAAAATCAAATTCCAACCATCCAATGTCTGGGATCTACTCATGATCTTCTGAATTCATCCAAGGGTTTGAGTCACTTCTCCAGCTCTGCCCTTTGTAGCACACATGGCTCCAGATGCCTGTACTCTACTGCTGCTGCTGTTCTTGGTGGTCATCTCATGGTACTGGCATCTCAAAACACTGCTGTCTTCCGCTGCAACTAGGCTTTACAAACAGCTTCTCATAGGCTCTCTTCATGGTGCCAAGCCTCACCTCCTTTGCATGACCCCTTCAATCCTGGGCTGTCAATGCAACTGAGGCTGCACCTTCACCAATGGCCTTCCAAGGCTTCTCACAGTGCCCGAGCCTCAACTCCGTTGCATGACACCTTCAGTCCTAGAATTGCAACTGAGGCTGCACCTTCACCAATGGCCTTCTGCAGCCTCTCACAGTGCCCAGGCCTCAGCTGCTCTTCATGACTCCTTCATTCCTTCAAAACCAATACTTCCTGAGTGACTCTTACACATTACCAGGTCCAGCCACAGCACAAGGTACAACCTTGGATATCTCTGGAACGCAGCCTCCGTGCTCTCAGAAAACACTTCTCAGAAGATTTGACCCCAATGATGCTGGTCTCCTCCCAATCACTGCCAATTTCCCAGCTCCAGCCAACCAGCATCAATAGTCCCAGCAATGCAATGGTTTTGCTTTAGTAGTTCTGGTATCTTGTAATTCACAGCTGATCCTTAAGCCCCAGCTAACCAAAACCACAGAATCTTCACAGTCAAAATAGCAAGGGCCCTGATAAGAGTCTTTAATCTTCCCTCTGAAATTTCACAAGCCAGGCCTCAGTCTTCTGTACTGTTCTCAACATTATCTTCCAAGCTCCTACACAACATCCAACAGAGCAGCCCAAATTTCCAAAGTCCTTCCACAGTCCTCCCCAAAACATGGTCAGGTTGTCAAAAGGAATACCCCATTCCTGGTACCAATTTGTATTAGTCAGGGTTTCTATTCCTGCACAAAAATCATGACCAAGATGCAAGTTGGGGAGAAAAGTGTTTATTCGGCTTACACTTCCATGCTGCTGTTCATCACAAAAGGAAGTCAGGACTAGAACTGATGCAGAGGCCATGGAAGGATGTCACTTACTGGCTTGCTTGCTTCTCCTGGCTTGCTCAGCCTGCTTTCTTATAGAACCCAAGACTACCAGTCCACAGATAGTACCACTCACAAGAGGCCCTCCCCCTTGATCACTAATTGAGAAAATGCCTTACCTCTGGATCTCATGGAGGCATTTTCTCAACTGAAACTCCTTTCTCTGTGATAACTTCAGCTTATGTCAAGTTGACACACAAAACTAGCCAGTACAGTACTAGAAGGAAATGTTTCACTTGAAAAGGCTAACTGTAGCCAATAAACCATGAGGAATAAATAATCTGAGACCAGCAAATCAAAGAGGAAAACACACACACACACACACACACACACACACACACACACACTCACATGCACACATGCACACATGGAAACATGCATGCACATGCACAGGCAAACACCCATGCCACAAAAAGAATATAATAGGAATCCATAAATGTTGTTCATTAATAATTCTGAACATCAGCAGTCTCAATGCCTCAATAAAATAACACAAACTAACTTAATGGATGAGAAAACAGGATCTATCTCTTATTGCATCAAAGAAACATCAACACCAGAGACAAATAACATCTCAGAGTAAAAGTAAGGGAAAAGATAATTTAAGCAAATAGACCTAATAGCAAGCTAGCATGACCATTTTAATATGTGAGAAAATACACTTCAAATAGAAACTAATCAGAAGAGATAAAAAAAAGCACACTAAGTACTCATCAAAGGAAAAATCCTCCAAAGAACACTGCAACTCTTAACATGCACATACTAAATAAAACAGCACCCAAATTCATAAAAGAAACATTACTATAGCTTAAGTAATGTATAGACCCTCACACATTGTTAGTGAGTGACTTTGGTAATGTACTCTTGCCAATAGACAGGATATTCAGACAAAGAATTTTTGAGCTAATTGACATCATAAACCAAATGGTCATAACAGACACTTAAAGAAAATTCACCTAAACACACACACACACACACACACACACACACACACACACACACACCTACCTTTTTCTCATCAGTTCACATAACTTTCTCCAAAACTGACCATGAACTCAGACACAAAGAAAGTCTCAATGATACATGAAAACCAACAAACCACTCGGAGTCCTATCTGACCATCACAGATTAAAGGTAGATATCTATAATGACAGAAACAAAAGAAAGCTTACAAATACACAAAAACTGAATAACTCACTTCTGAATTATTCAGACAAAAAATTAAGAATTCAAGACAAAAATTAAGAAAGAAATTAAGATGGTCTAGAATTGAATCAAAATAAAAGCACAACATACCCAAAGTATGCTAGACAATGAAGGCATCTCTGAGAGGCAATTACATAGCACTAAGTACCTACAAAAAGAAATTTGAGATATATTATACTAGTACACTATGGCACACTGGAAAACCCTAGAATAAAAAAATAGAAGGGAGAGAAGGAGGAGATGGAGAGGAGGAGGAGGAAAAGAAAGAAAGAAAAAAGAAAGACAGAAAGAAAGACAGAAAGAAAGAAAGAAAGAAAGAAAGAAAGAAAGAAAGAAAGAAAGAAAGAAAGAAAGAAAGAAAGAAAGAAAGAAACGAAGGAAGGAAGGAAGGAAGGAAGGAAGGAAGGAAGGAAGGAAGGAAGGAAGGAAGGAAGGAAGGAAGGAAGGAAGAAGACTCAAAAGGAGTAGATGGCAAGAAATAAATTCAGTACTGAAGTCAATTAAATAGAAACAAACAAGCAGCATCAATAACAAAAATAAAAAGAAGCAATGAAACAAAGAGCTCTTTCTTTCAGAAAATCAATAAGATTGATAAATACTTATGCAAATTAACCAAAAGGCTGAAAGAGAAGACCCAAATTAAGATAATGAGATGGAAATGAAGACATATCAATAAGATACCAAGGGAATTCAGAGAATCCTAAAGATGTACTTTAAAAAACTATATTCCAACACATTAGAAAATATAAAATAAATACATAAATCTCAAGACATACAACATAGCAAAATTAAATCAAGATCAGATCAACAATTTATATAGACCTATAACCACTAGTGAAATAAAAGTGGTAATTATAAGTCTACCAATGCTTAGAAGGGAAACTTAGGGATAGATATTTTTAGTTCAGAATTTTACTGGGCTCTAAAGAAGAGTTAATACCAATACTCCTCAAATTATTCCACAAAATAGAAACAGAGGGAAAATTGTCCAATTCGTTTTACAGTTCCATAGTTACCCTAATACCCTAATAAACTACACGGAAAGAATTGCAAACCAATTTTCCTTATGCATATAGGTGCAAAAATTCTCAATAAAATACCTGAAAACAAAAGTCAAGAACATATCAACCCTGTCTGGAAAAAAAAAAAAACAAAAATAAAACAAAAAAAGGAAAAAAAAACATATCAAAAAGATCTCTCACCATGATCAAATTATGCCTCGTCCCAGAGATGCAGGGATGTTTCAAAACACATATATGTATAAATGTGATTTATCATATAAACACACTGAAAGACAAAAACCACATTATCATTTCCTTAGATACAGAAAAAGACTTTGACAAAATCCAACACCACTTCATAATAGAAAGTTCAGGAGAGATTAGAGATACCAGAGATATTCCTGAATAAAATAAAGGCAGTTTACAGTAACATCAACCAAAATAGATAGCAACTCAAAGCAATTCCACTAGAATGAGACACAAGACAAGGTTGTTCACTTTCTCCAACCTATTCAATATAGTACTTGAAGTCTTAGCTAGAGCAAGCAACCACTGAAGATATTAGGGGATATGTATTGGAAAGGAAGATGGGAAGGGTAACTTTAATTGCAGATAATTTTACAGTATACATAAGTGATCCTAACTGTCCCTCCTGGAAACTCCTACCACTGATGAACACTTTCCTCAAAGTATCTACATACAAATATCCCACAAAAATCTGCAGTCATTTTAATACAAATAATAAGTGAACTGAAAATAAGTGAGCGAAAAAGCACTGTGGCAGTTTTAATAGATATGACCCCACAGACCCATGTGCTTGAATGCTTGGCCCATAGGCAGTGACACTATTAGGAGGTTTGACCTTGTTGGAGTATGTATAGCCTTGTTGGAGGAAATGTGTCACTGTAAGGGCAGGTGTTGAACTCCTCTATGCTCAAGTTATACACAATGTGACACTCAGTCTCTTTCTGTGGCCTAGAGATCAAGATGTAGAAATTTCAGCTCCTTCTCCAGCATCATGTCTGCCTGCATGCTCCCAAGTTACCCACTACGACAATAATGCACTAAACCTCTGAAACTGTAAGCCAGTCCCACTTAAATATTTTCCTTTATAAGAGTTGCCATGGTCATGGTATCTCTTCACAGCCATAAAACCCTAAGACCTTTCAGAATTGCCTCAAAAATATAAAATATATTGGGGTAATTTAAATCAAGAAAGTGAAAGACTTGAGTGATACAATCTTTTAGACATTAAAGAAATAAATTGAAGAAGATATCAGAAGATGGAATCTCATACTCATGCATGGGTAAGATTGTTATAGTAAAACTGGCAGTCCTACCAAAAGCAATCTATACATTCAATACAATTCATCTCAAAATTCCAAAACATATCTTCAAATATCTGAAAAGGATAATTTCAGCTAAATTTGGACACACACACACACACACACACACACACACACACACACACACACATACACACAACACACACACACACCCCCAACCCCAAACCAAACAAAACCAAACCAAACAAAATCAGGATAGCTAAGGATAACTAAAACACTCTTGAATAATCAAATAACTGAACAAATAGTAGTAGTCAATCTGGATGTTTGTTCTTAGAAGAATGCAAATAGATCCACACTTCATACTTATTACCCTGCACAAAACTAAATTCCAAGACCTTGGATCTACAGTGGTTCCTGCCCACAAGATATTCTATTGTAATGGTGGCACAAAGCTTGCAGGCATAAGCAACCAATGCTTTATCTAGTTTAAGGACCATTCTATGAGATAGAATGTATATCTAATTCTGCTTGGGTGATCAAGGACATGCGGCTAGATATCTGAGGGTCCTAGGGAAAACAAGGTTCTACTGTCCTATAAAAGGAATCTATGAATAAATTGAATTATAATGATATTCTGCTATACTTACAGATTCATGCTCTGCTCAACCATCATCAGATATAATTCCTCCTGCAGCAGATGGGAATAAATACAGAGACCCACAGTTAGACATTGTGAAGAGAATAAGAGACTTCAGAACACATAGGTCTAAATGGCATGACTCCACCAAATCCCTCCTCTTGGGGCTCAGGAACCCTGTAAAAGACTAGCTAGAAATTGTGTAAGAGTCAGAACAGATGAAGGAGACCAAGACAATACCTTCTAAACATGGCAGAATGAAACGTACGCATGAGCTCACAGCGACTGTGGCAGCATGCACAGGTCTTGTACTGGTTTTTACAGTAGATAAATGGCCCCCCATCCTTGCTAATGAAAAATTATTTTTCTTCGGTGGAATCTAACTTGTACAAGCTAGTCTTTCTTTTTTTTTTTACACTCCGTATTTTATTCCCCCCTGGTCCACTATCCGACTATTTCATATCCCATACCTCTTCCCCGCCCCCTGTCTCCACAAGGATGTCCCTAGCCCCCACCCCACTAGGCCTCTAAACTCCCTGGGGGCTCCATTCTCTTAAGGGTTAGGTGCATCTTCTCTGACTGAACCCAGACCCCGCAGTCCTCTGCTGTATATGTGTTACGGGCCTCATATCAGCTGGTATGTGTTGCTTGACTGGTGATCCAGTGTCTGAAAGATCTTGGAGTACAGGTTAATTGAGACTGCTGGTCCTCCTACAGGGTCGCCCTCTTCTTCAGCTTCTTCCAGCTTTTCCCTAATTCAACAACAGGGTTCAGCAGCTTCTGTCCATTGGTTGGGTACATATATCTGCATCAGACTCTTTCAGCTGCTTGTGGGTCTTCCAGAGTGCGGTCATGACAGGTTCCTTTATGTGAACCCTCCATAGCCTCAGTAATAGTGTCAGGCCTTGGGGCCACCCCTTGAGCTGGTCCTGTCACTGGAACTTATTTTCCTCAGGCTCCTCTCCATTTCTGTCCCTGAAATTCTTTAGGCAGAAACAATTATGGGTCAGAGTTTGTGACTGTGGGAAGGCAAGCTCCTCCCTCAGTTGATCCCCTTTCTGCTGGAGGTGGGCTCTACAAGTTCCCTCTCCCCACTGTAGGGCATTTCATTTAAGGTCCTTTGAGTCCTGAGAGTCTCTCACCTCCCAGGTCTCAGGTACATCGAAGAATCCTCTCAACATCCTAACTCCCGAGGCTGCCTGTTTCCTTTCCTCTGCTGGCCCTCAAGGCTTCAGTCCTTTTCCCCCACCCAATAACAGATCAGATTCCCCTTCTCCCAGGCTCCTTTTCCTCCCAGGTCCCTCCCTCCCTCCCCCCTTGTGATTGGTTTCTTCTTCCTCCCATGTGGGATTGAGGCATCTTCATTTGGGCCCTTCAGCTTGTTGATCTTTTTGAGTTCTGTGGACTGTATCTTGGTTATTCTGTACCTTTTTCCCCTAATATCCACTTTTTAGTGAGTATATAACGTGCATGTAGAGTAGAGACTAAATGCCCAGCAGTAGCTGCCAACAGAAAATGAACTCATTAGCACCATTGGAAGTTCCTTGTCTTATAATGTCTTATTGGGTCTTTTTCTTTTTCTTTTGTTTGTTTGTTACTGTACAAATCCTTCATTTGTTATTCATGGCTTCCAGTTTTGTGTATTCATGAGATTTCTGAGTGTACAAATAAGTGGGTATTTGTATCTATGTCTGTTTATTATGCCCTTTGGGGGTCTCTTTTCCTTCAGTTTGTTTGTTTTGTCCCATTCAGACTTGTTTGTTTTCTTTTATCGTACTATATTATTATCCCTTAGATGCCTGGTTGCTCTCTAAGGAGAGACAGAATGGGGTAGATAAACATGGGAGGAATGAAAAGGGAGTAACTGGGGAGAGTAGAGGGAAGGAAGGCTGTAGACAGAATATATTATATGAAAAATATACTTTAGAATGCATACTGAGTTAGTTGTTAAACTATCAGGCTGTTAGTGTGATTTTAAAAATAGCCCCCATAAAAAGAAATTCTAGTTACTGACTAAATTTTAAGTCTTACTTAACTTAAGGATAAGCCCGAGTTTCAAGCTGTTATAGATTCATTTCCAAGCCAACTTTTTTGCCCTCAAACCTGAATGGAAATGGAACTGAATTCCAAGTTAGAAGAAAAGAATTTAGATAAGTCAATTTATTGTTTTAAATATTTAGAAAGTTCACTCATTTCTAGATCCTAGCATTTATTAAGTATGGTGAGGGATGGAACCATAGGTCAGCATTAAAAACATGGTATTTCTCCTGAAGGGAACATGAATTTGGTTCCAACATCCACATCAGACACTTCACAGCTGCCTGTAGTTCTAGCTCCAGGAAATCCTTCACACTCTTACTACCCATTTGGGCACTAATGCACATAAACCAGTACTCAGATACAAAACAAAAACAAAGAAGCAAGCAAGCAAAAATCTGTTTCAACAACAGAAAAAAAGTATGTAATATCTTCAATGATTCTAGAACCGTTATTCAACTATACAATCGGAATAAAGCAGGCATTGTGGGTTATGACTACGAGACAGAACACATGAAATTTGGGCATGTGTTCATCTGTTGATGGTTCATGTTAGTAAAATGATTGGTGCTTAATTTTAATTGTATATATGTAATTTTGATAAAATAATATAGAACTGTATCTACTTCTTGTTCAAAATTAAAGTTGAATTCAGCAGAGGAACTTTCTATAATGTAGAAGAAATTCCTATAGTATAGAAAACTGTATCATCTCATAACAAGATTTGGAAAATTATCTCCTTTCATACTTGAGGTTAGGATAACTGATTGAAAATTTTAACTTATTGCCTGGCAGTGGTGGCTGGTGACTTTAATTTTAGCACTCAGAAGGCAGAGGTAGGCAAATTTCTGGCTTTGAGACTAGCTTGATCTACAGGGAAAACTGAAAGACAGCTAGGGCTATACAGAAAAACCCTGCTTCAGAAAATCGAAAAGAAAAAATATAGCTTTAAAATTATAAAGCTTTATATAGATAGAGGAAAGGAGGTCATTGGTGGTAGGGTGGATCTTACTATCAGAACATTTAGTTGGCAAAATCTTACAACATAAAATTAATTTAGATGGAAACTTCAAACAATTCAGGAAAATATTTCAGGATGAACACTTGCTGAAGAGGGTAAGCAAGTGGTTTTATGAGTGAGCAGGAGGAAAATGTCATAGGTCCAATTTTAGATTTGTCAACATCATGGTGTAGGAGTGTTCTGGGTAGATCAGAAGAATCATGGTGGCAATACATGGCAGAATGTCAAATTCCATTTATACAAATGTGCAGTGTGCTGGAACTTCCCTTTCAGATGATCCATCGCAAGAGGACAGTTTATAAAATGTCCTCAGTTTGACATTTCTAGTAACCACAGTGCCACTAAGATGAATTCGTTTTAAATTTCAAAGATGCTACACATATATATCTACTGGAAATAGACATAGTTATTGCTAGTTTAAGTCTATAACTAGGTAAGATTACGATGTGCATTTTCTCTTAATACTTACAATTTTTTGAAAGATCATGTCCTGTTTATTATAAATATGGGGAAAATCAGTAGAAAACAGCTTGTAACAGTCACAATGAATCAAGGGGCCTGGCGATGAGTGTAGTTTAGGACAGAGAGGATCAGCTCATGATTTTTACATGTAGCAATCTAACTCTATGATAAAATACTTTGTATTTGTTTGTGTATTTCCTTGGGAGGAAAATGATGAATCCAGGGAAGCAATAATCACGGTGAAAAACAACATTTGTGCTTCAGCCAACAATACTTATTCTCATAAAAAAAAAAAAAAGTCAGGAATTTGAGATCATCTTAAATTGCTTAGTACTGCAATGGACAAAAGATATCACTGAAAATAATTAATGTATTATCAGTATTTTGTTTTTTCTCAGAAATTGGCTGAGCCAAGCTCATATAACAGCTATAAAAGGAAGGAAAAATTCCATTCAGTTAATAAGAAAACATACCGAGAATGCTACAAACATACATTTCTGGGTTCAGAGAAATTCTCAAGTTCATTAACTTGGCATCAAGAATATTGTTCCTCTGTGTGTTTGAAATACAAACACAAAAATTAAATGCATTTTTAATCACAAAAATTATGGAAGAAGCTGTTTCCTAGTCAAAATTTTATCCTCTCCTAAAGCAAAATTAAGAAAATGAGGAGACAAACACAGATTAAACTGATTTCTTCATTAGGTTATTCCTACCATATGATGCACCATAGGGACCTAGCGATGCACTTATGCATATTAAAAGATCAGTGAAGAATAACCGCATTAAAGGGAACAGACACAGCTGATTTAAGATCACTTTTGGTGCAATAACAATATCGGGGTAATTAAGGTGTACAGGACAACTAAATCAGATTTTAAGAATACATCATACAGCATTTTATATTGCAAGATGCATGCTGATAAAAAGAAAAAATATATACTTATATATACAGTAAATACATTTTGCACATTAAATTTGTGATATCAGACTGCTGTGCTTTTTCTAGTTTTATCCTAAGAGCTCTGTTTACTTACACTACTCTGGTTTTGTTTGAGCTATTATTTGTGGAATCCCTACTATATGTCTATACTTCTTATAGCTTACATAATTTAAATCTTGTCCAAATACTATGAAGCTGATATTTCTTGTTTCTAAATTAGAAATGAAGTTCATGGACAGGTTACATATGTGCCCTTATGCCATTATATCGTATTTAAATGTAACATTCCAATAGATCTGTTCTATTCCATTTTGCAACCTTTCCTAGTAGCTTTTGGCTTCTAAAGTATATTACATGTTCACCCCCAGAAACACAAATTATATATGTTTGTTTTAACTCACAAATACCCCTGTTCATACAACTCTAACATAACTGCTATGTTCTCATCTGCACAACAGGATTTACTTTTTCAAGATTCAAATATGATAGATAGATAGATAGATAGATAGATAGATAGATAGATAGATAGATAGATAGACGTGAACGGGCTGTATTCTTAAGCTAACATACTATATAAGGCAGAACTCCTAAGTCATATAATCAATGTGGACATTTAAATTTGAAATTCCGTTCTTCATTTTCTTTCATTTCATTAAATTTATTTACTTTCCATTCTGGTTCATATGATGATAATTGTCTAAATTTGGCTTCTAGAATCAAAGAGCAGACACTGCACTTAATAAATAAAATAGCACCTGTATCCCTGGCTGGCATAGTAATAAATGAATTCTAATATTTATCCCTAAATATAGCAGGGGGAGCGTGTGTGGGTGAGAAGGTGACTTGTTTGTTCAGATCCATGATCTCACATCCACTAGCTCTCGATTACACAGTGGGAGAGAGAGCAGCTTTGGATTTGCATCCAGAAGCAAGACTAAGCATTCCTAGTGTTTAGGGGGCTAACTTTAGGAAACAGGGGCCTCAACATAAACCCACCAGGAGAATATGCCACAAGGATCTCACAGCCTGCTATAACTAGCTGAGTAATTGAGCTGTGCAGCTCAACATGTATCAGCATAGGTCAACTGAGCCAGGAGGTCATTTAGCTTCCCATAACATAAGTCTGAATTAACCATTTCATGGCTCTCAGTCACTCATTCATTCTACACCTTGCAAGACCTTACTCATCTGCTGAAATGTATCGCACACTGTTTAGAAGTACAATGAGTATCTCATAGTTGCCGGAAGTGCTAAGATCCTTCCATTACAGTCCAGTGTATTCTTTATACTCTAATGTGCAAGACATGGCCTTATTTTAATATCTTATATATTATTTATTCCAAGGTCATATTTACAAACACCAAAGGCAAACATGGTTCAAAAACTTTATCAAATAGTAATTTCATGTTTTGGTAACTAAATTTTTATATAATTGGGTTTTATTAAATACATTAATTTTAAAGGGTTTAGGCAAAAATGACAGGTTTATAAGGTATATATATCCCACATAATTACAAAAAGGCATGCAAATATGTAATAATTATTAAAAGTAAAATTTCCTAAGATGTATTTCCTCACAATGCTTTTGCCTGATACATATGTTTACTTATCTAATAACTTATTTGCTTATAAATAGCAATATGCCAAGAATATGTCAAGAATATGGAATATTTTCCAAATATGTAACAATGCAAAATGTAAGTTTTTTAAGTTTTTAAAACTATAAATTTGGAATAGATTAAATGAAATAATATGTGTTAAAGTATTTTGTTCTTGAGAAAGAGAAAATTCATTTTTATTTAATTTTAAAGCAATCTTTAAAACTCTTAAAAATTATTAACTTTCATTTTATGCTATTTATGTTAGCATAACAAAGGACTATTTTAGTTAATAGCCTACAGAAGACTTGTCGGGACTGAAATATGATTAAGCTTTATCAACTCATATTTATTTTTCAGATATTTAATATTATTTTACTAATTAAAAATTTTAAATTTTTAGTTGAAATACCCTAAATATAAAGTTTTATATACATACATGTTTAGGGTGTAAGATATACATAGTTCAAAACAAAAAATAAATGTGAATACTGATGCAGCTATAATGAAAATTAATGATGAAGATAGGAATTATTCAAACCTTGGATTAACGCTGCAATTGAAGAAGTGTAACAGTCCTCCTGTTGAATGAGCCTTAAGTCCAAGTAGACAGCTGTTGGTCACCATTGAAACATAAATGCACCATTGTTCCCTGAGGGCTAGCATGCCAGGTTGTGCTTTGTTGTGGTTCATAAGTTTTGCAGCTGGGTAGGACTAGGATTGCTTCTGTCATTAAAAAGTTAGCATGTCAGTTTCTGGTACTATAAAATATAGTCCGCAGGAAGAACACTCTCAGGTTCTCATATCCAACAGGCTTTGAGTCTAAAGTACATGGTGTCTTCAGTAACAAGGGCTTACCTTCAATCTCTGAGAGGCTAGCAAGGTCCACAGCAAAAGTCTGAGGAGTCTCATGTACTCCTATGATCAACAACTCAAGAGAAGCTGATATCGGGGTTTTTGTTGTCTGTGGTTTTCCAGGAAGTAGTGTAAGCCCAAGTAAGATAGCTTCTTTTTGCCTGTGTATGTAGATGATGTATATTATGTATATGTGTATGTGTATGTATATATGCATGTGCATGTGTATCTGTATACACACAGCCTATTCTATGTGTGCAACTTAGATAAGTGATAACAAAATGCCTTACGGCCCTTTCAGACCTTCTTAGTGTTGATTTATCGTTTTCCTAACCTCTTCTTCTGTACTGACAACCCTCCCTCAATCCAGTTAAAGCCCCCTACCCATTTTACAGATTTCCCCCTTGTAAATAAGTTGCATCCTCATCTTCTGTAGAGTGCTCTATCTTTATGTTCCCTTTTTTACTTTCCTTGTTTCTGTGGTTACTCCAGGTAATATACTCAAATCTGAAAATTTTTCTGGAAACCACAGTGAGAAGGGACATGTGGCATTAGTCTTATTGATCTAGCTTACTTGAGATACACATCTCTTACAAAATATGTATGAAAATATTAAGGTAAGGATAAAAATTAAGCATCAGGGGTATGGGGGATATAATAGTAAGAATTGGCAGAAACATACTTACATGATGTGATGAGGTTTTATATTGTATAGGCTAATTTTTTAAATTAACTATAAAAATGTGTGATTTCAGCATAGTATTCTAGAGAGCTCATAATAAAAGTAATAATTTTAGTTTTGTCTACACCATTTCAATGAAGTGTTTCAAGGTCTCTCTCAGCATCCTGAAATCTCTGCTTCTCCAAGTTGAAGTACAAGTCTATTAAAGTAAAAGTCAGAAAGCAAAATGTCAATTACACTTTTAAGATGAGTAAATGAATTCCTAGAGCTCTCTCACCAAGACCTGTCAGCTCCCAGCTTCTGGAAATAACACAGTCCCTTCGCAGAAGAAGAAAATCACTAATGTTTAGCTTGAGTATCCAATTACCATAATTAAGATATTTGTGTCTAAGGGAGTTGGCATTATTGTTGTTATGACTAACATAACCAGAATTTATAGAGTGGAGCTTATTCATGACACTGAACCAACAAGTGTTTGCTATATGCTGTTTCTTCAGCTTGGAGGAAAAACAATCAGCTTGGTAGCATGTAGTTATGCCAGATTGAACGATCAGCCTTCATAAAATAATGATGACAAAGCCATTTATGTTATTGAGACATATTATTACAGTGTGCTATGGTGTCATTAGGATTTTTTCAATGTTCAATATGTACTTGAAAATCAAGTATTTTTTCCTCTGTATGACTATTCATTCTCTAGTAAAATACACTGTTTTAATCCTTTTAGAAGGGCATTTTTCTATAATCAATCATACAAAATATTATAGATGAGGGCTCATAAGAGCTTTTCATTTTTGAAAAATAAATTTTGAAATTCATTTATACTTTCTCAATGGGTCCATTCATTTAAAGAAACTGAGTAGACTTACTTTCCTTTACAAAAGCCTAAGAAAAAGATTTGGAAATAGAGAAGCTATTTCAACAAGTGATCTCAAAGAACAGTAGTGGGTACTAGGATAATTAAAATAAGACAGAAGAAAAATAATACAAAAGTAGTTTGTTTTTATTATCTTTATTCTTTTTTGTTTATAGTTCAGTTGTTATCCCCCTCCTCATCTGGCCACCAACAGTTCCTCATTCCACTCCTCCTCTGCCTGTCTCCAAGAGGATGTCCCCACCCCACCACATCCCATCCCACCCTGCCAGTACCCCCAAGCCCTAAGACCTCAAAGGTTAGTTGCATCTTCTCTCACTGAGACCAGACTAGGCAGTCCTCTACTATTTGTGTTGGGGCCTCATATCAGCTGGTGTACGCTGCCTTGTTGGTGGTTCACTGTCTGAGAGACCTCAGGGGTCCAGGTTAGTTGGTCTTCCTATTTGGTTGCCCTCCTCCTCAACTTCTTCAAGCTTTTCCCTAATTCAGCCACAGGGCCCCCCAATTTCAGTCCGTTGGTTGGGCGTAAGTATCTGCATCTGTCTCAGTGAGCTGCTTGTTGGGCCTCTCAGAGGGCAACCATACTAGGCTCCTGTCTGTAATCACACCATAGCATCAGTAATAGTGTCAGGCCTTGGATCCTCCCCTTGAGATGGATTCCAATTTAGACTGTTCAGTGAGCCTCCTTTCCCTCATGCTCATCTCCATTTTTGTCCCTGCAGTTCTGTTATGCAGGTACAATTCTGGGTCAGAGTTTTTGACTGTGGGATGGCAAACCATCCGTAAACTTGATGTCCTATCTTTCTACTGGAGGTGGACGTTACAAGTTCCATCTCCCCACTGTTGGGAATTTCATATAGGGTCACTCCCTTTGAGTCCTGAGCGTCTCTCACCTCCCAGGTCCCTGGTACATTCTAGGGGGTCCCCCCACCTCCTACCTCTAGCGGTTGCCTGTTTCCATTCTTTTCTTTTTTCTTTTTCTTTCCTTTTTAATCTGACCACTACGGAGCAATGGAAGGCTCATTCCAAGTATAGGAACTCAGCTCCTTAAGCAAATAATCTCAAACCGTCTACCAAAATAAAAGAGCTAGTGAAATCCTGCAGATCTCAGTAGCTCAGTATCTAAAGTCACCAGGGTACCATAAATATTGTAATGAAGGTATTTTTTCTAAGCTTTCTTTGGCCTTGGCCATCATGGCTGCTGTGGTGATCTGTAGAAGACACTGGACATCAATCAAGGCAATGAAATGAGTAGAGCAATATAGCTAGTAGCTGGCCATCTGGTGATAGCATTAAGGCTGTCAAGCATTCCCTTATGGGAAGAGTGAAGGGGGTCATCAGACTCTCATCTGACCTTGTAATCATACTCTTCTGAGAAGCTTCTTATGGTGTTCAGGAGTAGCAAAGGCTATAGGACAAGTGATAGAACCCATCAATGGTACATTCTAATAATGTCATTATGCAAAGCTGGGTATGGAGTCCTCTTATTGTTCTGTTGGCACTCTCTCTAACTGAGCATATTTCTTCATTACTTCCTATCAAAAATCACTCAGTAGTGAGGTATTAGTACTTTCATTGTTCTGGAATTATACACATCAGAACTGCTGACATGTTCATTGAGCACCCCATTCATCATTGGCCAGGAATGTTAGTATGCAAAGGTAAGAGTAATTACACTAAGCAAATTACAATTAGACTGCTTCTGCATCCATCTGGTTGTCAGAGCCATAATCACAATAAAACGACCCCAAAAGGTCTGGGAAAGGTTTAAGTTATGTCTGATATAATCAGTTAGGTTTTTACTTTATATTTGAGGGTTCTTCAAATATAGGTGAACTTGCTGTTTATTATATATATATATATATATATATATATATATATATATGTGTGTGTGTGTGTGTGTGTGTGTATGTGTGTGTGTGTGTGTGTGTGTGTGTGTGTGTTTAATATATAGATTGGATATATATGTACATTATTGGTGGATCCAACCTCTGCCATGCCATGACCACTGTCTTAATAAACATAGTGCTAGACTTTCTGTACTCTTATTATTGATAAGAGTGAGGTGTGGGTCATATCTTTGTCCCTGAGAAGAGATAGAATACGTTGAACTTCAAATACAGTTTTTAATTGATAACTATTTAAACCTGGTATTTGGAACTTTATACCTTATAAGATTACTATTTAGCAGAAGATATTACAAATACTATGCCCTCCTAAATGAAGCAATCAAAATGAGGTGGTCAATCACTTGGGAAAAAAATGCTCTACAAAGATGCTATCTCTTCCAGAGAGTTAGACTGTATTATACAACCCACCTAAAATGTATATCAACACAATGATTCCATTGGGCTATGCTTCACTCCATCCTTGGGAGTGTCCTCTTCTCTTCTGCACAATAAACTTCCTATTTTCTACACTATATTCTTCACATCTGTCTAAATTTCAATGGTGCTCAAAAGGATGAAAACCTAGGGCCATAAGATAGGGGGAAAGGTACAATCATAGTGTCAGTCATCAGTATCCCATGTAACCATTCTTCCAGGTGTAAACAGCATTCATTCCCCAAGTGATTTACATGTATAAAACTATGAACACCCTTTGTATATAACTACTGGATGTACTTACTTATGAACACTAAGATTCCAGATACTTGACACTGAAGAAGAATCATTTAGGGAAGCTATCTATCTATCTATCTATCTATCTATCTATCTATCTATCTATCTATAATAGAATATATATGTGTATATACATATACATATATGTGTATATACATATACATATATGTGTATATACATATACATATGTGTGTATATACATATACATATGTGTGTATATACATATACATATATGTGTATATACATATACATATATGTGTATATACATATACATATATGTGTATATATACATGTACATACATATACATATACATATATATGTATATACATATACATATATATGTATATACATATACATATATATGTATATACATATACATATATATACATATACATATATATATATATGTATATATGTATCCAAACAGAGTTCAAAGGCAACAAGTCTGCAGTATCCAGAGGAGGGACAGTGCTCATTGGGAACTCCACTGCTGAGAAGATATTTGGCATGATTTCTTCTTG
The DNA here is from genome assembly GCA_028551405.1 of Uromys caudimaculatus. Taxonomy (NCBI): domain Eukaryota; kingdom Metazoa; phylum Chordata; class Mammalia; order Rodentia; family Muridae; genus Uromys; species Uromys caudimaculatus. The sequence continues at coordinate 87,870,854 of CM052701.1, forward strand.
TGATGATAGAATTTCAATGTTGCCCTCTCAATAATAACTATTCTCTAGAACTACAAATACTATGCCCTCCTAAATAAAGCAATCAAAATGAAATGGTGCATAAATGAGGTGGTGCATAAAATATTTTTGTTTATAGTCAGTACACTTTTTAACATCAAAACCTTTCTTGAAATGCCTTCTTGTTATGCTCGGTGAAAGGACAGATTACTAGCAAGAGTTAGGGTAAATTTGAAAATAAATGACCAGAATTGGAGATAAACTCAAACAACGCTGTAAAACCTCAATAGTTTCCAGGTGACACCAATATGTTGGTATTCCTCTCTATCTTGTATATTAACCTGAGAAATTCCCCACAGTCGTTCAAGCTTTCCTTGTACTCATGCACTATTTCATGGAAGTATTCTAAGAAAAAGTGTGTGATGAAAAAAAAAAAACATAATTATTTGGAAGCTCAAATGATATTTGCACCTGCACAGTAGTTAAAGCATGAATTTGACTCTTTTTAACTGACAAATCACCTGCTTGCTTTCACATTCAAATACCCAACAGAAGATTTAAGAAATCATTATATTATTTTTATCAGTTATATGGCAATAATTTATCCTAATCTTGCAGTCCTTCTGAAAATTGCTGATAGGTGTAATTTAAAAACAGTATATTGAAAGAAGTCAGAGATAAATCTGAGCTCTGATCTTCCTTTTGGTTTTGCAGTCAGCACAATTCTTCTCTGTATAGATATATCCTCTCAGAGTACACTATTTAAACAAGAATGATATTTGTACTCTTCCAAAGACATGTTTTCTCTCTGACATGTCTGTTGATGCCTTCTGAACTGTGATTTACAAGTTGCTTCTGAAGACTGGATTTCTTATGTCTATAAATCAAGTTTATATGAATAATGGAATTATTAATCTGCTGAAAAGTATTTTAAAGCTCCCACATACAGCATCCAATATATGCTGTAGGGTAATGGAATACTCAAATTAGGCACTTTCTATTCTCATTCAGTCATTTTGATAAAATGCTATGAAATGGAGAAAGCCATGAAATAATAAAATTTTGGCAAAGAGGGTGGTAGAAAGGTTAAGAACAGTGATCTTACTGAGTATTACATGAGGTCAGAGGTGAATCTAGGACTGAATGAAGAAATAATATTTTAACCATGGAAGGAAAAAATTCAAAGACCTAAAAATGGAAATATTCAGTAAACTGAAAAAATGAATATATTGAGAAAGGAGGAGATGCTAGGAAAGCTCCTCTACAAGGCCATGTCATAAGTGTCATACATGTCATATATGTCGTACGTGTCATACATGTCATAAATAGCTCCATGTAGAGGTGGTCAAAAGCCAGGGGATACATGTTAAAATTCAGAAATCAAACAATAGAGTTAATATGTCTTAACAAAGGAAGTGGTAAGCTGAACTAAGCATGTATAGAAAAAATTCTTTTATTTTGCAAAACATTGTTCTATGAAAATTCTGTGTAAGGTCTTTTATTATCTCACAGGCTGATGTTATGAAAATTTTAAAAATGAGGAGGGCAAGAGTGAGCAGACAGAAGCAAAGCTCAGTGAGTTGGTAAACAGAAAGCACTAGCTGAATTTTCTCTTACCAGATGGGGTGAATAGAATGAAAAGGAGTCAGGGGTGGAAATGAAACCAGCTTCTCTAGCTTTTCCTGGAGAAGGAGAGTGCAGGAGCTAATTACAGCAATACTTGAGGTGTAAATCAATTTGGGAGGAAATATATTAATATCAAGTGCATTTGGTCATCTTGGGCTGAGACAAAGTCATGCCTCAGAAGAAAGAATAGGTACCATGTCAGAGCAGGAAATGTAAATTCAGGGCATGTCTGCATTATTGGGAGAGCCAATGATTTGGTATTTGGGAGGGTTTACAGAAAGGAACAAAAACAGGGGAATAATTAACTCTCTTCTTTTTCTTTCTTATTTTCTTTCTTTCTTCCTTCCTTCCTTCCTTCCTTTCTTCCTTCCTTTCTTTCTTTCTTTCTTTCTTTCTTTCTTTCTTTCTTTCTTTCTTTCTTTCTTTCTTTCTTTTTTTTTTTTGGATATTTACTTTATATACATTTCAAATGTTTTCTCCTTTTGAAACCACCTATTCCATTCTTCCTTCCCCTGCCTCTATGAGGGTGCTCCCCACCCACCCACCCCCTTCAGTCTTCCCTCCCTAGCATTTCCCTACACTGGGGTATCTAACACTCTCAGGGCCAAGGACCTCTCCTCCCACTGATGGCCAACAAGGCCCTCTTCTGCCTCGTATGCGACCAGCACCATGGGTCCCTCCGTGTGTATTATTTGGATGGTGGTCCAGTCTCTGGGAACTCCGGGTCTGGCCAGTTGACACTGTTGTTCCCTCCATGGGGCTGCAAACCCTCTCAGCTCCTTCAGTCCCTTCTCTAACTCCTCCATCCGGGACCCCAAGCTCACTCCAATGGTTGGATGCAATCACCTGCCTCTGTATTTGTCAGGTTCTCCTGAACCTCTCTGGAGACAACTTACCATGCTTCCATCAGTGAGCACTTCCCAGCATGCACAAGAATGTCCAAGTTTGGTGGCTATATATTGGATGTATTCCCAGGTGGAACAGTCTCTGGATGGCCTTTCCTTGAGTCTCTGCTCCACACTTTGTCTCAATATTTCCCCTTGTGAATATTTTGTTCACCCTTCTAAGAAACACTGAAGCATATGAACTCTTAAGAAACAAAATAAAAGAGAGGAGGAGAGAAAAGAGTGATATATACCAGAAAGGGTACAAGAAAATTAAAAAAGCATGTAAAAATAATTTAATAACTGTTTTATGAGTAAGGTACATATATTTACTACAATGTACTATACTTTCTCTCACAAAATGCTTAAGGTAATTTCAGAAGCAACTGCTATTTTTCATTCGACATTTTACTTTAGAAGCATAACAAAAGAAGAAAGCTTGCTAGTGAGTGTCATAAGTTTTTATTGCTATAAAAAGACACCATGGTCCTTTCTGCTGGGGCAAACTGCTAGCTAATCTGCTCCCCTGAAGACATGATATTGATATCCTGAGCCATCTCAGAAGATCCACTGCACTCAGTTCAGTTGGTAAGATCCCCTCCCCCCAAAAAGTCCCAGAGCTGCTGCTGGGAGCCAAGTGGACTCCAGACCCATCCACCCCTAAAACCACCACCCACCTAATACCACTCCCCTTCTACCTGGTCTTATCTGTTGGGACAGACTGCCGGCTAGTCTACTCCCCTGAAGACACAATATCCTTAGCCAACCCAGAAGATCCACTGCACTCAGAGCAGATGGGCAACTGAAACCACAGCTTCAGGCATCCCAGGAGATCTGCTGCACCTGCACACAGGGCAACTGGGCAACAGACACCACAGTCTGAAGACCTCTCGAGGGCTCTGTGGCATGCAGGGCAACTGACCCAACAGACGGAAACTTGCCCTGGAATTCTGCTGCACAGTTTGTAGGCCCAACTGGAGAACATCTTCACACAGAACAACAGCTTGACTACTCTTCTGAAGACCCAACAATCTGAAGGCCTCCCAGGAGATCTACTGTAGTCAGGGCAACAGATCAACAACATCTCTCCCCTCTGAAGAGCCCCTAGTTGGAAGGCCACAGGTGGTCTGCTACATCCCAGGCCATAGGCCTACCAGAAGACTTGAAGCAACCCAGGGACAAAACAGGCAGACTCCACACAGAGTCACCCAGATCAACAAACACCAGAGATAACCAGATGGTGAGAGGCAAGTGCAAGACCGTAAGCAACAGAAGCCAATATATGTGGGCATCATCAGAACCCGGGTCTCCCACTACAGTAAGACCTGAATATAGCAACACACCTGAAAATCAGGAAGCTGACCTAAAATCCTATCTTATGAAGATAATAGAGTCCTTTAAGGAGGAGAATATAAAGAACTCACTGAAAGAAATACAGGAAAACACAGGTAAATAGGTAGAAGTCCTTAAAGAGGAAGCAAATAAATCCCTTAAAGAAATATAAGAAAATATAATCAAACAGGTGAATTGAATAAAGCCATCCAAGTTCTAAAAGTGGAAGTGGAAACAATAAACACACACACACACACACACACACACACACACACACACACACAAATGAAGGCAAACCTGGAAATAGAAAACCTCGGAAAGAGGTCAGAAATTACCTTTGTAAGTATCACCAACAGAATACAAGAGATAGAAGAGAGAATCTCAGGTGTAGAAGATACTGTAGAAGAGATTGACATAACTGTCAAAAAAATTCAAAACAGAAAAATCTCCTAACCCAATGCATCCAGTAAATTCTGGACACAATGAAAAGACCAAATCTAAGAATAATTGGAAGAGAGGAAAATGAAGATTCCCAGTTCAAAGGACCTAAAATGTCTTCAACAAAATCGCAGAAGAAGACTTTCCCAACCTAAAGAAAGAGATGGTCATAAAGGTACAAGAAGCTTACAGAACACCAAATAAATGGGACCAGAAAAGAAATCCCCTCATCTCATAATAATCAAAACACTAAATTATTAATATTAAATATTAAAAGCTAGAAATGAAAAGGCCAAGTAACATACAAAGGTAGACCTATCAGAATTACACCAGATTTCTCAACAGAGACTATGAAACAAGAAAAGTCTGGTCAGAGGGCATGCAGACTCTAAGAGAACACAAATGCCAGCCCAGCCTACTATACCTGGCAAAACTTTCAATCAGCATAGATAGAGAAACCAAAATATTCCAGGACAAAACCAAATTCAAACAGTATCTATCTAGCAATCCAGCCCTACAAAGGATCATAGAAGGAAAACTCTAACACAAGGAAGGTACCTGCACCAAAGAAAAGACAAGATATTAAGCATCTCACAACAATGCCAAAGGGAGGGAACCACAAGCACATAAAGCTACCTACAAAAACAAACATATCAGGAACTAACTGTAATCTGTCTTTAATATCTCTCAATATTAATGGACTCAACTCACATATAAAAAGGCATAAGCTAACAGACTGGATTTGTAGACAAGATCAGCATTTTGCTGCATATAAGAAATACATCTCAATAACAAAGACACTATCTAGGAGTAAAAAGATGGAAAAAAGATCTTCCAAGCAAATTTCAACACCCCAGTCTCACTAAAGAGAGACACAGTGAAACTAATAGAGGTTATCAACCAAATACATTTAACAGATATCTACAGAACCTTTCACCCTAAAACAAAAGAATATAACTTCTTCTCAGCACCTCATGGTACCTTCTCCAAAATTGACCATATAATTGGTCACAAAACAATCCTCCACTGATACAAGAAGATTGAAATAATTCTATGCATCCTGTGAGATCACCATGACTTAAGGATGGTCTTCAATAACAGTAATATCAACAGAAAGTTCACATACATGTAGAAACTGAAAAACTCTGCAATGATAACTTGATCAGAATAGAAATAAAGAAAGAAATTAAAGACTTCCTAGAATTTAATGAAAATGTTTACACATCATACCCAAACTTATGGGAAACAATGAAAGCACTGCCAAGAGGAAATTCATAACACTAAGTGACCTTGTAAAGAAACTGGAGAGATCTTACACTAGTAACTTAACAGCACACATGAGAGCTCTAGAGCTAAAAAAAAAAAAAAAAAAAAAAAGGCAAACACAGCCAAGAGGAGTAGACAGCAGGAGACAGTCAAACTCAGGGCTGAAATCAACCAAATAGAAACAAAGAGAACAATACAAAGAATCAACAAAACCAAAAGCTGGCTCTTTAAGAGAATCAACAAAATAGATAAACCCCTAGCGAAACTAACTAAAGGGCCCACAGGCCGTATCCAAATTAACAAAATCAGAAATAAAAAGGGAGATGTAACAACAGAAATGGAGGAAATTCAAAATATCATCAGATTCTACTACAAAATCCTATATTAACAAAACTGGAAAATCTAGATGAAATGGATGGTTTTCTAGACAGATACCACATACCAAAGTTAAATCAAGAGCAGGTAAACTATTTTAAAAGGGCCATATCCCATAAGGAAATAGAAGAAATCATTAAAAACCTCCCAACCAAAAAATGCCCAGGGTCAGATGGATTAGTGCAGAATTCTACCAGATCTTCAAAGAAGACCTGATGCCAATACTCCTCAGACTATTCCATAATATAGAAACAGAAGGAACATTAACTAATTTATTATATGAAGCCACAATTATTTGGACACCTAAACCACACAAGGATCACACAAAAAAAGAGAACTTCAGACAAATCTTGCTTATGAATATTGATGCAAAAATACTCAATAAAATTCTTGCAAACCAAATCAAAGAATCAAAACTATCATTCACCATGACCAAGGAGGCTTCATCCCAGGGATGCAAAGTTGGTTCAATATATGAAAATCCATTAACATAATCCACTTATAAACAAGCTTAAAAAAATCACATGATCTTTTTCTTAGATGCAGAAAAAGCATTTGACAAAATACAACACCGCTTCATGTTAAATGTAATGGAGATATTATTAATTTAAGGTGCATACCTAAGCATAATAAAAGCAATTTACTGCAAACCAACAGCCAATATCAAATTAAATGGAAACATACTTGAAGCAATGCCACTAAAATCAGGGAAAAGACAAGGATGACCACTCTCCCCATATCTATTAAATATAGTACTTGAAGTGCTAGCTAGAACAATAAGACAACAAAAAGAGATCAAGGGAATACAAATTGGAAAGGAAGAAGTAAAAGTATTTGCTGATGATATGATAGTATACATAATTGATCCTGAAAATTTGACCAGAGAACTCCACAACTGATAACTTCAGCAAATGGCCAAATATAAAATTAACTCAAATAAATCAGTAGCCTTCATTTATACAAATGATAAACAGGCTGAGAAGGAAATTATGGAAACAACTCCCTTCACAATAACCAAAAATAATATAAAATATCTTGGGGTAACTCTAACCAAGCAAGGGTAAGACCTGTATGACAATAACTTCAAGTCTATCAAGAAAAAAGTCAAAAGAATCTCAGAAAATGGAGAGATTTCCCATGCTCATGGATTGGCAGAATTAATATAGTAAAAATGGTCATCCTACTAGAGGAAATCTACAGATTCAATGCAATCCCCATCAAAATCCCAACACAATTAATCAAAGATATGGAAAGAACAATTCCCAAATTCATCTGAAAAGGCAAAAAATCCAGAATAGCAAAAGCAATTCTTAACAATAAAAGAATAGCTGGGGGGAATTACCATCCCTGACCTCAAGCTTTACTACAGAGCAATAGTGATAAAAAACTGCATTCTATTGGTACAGAGACAGACATATTGATCAATGGAATAGAACTGAAGACCCTGAAATAAAACCAGACACTTATGGACACTTGATCTTTGACAAAGAAGCCAAACATATACCGTGGAAAAATGAAAGTGTCTTCAATAAATGGTGCTGGTATAACTGGCTGTCTGTATGTAGAAAAATTAAAATAGACCCATATTTGTCACCTTGCACAAAGTTCAAGTCCAAGTGGATCAAGGACCTCAACAGAAACAAAGATATACTAAATCTAATAGAAAAGAAAGTGGGAAAGAGCCTGGAACTCATTGGCATGAGAGAGAATTTTCCTAGACAGAACTCATGCTCTAAGATCATGAATTGATAAATGGGACTTCATGAAACTGGGAAGCTTCTGTAAGGCAAAGGACATAGTCAATAAGACAAATTGGCAACCTACAGATTGGAAAAAAAAAAACTTCACTAACCCCACATACAATAGAAGGCTAATATCAAAAATAAATAAAGTACTCAAGTAACTAACCAGCAAAAAACCAAACAATCCAATCAAAAAATGGCGTATAAAACTAAACCTAGAATTCACAACAGAGGAATCTCAAATGGCTGTGAAGCACTTAAAGAAATATTCAAAGTCCTTAGTGATCAGAGAAATGCAAATCAAAATGACCCTGAGTTTTTCTACCTTACACCAATCAGAATGTCTAAGATCAAAACCTCAGGTGACAATACATGTTGGTGAGAATGTGGAGAAAGAGGAACTCTCATCCATTCCTGGTGGGATTGCAAACTGGTACAACAACTCTGGAAATCAATCTAGAGTTTCCTTGGAAAACTGGAAATAGATATACCCGAAGACTCATCTACACCCCTCTTGGGAATTCACCCAAAGATGCCCCACCAGGCCACAGGGGCATGTGTTCCACTATGTGCATAGCGGTCTTCTTTGTGATAGCCAGAAGCTGGAAACAACCCAGATGTCCCACAACAAAAAAAAAAAAAAAAAAAAAAAAAAAAATGGATACAGAAAATTTGGTTCATTTGCACAATGGAATACTACTCAGCTATTAAGTACGAGGACATCCTGAGTTTCGCAGGGAAATGGATGGAGCTAGAAAATATCATTCTGTGTGAGCTAACTCAGTATATGCTCAATAATAAGTGAATATTACCCCAAAAGTACAGAATACCCAAGACACAGTCCACAGAACTCAAAAATATCAACAAGCTGAAGGGCCCAAGTGAGGATGCCTCAGTTCCACTTGAGAGGGAGAAAAAAAAAAAAGCAATCACAAGGGGGTAGGATGGAAGGGACCTGGGAGGGAAAGGGTATGGGGAAGGGAAGAGGGGAACCTGATCTAGTATTAGGTGAGGGAAAAGGACTGAAGCCTTGAGGGCCAGCAGAAAGAATGGAGACAGGCAACCTAGGGAGGTAGGAGGTTTGGGGGACCCTCCAGAATGTACCAGAGACCTGGGAGGTGAGAAACACTCAAGACTCAGAGGGAGGCATCTTAGATGAAATGCCCTACAGTGGGGAGAGGGAATTTATAGAGCCCACCTCCACCAGAAGAACAGGACATCACGTGAGGGATGGGGTTGCCATCCCATAGTCAAAACTCTGACCCAGAATTGTTCCTGTCTGAAAAAACTGGAGGGATGGAAATGGAGAGGAGCCTGAGGAAAAGAAATTTCAGTGTCAGGCCCAAAGTGGAATCCAGCTGAAGGGGAGGCCACAATACCTGACATTCTTACTGAGGCTATGGAGCACTCACAAAAAGGGAGCTATCATGACTGCACTCAAGAAGACCCAACAAGCAGCTGAAAGAGTCAGATGCAGATACTTGCACCCAAATAATGAAAAGAAGCAGCTGACCCCTGTGTTTGAATTAGGGAAAAGCTGGAAGAAGCTAAGGAGGAGGGCGACCCTGTAGTTGGACCAGCAGTCTCAATTAACCTGGACCCCTGAGATCTCTCAAACACTGGACCAACAACCAGGCAGCATACACCAGCTGATATGAGGCCCCCAACACATATACAGCAGAGGACTGCGGAGTCTGGGTTCAGTCAGAGAAGATGCACCCAACCTCAAGAGACTGGAGCCCCCAGGGAGTTTAGAGGTCTGGTGGGGTTGGGGGCGGGTGGTGGGTATTGTGGAGACAGGAGGCCAGGGTGTAGGTATGGGATATGGAACAGTTGGAGGGTGGACCTGGAGGGGAATAAAATCTGAAGTGTAAAATAAATAAATAAATAAACAAACAAACAAACAAACAAAAAACCAAAGAGACACCATGACCAAGTTAACTCTTATAAGAGACAAGATTTAATTGCGGCTGGCTTACAGGTTCAGTGTTGTTAGGACCTTATCACCATGGCAGAAAGTATGTACGTATGCAGGCTGACATAGTGCTGGAGAAGAAGGTGAGAGTTCTACATCTTGATCCAACTACAGTCAAGAAAGACTGTCTTCTGCAGGTAGCCAGTACTGGGTGGAGCTTGAGCATAGGACCTCAAAGGTGCCCCCACTGTAACACACGTCTTCCAAAAATGCCACACCTATTTTAACAAGGACTTAGTTCTTAATAATATCACTTTCTATAGGTCAAGCATTCAAATACATCAGTTTATGAGGGTGAAATCTATTCAAACCACTACAGCTAGAAATTACTTGGTCAATCCTAAATAAGAAGTGCCAGGGGATGTCCTCAGTCTGTACTGTTACAAAATGGGAAAGAACATCTTCAGCAAAGCCGTGCCTTTTCCAGTTCCCAGTGTACTATGTGAGGCAGGGTTTGAGAATTTGGGACTTGTTAGAAAATTCACCTTAAAGTTCATTGAGCTGTTGTTGAATCTACTTCTCAACAGTGGTGCACTGTAATGTCTTACAACTCTCATAACATCCAAGAGCTATATAGAAAGATCAACAACAAAAACAAAAAATACCAGGTTAATTGCTATCCATGAGATAGCAGGACCAAAAATTACTGAACATAGTTTCTTAAAGTTATCCCAAGAAAAGAGATTAGAGTTTTAAAGACTAGCAAGGAACATGGCACTGTTAATATTGAATTTAAAGGATTTGACTCACCAGAGTTTTAATCTCAGGCAAACAGCTTGCTGCATCTTAGTTAATACCCTTGGGTGGAAGGTAATTTTACTGTTGATTAGTTATAAATATATCTGAGCTTGTACCACCATGGCAAAGGACAAAATTGAAAGCAGGATTTCATTTGATTTTTTTCACTTTAGTAATCATTTAGTACCAAGGGGCAGGTATTCACATTGACAGACACTTAGAAATTTTAATTCTTTCATATACACCCAAGCTACAACTTTCCTTAAATATACACTTATTTCAGTGTTAATTAAACAAAGAATAACATTATCCTTAAAATTTTGTTAAGCACTCAGCATTGAAATTAAATCTCACCCATTGAGTACATACTTAACTATATTTTTGTCAGTGATGGCATACAAAACTTTTTTTAAAAATTTAGAGATTCTCTTCTCTTCCTCTTTCCCTCACTTTGCCTTTCTTATTCTTCCTTTCAAATTAAGAGCTCTGACACTTCCTTCTATTAACTAACTTTACCTACATTATTTGGGATTAAAGATATATTCTAAGGGCATGTCTGTATTCCAGCCTGAGAGATTAAAAATCCTCTATATGTGCATGCTAATGATATTATAAGCTATACACAGCTATTGTTTATTACACCTAAATACATAAAAAGAACAATACTTCCAGCTTTCCCAATGTGTTATACCCAACCACTCAAAAAGTTTCTTAAGCTTGCCATTAGATAACTTTAAAGACACTTTTGATAGAACTGTAAAAGTTACTCTTGTCTATATAGATTTAAGTAGTCAAATGTGATTTAAAAACAACAAAATAATTAACCTTGTATTGCAGACAGTGAACAACTAGGTTTATAATTTATGTATTTATTAAAAGATGATATTCAATATGAAATTTTAATGAAAGGGGAAGGTAGAACCTGGGATGGCTTAGAGGAAGGAAAATAAAGTGGGATTTGTTATGTTTTGCTCTCAAAAAAGAAAAATAGTTTTGATCATGAAATTTTAAAGAATTTCTGCTTCTTTGTTAAGACAATAAATAAAAAAGTTAGTACTCAAAATGTATCAAATTAAGACCTCTATTATTTAACAGATCACATGAAATGATGTGTAGATATAAAAAATAAACTATGCACCTATAAAATGCATAAGAGTTTCAACTCCTGATGCATTTAGTAGTATTCCAGGGATACTGATCTATAACTTTTTAAAAATACTTCATGCAAAAATCATTAAGCAAATTAAAAGTAAATCATATTAAAAATTTAATTGTTCACTGAGAATTTGAAAGGATTCGTGTCAGATCTCCATATACCAGCACCTACACCTGACTTTGGTTCTCTTTAGCTGAAAGGTGCAAAGGTGTTTAGGTGATGCTTGATTTCACATTTGCATCTCCACCGATTCACACTTTATTATTAGAAAACAGTGACTACTAAAATTTCTGATATGATGTTTTAATAAAAGATTTTTTTCTGAAAATGAAAACAACTAAAGCAAAACTAGAATCTATATTTAAAAATAATTTACAAATATGTACAACTATTTTAAAGTAAGTTTTATTTAAATATATTGCTTGTATCATTATATTTAATAATTTATTAGGAGGAATAAAAGCGTCTTTCAAGACTTTATGGTACATGTTTTTCTAAGGTTTGCACTCAACAAAAGTATAAAGAAAATTGAATTTGTTGGTGAATGATGCAAGAGGTCAGGATAACATAGCAAGCTAATAGCTATAGGTTACCAATTTGTGGAAATTATCAAAATGAAATGAAAAATCAACATTTGAAAGCTATTACTTGATCACTTCATCTTGAATCATGGTAGGAAGACCATGATGCCTGGAGAAAGATGGTGTCTTCTAGATATGGCAGAGATATTTCATCCATGAAACATCTTCAATATAGTGGGTAAACAAGACTCATGTCAAAACCACATTATTCAAAATGAAACAACCATAGTTGTACTAACAAGAACTTGAGATATAAGCTATAAATAAATCCTATTTCAGTATACATTTATCCAATAGTTTGTGTTCCTCTAGAGAACCAGGATTGATACAGACTTTTTTTTTCAACTCATTTCTAAAAGTGGAACCCATTACAAATCCCTTAAAGGATGATATATGTGTTGGTGGTTGTTAGCTACCAGAGATAAATAAGGTCCACTAGACAAATCTCTGCAACTGATCATTCAATCTGTGCCTAGAACTTCTATCAAACACAGCTCTATAATTCTGTAAAGGCAGTTATTGTGAAGAGGGTTTCTGAATAGTATTCCAAGTGGATACTCAAAGGATGAGCAGTCATCTTCTTGATCAATTCCATAACTTTATATATTTTTTAAAAGAGAAAGATCTAGAAAGAGATTGGAAGAAGACAAAGAACAGTTAATTCACCTACTATGCCCCTTCTTTGTGTGTTACCTGGGAGGGCTCTGTCGTTGCTAAGGTTCTTTATCCTAGAGTTGACTTTCTATATACAAGGTTTTCTCCATCCAGGTTCCTACAACTATTTCTTCCATTCTCTGTGAGGGATGGGGGTGGTGACAGATCAGAATTATTATTCTCTCGTTATAAACTCTTACCCAAGAGTTTAATTTGAGTCTGCCCTTTTCTACTGTGATCCTGAATGGTACAAATACAATCTTCTTAGGAGGAATAGAAATATCTTTACAAGATGTGGTAATAAAAATGTGCTTGTAGCAGAAGTATTTCAGGAAATATTTTTGGACCCTATTCAAAAACAGGTGAGTGAAATATGAATCACATATTCACATCTAATAGAGTTAAAAAGTTCTGGCCTCCCAGAAAACTTGTTAAAAACAAAATAAAATAAAATAAAATAAAATAAAATAAAATAAAATAAAATAAAATAAAATAAAATAAAATAAAATAAAATAAAATGCCTAGTGCTGTGATTCTACTCTATAAGCCCACCTTGCTGCAGAATAGGCATCAGTTGATCCCATAGGACAGGTGCAGACAACGCTGCAGATATTTGGTCTGCCAGTGAGGCCCAATAAAGAATATCCAGGTTCAGTGAGAGACAATGTCTGAGATATATAAATAGCTAAGGAAGACATCTGATGCCAACATCTGGCCTCTGCACATAAACTTTCATATATGTGAGTGCACACACACATGTACAAATGTGCATACACACACACACACACACACACACACACAAGTAAAACTGTATTGAAAATTAAAGAATAAGTTGCAATCTAATACTTAAAGTTATATTTAAGATATTTGCTATTTTATTTTCTGTTCTTATGTTGTGTTTCTTCCACATAATTAATGTGTCTCCTGGTGTTTAAATGGCATATATATAAAATAAACCACCAGCCAAGGAGTACACATGGAGGAC
>CM052701.1:87884702-87927978 GCA_028551405.1 Uromys caudimaculatus
AGAAGCCGGGGGGGATGGAATAGGGGGTTTCTGGGGGGGGCAGGGAAAGGGGATAATATTTGAAATGCAAATAAAGAAAATACCCAATAAAAAATAAAAAATAAATAAAATGAAACATTCTCAAGAGTATCTAAATCCAAGTACAAAAAAGATTTGTTTGTTGCCTGTATGTTTTCAGTTGTTCAAACATTATGCACTTGCTTAAAAAAAAATACTTTCTTAACATGATGGTAAAACTCTGCATTAACTGTAACTACAGAACATACTCAAAAAACTATTGATGTAGAAATGTTTATTTGTCTTCTTACATGCTGTGATAGGAGCAGTTACATGGCTTTACCTTGAGAAATCTCTGAAAAAAGATTATCTGATTTTGAAAATTATTCTTCAGAGGTAGAGAAATGGTTCAAATGGTAGAGGGATTACCACAAAAGCTTGACCAGTTGACCTCCATCTCTAGTCCTCACATAAAACAAAACACAAACAAGCAAACAACAAGAAACATCTTGCTGGGTGTGGTGGGTGATGCCCACGTTCCCAGGCTGATGGGGAGATGCAGGTGCATCCCTGGAGCTCTCTGGCTGGTGGGCCTATGCAAATGTGTGATATTTATGTTCAGTAGGAGAATATGTCTGGACACGTAAAGTGGGGAGAGAATAAGAAAGACAAGCTCTAACATACACCTGCATGCATATATGAACATACACAAATATGTACACACACACACACACACACACATACACCATAAAAAAATAATTCAAATATTTATTCTGTCAAAAACTTATACACCAGAGGTGAAATTTAGGAATGTTTTCAAAACAGTATTATTTTTTTCTCTTTTTCCTTAGGGATGAGCCGCATGGACTTGTGTCACATTTTTCTCAGGTGGAACACCTAATTCAGTGGGGATTGAATTCATTTAGTATACACGGACTTGCCGGTAATCTCATAGAAATGTGGTTTTGTTTGGATTTTGTCTACATCATGGTCAGTCATGCAGTCTGGTTTCTTGGCTCTGCAATCCTCTATGGGATATAAATTTCCCATTAAGTAATTTTCTCTGTGGCTGAAGAGCATCTGGAGAGAACAGATAATTCAAAAATCGCTCTGAAGCCTCTTGGTGAATGCAAAGCTATCTCATGGCCTAGGATCTCAGCGTTGCTATGATTGATTTTGTCTAGTAAGTACATTGGATATAAAGTGTAGTATATGCATGCTCAAAAGTACCTTGTTCCACTAGAAGTTACAAAAGAGTAGAAAACTATAGCTACCAAATATTAATATTATCAGTAAAGAATTTAACTGATTAAATCAAAACATACTGTGTTTAATACAAACACTGAATATTTCTGCAATTCCCCATAGGAAGACTCCTCGGACAAATTTTATTCCCTTGTTTCCACAAGTGTTATCACATGTTCCATGCTGAATCGAGTATGTAGCAATTATTTGTATCATTTTTCTCATCCAATCATAACACTTCTACTGAAAACCAGCTTCCCACACAATTCCAAACCTCTAAAATGATTTTTTAAAAAAGTAGACACTATAGAAACGTACTGGTTTTATAATTTCTGATGAAAAAGAAATTTGTAAAAAATGTACTGACTTTGTCATCAAATTATCCTTCTACTTCTCTTTGGTAAGAAATAATAAAGTTACATTTACTGTCTAAGGACTTTTAGCAGGATTGTAGATAAACAAAATCTATAGCAAAACTACTGTGGCTGATTTCTCTGTTAAGTTAGCGTGCCAGTGTGATCTGTGCACATTCGTCTGCTTGATTCTCTTTGGTGGTGGAGATGAATAAAGAGCATGTAATAGACTTATTCACATCCCTACTTAAAAAGGTTCAGGTTTTCATTGAGTCTGTAAATAAAACTACCAATCTCATACAACACAGTATTATTTAGGTAGAATCTTATGACAACAAAAGTCTTCCCTCTAAGATGATAGCTATTTTGTTTAGAGGAATAGAAAAGGCATGAGAAGGGGCAAGTTTTGTAATGTGATATACAAGTGATCCCATGACTCCTGAGAAGACATTTCTCAGGTCAGAGTCAAGTTGCTTATTGTCTTCCAACTTATGCTGGCAGTGAAATTTAATTTTATTTCACTTTATTTTTGTATGTGTTTAATACATCTCAGTTTCACTGGTCTCAGAGAACTTAGTGTTTATGTTTATCCACCAAGTTAATGTGCTGAATCCTTAATACCAATGTTAATTGATGTTGTAACCTTGTGCTTCTGAGATTGGTGTCCTGACAAATGGAGACCAAAGAGCTATATATCTCTTTCTTTGCTGTTTGAGAGTACAGAAATTAAACAGCCAACAATCATGATGGTATCTTCATCTTAAACTTCCATCCTCCACATTGTGAGGAAAAATAATATTAACCATTCACTTACAAACATTTTTCTCCTTATAAATGTAAGTGGTTCAACTCTTGTTCACCCTTTGTCTTTTATAATATGGACCACTGTATTCTGTTAATCATCTATAAATCTCTGTGATAGTGAGACCATGCTTTCTAGTAGTAAAAGAAACAATCTGAACTTTCCAGAAACTATTCAAACCATGATCTGAATAGAAACTGATGATCAAGTATTTTAAGCGATCTCTTCCCGCTGCCAGGATAAAAGCATATGAGGTCCAGGAAATAAACATGATACTGACCTGAAACCAACTTAAATCTTCAGGAACACTTCATGATCATATTTTGTTCCCTAAATAAACTGACTCAAGATGTCTTAAAGACATCTTTGGATGCTTGGCATACACAGAAGTAATTTTACTTTTCTAGTAGTATGAACCAATTAAAAATTTTGGAAAAACATATTGTGATGGAAATGTTCATTATTAATGACATATCAGGTACATGGGTCACTAGCTCCATAATGTTTTCATTCAAAACAGATGCGATACAGTTTATGGGCACAGGAAACAGACAGGTATTGAGAGTTTTGACACGCTTCTATGCTAATTCTTCTCTTTTAATTTCCTTTTAATGAAAATGCTTTCTCTTTTCTCATATGAGAAGTCCTGATATGGGTGTCCTTCCCTCTAGGTATCCTAGTTTCTCCCACCTCTCCTGTGGTTCAAGCTCCTTTCTGTCTTTCATTAGTAAACAAACAGGATTTTAAGAGACAACTAAAATAAAAAACAAAACAAAACAAAACAAAACAAAACAAAAAAAACCTAGCACTTGAGAATACAATAGAACAAACGAACAGTATAAAAGAGACTAAGAAAAGACACAAGATATAGGTAGATATAGGTATAATGTAGAGCTCCACTCATTCTCACACTTGGAAATTCTGTCTCCCCCACTTCCCCCTCCAAAGAACCCAGAAATCTGGAAGCTATAATATACACACAAAGGACTTAGAGTTTAAAAAATAGGGGAATATACATATTATAATATAAATATAATATATGTATATATTAAATATAACATATAGTACTTATATAATGTATAAAAATAAACATATTATTTATATACATGCATACATATATATATATTAAAATTAAATAATGTAAAAAGCCTTCACATGACATCATAAGACAAGAAACCTCCAAAGATGCCAATGACTTAATATTTTATTGGCCTCTACTACTGGGCATATAGCCTACCCTTAACAATAGTTTTTTCCCCATTGAGTCTCTTTTGGAGAACACATATTTCTTCATTTGCAAGTCGTTATAAACTGAGATAGCTTCTGTTTAGGGATGGGGGCATATATCAACTCCTCTCAGCCCTAGGACCTCATCTGGTGTAGACCTGTGCAGGCTCTGTGCATACTACCACAGTCTATATTTTCATACACGCTTCTATCCTTTTGATGGAAGGGCCTGATTTCCTTGATGTCATTTGGCTCTTATACTCTCCTGCCTCTTCCTCTGCACAGTACACTGAGCCCCAAGGATTTGATGGAGACATCCCATTTATGGTTGAGGATTCCAAAGTTTCTCACTCTCTGCATAATGTCTGGCTTTTTTTTTTTCTCTTAATTTGTTCCCTTGTGCTGCAGGAGAAAGCTTCTCTTATAATGGATGTGCAAGGCACTGAGCTATGAGTGGTGAAGAATATCTTTAGTAGTCATTTTATTGCTGTATTTTTTTTTTTTTATTAGAACAGAAGTAATTAGTTTTTCCTAGATCCCTACCAGATCTTGTCTGAAGTTTTTGGTCATCAAAGCAGTGTCCTCTGTTGCTTCCATTGTATAGACTGGAGTCTGTGAGTCAAACAAGTCAAATAAGATATTAGTTGGTTACTCCAACAAACTTTGTACCACTGTGACACTGCTATATCTTGTAGGCAGGACACCACTGTAAGCTGGATGGTTTGCAGATGAGTTAGTGTTTACCTTTCTCATTGGTAGCATGGAGAGTACCTTCCAATATCATGAACACTAGTCATGTAGAAATAAGCTCTATTTTTCTGTGTTCAGTGAGTTATGTAGGTATTATCTTTATCAATTAGGACCTTGACATCAGTTAGTGGAGATCAACTTAGAGTATGGCCAACACCACAGGGGTTCCTAGCTACACAGATTTCCACTACAACCAGAAACAGATGAGTATCCCTCTTGCTCCATGTACTAACAAGCATTGTCCTTTGTTTTACTGAACTTAGCTATTCTGACTGATGTAAGATGAAATCTTAAATTGTTTTGATTTGCATTTCCCTAGTCGCTAAGGATGTTAGACATTTTTTCAAGTGCTTCTCAGCCATTTGAGTTTTCTCTTTTGAGAATTTTTTAGATTTATACCGCAGTTTTAATGAAGTTATTTTGTCTCTTGACATCCAGTTTTTAAGTTATTTATATATTTTGGATATTAGACCACTACAGAAAGCATAGTTGGTGAGAATCCTTTTCCACTCTGTAGGCTGCTACTTTGTCTGAACACAGTGACCTTTGCCAGGCAGAAACCTCTCAGTTTCCTGAGTTCTCATTTATTAATTACTAATCTTAGTGCTTCTGCTGATGGTATTCTGCTCAGAAAGTCTTCTCCTGTGTGAATGCGTTCAAGGCTATTCCCCTCTACATTCAGTGTATCTGGTTCTATGTTGAGATCTCGAATTCATTTGGACTTGAGTTTTGTGTGGGATGATAAATATGAGTCTATGTTTTTTTATGTACAGACACTATCTGTGGATTAGCACTGTTTGTTGAACATGTTGTCTTTTTGTTACTGTTTATATCTGGCATCTTTATCAAAAGTGTACATATATGCCTTGATTTATGTCTTGGTCTTAGTTTGATTCTGTTGATCAATGCATTTATTTTTGTGTTATCATGCTGGTTTTATTACTGCAGCTTTGTAGTACAACTTGAAATTGGGGATTATGACACCTTCCATAGTTCATTGATTATAAAGGATTGTTTTAGCTATCCTATTTGGGGGGTGTTGTCTTGGTTTTGATTCCATATGAAGCTGAAAATTGTCCTTTATATATCTGTGAAGAATTGTGTTGGAATTTTTATGGGAATTATATTGAATCTGTAGACTGCTTTTGACATGACGACTTTTTTTACTATATTAATTTACTGGCCTACTTGCATCTCTGGACGTTTTTCTGGTGGTTTCCAGGGACTGCTTGTTGGATCTAGGGACTGGGGGTAACTAGGTGAGTGGGGAGAAAGGCTGGACTAGAAGATCTGGGTTCTTTCATGGAGAAGGAGAAAGAGAGGTAAGGTAGGTAGCAGTAGATGGTCTTCTACAGACCTGGCAATGAGACAGTTGGGAATGGATTTGAATGAGAGTTGGGAGAGGTGAAGATCTGAAGTTATCCTAACTGCCTCCCTGTCTGTAGTGGCTTGCAGATTCCCAGGGAATTCCTGGTGAAGTGGAGACTGGGATAAAGTGATGGGTGTTAGGAAGGAAGGTTCTAGAGGGAATACCTATGTGATCCACTGGAAATAGTGGCAAGGTGGAAGAAAGGCTGCATGCAGCATGTGGTTTGCTACATATCTAGGGGTGAGACTGGGGGATTGGATTTAGGGGAGCAGAGAGACAAGAGGAGATCTGAAGTTGTCTTACCTACTTCCCTTGCTAATTCTCTTTATTGTCTCACAGCTCCATCAGACATAGGCTCTCTCTATATGGCTAAAACATTCAATCACTGATGTTGGTCCATTGGTCATACAACTGGAGGTCTAGGAAAAACACATTTGCTGCTAAAGTTGAAGATACATTCTAGGATGATTTAGGAATCAGCCACTGAGCTAAAGATGTTAGAGATGTAAATTTTGGAGGCACTCATGGGAATAAGTAAAAACTAAGTTATACATTTTGAATCTTCTATGTTGAAACCCTAGTAATGGCTATTGTGGCTATATTTATAGATGAGACCACTAAGGGAATGAAATGATTAAGTTAAATTATCTCCTAAGGGTAAGACTCTGATCCAACAAGATGATTGTTTTGTTATATTACATCAGGCCACATGCAGGAGTGCTTTATATGATCTAAAACTGTTTCACAATCCCAGAATCTTACTCCTACCTCTGTTATTGCAATGGATTTTCCATATTTTAATTATGTAGCTTTCTACATCAAGTGTCTAAAAGATTGCCAGTGTACAATGTTTCAATGTGGTGAAGTTAGTGTATTCAGATACTTAGTTGAATACTTTTGTGTCTTCTTATATAAGGCTCAGAAGATTTTCACATCTATATACCATGTTGTCCATAGAACATAAAGAGGTTAACTTGGGTGCCACTCCTCCTGACTGGTTGTTAGAGTTCAGCTGTACCAATTGCTCTGTATTTGAGCAGCCCCAGGAAGAGGGAACATTATTCCCTAGGACACAGCAATGAGGACTTTCAGGAATTTTATGTGCTGTTATGTTCCCTGTAGGAAAGAAACACGAATCAAACAGTAGAGCAAGAGTGATTGTGCTTATCATCACAGGCAGTGACCTACTTGGGGAATTTATGTTTCTGTTGCTTTGACTGTGGGCTCTGCCTGCTCTGTGACTCTGGATCTTAAAGGGGAAGCACTTCCATTAAGACAATTATCAAGCATCCTGTTTCATGAGAAGCTACATTGCCTCCCTAGGCACAGAATCCTCCTGCCAAGAGACCAACAATAAGAGAAATGCTATCTGCTCTTATCAGCAGAAACTAGGATTGTTACTGAGAGGTACTTTTAGCTACCAGCTGCTCTCTATGAAAATTCACTTTATTACTTACTATGAGTTTTTACTGTACTTCAGAGAAATTGATTTATACTAGGAAAAATGTATTTCTCATTGTTTCAGTCCATGGTCAACTGGTTCCATTTCTGTATATAGGAAACAGAGGTAAATACCTTTGGGGCCAGTGTTGCAGACAGAAGATAGAGAGGGAGAGGGAGAGAATGGGAGGGAATGGCAAGACACACTTCAAAACATTCCCTCAGTGAGGCTTCCTCCAGTCAGGTCACGGTTCTCACTATTTCACTAGCTTCTGTGATTCTGTTCAATTTAAACGTAATATTGTTCTAATCCATTGGCGAAGGCAGAATTCTCCTGGTATAACCACTTCCCCAAAGACCTGCCTCTACCTACTGCTTTTATGAGGGAACAAGTTTTCAATGTGAACCTTCCTCTTGGGTACCACTTAATATTTATATCATAGCATCATCATGCTGGCTCTCAGAAAATAAACTAAACCCTTCTTTAAAATGCTTAACCCATATCCTTAATAATGTGGAAAATTATACTTTATGTTGGTATTCTTATATCAGCTTGGACAAAGCTAATGATTGTCCTTTGTTCATCCTTACTTAATGCCTGGCTTGGAGACTAAAGCTGTCTTATGCCTAGGACTCATAAAAATCAAATCCACTCAAATCCAGGCCGTGCAGCACAGGAAGAGGAAGATAGACAGAGTCTTGGGGACTGACATGCCACCCACAAACCTGCCCTCCAGCACATAGCGCAAGTGGGCCACAGACACCCTCTAGCCACCACACCATGCAGCAGGGATGGAGGATGTCACCAGGGTCTCACCAGCTACATGGCCATCCTGCAGTGTGTGAGCATGTGTTGGTCAGGTGGGAGAGAAAGAGAAGTGAAGCAGCTTGAGCATTATGAAGAGAGATAGAATTGAAAAGACTCGATGCTCCAGCATAGGAAATGCTAGGGTGGTGAGGCAGGAGTGGGTAGGTGGGTGGGCGAGCCCCCTCATAGAAGCAGGGGTGGTGGAGGGATGGGATGGGGGTTTGAGGAGAGGAAACCGGGAAGGGGATAACATTTGAAACATAAATAAATAAAATAACCATTAAAAAGAAAAAGTACTGAAGACTCTAGCAGTAGCCAGTTACAAGTACAAAGCCCTTCTATCTGAGGCCATGATGAGATCCCAGCCTGAACTACCACTGAGGGTCATGTCTGAGTCTGCAGCTATGCAGCAGCAGGGGTCAGTGTGGATGTCCACTGATCATATTACCACTAGAGAATATGGCAGTATCCCTTGTTGAGATAGCCAATGGGGAGCACATGTTTGTCCAGGGGTTGGACTTAATTAGTGCTTCCTCTCACTGGATACAATTCTCTGGGGAGGCGTCAGCCCAAGAGTAGGCCCTGTGCCCCTCCGGAGCAGCACAGTAGTGCTGGCCCTGCTAGAGGGGAAAACAGGTAAGAGATGGCCCTTATGGCCAAGACATGGGTGAGTCAGCCCCAAGGGTGTGTGATCAGAAGAGCTGGCCCAGCCCCTCACAGACTGAATCACTTAGGAGAGAGGGCCCCATGTCCTAACTGGGCAGCACAGTGGAACTGGCTCTGGAGGTTGTGGATGCAGGTGAATCAGGAGAGGTGACCCTGCCACCTGCATATGGCAGTGTTGAGTGGTCTAGCCTGAGCAGTGCTGAAAAGCTCACACTGGTGGTGTGGATACAGCAGAGCTGGTTCGCTGACTAGCTCAGCTATCAACCAAGCCCAGATCCAGGGCTTTTAATTGTCCCAACCCCAAATTCTGTATTACCTGAGAATGATCAGGATGCATGAAAGAGTCAGTCCTGCTGTTCTAAAGCTTCAGGATGTCTGTGACATGGGCAACAACAGGATAGCTGGGAGGAACACCAATGAGGATCCAAGATTGATGGTGTTACAGAAGCCAGAGATCTTGAATGAGACCAGTGACTCATTGCAATGAGCATGTGCAAGGGAAGATGTGTAGACAGAGGGGTAGAGACTGTGGGACACACTGTGACGGGCTGCAGCTTCCATGAGGAGATGTTTGCTATGCTTTGCTTTTGTTGTGGTGGTGGTGGTGGTTGTGGTTGTTGGGCTGTGTGTGTGTGTGTGTGTGTGTGTGTGTGTGTGTGTGTGTGTGTGTGTGTGTGTTTGGGTGGGGAGTATTGCAAAGTCAGAGAGTGGATAGCAGGAGTCAGAGAGATGAGTGTGAGTGAGGTACATGATATGAAACTCTAAAAGAATCAATTAAAAGTTATAAATAAATAAATAATAAATGATTAACCCAGAAATGCAAAACTTCAAGTTAAAATTTAATTTGGGCAAAAGGGATATTGAAGCTGAATTCACATTAATATTTTGCCATACAGCTGAGAATGGAACATTTGTTGGAATATGATATATGGCCTACACAGGACCAGTTACTGAAATGTAATGTGGGTAGATTGAACTCGCGGAGAAACTCTGTGCTTCCCACCTCTAGTAAAGAAACCATACAAGCCAAGACAACCACTCCTGGAGCTGCAGCTGTGCCATCATGAAACATAGCATTCCTGTGTTGTGGGACAAGACTGCCTTTCAGACCTCATGGAATCATGGACTTTCATCTGTTCTAAGAAGGGAAAATCCACTTCTTTATTTATATTTTCATTTCTAAAAGAAGATACTCTGGCAGCTGTCCAGAATCTCAGGGTGGCCATAATAAAAATCTCCAAGTGCGCATTTAAGGCTCAGCTGTGATCAGGCCCAGTCCTCCACTGACCATCAGGCTATTGAAGATTTTCTAGGTCCTAAAAAATTTATGTAATATTCTATCTTTTAAGATTATGAATATCCGAAATAGAACATGTAGTAAAGAAAAATAAATATCATCATAACATCTCTACAGGAAAGTTGTATCCCCAAATGCTACAAACTGCAACAGAGTGTTTTATTCTGTGCTTGTCAGAGATTCATAAAACGCAAGGGAGAGAAACCCATAGAATTGGAGCATTAGAAATATAACAAAGTGAAATATTCTGTCCTGATATCTTCAAAATACTTATTTTATTAAAATTACAGCATTCAGGTATGCTTTCTTTCTTTCTTTTTCAGTCTTTTTTGATTAGCTGCAATGTCAGTGATTAAAACTAGGACCTTGTACATGCTATGTATATATGCAACACTGAGTTACAGCCACAGCACATGTTTACTACTTATAAAAGAAATCAGTATTTAAATACTCCTCCTATTGATGATGCATAGTAGATTGCACTAATCATTTCTTATTGTTCACTATTTTTTAGATGTAGTGCAAAGTACATATTAACTACTTGTCTCTTTTTCTGTCTCTCTGCTACAATCTGAGATGAAACCTAAATAATGCCGTGTGCTATTGTGAACTTTCTAAATCAAGCCTTTCTTACCCCAGCACCCTTGCTCTCGTGTCCTGGCCTGTGACAGGTGATTCATATTTCACTTTTGCTCTGGATCTTATTTTTCTTTCTCCATCATGAGTAGCTGGACATAAATAACTCATAGACTTTTATTGCTCATTTTGGTTCACTAGGGTTTGTGCTCTACTCTCACAGTGTGGTTTGGATGGGAATTGCCCTTCTGACCACCTCTTAGAATTTGTCTCCTGGGCACGGCAATACTGAGAGTTGATCACACCTTTAAGAGGTAGATCCTATAATGTAGGGCTGAGTCATTGGAACCTGATTTCAGGAGGAGCTAATGTGACTCTCCTGCTAAGATTGGCTTAGTGGTTAGTGTTCCACCCACACCCCAGACTCAGGTTTTCCATCTATTAAGACCATCTCTTTCTCCTATGGTGATGCTGCTGCTGCTGCAATGTGATGTATCCAGAAAGAACTTTGTAAGTGCAAGTACAATGCTCTTTGTCATTACCTACAATAAAATTGTAAGCTAAATAAATAACTTTCCTTTTAAAATGCTTAGAATCACTTGTTATTTTACAGCTGTACCTGAAGGATGTATACACCTGGTTTGTCTTTGTGTGTGTGTGTGTGTGTGTGTGTGTGTGTGTGTGTGTGTGTGTGTGTGTGTGTGTGTGTTTGTGTGTGTGTTTTATTCTTGTTTTGAATTTTTTGAATTTTTTTGTTTGTTTGTTTTTTGCTTGTTTCTTCGGTTAGTTGGTTTGGTTTTTGTGTCTGCTTTAAAAGAGAATTAAAATGAATTAATTTTAGAATTTATTTTAATTGACAAAATATATTGAATTTGTGATAGAAGGTCTTTTGTTGCAATATATCCTAAAATTATTTGATTACCATTTATTTAAGCAAAATCTCCTCAATAACATTATTGTTTTCTTGTTGTTTCTTCATGTGTAAATATTTTTGAAAAGAACTTGTCCAATAGATTACCTGTTTAATTCCAACTTGAATAGTTCTGGACAGACTAACATTTAAAAAGAACTGTAAGAATACTTTCAATTAAAAATGGAACAATCACATTTCACAAATATGAGTTCGTGAGTGAATGTCTCCCTATAACCCTGTCTTTAAGTAACCTTTTGGATAGAAAACAGGCCTCATTTTGACATTATTTGACTTTATTGACTAAACTTTTGCCCATTCTTCAGCTCTTTGAAATCTGATTTTGCTTAAAGAGATTATTAGCAGGCTTTTCAAGTTTTTTAGTTCAAATAAGAAAAGGCAGGATGATTGTTAAGAGTCAGAGGAACATAAAGTCTACTGTGACATTGTGTCCCTTAAAATGTAAGAAGACAGGGGAGAGGGTCAGGAAACTGAACAGAGGTATGTAGCAATGGAGGATGGGGTACTGGGGGTAGCCAACAGAAACTCCCAGATGCCAGGAAAGCAAAGTTTCCTCAGGACCCAACAGGGATGACATTAGCTGAAATACCCAACAAAGAGTAGAGTGAAACTGTAGACACCACATCCAAAAGTTAGGCATGGCCCCTGGTTGTGAGATGGGGCCACCCACCCTTCTCAAAATTTTAACTCAGAATTGCTCCTCTCTAAAGGAAATACGGGACAAAGTGTGGAGCAGAGACTGAAGGAAAGATCATCCAGAGACTGCCCCACCTGGGGATCCATCCCATCTGCAGACACCAAACCCAGACACTATTGCTGATACTAAGAACTGCTTGCTGACAGGAGCCTGATATGGAAGTCTCCTGAGAGACTTGGCCAAAGCCTTACCGATAAAGATGTAGACACTTGTAGCAAACCTTCTGACTGAGCGGGGGGACCCCAATGTAAGAGTTAGGGGAAGGATTGAAGGAGCTGAAGGGGTTTGCAACCCCATAAGAAGAACAATATCAACCAACCAGGCCCCCCCAGAGCTCCCAGGGACTAAACCACCAACCAAAGAATACACATTGAGGGACCCATGGCTCCAGCTGCATATGTAGCAGAGGATGGCCTTGTCTGGTATCAAAGGGAGAGGAGGTCCTTAGTCCTGTGAAGGCTTGATGCCCCAATGTGGGGGAATGCTAGGGTGGTGGGGAGGGAGTGGGTTGGTGGGGGGTTGGGGGGAGCACCCTCATGGAGGCAGGGAGGAGGGGGATTGTATAGGCGGGTTTTAGAGAGAAAACCTGGAAGAGGGATAATATTTGAAACGTAAATAATCAAAATAACCAATAAAAATTATATTAAAAATAATGTAAGGGAAGCCATGAAGTTTCAATAATTTGACTAAACAAGACCTGAGCAGGGGAAACACCAATAGACATGGTAGCATGAAAGAGGAAAATCTTATGAGGCCCAACTCGACAAAGATATATATATTTATATATGTATGGAAAAGAGGAACAGATTTGAGAGCGAACAAGGAGAAGTGTATGGTGGTTGGAGAAAGAAAGAGAATTTTGAAATATTTTAATCTTAAAAACTATTAATTAAAAAAAGGAGTTTTTATGCTCAAAGGTCAAAATGTTATACACACACACACAAACATATACAGAAACACATACACAAACACACACACACACACTTCTTCCATTTTGCTGTACTTACGGTTTATTGCTTTTTAAAAATATCTATTATCATTTTTATAGATTTAGGATTATTACCTCATTTAAGAGTTCCTTTAGTGTCTAATATTTATTTTTGCTATGTTCTCATCTTATTTAAATATATCTAGAATTAATTTGGCTCTGATGTGAGGGTGAATGCCAACTCCATGAAGTTTAGCATCATGTGAATACTGTTGCTACAGATTAACTGCCTATAAATATGAAGCTATATTTCTTGATACTATTTTAATCTGTATGTCTAGTATTCTATTCCTGCACCATCATTCACAGTAGAATATAGGACCAAATGTGAACACACACTCTCTCAACTTTCCTATGCAGCATGTGTTTAAAGGGGCTATTACAAGATGTCAAAACCTGAAGGATAAACTGCTACAAGTGTGACAGTCGTCAAGCCATGGGATGGTTCTGTATTTCAGATTCCTTATGGGACTCATACACTACCCTGCAATATTAATACAGAACAATAATTGATCAATTCATTTAATAGCATAATAACATTTGGTTCTAAGTGGCTCCTGAATGAGGTAATACAGGCAAAGTATTTAGAACAGAATGAGGAAGACACTGAATAGCAATAGGCTATAATCATCACTTGCATCATCACAAGGTTGTAAATCCTCTCATTGGTACAATGTAACTGTTCCCCACCTTCTTCAGTGCAGTAGTCTCTTTGATATCAAAACTAACATCAGCTTTCCACTTCTTTAACTTTCAAATAAATGGCTAATAACTCAGAATTTAAGCTAAAGTACATTTCCTATTATTCCTTTCCTTTTGAGATATAACATAATTACATCATTTTCTCCCTTCTGTTTCTTCCTCCAAGTCTTCCCATATACCCCTTCTTAATCTCTTTCAAATCAATGGCATCTTTTTCTTAATTAATTGCTGTTACATGCATATATGTATATACACATATATTTTTAAATATAACTTTCTCAGTCTACATGTGGTTTATATGTGTGTTTTCTGGGCTGACCACTTAGATAATTGATTGTTATTTTCTTCACTGAGGAAGACTATTTCTCCCACTTTCAGTATCTTTATTTACCTGTACATCTTTGTATAGACTTGAGGACTGTTGGGCTTTTCCTTGCCCACTTTTGCATGTCCGTTGTTGTTGTACTTGTTCAGCACATGTTTAGGCAGTAATGTTGGTGACATTTTATGGATGTAGCTTCTGACATTTCTCAGAGATATAAAGCTAAATCAAATACACTGATCCTTTGGCTCTTACAACCCACCCACCCATCCCCCATTCCACAATGTTTCTCATACCTTTATTCTCTTTATAGGCTTCTTTCTTCACTTCATTTATTTCTTTCTCTGATTTGACTTTCTTTCTAAGCACTATAGGGGATTCTATGCTGTGTCACCCAGATATCCCTAATAGACATAAGGCAGTAATATCCCCAGCTTCATGTAGTGCTACCAGTTTTATCCTCGAGCCAAGGATGCTACAAGGAATGTCCTCAAAGACAAAGGACCTCACCCAACCAATCTCTTGCTCAGTCTACAACAAATATAATAAGACACTGCACCCAGAAAAATCAGTCCATCATTGGCATAACCCTTGAAAGTATTCAACAACAGAGTTCTTGTAAGTCAGTCTTCATCTTAAAGTGTTTGCCTAGCATTTTTTTCTTGAAGCAGATAGTCTAAGCAAGATGTCTGATGTTGGAGAAAAATGGGCATATTCTTTACTGTCTTAAATGTCTTCATACCCTCTAAATAGAAAAATGCAATATTTAATGTATCTTTTATTTTCAATTCATAATCACTACTTTCTTGTGTTCTCAACACAGTCTGGTATTTGTAGCATTCACTATAATTGATGAGTAAATTTTATTATTTATTTTCTTGGCTAGTGTTTGATCATTTCCTTGTGTTTATTATACATTTTTTCAATTGTCACTAGAATCAGTATACACTAATGAGGTCTACATGAATATGGCTTCATGAAGTTGTTTATATAAAAATTCTTTTTCTTTTAAAAAGTTTTGAGATTATAATGTAAATACAGTATTACTCTCTTCTCTTTTCTCCCTTCAACTTTCTCATATAGCCCTCCCCATACTCATTCAAATTTATGTCCTCTTTTAAAACTAATTGTGTGTGTGTATACATATATATGTATATATTTATATATATATATATACATACATATATATATATATTCCTAAATAGTCTGTTTAGTCCGTATAATGTTACAGGAGTGCAGGAGTGTTTGTTTTCAGGGCTGAACCCCAGGCACTAGATAACCAATTTGAGTGTTCTTACCAAGCACTCCTCCGTGCCTATAGTTCCTGTGTAGGGCTTAGGCCTCAATAGTTTCCCCATATAATTTGGCATGTCCATTGATGCCAGATTTGTTCAGTTCATATCTGATTTGGGGCAATAATGTTGGTGATACTTTATGTACATAGCTTCTGACAATACTAGGTGACACACTCCTACAAAAACCCATTGGTCTTCTGGCTTTTACATTCTTTCAGTTCACTCTCTGCAATGTTCCCTAGGTCTCACACTATGTAGTATTGTAGATACATTCTCTGCTTGAGAATTGTCTGGAAGTGAGAGATTTACCGTATTAATGTGTTTCACTGGGTCCTATGCCTTATCTTCACCTCTTTTAGGAAGAGCAAATATTCACACATGTCATATCCTGGTTGAAACAGTTTGTTTTTCTATTACGCTGCATTTTATTTGTGTTGTTCCATTGTTTTCTCTCTCATTTCTTGGCTGAGATGGTCTTTTTAAGGTCATCTACTAACCCTCTGATCAACACTCTGGGTCATAGCTCTAGGACAGCCAACTTTAGCTCGCTCTCTCTCTCTCTCTCTCTCTCTCTCTCTCCCTCTCTGTGTGTGTGTGTGTGTGTCTGTGTGTGTGTGTGTGTGTGTGTGTGTGTGTGTGTGTGTCTGTGTCTGTGTCTGTGTCTGTGTCTGTGTATATATATGACTTCTTGATCATCTTCTGGTCAAATGAGGAATTTTGGATCCATTCCAAGATTTATTTTATTTTAATTTTTCATGTTAGTTCTTCTGTCTGAATACCCTGGACTTTTTGGAATAAAAAATATTCACATGAATAGTAGAAAGCTAAGTTTCATCAGTTCTAGTAAAGTATATTAATGTGCTAAACTGTTGAGATGTGATTAGGAACTTAGCTTTGAAGATTCTCAATGGTATTCACAATTGGTATATATGTAGCAGAGGATGGCCTTATCTGACATGAATGGGAGGGAAGGCCCTTGGTCCTGTGGAGGCTTGATGCCCCAGCATAGGGGAATGTTAGGGCAGTGAGGCAGGAGTGGATGAGCACATAGAGCAACACCCTGATAGAGGCAAAGGGAAGGGGGGAGATAGGGATAGGATGGGGGGAATGTGGAGGGGTAATCTGGAAGATGGATGTCATTTGAAATGTAAATGAGTAAAATGAATAAGAATAAAAAATGAATATAGATGAGCCTCAGAAAGGTGTATAATTCTCTTAAATATTTTAACATTGATTTTCTCAGTATGCATGATTTTCTTTGACCCCATGTATGAGGCTGATGCCAAGTTTTCTTTGGAAAGTACAAAGTTCACAACTCTGCAGGAGTAGTTTGTCTGTTTTTACTTTTTTTGAAGTGAGAGCTTACCAGGCTCTCCTCCTGGCATCTCAACAAATCATGAACACAAGGAGTATTCCATGAATGTCAATCTCGAGAAAGGTCTATCGTTACAGCTGAGTTTGGGTAGAAATAAGATATGCTGTGAAAGAAACTAGAAATAACTAGGAAAATATTTAGATGCTCATATAATGCAAGTTCTGATTATACTCCTCTGATGTAGATAAGTTTACCCTGGAGGAGTAAAATGTGCCCATAGCTATCTTTATAGTGTAATACAGAGAAAACAATGGAGGTAAAGACAATCCAAGTATATTAATCTCCCAGCTCTGTAAAACAAGAAGATTAAAGACACAGGACAAGCTGTGGAAGGTAAAATACATATTTAAGTTCATTGACGGTTCAAGGACTCAAGGCTTATCTTTGGAAGAAGAGAGGTGTTCAAGTGAATCAGATGCCATTATTATGACTCATGATATTCCTGAGGATGAAGCATCAAGCATGGAAATAGGGTAATTATATAGAAACCATGTTTTCCATGAAAAACACAATCATAACTTAAAAAAAATTATTCACCTTTGTAATTTTGTGTTGTCTTTTTTTGATCCATTCTTTATTTGCTCTAGAGCAAATTCAGTAGGAAAAAAAAATACTTCTCTAAGTTCTCTAAAAATGATAAGTGAAGCCGGGCAGTGGTGGCACACGCCTTTAATCCCAGCACTTGGGAGGCAGAGGCAGGCAGATTTCTGAGTTCGAGGCCAGCCTGGTCTACAGAGTGAGTTCCAGGACAGCCAGGGCTACACAGAGAAACCCTGTCTCGAAAAACCAAAAAACAACCAAAAAAAAAAAAAATAAGTGAAACTATAAAATTAAATATTCAGTCACTTTCCCAGGATTTTAGACTTTCCAAGAAACAAAGCAGGATCCACACTACCCTGGACTCCTAGAGCCAAAATGATTGTAAAACTTCCACATTCCTTATCTAAGGACAGAATTTCATTTTCCTGTGAAGTAGACAGAAAGCATGTATCATCACGTGGACCACAGTCTTGAATTTGATGAACTCTTTCAAACTCTCAGATGGCAGGTTGTCCTCTTACTATATTTATATTCTATATCTACTGTATACCACATATCACTCTGGAATGTTCAGAATTAAAAATAAAGCACTAAATAGTCATAAGGTAATTAATATAGGCTTGTAATAAGCATTAAAGTGCAGTAAGAAATGGTTAGTATGACACAAATGTCTGAAACTTTTACTAAATTGTAGCATCCAATTTTGGTGATGAATGGAGAATAGTAGTTTGCTAGATGAAAAAGCAGAGCAGAGCTTCTGGTTTACATCTGTGGCTTGGGATTTCACCCTGTGCCACAGGGCTCCATAGCCAAATAGCACCAAGGGAAAGCTAGCCTCCCATTAGAGTGGACAAGCCTGTACACAGGGTAAGGCCAGCACCTCTGCTCAGAGGAACCCACCCAAAACCCTCAGGACACAGCGACCGAGGAGTGGTCTTCCAGTTTCCTTCTGCAGCCAAGCAGCTGATCCTGTGACACAGAGCTCCATACTCAAATAGTGCCAGGAGAGAGTTGGTCTCCCAGGAGTGCTGACACACCTTCAAGGACAGGTAAGACCACCACTTCTGTTCAAATTCCTGGATCAAGAGGGACCTTTACAGAACCATCAGAACACAGGAACCAAGGAATAGTTGTGGGCAAGATCCTTCTGGTTTCTATCTGTACCCCAGAGCTGACTATGTACCACAGCTCTCCACCCCAATTCCTGTCTGAGAGAGCTGGTCTCCAAGGAGTACTGATGTAGAGGTTTGCAGAAGGGACAAGCCACAGTCAAAGAGAGCAAGACCAGCTAACACCAGATATAACCAGATGGTGAAAGGCAAGGGCAAGAACATAAGGAACAGAAACCCAAGGCAACCTAGCATCATCAGAGACCAGGTCTCCCAACACAGCAAGCCCTGGATACCCCAACACTCCAGAAGAGCAAGATTCAGATTTAAAATCACATCTCATGATGATGATAGAAGATTTTAGAAGAAAATAAATAACTCCCTTAAAGAAATATAAGAGAACACAGGGGAATAGCTAAAAGCCCTTAAACAGGAAACACAAAAATCCCTTAAAGAATTATAAGAAAACACAATCAAACAGGTGAAGGAAATGAACAAAATGATCCAAGATCTAAAAATGGAAATAGAAACAAGGAAATAAAAAGGGAGACAGCTCTGGAGATAGAAAACCTAAGAAAGAGATCAGGAGTCATAGATGCAAGCATCATCAACAGAATATAAGAGATAGAAGAGAGAATCTCAGGTACGGAAAATGCCAGAGAAAACATTGAAAAAACAGTCAAAGTAAATGCAAAATGTAAAAAGCTCCTAACCCAAAACATTGAGGAAATCCAGGACACAATGAGAATACCAAGCCTAAGAATAATAGGTATAGAAGAGAGTGAAGATTCTCAACTTAAAGGGCCAGTAAATATCTTCAACAAAATTATAGAAGAAAACTTCCCTAACCTAAAGAAAGAGATGAACATAAACATTCAAGAAGTCTACAGATCTCCAAATAGAAAAAGAAATTCCTCCTGTCACATTATAGTCAAAACACCAAAGGCACAAAACAAGAAAAGAATATTAAAAGCAGTAAGGGAAAAAGGTCAAGCAACATAAAAAGGCAGAACTATCAGAATTACACCACACTTCTCACCAGAGACTATGAAAGCTAGAAGATCCTGGGCAGATTTCATACAGACCCTAAGAGAACACAACTGCCAGCCCAGGCTGCTCTTGGTAGTTTTACCGAGCAAAACTCTCAATTACCATAGATGATGGTAGAAAGATATTTTATGACAAAATGAAATTTACACAGTATGTTTCCACAAACCCAGCCCTATGAAGGATAATAGATGGAAAATGCCAGCACAAGGAGGGAAACTGCACCCTAGAAAAAGCAAGAAAGTAATCTTTCAACAAACTCAAAGGAAGATAGCCACACAAACCTAAAAGTAACATCGAAAATAACAGGAAGCAACAAACACTGTTCCTTAATATCTCTTAACATCAATGGACTCAATTCTCCAATAAAAAGACATAGACTAACAGACTGGATGCATAAACAGGACCCAGCATTTTGCTACATACAAGAAAGACAGCTCAGAGTTAAAGACGAACACTACCTCAGAGTAAAGGACTGGAAAACAATTTTCCAGGCAAATGGTCCCAAGAAACAGGCTGGTGTAGCCATTCTAATATCGGATAAAATTGACATTCAACCAAAAGTCATCAAAAAAGATAAGAAAGGAGAGTTCATACTCATCAAAGGAAAAATCTACCAAGAAATACTCTCAATTTTGAACACCTATGCTCCAAATGCAAGGGCTCCCACATTCATAAAAGAAACTTTACTAAAGCTCAAAGCACACATTGCCCCTCACACAATAATAGTGGGAGACTTCAACACCCCACTATCATCAATGGACAGATCTTGAAAACATAAACTAAACAAAGACACAGTGAAACTAACAGAAGTTATGGACCAACAGATATCTGTAGAACATTTCATCCTAAATCAAAAGAATATAGCTTCTTCTCAGCACCTCATGGTAACTTCTCCAAAATTGACCATATAATTGGACACAAAACAAACCTCAACAGATATAAGAAGATTGAAATAATCCCATGCCTCCTATCAGATCACTATGGATTAAGACTGGTCTTTAATGGCAACAACAACAGAAAGCCCTCATATACATGAAAGCTGAAAAAACAACCTACTCAATGACAACTTGGTCAAGGAAGAAATAAAGAAAGAAATTGAAGACTTTCTAGAATGTAATGACAATGAAAGTATAACATACACAAACTTATGGGACACAATGAAAGCAGCGTTAAGAAGAAAACCCATAGCTCTGAGTGCCTCCAAAAAGAAACAGAAGAGAGCATACACTAACAGCTTAATAGCACACCTGAAAGCTCTAGAACAAAAAGAAGCTAATACACCCAAAAGGGGTAGAAGGCAACAAATAATCAAACTCAGGGCTGAAATCAACCAAGTAGAAACCAAAACTATACAAAGAATCGACAAAACCAGGAGTTGGTTCTTTGAGTAAATCAACAAGATAGATAAACCCTTAGGTAGACTAACCAGCAGGCACATAGACAGTATACAAATGAACAAAATCAGAAATGAAAAGGGAGATATACCAACAGAATCTGAGGAAATTCAAAAAACCATCAGATCCTACTACAAAATTGGAAAATCTGGATGAAATCGACAATTTTCTAGACAGGTACCAAATACCAATGTTAAGTCAGGATCAGATAAACCATCTAAACAGTCCCATAACCCCTAAAGAAATAGAAGCAGTCATTAAAAGTCTCCCAACCAAAAGAAGACCAGGACCAGATGGGTTTAGTGCAGAATTCTATTGACCCTTCAAAGAAGACCTAATACTAATACTCTTCAAACTATTCCACAAAATAGGAACAGAAGGAACACTACCCAATTCATTTTATGAGACCACAGTTGCACTGATACCAAAACCTCAGAAAGACCCAACAAAGAAAGAAAACTTCAGACCAATTTCCCTTATGAATATCAATGCAAAAATAATAAATCTTGCAAACCGAATCCAAAGACACATTAAAACGATCATTCACCATGATCAAGTAGGCTTCATCTCAGGGATGCAGGGATGGCTCAATACCTGGAAATCCATCATTGTAATCCACTACATAAACAAACTCAAAAAAAAAAAAAAAAAACATGTGATCATTTCGTTAGATGCTGAAAAAGTATTTGACAAAATTCAACATCCCTTCATGATAAAAGTCTTGGAAAGATCAGGAATTCAAGGCCCATTCCTAAATATAATAAAAGCAATATACAACAAACCAGTAGCCAACATCAAACTAAATGGAGAGAAGCTTGAAAGCATTCCCACTAAAGTCAGAAACTGGACAAGGCTGCCCTCTTTCTCCCTATCTATTCAATATAGTACTTGAAATTCTAGGTAGAGCAATTAGACAACAAAAGGAGGTCAAAGGGATACAAATTAGAAACGAAGAAATCAAAATATGACTATTTGAATATGATATGATCGTATACTTAAATAACCACAAAAACTCCACCAGAGAATTGCTACAGCTGCTAAACAGCTTCAGCATAGTGACCAAATATAAAATTAACTCAAACAAATCAGTAGCCTTCCTATACTCGAAAGATAAACAGGTTGAGAAAGAAATTAGGGAACTGACACTCTTTACAATAGTCACAATCAATATAGAGTATCTTGATGTGACTCTAACCAAACAAGTGACAAGAACTTCAAGTCTCTTAAGAAAGAAATCAAAGAAGACTTCAGAAGATGGAAAGATCTCCCATACTCATAGATCCGCAGGATTAATATAGCAAAAATGGCCATTTTGCCGAAAGCAATCTACAGATTAAATGCAATCCTCATCAAAATTTCAACTCAATTCTTCATAGACTTAGAAAGAGCAATTCTCAAATTCATTTGGAGTAAAAAAATACTCAGGATAGCAAAAAGTATTCTCAGCAATATAAGAACTTCTGGGGGAATCAGCATCCCTGACCTCAAGCTGTACTACAGAGCAGTAGTGATAAAAACTGCATGGTATTGGTACAGTGACAGGCAGGTAGATCAACTGAATAGAATTGAAGGCCCAGTAATGAACCCACACGCTTATCATCACTTGATCTTTTGACAGAGGAGCTAAAACCATCCGATGGGAAAAAAGACAGCACTTTAAAAAAATGGTGCTGGTTCAACTGGCAGTCAACATGTAGAATAACGCAAATTGATCCATTCCTATCTCCCTGTACAAAACTCAATCCAAGTGGATCAAGGACCTCCACATAAAACCAGATACTCTGAATCTAATAGAGAAAATGGAGAAAAGTCTCGAACACATGGACATAGGGGAAAAGTTGCTGAATAGAACACCAATGGCTTATGCTCTAAGATCAAGAATCGACAAATGGAACCTCATGAAATTGCAAAGCTTCTGTAAGGCAAAGGACACAGTCAATAAGATAAAACGGCAACCAACACATTGCTAAAAGATCTTTACCAATCCTACATCCGATAGAGGGCTAATATCGAATATATGCAAAGAACTCAAGAAGTTAGACTCCAGAGAAGCATATAATCTTATCAAAAAATGGAGAACAGAGCTAAACAGAGAATTCTCAACTGAGGAAACTCGAAGGTCTGAGAAGCACCCAAAGAAATGTTCAACATCTTTAGTTATCAGGGAAATGCAAATCAAAACAACCTTGAAATTCCACCTCACACCAGTCAGGATGGCTAAGATCAAAAACTCAGGCGACAGCAGATGCTGGGGAGGATGCGGAGAAAGAGGAAAACTCCTCCATTGCTGTTGGCATTGCAATTGGTACAACCACTCTGGAAATCAGTTTGGCTTACCCTCAGAAAATTGGACATAAGACTACCTGAGGACCCAGGTATACCAATCCTGGGCATATACCCAGAAGATGCTCCAACATGTAATAAGGACACATGCTCTACTATGTTTATAGCAGCCATATTTATAATATCCAGAAGCTGGAAACAACCCAGATGTTCCTCAACAGAGGAATGGAAACAAATTGTGGTACATTTACACAATAGAATAGGACTCAGGTATTAAAAACCACAACTTCATGAAATTCACAGGCAAATGGATGGAACTTGAAAATAACATCCTGAGTGAGGTAATTCAGTCACAAAAGAACTGTACTCACTAATAAGTGGATATTAGCCCCAAAATTTGGAATAACCAAGATTCAATTTACAGCAACTGTTGGACTGAGCATGACGTCCCAAATGGAGGAATTGGAGAAGGGACTAAAGGAGCTGAGGGAGTTTGCAGCCCCATGGAGGGAGCAACAGTGTCAACTGGCCTGACCCCCCTCTGGTCCCAGAGACTGGACCACCAACCAAAGAATACACATGGAGGGGCCCATAGTGCTGGCCACATATGTGGCAGAGGAGGGCCCTGTTGGCCATCAGTGGGAGGAGAGGCCCTTGGGCCTGAGGGTGTTAGCTGTCTCAGTATAGGGGAATGCCAGCAAGGAAAGACTGGAGTGGGTGAGTGGGTGGGGTAATACCCTCCTAGAGGCAGGGGGAGGGGGGATGGCATAGAAGTTTCCAAAGCAGAGATCTGGAAAGGTGAAAACATTTGAAATGTAAATAAAGTTTCAAGAAAAAGAAAAAGAAAAAGCAGAACAGAAAGGTGAATGTAAAACTAAACACAGAAACCAACTTTGGGGCTTATCAAGTGATGGCGCCTACTGTCAAGCCATACCTAGGCATCGTATGAATTTGTTGCACACACACAGACAAGCAAATAAATTTATAAATAAATATCTAAACACAGAAGTAAAAAGCATTGAGCAGAAAACCAGGAAAACAGTAATGCGCGCACACACACACACACACACACACACACACACACACACACACACAAACTTCTCATTCTCAACAATAACAAAATATTAAGGAAAGAGATTTGAAAGAGAGACCAACCGCTAAAAAAAAAAAATGCCTTATTAATTCTAAGCAATATAGTAAAGAATAACAAACACAAGCAGGTTCAGCATCCATTATTCAAAATGATTAGTACCAGAATCTAGTACCAGAAATAAACCAGATAACACATGATTTTTGGATTGGGAATGTCAAATGTTTTTAGCATATCCGAATTTTGTATGGTCTTACCCCATGAGTTCCAGTGTGGAGTTTTCTACTTATGACAACATGAGGGTGCTCAAAAGATTTTGCATTTTGGAACAGTTTAGTTTTAGGCTATTTAAGTTAAGGATGAGATCTAAATTTCACTAAGACAGTGTTCATAGCCATTCATTTTATGCTGGACAAGTAGACATTTTCTTCTGTGATTTTTACATTCACAAACCATTATTTCTTTAGATAGTAAGAATCAAAAGGTCATAAATAAATGCATTTTTGAGAAGGAGTCACCGACCTGTGAGAAATGTCAGGGTGTCATTTGTTGGAAAAGGGTGACATTGGTTTTTGTTACTGTGATTATTTTTCATTTCAGGATATAAAATGCCACTTCTTTCTAAGTAGTAAGTGTGACTTCTATACTTGTCCTTAATGGAAGCAGGGCAGGAAGTCAGTTTTAATTTTACAAAAGTCAACTTGGTAGTATTAATCTCAAAGACAGAAAGAGAAAGACTACCAACCCAAATCATCAGGGCCAAATTAATTAAAACAAACAGTTAATTAAAGCAAGATTTTTGATTTGTGTACATGGGCTGCCTCCCTGTAAAGTGGGGTTTGAGAGGTCAGCATTGCAGGTGAGGAAGACATTTTACAGCTCAGGGCCAGGGAGTTTCCAATGAGGCTTTGGTGGGTAAAATAGGTGGGGTTACAGAAGCAGAACACAGCATAAGAACTTAGTCATAGTGACCTCCTGATACAAAGACATGACTGCAATGTGTTCACAACAAGTAGTCATAGCAAGGCAGCTACAGCAACCCTTGTGGTACAAAGGCAGGGTTGCAACACAGCTATAAACAATTTTTAAAAACAAAGACAGGATTGCCATTCCAGGAGCAGATGTACAGAACCATTTGTAGTTAAGATGACAGGTAGGGACAGTCCAATCCTTGAGAAACAGAGCTTTAATCATAAACAGGAATGAACATCACTACAAGATGGCTTTTAAGGCTAAGATGAAGGCAGCTGGTTTTTCTGACAGGAAAATATTTTAATATCATGTAGGGAAGGAAAACTTCAGGAAATCTTCATAGCTTTGCATCTTGAGGTCAGAATTCCTCTTTAGTGGTTAAATGTCCTTTTATCTACAAGTAAGTTGTTCCTACAATATCAAGATCCTGGGCTCTAGGGTACTTTCATCATATTATCAAAAGTCCTGTAACCTCCAAAGATTCCGACTTCATTAGAACATCATGTGACTAGTCATTTTGGTTCTCCCATCCCATTAGAAGGTTTTGCTAAGGAAACATAGGAAGGAATGCCTTGTGATATCTATAAAATCTACAGCATCTTGTTGAAAAGATTGACTTGTTGACTTGTTGACTTGTTGACTTGTTGAAAAAAAACAAAAAAAATACCAATTCTCCTACAAATATGATATTCATCCCTATATATTGATGAAAATATCTTTAGGATTCACCTTATAATGCATACCATTTGAGGCTGTTCACTCCAGTCTGAACTTCTTGTTTAGATTTACTTCATTAAATAAATTTCTGCTTAAACTATGTCTCTCAACTGGATTCTTTCTTAATAGAAAACAAATAAGAACAAAAAGCCCTGCCATAATATTAGCACTGGTCACTATTGTGTTAATAAAATGATTATATCATGTTAGAAATATTATTTCCATGGAGAATTAGGAAGAGACCTCCCTCTAGATTCCCACCTCTGGGTGCTTGATGAACACCTGTGATTAGAACCATAGGGATCTGTTGCCAGACATTTGCTATTGTGTCACTGCTATCAAATTGTAGTCATAGTCTATGCCTCAAAGAATCAAGGTTAACTACCCATTCTTGAGAAGCTAACTAAAATAAGCAAGTTATTAGAAACCAAAATCAAAACAAACAATATAATTAAATATTAAAAAATAAGAAAACAAACAAAGCAAAGGGATGTACTCAATGTCTTCACATTGGAAAGGGGAACAAAGCAATTGTGACTTCCATCCACCCTTTCCTCCATGGTCCTGGAATAAAATTAATAGATGATCAATTATATGTACATCTCATCACTCCCCAAGGAATGGTATGGCCAACCACTGATTTTTCAATCCCTCTATAAAACTGCAAACTTCCTTACCTGAGAGAAGAGTTCTTGGTCTGGGTAGCCCAAACTACTTTTCTCACAGCATGAGATTCCTGGGGAAATGCTGGTCTCTTAGTGACCACTGTTTAAATAATCTAATAACTAAAATGTCTCTTTGAACTATAGTCATTTCTGCCAGGCTATTTACACCAGCAGATCGCATGAATTAGTTTGTCTTTTTAGTGGGACAGTATCTTGATGCCTGAAGACGGCAGGCTCAAAAGGAGCAAATCCTGAATCATGCTTTAAAAGATGATTTCAAGGAGGAAAGAATAGTCTATCAAACACAGTACTACTGGCCCATTGGGTGAAATGGCCCAAATGAGAACTGAGACTCACTGTCCTAGTTCAGCTTCTTTTTAACAATATATTCTCACAGGAAAAACATGGTAACAATTGCCATCATACTTTTTCATTAAAACACATTTTTTTAAACAATATAGTCTTTTCCCTACACTCAAACTAGACCTCTGGTTAAAAATTAGGACAATGTGATATATAAAAGCAAACATGCTCTGTTTCTTGTAAATGAAAAAGAAAATTTCGTTCCCTATGATTTTTCCTGGAATGCTTTGCTATTGCCATGTTCTTAATTATTTCTACCTACAAGCCTGGGGCCGGCTCTTCTTATAGATTAGTTCCTGATCCACAGGAAACAAATGCATGTTTTGGGTGAAAGCAGATGCTGGCCTTCCTTTTTAAGGTCTCTCTCTGCTAATGAAAAAGTTTGTCCTCTCCTGCTGAGCGGCTCACTCCTTTATTCCTGGAAGATCTTCAAGTTCCTGTTTGGTTTGGAATCATTTCAGTAAGACTGCTTGGAGAAGCAGTATGCTCTCCTTGAGAGGTTTTCATAGGAGGCTCCTAGGCTCTCCCTCATTCAGCACCTCTTGCTTACTGAACTTTCCTGGCCTGTTCTTCTTTCAGACTTTGTTGTTCTTCCCACCTGCTTCCCAGGAAGACTCTCACTTCTCTCTAAGATATGCCTTGTCTTTTTCAGACTGTGCTTCTAAACACCTCCACTGATGCCTGGGAACGAGCTGTGAAGACATGTCCTGATGCAGATCCTGTGACCTGATAAAGTAACAAATAGAACACCGCACAGAAACTAACAGAAAAGCTTACATTGGACTTTGTTAGAGTTTGTGGAGACAAGAACAAACCACCTGAGACAAGATAAAGGGGAATCAATTACCACTATTTGGGTTTACTTGTACTATTGTATTTTTCCCCCGTTTAATTTATTCATGTCTCTTATCAGGCTTGCTACCCAGTGCTGCACATTTTCCCTTACGAACTCCCAAAGGACGCAGGTGGCACACTTGCCACCTCTGCAGAAAGGCAATAATTAGAGAATCCCCAAGCCCTTTCATTAGGAGCTCATCTGCTATTCTGTCTTGAGTTTTCCTGTCTCTGAAGAAATATCTTCAAATCTCCCTGCTCTGTATCTGCAGTGCCCCCTTTAACTGATCTCTACATGACTGATTCTTGCTGAACTAAGGACATTAAAGAAAAATACAGTCTCAAGACCAAATGGAGAATAATTCTTTACACAATCGCCAAAGATCCATCTGGGCATGACTTTTTTTGCCTTGAGTCTGCTGCCCTGTCTGTCAAAGGAAGTGGTTAAAATTCCTCATTAATTAATTTCATAGTTGAGACTATAATATTTCTAAACAGGACAAGTAGGTGTTGTTTCCCTTTTTCCCAACTTTAATGTATTTTAAAGCAACATAACAGAACTCTTTAAACGTGATTTTTCTTACTTTGAGTTTTCTGTAAGGTCTTCAAGTTCACATTCACATTTTTGTTTCACTTTAATTAACTGATATAATTTAAGGTCTTAAATAAATTAAGACAAGATCTGCACAGTATACAATCAACCATACAAAAGATTTCATTAGTGCCTTATTTTTCAACCCTGTTAAATAGTAGAAAGTCTCTTTTAAAACACAAACTGTCTGATATTGCATGTATTAGCATGCACCCACTGGCAGCCGGTATTCTCCTTCAGCAGATCTACTCCCCATGGCAGCAGATCAGTTGGCTTTGTTTCCCATTATGGCCAAGTTCACAAGCTCCAGGATTAGCTTTTTTGGGTTTCAGTTTGGGTTTTGCCTCCATTGCATCTGTGCAATGTTCTTAAATTCTTCGCATCTCTGCCTGTTCCTTTGTCTTCTAACAAGCTTAATGTGTGAGTATGTTGAATGGATGGAATAGACTAAGAGAAGAAGGCCTGCCATGGTCAATCCTTCCATAAGTACAATTCAATAATAAGTCTCTTTTTTAGTCAGGTTACTGGTAAATTTCAGGAAATGTATATCCTCATCAAAATAGGATTGTGTATGTTTTCTAATAATGGTAAAAGTTCTTGTCTCCCAGAACTCAACAAGTTAAGTTTAATTCGTTACAAAAAGCCATGACTGATGTTCAGGAAAAATAAAAGGTAATTTCTAGAAAGGAACAGATCAAATGAGACTGTGATGCAACAGTGTATCATAACAGAGTCCGGAGGCGGCATCTGGAAGGAAAGCAGCACCAAAGGTATCTGTTAGTGCAGTTTTATAAATGGTGTGGTTTTCTCTTAACCAAGCAAGCTCCCAAATAAGTGAGGCAGGACTATTTTACTCATTTAACAGCTTTAATAGATTAATACCTGATCAATATTAATCTACTTTAATCCTCTAAAATAATCTTGCTAGCTCCCAGCCAAAATTTCCAAGGTACTTGCACTTTATGGCTTTCTTTGTTCATGCTGTTTTCTTATGTTGTCTCCTGGACCCTCTGATCCTGGCTGAATCCCCACTTCCACTCTCTTCCTCTCCCTCCCCTGGCTGGAAGGAAGTCCAGCACTATTGACTCCCTGCTCAGTCACTGTCAGATTAGCTCTTTATTGACCAATCAGGAAACAATTGGGGAGCAATGTTTACACAATATTGAAACAGGAGATTCTTACTCTAAGGATTGCAACCAGATATGGGGACACAGAAATCAGAATTTGAATAACACAAGAATAATCTTTACAGAGTACACAGGTAACATTTATACATGCAGGCATCAGCTATCAAAAGTGCAAAGAGAGGTCAACTGAGTCCTTACCCTGTTAAGACCTTGGTCTTGAGCTTCAAGGTGTTGGAGTTTATAAATGATGTTTACCTGTTGGTTGGAACATCATCTTGTCCTCCAATGCTACAGTTGCCTAGAACACTGATCCAGATATTTCCCCACTTTCCAGTATGCTGCTCTGAGATTCTCAGCACTGGACTTGGTACCCTGAGGTATGACATACCCAACTGTGTGGTTCTATGTTAGATAACAAGTGAACAAGCCTGGTAATAAATATGCAGAGTCCCGAAGAGTACCAATTTTTCTCAAAATAGCACAGTTCATGAACCACAGATGGGCTCCATTTGTGTTCATGGATAGGGATCTGACTGACAGTGCTAAAATCTTACTAAATGTACCAGATGCCTTCATTAGAAGACTCTGAAAGATATATCGTCACACTTATTG
Source organism: Uromys caudimaculatus (assembly GCA_028551405.1). NCBI lineage: Eukaryota > Metazoa > Chordata > Mammalia > Rodentia > Muridae > Uromys > Uromys caudimaculatus. Next base: position 87,914,891 of record CM052701.1, read on the forward strand.
AACTTAATGTGTCCAGCTTAAGTTTGGTTTGTACTGGATTCTAAAAATGCATGAATATGTAACAATTTCTATAAAAACATAGTTTATAAATAATAATTTCATAATTAACCATCTCAGTTTCCTGGAGGGGGATAATAGGAGTCAATACTTACCTACGTGAAGGCTAAGGCAGAGGAACCTTTGCAAAGATTGAAATTGAACATTTCGCTGTCAACTTACATTGTCAAGTAGAGAAGCCATAAGCCCAGATAAACATGCTTCATACGTACACAAAATACTGTAAGGCTAAGTTAAACCATGTTAGCTTCAGGTTTCCCAAATGCCTAGTGACAAGTTGTTTGGGGTTATATTTTATTTTGTTTGTGTTTGTGTTTAGTATTTAATGACTTTGATTCTCTACCACCAACATAGACATCCCCCTTTGGGCTCTACAAACCATAATTGCTAATTGAGTACATAGGGAAAGAATCAATTTAAACTAACTGGGTCATAAAGCACATAAAGGTTTCTAAACCAAGGGAGCAACAGCTTAAAATTGTACTCCAAGGATATGACTAAATCACAGGTACATTAAAGTTGTGCAAATGGCTCCAAGAAATCTGCAGACTTAGTGCCGTTGTTACCATACAGAATGTTCATTTGCTACACTTATGCTGATCTACCTACTGATGTCAGCTAATGACGGAGAAAGGACAATGTACATTAATAGCTTGATCCTAGGGTCAATTTGTCTCAATTAAAAGTATTATTTGCCCAAGGCATGCTTTTATTTCAGGACTGCGTTTGGATTGTAGAGGTATAGTTATTCCTGTTTGCATAGCAACCATTAAAGGTATATAGATTCCAGATCTCCACAGACATGAAGTAGATGAACAGGCTTACAGTTTTCAAAACTATAGTTTATTATTGTTGTGTTTTACAAAAATAAAGAGAGAAAGAATACATTTGGTGGATGTGTGGTAAGGTATGGGGGAAGGGCGTGCCTCCGGGGGCCCATGCAGAGGCATTCCTTCCCCTTGAGGGACCAGCCACACTAAGGTATAGTACAGAATAGTTTATTCAGGACATGAGGAGGGGAGTTGAGAGGGTAGTAGAGTCAGAGAAAGGCAGAGAGAGAGTAGAGGATTAGAGGCCAGCCATGAGCACTGAGAGAGAGGGGTGAGGGGAATGGGGACAGAGGGAGAAGGGGCGAGAGGATAGTAAAAAAGCAAGAAGGGAAGACAGCAATAGAGAGAGGAGGCAAGCAGCCCCTTTTATAGTAAGTCAGGCATACCTGGCGATTGCCAGGTAACTGTGGGGCAGAACTTAGACAAAATACTAACAGTTTTTCTAGACTACTCTATGCCGTTTCATTACTTGTGAACATGAAGTCTTGGTGTTTGATTATCTATCAACAGACAAGAAGAAATTAGAAATGGAGTGAAAGCCAGGCCTGGCCACAGACAAACTTCAAGAGTAATTTTAGAAACAAGAATTGTCATCTGCAAGCCCACCCTTCAGTGTGAGATGTACTGCTCTGGAGCCTGGCAGCCAAGTGTGATGTTGGGGAAGACAGTGCTGGGGTGTTCTGAGCAATTGTGTGAATATAGACTTACTGCTTCTGTAAAACCATGACATTGTATTTTGTTTTTAAATGAAGTCCCCAGATTATTTGGATGCAGATTAAAGTAGAAGAGGATTGATCCAAAGACTTCATTGGAGTGACTAAAATGCTAAGAGGTAACATTGTAAAGTTTTAATGGCTCAGTGTGTGGGTCAATGATGTGGAATGCTGATCTTGAAGGGTACTTCAAGATATCAGAAAATGCCATCTATCCTCTAAATTCTACTTTGTTAGATTACAGGGGATTTTATTTCCATTGTAAGAGAAGTTGACATGACTAATCCTACCGACAATGACAGGAAACATAGCTAATTTATACACCATTGGCTATTCCCTTTTCTTTTTAAAAAGTATTTATTTATTTACATTCCAGCTGTTGCACCCCCTCCCAGTTGCCCTTCCCACAGTTCCTCATCCCATTCTTCTTCCCCATCAGCTTTCCCCTTCCCTGGGGCCTCAGATCTTTCAAGGATTAGGTGTATCTTCTCACACTGAGAGCGGACCAGGCAGTCCTCTATTATATATGTGCCTGGGGGAAGGGGGGAGTTGGACCAGCCTGTGTATGCTGCTTGGTTGATGGCTCAGTCTCTGAGAGCTCCCTGCCAGCAGGCTAGTTAAGACTGCTGGCGTTCCTATGGTGTCACTCTCCCCTTCAGCTTCTTCAATCCTTCCCCTAATTCAACCACAGGGGTCTCAGACTTCAGTCCAATGGTTGGGTATAAGTATCTGCTTCTGTCTCAGTCAGCTGCTGGTAAGGTCTCTTAGAAGACAGCTATGCTAGCCTCCTGTCTGTAAGCATATCGCAGCATCAGTAATAGGGTCAAGCCTTGGTACCTCCACATGAGATGGATCCCAAGTTGGGCTGGTCACTGGACAGTCTTTCATTATAACTCTTCTTCATTTTTGTCCCAGCAGTTCTTTTAGACAGGATCAACAGGATCAGGTATGGGGAGCTGGTACAGGAGAGAAGCCCAGAGGGCCAGGAGAATGGAAATATGCAGCTTCAGGGGGTGAGAGGTGGGGTCCCCTCTAGACAGTACCAGAGACCCAGGAGGTGAGAGACTCTCAGGATTCACTGGGGGTGACCTTAGCCAAAATGCCCAACAATGGGAGAAGGAACTTAAAGAGCCCCCCTCCTTAGTAGATAGACAGGGTCTCAAGTGGAGGGATGAGATTACCAACCATTGACTATTTCTAAAACACTAAAGCCCTATATTTTAAACATGAAGTCTCTTTTCAAATCCAAAGATTATAAGGATATAATATAATCTATATATTTTATTTAGCTACCTAAAGCAAGTGGTCACGGATACATGTGAAAACACATAATTGAAAAATCCATTTAACCACAAGAAAAAAAATCAAAGTGACAAAATTATTGATTAATGAAACATTGGCTATGTGAAAGATTGATCAGAAAAAGCTGAATTGTTGTGATCATCCTTTTCTGATTCAGCACTTTGGAATGGCTTATAAGGTTTAGACAGTATTAATAGAATGGTGGCCATCTGATAACAAGGTGTTGATGCAAAGAGCAGTGGACAATGGGCACAGAGAACTACTAATATAGTAAATCGAAGTTGTAATTACAAGTTCAGTGTCAACTGTAAATTATTCTCACCATTACATAATTAATCTGTATTTAATTAACAAGTGTATTTATAATATCTCATTAATGTAGTTACTAATTTACGACACATGAATTAATCATTTGACCAGTAAATATAATTGTGACTTACTGACAATTTCTTTAGAACACTTACATTTTCTCACAATTAAACACTAGTAGGAAATTTTGCACAAAATCATCAACACTACATTTATAAAAGTGATTGAATTTTAATGAAAGGAAATATTAAAATACAATGTTAAGAATTATTGTTAAGGTTTGGGGGAGTGACTCAATGATTACAAGCATTTGCTATTCTTTCAAAGAACCAGAGTTTAGTTCCCAGGCCCAGTGTTGGGTCATTCAAATCCTTGTAATTGAAGCCACAGGAGATTCAACACACTTTTCAGGACTGCACAGGAACCTGTATACAGATACATGCACACTCACACGTATGTTTATAATCATTTTGAAAAGAACTATTATTAAAGGAAAGAAGAATCAGAGTTTCTGAGAATCATTTCTGTTAAAACCGATTACTATTTTTTTCATTATCTTGGTGTTTCACGACATAGTTGCTTCATTTGAAAATGAACCCAATGCACAGAGCAGATAAAGTATGAGAGTTTGGAAACTAAAACACAATTTGGACTTGCCACATATAACTCTGATTTCTTTCTCTTTGTTTCTAACGTTTTTCTTTTACAAATGCGCATCACCTGAAATAAAGTTTTTGTAGGGTCAATTATAGAAAGTGATTTTGTACCTTTTAAAAACTCAAGTTCCTTTTAATTTGATAGTTCGTATTCTTGTGAATTACAGTTTTCATACCCTTTCCTCCCTCCAAAACTTGGAGAATATATCCTATATATGGGAATATATCCTAACCAACTCCCTTCAAATTCATGACATTTTTTACTAATTGTTAATCTTAAATATAAAAATCTTAGTCTGTATAATGTTACTTGCATGTGTTTTCAGAAGGGCTGGCCATTTGGCAAAGAACAATCAATTCATGTCCTCTTCCCTGAGAAGACTGCCTCTCTGACTTCCAACTTTTCTCCAAGGAAATCAGTAGTCCTAATAAGCTGTGACATCTATGATCCACATCAATGACCAGAAAGGCACAATAACTCTAAGGGTACAGTAGTAGCACCCATACCTTGGTGTGAACCAATGGCTCTATAATTGGACTTGAGATTTACCCAGTAGGAAGAAAACCTTTCGGAAACCTAGCTAATTCCTCAGTGGTAGTGAAATCATGGTAATTGGAGAAGTATCTACACCTACTAATTTAATAAGCCAGAATAATCTCTACCAATAATCTATAAACAGTTGTACTTACACCCTTCATCAAAGAAAGTTCTTTTGGTAGCAGAGACCACTACAGAAAAACATAACCAAATAAAATGCAAAATTGCAAAACTATAATGCAACAAGACCTTTCTTTGGGAGAAAATACACACACACACACACACACACACACACACACACACACACACACATACACACACGTGCACATGTGTGTGCACGAATGCACACACATCCACATGCCTACTCCCCTCAGATAGGGAACCATGATGGACCAAAGTAGAGTTAGCTCAAAATCCAACTTGTTGAACCAATGATATGATCATCATGCCTGAGAGTCTCTTTTCCAAGTGAGGGAGTTGTTCTAAACCTCTTCCAGGCAGCTTGACTGGTTTTTGTTTGTTCCAGGCAGCTAGTAAGGTCTTAGATACTTTGCAGTTTGAGTTGTATGAAGGTGACTCTCAGCAGTCTCTGTTGCTTTCTTTTGGATGGAGGAGTTTTTTGATCTGCCCACTTTTAGGGACAACCTGAAGCTATTTTGAGGTGCTTACCTTTTGTCCTAAAGCCTCCTCTGCAAGATGGAATATTTCAGTCTTGAAGGAAACTGCTGTAGAAAAGAAACACAGTAATAGATACATTTACAGTCTAGAATAAGGATCAGGCAACATTGTGGAAGAGTGGGCAGAAAGATGACAGAAGCCAAGAGTCATGGTGTAAGGTGTGACAATTCATAATTTTTATAGTTTAAGATTGTCTCAAAATGGATTCACATTATAAATTCTTTGTTTCTTGGGAACTAACATCAAGAGATGCTGTGTATGCACATCGATTATAATAGATTTCTCGAGGCTTACCACAGTAAGAGAAATAAAGTATTTGGGGGAAATCCTCTATGATTTATTATATTACTGTTTAAAATGTACAGATTTTTAAAATAGACACTGAGTTAGTTTGAAATATAATCTCTCTAAATTAAAGAGCTGTATGATAATCACGATACAGTTACCAAAACTATACAGAGAAATATAGGAAACGGATGTACTCAAAACCACAGAAGAACATAGACAAATAAAAGAAAAATGCATGAAGGGTATCTTAGAGGAAATATGGATTATTAATTCAAATTTTAACTTAAATGTATATTATTTATGAATATATTGTTCTACTTTATATTTTGAACTAAATGTAGTGAAAAATCTTATGCTCTAAATTTCTGCATATCAAATTGATATGGAACAATCATTATAAAAACCATATAATTTATGACTGGACTCTGTGTGTGTGTTTGTGTGTTTGTGTGTGTGTGTGTGTGTGTGTGTGTGAATGTGTGAAGTAGATAATATTCAGCATGTGAAAAGGTTTGACATTTGGGATTGTAATAGCATCTGTGTTTTTGCCTTAGGCAAAAGCAATATTATATTTTAGACATATATATTCTCATATAAGCTCAATAATTGTAGACAGAGGCTTTACATGTTCTCTGAAAGGGAAGAGATTGAATAAGCTAAATTTAAAAGATCTGCATCTGCTATCTCCTGTACCTCCTTATCTGCATTCCTTTGTATGTTTCCTCCTGCTTTTCTTTCATTGTATGAACTGCAAGAGACCTGTTTTGACCTTAGTAAATTATTGAAATATACACATGAAATGCAATATTTCATCTACATTGTCCCCTCTATTCCAAAGTCAGCAGCCTAATATCTGTTTACTCTGCAATTTTACAGCTAATCATTTAATGAAAAATATGTACTTACTGTGCCTTTTCCTGGATGTAGAAGGAAGGGTTAATACCTGCATGAATGACTTCATGACTTCCAAAGTAAGGCACGCTGATTTTGAAATTTTAAATACTAGGTTGCATATGCTTTACAAAGTTGCTCATAATTGACTAAATGCTTCAGAGTTCATAGACTTGCTAGAAGATGAACTGAATTAGTTTTAAATTTACCAAGCTTTATTACTACCTTGTCACCGTCTTTAGTGACATCTGACAAGGTAATTATGATGACTGCATCAGCAATGAGAAAACAAAATTTTAATAGACTACTTCCTTAATCACAATCAAATGTCAATTCTATTGACTTGGTTTTCAAAAGATAGAGGGAACTTTTTAATTAAATCCAATGAGTTATAATGAAAAAGGCTTGGAACTACAGGCTGCATCTTCAAATTTTTTTGCAGATATGAAATTTATCCTAGTCTACTTCCTTGCCTTGCCATAAACATTTGGATGAATTGTGAAGATGTTATGCAAATTTATTTACAGATTATTAAATAGCAGCTGTGTTGTTCATCCAGAAATTCATTTGTATTGCTGAAATAATAAAAAAAATTATGTGAGATGCTATTGCTATAACTACTTTTAAGAGACATTATGCTAAGCTAAAAAGATTGAACAAATTTACTAATCTTAGTAGGTTGTAAATCTAAGACTTTAATTGGTGCATGATGATTCTAAATCAGATGTTGACCATTTGTTGCACTGCCTGTCCATCATTCTTAACTAATAATTAACTTCAATTCATATTTTCTAAGTAAGCCAAGAATTCTTGTTTAGCTAATTTTTTTTTCTCATTTTATTTGAGGAGAAAAACTGAAATCAAAAGATGAGAAAATCGTATTCTGTGGAAAGCTCACTTCAATAACTTTCTCCTTTATCAGGTATCAAGTTAAGCCTGACACAGTGTCTGATTTTCTGGGGAGTCTAGAAAAGAGGATTTTCCTTTCATATCTAATGCTATTGACCTGCTTTGTTGCTTCTCTTTTTTTCCTCCCTAGCACCTCTGTAGTCATGTAGAGAGAAGTCATACTAAAGATTAGCATTACATTCTCAACCTTAACCTCAGTTCCAAAATAGAAGATGGTTTTAGTAAAGATAGGAAAAAATACAGCAGTTGCAACTCTTTACATTTTGGAGCCTCTCTGTTAGGTTCTACAAAGGAGTTATAATAACTTTAAAAAGAAAAAAATATAGATTATAAATAAAAATAAAGTCAATATAGTCAGGTACCTCAAAAACGAATATGATTTATTTTCAAAGCCTTGAATAAAAGTGAAGATTAAAAATGATATTAGGAAGTATGTAGTTTTCTCTTTCTATGTAATTAATTTTCTCTCTACATCTTTGAAAATATATACTAGATTTCTAAACAAGTGTGAAATTTTATATCAGTATGTATTCTGTTGAAAAAATAATTACCATTTAAAAGATAGGTGTATTTACAGTAACATCCAAGATGTCTGTACAGGCAGAGATTATCATTTTACAAGTAGTTACTTTTCATTAGAAAATACAGAGAATTGATGAACTATATAAAATGTTAAGAGCCAAATAATATCTTCTACACATAACACATAGATTGTCTCCAACTAACCATTTGAGATAGAACAAAATTTATCAATAAAACACAAAAGCAAATACTAAATCAAACAGCATTATTTGAATAATTCAGATTCAAATTTTGCTCATAAATGAGAGAAGTTAGGTACATTAAGTTGAGCCTAGGTTCACCAGCATTATCTCCTTAGGAATACTTACAAGATACCTTGCTGGGAATAGAGGGCAAACAAAACAAGAAGAGTTCTAAGCTGGAGAGTCAAACGTTAGATGACTTCTGTGAGCCAAAACCATAGAAAATGAATTGCTAAAATCCTTGATAGGAAGAAATTTGGGATTTGAACTCAATATTCTCTTTGAAAAATTTCTCAAAGCCATGACCAAAGAACAAACCAGGAAAGATACAGCTCTGAAATACATTGCTCTCAGCTTCGGTTGGATTAATGTATAAAAATACAGGAAAGAACTGAATTCTTAGTTCTTTCTGGAAGAATATACATCATTTCATATATTAATAATTTTTGTATAGGATATTTAAAATTCAGAAATAGAAATAATATGTCATACAAGTAAGATAGAAATACATGACTAAACGTAAACAGTAAGAATAGAAAATAAAAGAAACAAAACCATAGGAGATAATGGATTAGTCAGATTCTAGTAGTTTAAGGTAATCATATATGCTATGGTCAAGTAACCAAGTAGACAGAATTTAATCATGCAACTTTAATATGCAAAAGCGAATCCAAGTTGATATTTTCAGAATAAAATATACAAAGGTAAAACCTTAAAATACAAGCGTTATATGAAATAATTGGCTAAGCGTTGGAGAGAGGATTAATGAATTGGAAGAAATCAAGGTAAGTATTCATATTAAAGCACAAAGGAATTGTGATACCAAATATAGCAAAAGTACACATTACATATATAATTATATTTGATAAAAAGGCACAACCAGCAGTGTATTTTTATAGTGGTTTTCAGAAATAAAAATGAAAGAAAGAAGCAATGACTTTGTGAAATATTAAACTTAAAACATAAATTGACATGTGAAAGTTAAGCGCAAATGGCAAGAGAAAATGGTACATTTCAGTCAGAATAATTTAAAAGACATAAGTACTAAAATAACTGTAGATTATAGTTGATATAGTGCTAAAGCCCAACATGATTAAACATAACTACTGTTAAGTGTATTTTTCCCTAAAGAGTAAAATGCAAACAAAAATTGGCTTTCTAGTAGAAATTGTGGAAATAAAAATATAATTTTAAATTGTTGAAATCAAATTATAAAATTATGTAAGTAGTAATTACTATAGTCTATACCAAACATATCCTCATTAACAACAATAAAGTAATAATACAAGATGAAGGTACTGATCAAATATATTTGACTAGTCCATATATGTATATGTTCTAATTTAATAATATATTCTATGTATTGTATTATTTTTTGGCTAACATTCAACTGTCAATAAATTAATATTAAATATGACAATGGGTCTGTGCTTTATTATCAGGCTTAAAGAAAGAGTTAGAAGTGAGTAAAGACCTAAAGTTCTCTGTCTCTGTCACTGTCTGTTTCTCTCTCTCTCTCTCTCTCTCTCTCTCTCTCTCTCTCTCTCTCTCACACACACACACACACATACACACACACACACACACACACACACACACACACACACACACACTCAATCACTCTCCCTTTCGCTCTCATTTTGCTTGTCATTCATCCATTCTCCCCAAGGCCTTGCTCTTGCTCATGCTAAGCAGATATTTCTTCACTCAGCCATGGGAGTATCCACTCTGAATAATTTCTACATCAAATTATATAAAGTAATAAATTTTTGCTTTCTATATTGTTTATTTAGTGTCAATATGAGCATGTCTCCTTTTATTTATATCTACTTATATATAAATTGTCTTTGAATGGTTATTATTAGAGCATCCATGATGCTAGTAAATAAAGAACGGGGACCACTACTTCTCACTGGGATACTGGTGTGCCAGGCAAGGAACAGCCATTGCAGAACATTGTATAGCATCCTTTCTAGAAATCTCATTGATTTTGTAACTATCTACCTTAACATAAAGCAAGTAAGGACCACTGACGATAACATGATATTTCTTTGCAAATTATTATAAACTTTTAATGTTCCATGTGTCTCTGTAACTAAAGTCCTCTCTTGTTTTTTCCTGGGTTGTTTTTCTATGCACCCATTTAGCATTAGCAATCTGAATCATTATAAACTAATCAATTAAATGATTTTTCCATAAATTTTCTCAGAAAATAAATGTCACAAGCTCTTAGTCTCTAAACACTGTGTTTTTATGGATTCAATAATTATTGTAAAACACAACCAGGGGTCATTCTGTCACTCAAGTTCAATAAATCTGTGACTTTCAGCTGTTCTTCTAAGAGTACATCCTGGATCATAACCTGATAAACATGATACTGTTGAATTAATGGAAGGTATTTTTCAGAGATTTTAATAAAATAAATTGCTTCATAACTGAAGTCTTAAATATATATATATATATATATATATATATACTAACATATACAAAATCTGTTCTCATTATAAAATCTTAGAAGAAAATAGGTTAAGAAAAGGCATATAAAACCCTATTACTTTTGATCAGCTTGTTTCTTAATAAGCTATTTTCATTTAGTTACATTTTCTAATAAATCTATTGCATTGAAAATGTTAGCAATTAGAATGCCCTTCACATGTATTGCCTTTCTTCTATCAAAAAATTTAATTTATCTCATACATATTTAATGTAAATATATTGAGAAGATAATTCTACTCGTATAAAAATTAAGAGAGATTGGTGTATACTTACTAAAAGTACTCTGGCTTTATTGGGGAAGGTTTAAAGGTAGCTTGTCTATTTTTCTGCTAATAACAGCTTCTGTAGTTATATTGTTGAGAACAAAATTAAAAACAACAACCTATAATTATATTTATCTTTATTCATAAAAAATTACTGAAGTCTATAAAAATATTGACTGAAAACTACTTATATAATAACATTTATAGCATATATAAAGACTGAGTTATATCCATGTTATATTTACACATGGAATAGCTTTTTATTTTATATATTTGAAGTAATATGTAGCTGTAAATTTTATATCATTTCATATTGGACATCAGCCAATGCTCTTTCATGCTTCGGTGAAAATCTGCTCTATGCAAATTGGTTCAACAATTGGCACCCAAATTACTAAACTTTATATTCACTGCTACATCTTGCAAATATTCATAACACATAAAAGTTTTATTTTCTTCATCTGTACGTCCATGTGTAACACCATCTGGAAACTGCTTTGTTTTTTTCTGTAAAAATAGCTATATTTTCTTAAAAGATAAGTAAATATTTAGTAATATCATTTTATCACTTGTAATTGAACTTAATTATGATTAAGAAATAATGAACAAACAACTATTGTGGGTTGTTAAACAGATGTACTTCAAATTTTTGAAGCAACTCTAAGTTAGTTTGCGAACTTGGATTCTACATAAAAAAAATAATGAATGATGATGATGATGATGATTATAATAATAATAATAAGTGCTAAGATTTATAAACCTTTTAGCTTGGATCTTAGGGAAAATAATTTTTCAAATTAATAGCCTTAAGACTGAAACAGAACCTTACATGATAGTAGGTGAACTGGGTGGGCTAAAAAAGATTCATATAAATTTTGGATGCAGCTTTCAACATTATTTTGAGAAACAATCTTATAATAAATTCCCTGTCGCAACCTTTGCACCACCATTTCTACTTTTTTACCTGAGTCTTAGATATCAGAGTTGTCTAATAGATGTATCCATTGGAACAGTGATACACAAGTTTGCATTTTGATCAAGACTGCCTAAGCATAAGCTGATCAAGGGAAAACCGATAGAGAAGCCAAAGTGGGTGAGGGAAACACTATAAGGCCTCATCCCTACACAAAGAACTTGATGCAACTGAGAAATGCTAGGAACGGGAGAAATAGTCTTCTGCAGGGAAAAGCACACTGACTGGCTATCCAATACTAAAGAGTCCGCACTGAGAACATAAACATACAAGCAACATGGAGACAGAGCAGATTATAGTTAGGAATGTGTGAGCGTGTGCGTGCGTGTGCATGTGCATGTGTGTGTATTTATATATGTGCATGTATATATGTTCATAACACCAATTAGTGAAATGATAGATCATGAATTTGAAAGAGAGTAAGGAGGGGTATACGTGAGGGCTTCTAGGGAAGAAAGGGAGAGGAGGAAATTTCTAGATTCATCCAAACTGTCAAAGTTAAAACAAGTAGAGATCAACACTAATTCTAAATTCAAACTAAATTACAAAACTGAAATAAAAATGATAAAAGAAATATGAAGCTGATGGAGAGACATGGTAGGATGATTATGGAACAATCTGGTGGAGAGCCAGTAGGGATGGATCAAAAGACATTGTAGACATGTATAAAATTCACAAGGAATAAATTTAAAAGTGTATTTAATGAACTACCTTTCCAGTTGAAAGGACATGTGTAAATTGAAGCTGGTATTAATACATTGGCAAATGGTAGTTCATTCGGATCAAACTTAAGCTCTAGGGAACTGAGTGAATTTCTCTGACTTTTTTTAATATTCACAATTTCCTTACTATGATATATTTAGTTTTGATTGCATGATTGAAGTCTAATTCTGCCATTGTCAGGAACTGATTTTATATTGTAGCTGATATTAATTTAAATATGAGTAGTTTAGGTGCATAGATATACCACTGAAGGACCTAGGTTAGTAATAAATTCATGACAAAAAAGTAAGAAATATGAAAGATAAATTCAACATAAATTATATTGTTAAACTTTTACTTTGGTTTCCTTAACAATCCAGAAGTCCATGTATACTCTCATGCTTATATCACATTTAAATATAAGTAAAAGTTCTAATAATTTCCTGTTTAGAAATCTGTGTTTTATATAGTAAGAAATGTGACAAACCATATATATTTTATGCAAACAGCTAATTCCATCAGGTGATAGTATGTTTAAAAGTCTATTATAATATATTGGCATGAAAACTTAATTGTCTTACAGAAGCTTTGCAATTTCATGAGGTCCCATTTGTCTATTCTTGATCTTAGAGCATAAGCCACTGGTGTTCTGTTCAGGAACTTTTCCCCCGTACCCAGGTGATCGAGAGTTTTCCCCACTTTCTCTTCTATTAGATTCA
>CM052701.1:87933478-87973509 GCA_028551405.1 Uromys caudimaculatus
ACAAAACAACAACAACAACAACAAACAACAAACAAACAAACAAAATACTCTAATGCAATTACATCAGAAATGGCTCCTTGGTGGTCCTTTGGAGTTTGCAACTTCCTAGCACAACAGCAGTAACACTTACTTCAATATCTCAGTGACTTCACATCTGTCCTTGATGGCCTGTCATAACACAATGGTAATGAAAGGCTCTCTCTCTCAAAGGCTGCCCTCATTGTTGGAGGTCACAGTGGGGGTAAAGGATTTTTCTTTTCACATTTCTTTGCCTTGCAAAGTCCAGTGCCTACAAAAGTTTGAATGCAGAATATTTTTCCCAATTTCACATTTTGAGGCATTACTCCATTGTAATTGTATCTGAAGTCAGAGATTTAGTAGGTAATTAGATTAACTATGATAATCATGACTGCTCCCAACTCAGAAGGTGGTTCTTTTCAGAATTAGCCACAGCTGACACTTAGGAAGCAGAGACCTCAATAGAGGAATGATCTACACTAGATAGACCTTGGACATATATGTGAGATATTTTCTTGATTGCTAATTAATGTAGGAGGACTCAGCCCACTGTAGGTGACACTTTTCATTGAGGGCCTGGGCTGTACAGGAAAGTGCAATGTTTATGCTTGGTTGTTAATTTGACTACACCTTGAATTGACTAACTTAATCAGATGGGCACATCTGTGATAATTGGATCATTTGAGGTCCCAAATCACACCCTAAATCTTGGCCATACCTTTGGCTGGCAGCCTCTTTAAAGGACATTGCAGAAATAAACTTTGCTTTTTATTTGCTTTCGCTCACTCTCCCCAGCAAGCTTATCTGTCCTGATGCTCATCTGTCATCTTCACTCCTTCACTGCCATTGGAACCTACTTCTTTAGGATTCAAACAGATACCAATGACTAGCTGAGACATTCAGCCTCGTAAACTGAACAACTATTGGATTCATTGACTTCATTTGGGAAGCAGTCACTGATGAACTAGCCAGATCATAACCTGTAAACCACTCTAATAAATCTCCCTTTTGAATAGATTCAGTCTATTGGAACTGTTCTTCTAGAGAACCCCAACTAATACAGAAAGGTAGCTTCTATGTGAGCCAGAAAGGTCAGTAACCAGCATTCTTCTATACTCCTGCTTCAGTTCCTGTGTCCATGTTCCAGCCTGAAGTTTCTGTCATTTATGATGAACTGTAATTTATAAAAAGAAATAAAGCCTTTCTTCTCCCAAAGTGTTTTTGGCTCATGTTTTATCACAGCCATAAATACAAATAAACTAGAATATTTGCCTTATATAGGAACTTCATGATCAAGCTAACTAGGTGCCTCAAGGGTTTGCTACTGAGCCAAATAACCTTAGTTAGCCCAGAATCCACAGGCGGAAGGAGAGAACTAACTCCCACAATTTGTCCTCTGACCTCCAGATAGCCCAGTGTTACATGTGCACGTGAGAACACATTCATATGTTTGCAAATACACATGCAAACACACAGAGACAAACACATATAAAGGCATACACACTAAATAAAAACAACAAAGAAGAGGAGGAGAAGGAGAGGGGGAGGAGAAGAAGATGAAAAAGAAGAGGAGGAAGAGAAGAAGGAGGAAGAGGAGGAGGGGCAGAAGGAGGAGGAAGAGAAGAGGAAAATCAACTCTTGCTCTGTAATACACCAGCACCAAGAAGAACAATATATGGAGACAGGAATAAGGCAACTATCTGCAGTCCATAAAGTACAGACATCACCCTCAAACTCTACTTTCATACTTCCATCCTATAAGACCACACAGAATTTTTGGGCTTGTTTTTACTTTTTGGTTTTTCGTTGTATGGGTTTGTTCAGCTTTTGCTTCTGTTTTTTGTGGTAACCTGAGAAGAATGAGAGTGGGATAAGACATATAATTATTCCACATTTAGAAAGTATAAAACCATAAATTATTTATGAACAGCTTTGCTGTATATCATAATTATAAATATTTTAAATATAATATTCAAAATATGAATAACAAAATTTGGCAGTAAAGCAGAGATAGAAGAGAAGCAAAACTATGTTAAATTGCTCAATTTAATAGTGAAACATAAGGACACATAGCAGAAAAAACTAAGAACATCAATTCTCTTGGAGCACACATCTTTTGTTGTCAGGTAGTTTATTTTGACTTCAACAATTTTTTTCCTCTTTAGGTTTTTGTGATAAAAATTTAAATTTCAAAATTGATTTTACAAGTAACATTTTATAATTTCATTTTGTTTATGATCATAATTTCACTTTGAATACTCCTTATATTTTAATATGTGTTAAACTCATAATCCATAACATAATTAATTCGGCAAGTAGCCTTTAAAAATTAGCACAAAAATAATAAGTAGACTAGAAGGCATTAATTAACATACCTCACACTATTTCACAAAATAGAAAGAGAAAGAACACTACGTACTTCATTCTATGAGGCCACAGTTACCCTGCCACCTAAACTACATAAAGACTCAACAAAGAAAGAGAACTTCAGATGAATTTTGCTTATGATCATTGACACAAAAATATTCAATAACTTTCTTGCAAATTGAATCCAGGAGCACATCAAAAACATCATTTGTCACAATCAAGTAGGCTTCATCCCAGGGATGTTCAATATAAGAAGGTCCATCAAGGAAATCAACTATAAAAACAAACTGAAAGAAAAAAATCACTTGGAGAAAAAAATTGAAGTAATCCCTCTAAAATCAGATATAAGACAAGACTGCCCATTCTCTCCCTATCTATTCAATATAGTACTTGAAGTTCTAGTTGGAGCTATGAGACAACTAAAGTAGATCAAGAAAATACAAATTGGAAAGAAAGAAATCAAGGCTTTACTATTTCCAGATGATATGACAGAATATATAAATGATCCCCAAGATTCTATCAGAAAACTCCTACCGCTGATAAACTTCATCAAAGTGTTTAGATATAATTAACTCAAAGAAATCAGTAACCTTTATACAAATGACAAATCAGATAAGAAAGAAATTAGTAAAACAACACCCTTCACAATAGCCACAAATAATACAAAATATCTTGGTTTAACTTTAACCAAGCAAGTGAAAGAACTGTATAACAAGAACTTCAAATTCTTAAAGAAAGAAATTGAAGAAGATATCAGAAGATGGAAAGATCTCATATTCTCATGGAGAGGTAGGATTAACACAGTGAAAATGACATCTTACCAAAAGCAATCTAATAATTCAATGCAATCCCCATCACAATTTTTACAGACCTTGAAAGAGCAATTCTCAAATTTACATGGAAAAACAAAACCCAGAATAGCCTAAACAATCCTGAACAACAAAAGAACTTCTGGAGGAATCACCATTCCTGACCTCAAGCTGTACTACAGAGCAGTAGTGATAAACATTGCATAATAGTGGTACATAAACAGACAGGTTGATCAATGGAATTGAATCAAATACCACACATCTATGGACACATGATTGTTGACAAAGAAGTCAAAACCATATAATGGAAAAAAGAAAGCATATTCAGTAAATGGTGCTTGTCCACATGTCTGCATGTAGAAGAATGCAAGTATGTCCATATTTATCACCCTGCACAAAACTCAAGTCCAAGTTTATCAAGGACCTCAACATAAAAGCAGATACACTAAATCTCACAGAAGAGAAAGTGGGAAGTAGCCTTTAACACATTGGTACAGGAGACAACTTCCTGAACAGAATACCAATGGCTCAGGCTTTAAGAACAACAATTGATAAATGGGGCCCCATGACACTGAAAAGATTCTGTAAGGCAAAGAATACTGTCAATAGGACAAAATGGCTGCCTACGGATTGGGAAAAGATCTTCACTAACACTGCATCTTACATATGATAGGGGTCTAATATCAAAAATATATAATGAACTCATGAAGTTAGACTCTAACAACCCAAATAACCCAATTAAATATTGGATACAGAGCTAAACAGAGAATTCTCAACAAAGGAATCTCAAATGGTTGAGAAGCACTTAAAGAAATTCTCAGCATCCTTAGTCATCAGAGAAATGCAAATCAAAATGACTCCAACTTACAGCAATCAAAATAGCTAAGATCAAAAACTGAAATGACAGGAATTATCACACTTTGAAGGAGAAACAAAACAGTCTTTGAGGCAGAGGGAAGGAGAGAAGTGTGTTGGAGAGGGGAGGGGAAGGGAAAAGGGGGAAGGATTAGGTCTTTGGAGAGACAGTAGAGAGACCCAGAGAGTTAGGACAATGAATAGAAATCTACAGCTGCTGGAGGTTGGGTTGAGGGGTTGGGAGAATCTTTAGGAAGCCCCAGAGACAGAGATGGGGAAGGCTCCCAGGATTCAATGCAGGTGGACTTAGCTGAGATACCTAGTAGTAGGGACATGGAACCTGAAGAGGTCATCTCCTATCTAGGATATCTAGTGGAGGGATAAGGACACCAACCCACCCACAAAACTTTCTAGCCAAAACTTGCCCTATCTAAAAGAAAGCAGGGATAAAGTTAGAGAAGTGACTGAAGGAATGGCCAACTAATAAAGGTCCCAATCTCTAACTGAGACCCATGCCATGGGTAAGCACCAATCCCTGACATCATTACTAATGGTATGTTTTGCTTGCACACAGGAGCCTAGCCTAAGTGACTTCTGAGACTCTCTACCCAGCTGCTGTCTGAAACAGAGGCAGATACCTACAGCCAAACATTGGGCTAAGGTCAGGGACTTTCATGGAAGAGTTGGGTGAAGGATTGAAGGCTCTGAAAGGGATGGGAACTCACAAGAGGAACAACAGAGTCAATTGACCTGGACCTCTGGGAGCTCTCATAGACTGAGCCACCAATCAAAGAACACACATGGGCTGGTATGAGGCCCCTGGCACATATGTAGCAGACATGCAGCTCAGTCTCCATGTAGGCCCCACAACAACTGGAACATAGGCTTTCCCTAAATCTGTAGCCTGACTGGTAATCATTCTGGCCTCAATGGGAGAGGATGTATCTAATCTGACAGAGACTTGATATGCCAAGGTCTGGTAATAACCAGAGGGACCACACCCTCTCACATGTGAAGGGGAGGGGGGGGAGGTCTCTGCAAGAAAGGGAATGGAAGGAGAGGCAGGTTTTGCGATGACAATAAGTAAAAAATTATAAAAAATGTTATTACAATGAAAGATATTTTCTTAAGAATTTAAATAAAAACTATTCAGTTCTACAAACACAAATTAATTTTGTAAGTCATCTCTACTGAAAATGGCTTATCGTTAGTAAATAGTACGTACAGGATAAAAAGCAAGATTTATTTATTTTTACAAGATAGGTGGTAATTTTGAGGATGATATACAATTTTATTAGCAGAATAGTGGCTATCATATATATTTCCAATGACTTTTTATTACTACTAGTATCAGAGATATTATCAGAACTTCAAAACCTGCTTCAGAAACATCAAAGCACATACTACACAAAAAATACATTGATCTATAGAAATGTAAAGATAAATAAAATTAAGTTAGTTGGTGATTCTCAGGAACTTTTAAAATATTTCTAACAAAATAACCTTCAAGATGAAACAGCAGCAATTTATTTTAAGGTTCTTGGAGTTCAGTCACATTTCAAACATCAAGGCCATAAACCTGTCTGCTCTATTTGCTTTAGTCTCAATCCATGAAAGTCAACACTACACATCCTTAAATAAGTTCCTATATCTTGAAGAAAGAAAGATGTTGTCTTAGGGTTTCCATTGCTATAAAAAGACATCATGATCAAGGTAACTTCTATAAAGGCAGACATTTAATTGGGACTGGCTTGAAGGCTCTGATGTTTAGTCCACTATCATTATGGCAGGAAGCATGGCAGAGTCCAGGCAGGCATGGTTCTGGAGGAGCTGAGAGATCTACATCTTGATCCAAAGACAGTAAGGAGAAGACTGGTTTCCAGGCAGCTAGGAGAGCTCAAAACCCACCCCCATAGTGACATACTTCCTCCAACAAGGCCACACCTCCTAGGAGTGCCACTCCCTGGGCCAAGCATATTCAAACACATGAGTCTAGGAGGGCCAAACCTATTCAAACCACTACATTCTATTCCTAGGCCCCCAGAGGCTTGTTCAAACGTGAGTCTTTGGGGGCCATATCTAACCATCATATAATAAGAAATACATTTAGTACAATTTCAAAAGTCCCCATAGTCTACAGCAATCTCAATAATGTTAAAAGTCCAAAATTCAAATACTCTTCCGAGATATATCTAAGCACTTAATTGTAATCACCTATAAAATCAAAATAAAAAAGCACATCACATACCTCCAGCATCGCAGAGTACACATTACCATTCTAAAATGTCATGGTGAGGAAATATTGGACCAAAGCAAGACCAAAAACCAGCTGTGCAAACTCCAAACTGTATCTCCATGTCTGATGTCCAACATCTTTCAGCTTTGATGACTACAGCACAATTCTTTCTCCTGGGCTGATTCCACTCCCTGTTAGCAGGTTTCCTTGGCAGGTATCCCACAGATCTATCATCTTGGGATATACAAGATGACTTCAACTTTTTAGCTTCTTGTTCCAAGGTCTGGGATTCACACATGATCATCTGGGCTCATCCAAAAGGCTTCGGTCACTTCTCCAGCTCTGCTTTCTGTAGCACTCTAGGATCTCTTTCACTCCACTCCACTGCTGCTGCTGTTCTTGGTGATCATCCCATGGTACTGGCATCTCCAACTCGTGGAGTCTTCCATTGCAATTAGGCTTCACCAATAGCCTTTCGTAGGCTCCTTTCAGGGTACCAAGCCTCAACTTTGCTTCAACCCCTTCAATCCTGGACTGTCAACTGCAATAGAGGCTGCACTTTCACCAATGATCTACTCTGGCCTCCCACAGTGCCAAGCCTCAGCTACTCTCCATGAACCCTTCATGCCTTCAAAACCAGTACCACCTGGGTGATTCTTACACTTTACCAAGTCTAGCTGCAGCATGAGGTACAATACAGCTTCTTTATGCTGTCAGAAAACACTTCTTAAAAGAGTTCACTTCACTGATGCTGATCTCTTCTCAGTCACCACTAAATTCTTAGCTCCAACTAACCAGCATCAACTGTCCCAGTAGTTCCCTCTACTCTTGACTCTAAAACCAGAGCCACATGACTAAAGCTGCAAGTTCTGCTGCTTGCTGGAGCTGGAACATTGCCCCCTTGTTCTATTACATTATCAGCATCTTTCTGTTTTCCAACTCAATCACTGCCAAAGCTTGGCTGCCCTAGAACTTGCTCTGTAGATTGAGTTTCAGCTCAAGAGATCTGCATGCCTTTCTCCTGAATGCTGGGATTAAAGGCATGTACCACAGTGCCGGGACCTAAGCTTTGCTCCACCTAGAACTTGTTCTGTCACATGCTGGCCTTGATCTCAGAGGTCTTCTTGCCTTTGTCTCCTGGGATTAAATATCCCAGGAGACAAAGCATGCCTGATCCTAAGCTTTTCATGGTCACTGTTCCTCCACTATTCAATCCTATCCAGATTGAAAGCCTGTGTCTAGATCTGGATCATGAGTGTGCCCTCCATTTCTGGACTGTAGTTCATTCTAGACTAAAAGTACAAATGAAAGCAATAACCAGGTAATAACACCTAATGAAATAACTATTCCTTGTTCAACTGCAAACACAAACAATAAGTTTTGCTGGGTGGGATCTTACCCTGAAATCACCAGTCCCCTAATCTTTTTATTTCGTTGACTACAGCATTCAGCTCTATTTTACTTCCTGATGCCCGTTTATTACTTGAAGCAAACATTTTGTATTTTTTCCTTTCTAAGCTTTCTACAATTGATCAAACACTCTTCATGAGAGTAAACCAGAGTCCAAAGTTTATGCTGAGCTTTTTTGAGACTTCCTTTGAAATGCAATTAATTAAAATCACTTTACCTTAGCCTCAAGCAATTTCTGTGGAAAAGAGCAAAAAGCAACATTCTTCACCAATATATCATAAGAATGATCTCCAGTGTTCAAATCATCCTCAGTACCAACGTCTTCGATATTCCTACTAGGATGGCCCATTGAGGACCATTTAAAGCATCCCATGGCTTTCCAAATCCAAAGTCCCAAAATCCACATTCTTCCAAACAAAAACATGGTCAGAAGTATCACAGAAATACCCCAATCCTGTTACTAACTTCAGTCTTAGTTAGGGTTCCTATTCCTGTAAAGAAACTCTGTGACCAAGGCACCTCTTTTATAAAGGACAACATTTAATTGGGGCTGGCTTACTAGTTTTGAGGTTTAGTCCATTATTATCATGGCAGGAAATACAGCAGCATCCAGGCAGGCGTGGCATTGGAGGACTTCCAGGCAGCTAAGAGGAGGGTCTCAAAGCCCGGGCCCACAGTATCACACCCCAACAAGGCCATACGTGCTCCAAAAAGGTCACACCCCTTAATGGTGCCATTCCCTGGGCAATTCACATTCAAACCACCACATGTACCAATATGCCTTGTGAATATAAATTATATTAGTATAAATCTTAAATCTATAATTTTATGTCTTTTATATAAAAAATCCAATATTGTTTTAAGTAGTCTATATGATAACTGACATGAAAATTTATGTTTTAACTGTGTCTTAATGTTAACATTTCCAGTTATGTCATATGTTTATTCCCAATATTTTTACATTTGGTCAGCATAGGCTTCTGACAAAATTTATCATCTTTTCATGATGAAAGTCATAGAGAATCTAGCAGTTCAACCAACATATCTCAACATAACAAAGGCAATATATAAGACCACAGCCATCATCATGCTAAGTGGAGACATACTCAAAGCATTTCCACTAAAATCATAAGTAAGATAATAATGTCCATTCTCTGTATTTCTTCACAGTATAGTGCTTAATGTTTTAGGAAAGATAATAAGACAAGAGAAGGAAATAAAGGGAACAAAAATAAGGATAGAAGACAAATTATCCTGATTTCTAAACGATATCAATCTATGTAAAAGTCTTTTAAAATCCACCAGAATTTTTAAATATTCAGAAATTTTTTATGGTACAAAATTAATACATACAAATCAATAGTAATTCTCTATAAAATAAGATTATGTTTCCAAAATGTAGTTGTTAGTGTATCATTAAGAACCATCACCTGGCTAATTTTCATGGTGTTAAAATGTTCTATGAACACTACCGAAAGAGAAAAATAAACAGCATTATTACCTAGCTATGAATCCTGTTAACTACAATAGTTATTGAAATGGCAAGGTATACCCACTGTTGAAATAATATGGCAAAAATATTCTGAGTGTAACTGACCATTTTCTGTTTGTTACTTAAAATATGCTTCACAAAGAAATATCATTGGGGAAAGAAATCCATGAATATATAGGTTATAGGCTCTAAAGTAGAAACCTTTCACATTTTTTTCAAAATGACTTCTAATATCTTGTCACTATGCTCATTTATCAGTGCATCTGTCCCTTAATCAGAGAAGCTGTTTCTAGCAGTAGATGGCAATTAAGACAGAAACATTCAACGGATCAACATACATAAAACAAGAGATTGCAGAGTGTTTAGCTAATGAGGCCATCAACATCAGAGTCCTTTCCTGCAGACTCAGTAATCATTATGAAAAAGAAGACTGGGTGCCCCAGTGTAGGGGAATGCCAGGGCGAGGAGGCAGGAGTGGGTGTGTGAGTGGGAGAGCACCCTCATAGAAGCTGGGGGAGAGTGATGGAATAGGGAGTTTCTGGAGGGGAAACCAAGAAAGGGGATAACATTTTAAATGTAAATAAAGAAAATACCCAATAAAAGAAAAAAATGAAAAAAGAAAAGAAAGAAACAAAGAAAGAAACAAAGAACAAAAGAAAGAAGGAGGAGACAGAAAGATATTGAGAGCCAAAAGCAGTATATGACTCCAAGGAAACAAGGCTTTCCAGATATATCAGGGCATATGTACATGTGAATTCATAGTAATTGTGTGAGCATAAACAATGCCTGCAAAGCATAAGCCAGACAAAACCCAGCATGTGTTGTGGTATGAACACAAGTCTTACCCAGAGCTGATGGCTATTGGCATGTAATGGCTACAGGGAAAGTCTCTTCTTTAAGGGTATGAGTGTTGTTAGGTTGACCACTTTTCTGGGCAGGCATCATATGCAAGATTATTTGGACAGCACAAACTAGAATGCATAGGTTTTGAGGAGGGGTCAGAGGAGATGGAGGGAGAGAGAATATGAAGTTTGGTGGTCGGGGGTAGGGGCGGACTTGGGAGAAGTTTGGGAAGGGGAGAGAATATGATGAAAATGGTATGGCATGCCCAGAGAATTTATACAAATGTTATATTAAAAGAACTACCTACATTATTTCAATTAATATGTACTTCAATGAAATGGTTTTTTTGTTTGGTTGGTTTTTTTTTTTTTTTTTTTTTTTTTTGGTTTTTTCTTTTTGGTTTTTCGAGACAGAGTTTCTCTGTGTAGCCTTGGTTGTCCTGGAACTCACTCTGTAGACCAGGCTGGCCTCGAACTCAGAAATCCACCTGCCTCTGCCTCCCAAGTGCTGGGATTAAAGGCGTGCGCCACCACTGCCTGACCAATGAAATGTTTTTGAAGTAACAAAATATAAAAAGTGTTTTCTGAAAAAAACACTGCTAAGAAATTTCTGCAGGTCACTACAAATGATTTATGGAGTTATCAAAATGATCACTTGCCTAAACTAAATGATGAATTAATCATGAGGCAAATTATAAGGTACATAATGGAAAACTGAGTATTTCCTTTTGGGGATCTCTTATATAAAACTATGCCCCCTTTAAACACATTTGTACCTATTGATAAGAAGAATGAGAATAAAGACTAACTCATGTGATAGGGGATCTACCTCTTCTTACTGGGTTTTGTTTGTTTGCTGCTATCTCCGAGTGATTCTTTGAAGTTACATGATCCATATTTCCATGTATTCCTAGGATACTTCATAAGCTTTGATACAGAAGTGTCAACATATACGATGGTGCAGTGAGAAAATAATGAAATGTATATGTGGAAAGAAAGACAAGAGATGTAGTCAGACCCTGTAGATTCTTACAAGAATAGTTCTCATATACACTCAACAATATAAAACTATATTCCATGATACCAGTTACATTATTCCCATATCAGGACATTGTTCCAAGGTTTGCATTAATGAATTTATAAATACAATTTGGAATTATCAATACCACTGTCACTACCAATAGGTGACATTAAAGCCTCTTTAAAATATTTAAGACTAATGGCATTTAATGCTCAACTGGTAATGCAGTCTTCTTATATAAGTCAAAATCACATTTTGTTGAACAAAACAACTGTCTAAACTTTACCATGACATTTCCTGCACAAGCTTTTAAATAAATTACCAAAGTACCCTTTTTGTTCTTTTTATAAATTGTTGACCTATTAGACTCAAAAATATTTCTAAAAATCTTTTCAAATGAGAACAGCTTAAATAAAAAATGCCACTGAATAAGACGTTGAACATTGTTTGTCAATGGAACAAATACATATACAACAAGCTGGGGAAAGAAAGATTTTGTGTAAAATTCACTTCAATAAGTGAAAGAAAAATGCCATTTTATTGAGCATAGAAAAATGCTGAAAATTGTGAATAAGAATTTACCTTTTCTCTTTTAAAACGATTAGCATTAGTGTTGGAAATATGATTCATACTCATTGCCATACAGTTAATTCTCATAGTTGGAGAAAAGGGTCTGTTGAGTCCCATTTTTCTGGTATCAACCAAATTATGATATGTCTAGATAAAGAATTTATTTTAAAAATAAGCCTTTCTGTTTGAAAGCCATGGGCAAAGTGATCAAAATAATTTTAAGTTTTGTATCAAAGAAAAGCAGTGCTTATGTTAACATAACAAAGACCTCTCAGTCATTATTAGTCTTAGGTACCTCTTGGAGCAGATGGTGTTTGGGACACCATCTTACTACCTATGATTTAGAGCAGATAAGCTTCTATTCCGAATGGCTTTCTGAAGGACAACTAGAAAGGGCACCTTAACTGATTTACATAACTTCTCTGAGCCTACATTCCTTTATTTTCAGAAAGTTATAACAATTATAAGAAAGTGCCTAGAACAGTTTTTCACATTTATGAAGCAATCCGTGGATGTGGCTAATATGATTATCTTTATTATCCAGATAGTAAAACAATTTCATTTCCTTATGTTTGAATAAGTTTTAACCATAATAGAATCAATCATAAATATATTACATAAAAATGCCATTATATCTGACTATCATGCTGAATTTTACATTTTGTAATTTTGGTTTTTAAATGTAATAAAAATGTTAAGCTTAGGCTAATGGAGAATATGCACACCTTTGTATGATAATAGTTTCAGGTTAAAGAGCCTAAATGAAGATGTAATTCCAATCTATCCAACCACAAAAGACAATTTCATATAAACTGGCTTCCAAATACAGTCCCTTCTCTGATATCTATCATTGACTGAATGCAATATTTCTCTATTTCTGTACAGATGACCTCAATTGTGTTGAATCAAGTCTCTCAAAATGGACAAAATGTCAAGTTCTTTGCCTAAACTCAAGAGGAATGAATTATAATATAATTCCCAATAACATTATTATTTTTAGCTGAATCATCAGAGCAAGAGTGATCTCTCTGTATTTACAAAGGGCATTTCACTCCACCAGAATTATCCATTAAGCTCTGATTATATAACTGTACAAATTCTGTACGTACAAACATCTAGATTCATCCTACAAACTACTGGGGACATAAGAGTTATGTGGTCCAATGTCAACACCAGAAGCCCACTCTTTGGTAACAATTTTTACTATTAGTAAGTTTTATATCAACATTATCAAAAATATGGCAAACATACAGAAAAATGTGGTTATTTATATTGTTAGCCAACTTGATAGTATCTAAAACCATTTTGGAGACAAATTTCTGGAGGTATTTGTCAAGTAATTTTAGATTATTTTGAATGAGATGAGGGGACTTGCTTACATGTAAGCAATAACTTTCCATTAACTGGAATCCTAGATCATATAAAAATTAGAAAGCTATGTTGAGAGTCAATTGTCTTGGTCGCTATGAATGTGTGCTGTTCTTCCAGAGAATACAAATGTGGTTCTCATACCCATGTCAACAGCTCACAAACTGATGTAATTTCATGGCAAAAGATCTTACTGCTCTATGGCCTCTGAGGGCTCCTACACATTTGTGGCATAAACACGCACCTACATGAAGAGAAAAATAAAAGTAAACATTTAAAAAACAAAGAAGTCTAATGGAAGATCAACAATTGATCTCTCTCTCTCTCTCTCTTTCTCTCTCTCTCTCTCTCTCTCTCTCTCTCTCTCTCTCTCTTCCTGGTTGGATGAAATGCGACCTGCTGCCTCACCTCTCTGCAGCCATGCCTTTCTCACCACAGTGGACTGCAACATCATGACCTGCATGTTGAAGTTAACTTTGTACCCTGTGGGCTGCTTTTTGTCATGCATTTGTCTACAGCAATATGAAAGGTAATATAAAGATTTATTTGAGCTCAGAGTTTAAAAGATTTGAAGCAGAACAGCACTAGGAAGGAGAAAGAGGGGACAGGGAGGGAGGAAGGGAAAGAGAACCCACTGATAGGAGGTTTCCTATGGCTTCAGTGATTCTCTCCATGGAAACGGTCTATGAGACAGTGATGTCCACCTTGAAGTTAGCCTTCAATCCTTAGTAAATCCTTTCTTAAAATGCCCTCACAGGCAATCCAGAGGCATGCTTTACTAACCTACGCACTTCTCAATCTAATAATAAGACAATCCAGATAAATTATCATGAGCCCTTTCTGCTACAATCCATCACCCACAAAGTTATAAGAGCAGAGTTATGAAAGTAATTCCAATACTATAGTCGACTCCTTGCTCTTTGCCATTCTCTTTGTAAGATGATGTTAGATTTCCTCGAAGTCTCCTTCTGCTCCTTGTTTCTCCGTGTAAATTCTAATTCCCAGTGTAGAACCTCTCATTGAAGCTATGCATGGATGCCCACTCACCATTCTACTTTTGGACACAAGCAATAAGGCATTTTCCCATCTTTCTTACCACGCATTCTCCTTTGTTCTTCCCTTAAAAACTCAGCTGAAATTTCTCTATATTTAAAGTCTTTTCCTACTTATTCACAAAAATGTCTGTACCCACCCTATACTACCGTGTACTGTGAACAGTGCACTGCTCCAGAACCATGTAAAGGAAGCTAATATCTGAACGAACAGTCTAGAAGCTTATGCCTGTGTTTCTTATTTTATATGCTATGTGATCTTTGATAGTAATAATTCTATGAATTTATCTTTCTCCTGACATGTGCTATACTGTCAAATATATAGTACAAGCCAAACTATCACTGCCTCTGAAACTACTATCAAACTATCCTTCCTCGCTAGTTCTACAATTTCCTAAAGGCTAGATACTTTACAAAATTTTATATATATATATACATATATATATATATACACATACATATACATATATATATAAATTTATTCCATCACATATATAATAGAGAATACAAAATGTTAAAAGGTCTAATATATATATTTATAATATATACAATATTTATATACATTTATAATATATGTTAATATATGATGTGTATCTTATGTCTTATATGTGAGATATATGTATATATATTGTATATAAGATATAGAAGACACATATATTTCATATGCATCTTATATATTATATTACTTATTAAAACACAAAGAATATAACACTGTATTATAGAATAATTAAAAGATTTTGAAATTGGACTTCTTGAATTACATTATGGCTTAATATATATTAGCTAAGTGATCACTGGCAAGTTACTGAATCTCAGCCTATTTCCTCTATAAACAATGAAGTAGTCTTCAGTAAAATAGAAAATGTGTATGCTTGTTTAAAAAAGAAAAGAAAAATCTTATTTGAGGAACTTAGACTGTTTCAGCTAATAAATGTATTGAAGAAATAGATAAATTTTTTGTTATTTAACAAGTGTCTTAATTTTCACTTAGCTAATCTTGAAATATGTCCTTTTTCTAGAATTTTTCATGTTTTGATATGAATCTGTCACTGAATTTAGGCTTGAAGAGCAAAAATGGAATAGTAGATATAATGTAAACATAATCAAAGTCCATAATCTAACAAATATTCCTTTACTAACATGCTTCATTAGCCTACAGATACTATCCCTGCTAGATTGTATGATGCCAGAAGCTAATATAATGGCCATAATTCAGACTATAACTCTCTTAGTCAGTGTTTTATTGCTGTGACAAGAAACCATGACCATGGTAACACTTAAAAAGGCAGGTGTTTAGATCATGGTCTTATAAAATTTGAGAGTTCTACACCTGGATCCTCAAGTATCAGGAAGAGAGAGACACTGCTCCTGGCTTTGGTATATAAATTTGTACTTCCATACTTGTATCAGAGATACAAGATTTAGATCATCATTAGAATAGTATGTTGACCCTTGGAGAGCATCTTATTTTGCTTTTGATTTCATATAGCTTTCTCCTAGTTCTTAATTTTTTGCTGTTGCATCATAATGGACCAGCAACTAAAGCAAACCTTTTGAAAACATAGCTCATGGCCATAAAATTAGTCAATGGTGTGGTGATTCAGGAATTGAAACGTGGTCCTGAAGCCCACACATAATTTTGGAGATCCTAGGGCTAACATCTGGGGTCAGGATGGGACATCAGTGAAGAACAGCAAATATTGCCCAATTACTGTGTGCTCAAAGCCATAGGGAAAGCCAATATCATTGCCTTGGATGAACGATCAAATTGGAGGACGCATGAGGAAACAATAGGAGCACTGGCTGTGTAGGTAAGTAACACGTGGCAGAGAGTGAATGTATCAGCCTCCTGAAAGTTATTGCTCATTTATTTTACAATAAATATATTCCATAGAAATGACTATCAGGAGATCAGAGGTAAGAAGGTAAGTCATAGAACTTCAGAGTGCTGGAAGTGCTTCTTGAGGGCAGATCCTCTCGCAGGGTTTTCAGTGCACGCTTGGCTGTGCACATGAGCTATATACATCATTTTATGAAACGTTATCAGCTGTGACTGTATAAAGAATGAAAGAGCTCTTTGAGGGGATCTTTATGGGAATGTGCCGGGTAATCCAGGGTTCTATGAATGTAGTAAACATGTTTTTTTTTTTTTCCAGGTCAGAGAAAACTGCTGAAGGTTACTTAGTTAACTGGAAGGATTATGGTGTTTCATGAAGCCAGACGAAACACTGAAGAGAATGTGAACTAAGATGGAGATACTAGGTAGATGTGAAATAATACTGGCATGAGGAGAAAGAGTGTCAGCTTACTTCCAGGTTCTATTTTAGTTCTCAAGTTTCCTGATACAATGGTCTGACTTCTCCCGGAAGATAGCAAAGCATTCCCACATTCCTCTTGGAGTCTTGGACTATCCCATCCTCTCTAGTCATACACACACAGTCTTCTGAGCTACTGAGTAGGGATTACTGTTTCCTCCTAGATATGGTGAAGTCAAGACTTATGTAATGAGGATGAGTCAGATGTTAGCAGTGTGGTAGAAGAAAATGAAGACAGGCATTAAAAGCTCAGCCAACCACTGGACTGAGCATGAGGTCCCCAATGGAGGAGTTAAAGGACTGAAAGAGCTGAAGGTGTTTGCAACCCATGGGAAGAACAACAGTATCTACTAACCAGACCCCGGCAGAGATCCCAGGACTAAACTACCAGCCAAAAGGTACACATGGAGGTTCCCATGGCTCCAGCCTCATATGTAGCAGAAGATGGCCTTCTTGGGCATCAATGGGAGGAGAGGCCCTTGGTCTGATAAAGGCTTGATGCCCCAGTGTAGGGGAATGCCAGGGCGGGAGGCAGAAGTGGGTGTGGGGGGGAGCACCCTCATAGAAGCAGGGGGAGGAGGAATGGGATAAGGGTTTTGCATAGGGAAACAGGAAAGGGGATAACATTTGAAATGTAAATAAATAAAATATCCAATTTTTAGAAAAGAAAAAAAAAAGTTCGTGTTAGAAGCGGGAAAGAATGTGAGGCTGCTGACAGTTGAGCCACTGGATTTAGGATGAAAAGGCTTCCACCATCTTGACATCTTAGTCTATTTGTGATATTATGACAGAATACCAAAGACTGAATCATTATTTTCTCAGCTCTGGAAGATTGGGAGTATCAGAGTATTGAGATTTAAGAACTGAAATTTTTAACATGGCAGAGGTAGAAGAATGAGAAATCAAATTTGATTTACCAGATCTTGTTTTTTCTTTTTTTGCTCTTTGATTTAAAATGTGTTTTTTCTGATGTAGTATCTTGATTGTGGTTCCCTCTCCCTCTCTACTCCTCCTGGTTTGTCCTCATGTCTCTCCCTTGCAGATGTACCCTCATTCTGTTTCTTATTAGAAAACAAATAGGCTTCTAAGGGTTATAATAAAATGAGATGAAATACAATATAACAAAATAAAACAAAACATAACACATTAGAATAGGACAGTGCAAGCATATACAAGAAAAAGATCTCCCCAAAAAGGAACAATAAATAAATATATATGTAGAGGCCCACTTGTTCACACACTCAGGAATCTTACAAAAGCACAAAATTGTAAGCTAGGGTATACACAAAGCACCTGTAGGGTGAAAAAGGAGAGAAAAACCTATCTAAACACACACACACACACACACACACACACACACACACACACACACCCCAAAGCAAAAACCACTGAAATTGTATAACATGGCTCTACCACGCCCAACTAAGATTACAGTCACCAAAAAGGAAGCAAAAAAAAAAAAAAAAAAAAAAAAACCCAATGTGTTTAAAAAAATGCTTTGGGGAGGGGGTAGGAGATGAGCAAGTAGATAGGTAGGAGTGTTGGGGTCATTTCTGGGACTAGATGCTGTCTTCGTCAAGATCTGAGCCTCAAGGCCAAGGAGGCTAGGCAGTCAAGCTGAACTATACATTCCAAGAGTTTTCTCATTAGTTAAGAGATGAGGAGGGAGAACGTGACTCTTTGGAATACAAAGAGTCTCTGTGCAGTTATCAGCTTTGTTTACTTCACAGTATGAGCTTAGTAATTTTAAGGTTATTTTGTTTTCTGTTTAATTACATGTGAAAAGGAGTTGAATCCCTTGAACTGGAATTATTGGCAGTTGTGAACCACTATACTTGATGCAAACTCCTGCTGTCTAAAAAGCAGCAAGCACTCCTAACCACTGAGCCATTGTTCTGAGAATATTTTTATGAATAATTTTACCTTTTACTCTAGCAAATTTAACTTAATTAGTATTTACCTTTTTAGACTTAGCATTTATCATACTTTTGAAAAATTGACAAGGTTTGATTTACAAAGTAGACTAGACCAATTAGGAAAATGGGAATGGAAAAGCATTTTTATTGGGCTATTTATGTCTAGATGTGCTATCTCCAGATGCCCTCTCACACATCCTTCATCTTCTGCTGGTGCTTGTAGATGTTAACTAACAAGGTCATCTCCTTATTTCCACATGTGTGTGCTATGCACATCGTTCCCATTCATCTCCTCTAGTCTCCTTGGCAACCCTACTTCTTCTGCTCTCATCTTTCATTGTTGTTCATCCAGTTTCAATTTCACACACTTTGTTTTCATTCCTCCTGGCTTCTGGAAACCAAGGAAGACTATGGTTTGTGGGACTCCCTTGTGTCATTTGCTATAATCTCTAGTTCTACCCATTCTTCCTACAAATGAAGTACTTACATTCTTCTGTAAAGCTCCATGGTCTATATGCCACATTTTCTTTTCCTTTGCTTTCAAAATGTGAGTGCCAAGGCTGATATCCCATTTTAGCTATTTTGAATAGTGCAAGCACTAAGCATTAGCATGTAAATATCATTATTGTAAACTGATTTTGAGTTGTGGAGGTATACATCCAGGAGTGGTATACTTGTATATATAGTCGTGTAATGAGACTCTCTCACACTTGAATGCCTGTGCTAATTAGACTCCTATTGCAGTATAATGCTCCTGTCACTCACTGCCCAACCAACATTGCTATGTTAATTGATGACACTTAATCTGACTGGAGTAAGATATAATATGAATGTAATTTTTAATTTTAATTTAAAATGTGTATTAATGTTGCTTTTGATAATCCATTGTAGTTTATTAATAAATTTAATAAATGTATTAAGATATTTAATTTTAATAAACAACATTTTCAAATTTTATAATAACAATAGGCTCAACATAGCATGCATTTGAAAATTTTTATAGCTTTATATAACATTTTCAGATAGTTTAGTAATTCATAAAACATATTTCACAATACATATTTTATAATATGTAATTCAATAATCTAAATCATAATACACTTTAACATTATCAGTGAAAATGGTCAAGCTTATCATAAATATTCACTATAAGAAAATCGATGAAAAGGTGCTTTAATAACTAAAGATATAAAATGTTAAGAAATGCATTTTATTGAAATGTAATAGATTGAAATATTTTGATTATTTTTAATTTAAAAGTATAAAACATTTAAAATAAAGAAGCTAAGATAAAATCACATAGTTAGCAATGATTGAAAATAGGAATCATATTTGAAAAGCTAAATAGCTTCTTTTATTGAAAATTGTTTAATCAGAGTGAACTCATTTAGCTTGAACATAATGTTTTCTTTAGCATTTAATTCTGCTTGGCAATAAAATTTCTCAAACAAAAATGTGTCATTCTTAAGGATTTTTTAAAGATACAATAAAGATCCAGCAATTGTTCAACCTGAATTTAGCCAAATGAGTTTTACATTAATGTCTATACAAACCACACAATGACCATTTAAATCAGATTCATTAATCATCCCACAAATTTGAAAGCAACGAATTTTGTTCTTTAACTGGTCATTAAATAACCATACTGTGGTAAACATTATATTGAGGAATATAGTTTAGTAACAAAAGAAATGAGAATTGCAATCATGGAAGGTAGTAGAAGAACTTTAAATATACATTTCAAATTCAACAAAGACAATTTGAAAGACATGTCTATTGGATGACTTGAAATCTATAACATCCTAGAAATGTCAAACCAACAGCATGAAATATCAGTTTCTGCTACATGTTGGGGAGTCCTGAAGGGAACAGATAACTTCATGGTTTTGTTGGATCTTAAGTGAAACTGAGCTATTTTGTATAATAAACCGTGATGGAGACATGACACAATGTTTCTGTAAACCTTTAGAATTATACAACTCTAGTGAAGCTTGAGTTCTGGGGATGAAGCTCAGCTGAGCATGAGCTTTGCCCATGAATAAATAGACTTGGGTTTGATCTTTAGAACTGCATATAAAACCAGACATGTGGTAAATGTCCCAGCACCTCAGAGATAGAAGGAAGAATCCAATGTTCAATGTCAGCATTAGCTATGTAGGAAGTTGGAAGCCATCTTGAGATAAGTGATAATCTCTTTCAAATACAAATAAGGGCCATGATTAAGAAATGTCCTAGTGATTAAGAGTGTTTGCTGCTCTTCCAGAGGACCCAAGTACAGTTTCCAGTACTTACCTAAGGCAACCCATAACCATCTACAACTCCTGCTCTTGAGGATTGGATGCCACTGACCTTTGTGAGCATGTGTACTAATGTGCACACACACACACACACACACACACACACTTTAAAAATACTAAAAATAAATTATAACAAACAATGAACTTGTAAACTATAGACCCTAGTTAACATTAGTTTATTAACACCAGACAATTTTCCACATAGAAATACAAGACTTTGCTGAGGGAAGCTGTTGGTAGGGGACAGATATGATACTTTCTCTCTTTCTAGGCCCAATCTATGAAAAAGAAGTGTAACATTTTTAATATAAAATTAAATGTAAATTAAAATCTATATAAAGTGCTTCAGTGGGAGTTTGTTAGCTGTCATAAAGATTGTTATTTGTTCCTCTGAAGTAAGTATACATTTTTCTGAATTGTATGAATAAGGTTATTAAGAAGGTTTAGGTTTTAAATAATATAATTTAGTACTTTCCAAACACTTTCATAATTATACAGAAATGCAAGCATGCATAAAAGGCAGGTATGAATACTACCTAACTTTATACAGTTAAAAAGAAGTTATGTTAGACTGCCTTGAATTTGCACCTCCGATATTGTCCAATTTGCTAATAAAAGTATTCTGGAGAGATTGTTCTTATATAAATGTGTTTTTCATTCACTACTGGAATGAAGAAAGAATGTCACAAGCTAAGAATACTCATTCTGTCTTTTTCCGAGAAATGTGGCTGTTTCTATGATATGCACAAACTTGTGAAGACTAATTCTCATTTCTCTTCCATTATATTCCACAGTGTTCCTCTTGAACTTGCAACGTATACTGTAAAAGGCTATCAGGAGAATGCTTTCTATAGCTTTCTCTCATTTAATCTTTCTTGGTTACTGAGAGCAGAGTGCTCACATGGTGAGATAGCTTTTATAAATCACAAATGAAAGCTTACAATGTGATTCATATTTTAAAAACACTTCATCCCAGAGTGCTTTTGTCCAACTCTGAAAAATATCAGCACCTTTCCAAGTATATTATCTCCCTATTTCCTAATCAAAACAACCCAGGCTGGGAGACAGTGGGAGTTATTTAAAACAATGAATATCACTGTAGTGCGTTTTAGTTGAATCATTTGCTAGATGCAGAAAACAAAACAAAACAAAAAAGGTCATTTCAGTGAAATCTGAACTCACGTAATAGACACACATCTTTATATTCCACATACTTTGTTAATCATTGACTGAACAACATCGTGCTTGGAGCCTACCGACAGGAATTTTAACCTGATTAAATATCCCAGTAAGGCTTAATACCTTTAAATGGAATTTCTATTGCCTGTTCTGCACGCATATTATTAATACACTGCCATCAAGAAAACCACAGACATGCATAATAGCTCATCAATTTGTAACTAAACACTTTTGACCTTGAAAACTCAGCTGTCTTTCAGATTAATGTAGTTACATTTTAGGCAGGAAAGAAACCATAAAATTATCACATGCTTGTTTTTGTAATATGTCAGGATGAGAAGTAGGAGTAAAGGTCCTGCCAATGGCTTCTTATTGATACTGCCAGCAACCTCTGACATTTGGATTAGAAACTCAGACCTCATCCTAATAAAAAATCCACTTAAACTTACAATTGCAGGTAAAGGGCTACATATAATAGCCAACTGATAAGAAGAAGGGTAGAGTATAAAAAGTGCCTACTTATATTCCTTCTTTCACAACAGACATATTTGTAGAGATACAATAGTAGGCAAAGGAATCAAAGGGAAGTCCACCAAATATCCAACAGCCATTGATCAAAATGAGCAAGAAATGTCAAGGGGTAGCAAATGGTCATACCAGTAAATTAAGAAATAGTGGGAAATTATCTTTAATTCATAAAAGAGACAATCTGCAATCAAGTATGCAATATTAAATAGATTGGTTACATTTTTTCCTCAAGAGTAGTGTTTTTTACAGCTGAAGTAAATTCAGTCTTTTCAGAAACTACAAAACGAAATTGCATAACCCACCATTGAAGGCACAGCACATAATCTGAAATTTATTTCTCACTGTCTCACCATAAAGCACTGTTTATCTTTTCATTAAATTGTGAGATTAAACTCAGAAAAGCCTGTAAGAAAAGACTAACAATTAAGAGTAGGTAGAAATGTTGAAGGACAGAGCTGAAATAGGCCCTCATATTGGACAGCCTGTCCATCAGAAAGAATAGCTGATGAAGAAATGCACAATGATCTGTTGCTTTGTGATATCTTCAACTCTTCTGCCATGCCATTATTTTATCCCTTGTAATATGGTGTTAGCTTTGTAGTCATTCGCATTGTTTATCTGTTTTAAAGAGTCATTCAATTACTTTTCTCTAAAAACCACAATATATGCTTTGACCTACTTAGGAAGAAAGCTAGAAACTGTTTTTTATTTAAAATCAGCGTATTATGTTATACTAAAGAAAAAAAGATTATTTTCTAAATGTCTGCTGTCTCAGGCTTCTCTCGATGCATGACTGAAAGGAATCTATCATTATACAAGTCAAAATCCTGCGTGTCAGTGGGGCTGAGAGAAGGGTTGCAGAGTTCTTGCATTGTTGCTAAGTATGGAACAGGCAACCTGCCCAGAGAGCTGTTGGAACTGGGAACGAACTTGCAGAAGGAGCTCTGCAATGAATGGTAAATGAATTTCTACATTGCGGTTGACAGTTCCTTGAGTATTAATGGGCAGAAAGTGAAAATTTCTTAACACCACCACCAGAGACTGCAGTGGGATCTGATAGTGACGGTGCTGACTCTCAGGTTTAACGCTCCTTGACAGGAGATATGCACAAATTCATTCTCAACGTATAAGAAGTTGTCAACAAATGCAGAATTATAGAATATCTTATTCTTCCCATTGGCATTGACTTGGCTCAGGTGGCTTAGTGCATAGTTTGTCGAAATTAGCAGGACTCTCTCACACCTAAGCACCAAATATTTTACTTATTTATACAAAATCTGTAACTCAGACCCAACTACTATAAAAATATTTAAAATTACAATAACATAGTGAATCTAACAATATGGTAAAAGTCAATGTGGTAGAAATCATGACTACATATTGTGCAGTATATTCAATATGATCTTTTTATTAAATTATGTCATTTTTCTCAAAGCATCTTGGTTTTCTAGCGTAAGAATACAATAAAAGTTGTGAAAAATTAAAAGATTAATAAGCAAAAATCTTAAGATAATTACTGTTTTCATAAAATAGAATCATGTAGATGGAGGATATACATGAATAATTGATAGGAAAAAGCTCGTGTTATTATTCATTTTTCTAGCACAGGCTGAAATGGCTGATGTAAATCAGCTTAACATGAACAAAGTTTCACAATTTTGAGACTTTAGTGCACGGCCATTGCTGGACACTCTTCCTGAATACTTTGGACCTTTGGTGGAATAATATAAAATATTAGAATTGCCTGGAAGTGGAGACCAGGCACCTTATGGTTAAGCGTGAGAGACACCAGATTACTGGTGTCTCCCATTAGCTTTAGAAGGCAATGCCTTTGCTTCTACAAGGTTCAGATTTTGAAAGATTTCATCACCTGTCATAGCTGTATGTATGAACTAGGAAACCACTCTTACCCACAGCAGAGGGCAAGTGATTTCTAACCAGAGCAAATATCACATGTTACACTGTGTCACTTCATAATCACTAAGAATTATGTTTGATTTTTCTTGTTATACAATGATTCAGAAATTATATATAAAGCACAATTATATATAGATTTAATATTCTGTAATTATTGCAGTTTAATTTTCATACAAGACTATTATAGCAAAGTAGTTGGATTTTGAAAATGGCTTCCTATATAACTGGAGTTTTTTTTATAGTAAATGGTTTTTGAAATAATGTATAAAGACAATTTACAATTCATGTAAGATATATAGAGAGAAGGGAAAAGAAACAATTATAAAATATTTTTCATAGATGACAGTAAGCCATAAGCTAATATAACAGAAATACTGTATTGCTGAAATAAAATAGAGAGGGACAAATGCATATATTATGTAAATTCGATAACATGATAAAATAAGATTAAAAACTATCTCAGTATTTTAAATGCAAATAATATGCAACAGAATATGTCAGAAATAAAAAAGCAAAATTGATAACACAGTTTTTCAAAATGATACTTTTAGAGTAGAAATGTCTTTCTACCTCCAGGAAGCCTTGATATCTGTGAAGTTGCTTATCTGAAGATCTACAATCATCAAACATAACTTGGATGTGTCAATTAAATATGTCAAAAATTCTTTGAGTTTTTTTTTCATTTTATTTCCAGATTTCCTGCAGCCTAGTGATGGAGTATTATTGTGTTTGGGCTTTTCTTCAAACATGGTGACTGTTTTGTTTGTGTGAAGTGGTTTCTTGTGTTTCTCGAGCTCATCAGCAACTGACAGTCTCAAATACAGCCTCCTTAACAGCTGGTAACCTATACAGGATGGTGCTGCATACTTCACTGGTAAGCCCAGTTGAGTCTTGGGGGTTGGTAGGAGAGTATAATATCATGAGCCTTGGTGCCCTAGATAAGCCTTCTCAACATGAGCTGTAGCCAGATAGACATAGGAAGATCCAAAAAGTCTTTCATCAGGAAAACCAGGTTAGATTATCTTCCTAATCTCTCCAGGTTGAGAGAGATTTTGAGAGCTGGAGAG
Organism: Uromys caudimaculatus; assembly: GCA_028551405.1. NCBI lineage: Eukaryota > Metazoa > Chordata > Mammalia > Rodentia > Muridae > Uromys > Uromys caudimaculatus. Next base: position 87,958,738 of record CM052701.1, read on the forward strand.
ACTGCTCAGTGGTTATGAGTAGATACCGCTCTGAGACAAGCTCCGTGTTTGGCTCTCAATATGTAAATCTACTAGCTCACTATTGCTTGTAACTACAGTTCCAGGTTATAGTCCTCAGGCCTCCATGGACACCTGCATTTATATACCCACCTTAACACCATCACACATTATTTTCTAAAATAATTTTTAACATCTTTAAAAGAGAGAGAATTTCTTTGACCCTCTAAGATTATTTGAACCTAAGCAAAGGCTACTATTTTGCCTGTCTGACTCCTATGCTCACCTTAATGCTCCCTCTGTAGATCCTCAAATTTATTGAGAGCTATCCCTTTCAGAAATTAAAATCTGTGCTTATGGCCAGGGAGACAGTTCAGTGGAAAAGCAGCACTTACTTCACAAATATTTGATCACTGGGATAGTGTGAAAGGGGAGAACAAAGTCCTGAAGGATGTCTGCGGACCACATATGTACCACTGACATTCTATGACCACACTAATCCACAACTGCACGCACACGCAGTCACAAACAGCATATAACTACATTCATAATAATAAGCAAAATGAAATTAAAAATAAATTTAAAAAAAGAACTACAAGAGAAATTATGTTTAAAACTAGTGGCCCTGCTCTACAAACTTGATCGGTTCTGTTAACTTTCCTAAGCCACTTTTGCTTCACGACCTGTTCTCCTTCATCTCTGCACTGACCTACGGTTGTCACAGAAAGGCTCTTTGTAAGAACCTTCCTTTAGGTTAGCTTTACTGAATGTTCTTCACCTCCTTAATAGATCACATACATGCGGATCACTTTCTTGATAGTTTAAAGTATACATCAATGTCCTTGCAAGTAACCAGCTTTCTAGATTTTAAACATTAACTTGTTTTCTGATCTTTGGGCAATAACTAGTTTCTGCTATTATAATGTCATACCGGAGACAAGTTGTCTTATTTTGAAAAGTTTGACAGTAGAAAAATCAGTTAAATGGTAGAGTCATTTTCATTATTAAAAATAATCCAAGAAGCATCGTTGGCACGACTTTCTATTGTAGATTGATGTTGGCCTCTCCCTGTCATCTCATGTTATTGAAAGTATCTGCCTTCTCATCTTGATTGGGTCAGGTAGAGTCTCTATGACACACCCCGATCAGCCCTGGACACAGGTCCGGGACTCTGAATCATGGTAAAATACCACTGTTCCATTTCTGTGTATATTTTTCAATTCCATGTAACAGTCAAATATCTTTCATAGTAGGAGGTTTAACTGGCTTGGAACAACCTAGTTGTACATTTTATTACATTGGATGCTTTTTCAAATGTGTATTTAGTCTGATTAATTTTTCATGACAGTTATCTCTGTCATGTATCTCTTGAATGGATCAGGTTCCCCCTAACTTAAAAACATAGCAGACAAAATAAAAAATTTAGGTTTACTAAGACTTTATAACACCATGAAGATGAAAATTTTCTATCAAAATAATAAAAGGAATTTATGGTAATATAGTGAATTTTGTGAAAAATCAATATGCACATTATTACCTTCACATTTGCAGTTAACACTTAACTGAATCACTCTGCTTCCCTTTGTGGAAGACTGCTTTTAATTTAAAGGGGTGCTTAATTTTCTTTATAAAGCGATACATAGTTTTTAACCATTTATAATTTTATTATCTTTGAGGACAATGCATTGCTCTGATGACTTAAATAAAGCTCTGAGCTTTATGCTATTCTCTCAGTGTTTTCTGTATTAAGTATTATATTCCAGTTTACAATGGCTTGATTAAGTCTTCTCTCTCTTTCTCCTATACACAGAGAAGTATACATGCCTCATAATTTAAAACATTCTGGAGGATATAAACTGAAGTCTGAAGACCTAGTGTGGTATAGTTGACCAGGATATTTGTGTTTGTGGTGCTACTGCGGTGAGCCACCCACATTTCCTACTCCTCAGCTTCAGAAACAATGACTGTTAGTGGCTCAGCTCTGATTCTCAGTGAACTCATTCAGGACCCTGTTTTCTCTATAGGCACCTTACATTCACTGACTACTTGATGCAAGAAAAATGTTTGCTTACTCTCCATCAACAGGGAACTTCTTTGACAGGCTTTTTTAGCATAAGAGTACTCAGGAGACTAGCAGTATATTTGGGTCAGCTGAGCCCTGTACAACTGCCTTGCAGCTGGGTTTTTTTCCTAGCCATGCTGCTACTCTCTCTTGTATTTGTTGCAGAAATCACATTGAAAGATTTCCTAAGAACACATCTTAATTCCAGGGTTCATGTCTTGGTAAACTGTGTAAAAAAAGTCTGTGCCTTTTTAAAATAACTTTAGAAAGTATTTGACTTATAGGTCGCCTTCTGTAGCATTGTTCTACAACTCTCTAACTTGAGTAACATGAAAAATGGACCATAGTCTTCGTTGGAAAAGGAATCATCCATTTCCTGCAGACAGCTGAGGAAAGAACTTATATAGAGCCCGTTGAGTGTGTGGGAAAAGATCATCTGTTTAACTCAATGATATCACCAAACAGTCCAATTCTGGTACTGGCAAAAAGGAAAGAATGGTCTGTGTGCATCTATTCCCTAATATCAAATACACACTCAGATGAGTGATGAGTCTATTAGCTCCCAGATTCATTAAGGTCAAGTCGGGTTACAGAGCAGGAGGAGAACATAATGGAAAACCATGCAGTAACAGCAATATTAATGATTCATTAGGTGACATTCTACCCTCTGGATGTACATGAAATAATCTAAATCCAAAGTATCATATCTCCTACACTAAAGTCATGACACAATAATATAGAAGAAAGGCTATGCTGAGACATACCAATGGACACTTCAGGGTAATTTGGGATTCTCATAGGTTGTACTGAAAATAAGGATAAAATTTTGAAAATACAAAAGTTACATATTTTCTATGTGCCTTGTTGTCACAAATCAATCTTAAAATTATATTTTTTGTTTCCAGTTTATAGTCATAAAGTCTTCTAAACTGATTATGTTTTATATAAAGAAATGGTCTCTTTTTCTTGTTAAAAGACATCCCTTGAGGTAATAAGTAATAGGTTATGATAATACTAGGAATAATTAGTTAGAAATAGTCATACTAAGACTTTTCACATAATGTTGATCATGTGTCACATGCTTTTCTAGGTTCTTTGTGTTCTTGAACTCAGGATTCCAGTGTTTGACATGGAAATAGAAGTAAAGAGCTCTTAGCAGATTTGCTTCAGTTGGACAGATAGTAAATGTCAGATCTAGAATTTTATGACAATTGTTTTCATTGCATTATTATTATTATTATCAATAGCATCATGTTACTATTGGCACCAATTTTGTGCTTACAATTAAAATATGGGAAAGTAAATTATAAAATGTAAAATTTATGAGTACAAAATATTCTAAGCTAAGAGTTAAAGAAGGTTAAACATATACTGTTTTTGTTTCAGACAAACAGGATATGAAGGCATAAACAGGATAGGGTCAACATTTTGATGTTAATAATAAAGACCTAATAGGAAAATTTAATATGGAAAACAAACACAGAAAAAATACTGTAAAAATTATAAATGCATTCTAGCACCCAGCTTTTAGAAAAGTACAAGTCTTTGATAGACTAGAATAAAGGGTCTTACTGAGAAACAGTTTGGGAAGTCAGATGGTGGTAACATCAATCAGTTTTATAAAAGCTTTTTATGCCACATGGCCTGACCTAACCTTATAGAAAAATTCCTATGATTTTTCAAAAGCTCTAGTTGTGAAGTTGTCAAGTTTCTATGCCTGCAAAAATTTTAGTCAGAAATTGAAACTTCAGGTCCAGATGCTGGAGGAGGAGGAAGAGGAGGAAGAGGAGGAGGACGAGGAGGACGAGGAGGATGAGGAGGACGAGGAGGACGAGGAGGACGAGGAGGACGAGGAGGACGAGGAGGACGAAGAGGACGAGGAGGACGAGGAGGACGAGGAGGACGAGGAGAAGCTGTGGTTTTTACACCATTCGAATAATTACTTGTTAAAATGATGGTGTACTGCATCTTTCTCTACCTTAAGTCAGAAGGGGAAAGTGATCCTTGTTTTCTAAGAAGGATTGAATATATAGGTAGTGTTCATTAGAAACCTGAGACTGATTGAGAGATCCAAAGAACGACAGAGAAAAACTCAAGAGATTGTTAACCATGACTGGAGAAGGCATGAAAACATGGGAGAATGGAATTAGAAGGTATAAATTTCAAATCTGAAAAATAAAAACCCACAGGTAATGGCAGACCCACCGAAGTTGTATCATAAAATAACCTCCTGTAATAGTTCCGCATCTGATACTTGACCACTAAGATGCCCACAGCAGGTTCCAGGGCAGTCAGATTAGGAGCAGAGTCTTTAAAGGGATTCCCATAAATATAACTGGAGCAGAAGCAAAGCTCTGCTCTGTGTTTTCTAGAACTTCTCAAGATCTGGAAATCAATGTCTGCTTACTGCTTCTGCAAAGTTATTCAGGCAAGAGATCTTGGCCTATCTGAAGTCATGCTAGTGAATATATAAAGAAGAGTCTATTTGTCTGACCAGATACCTTTAATGTACGTCTTAACTGGAAGTGAGTTACAAAGAAGTCTAGGTGATGTTGCCTGGATTTGCAGAACCTCAACCAATATAAAAGGATGTCACAGGATGAGAACAGAGGCTGAATGTACATTAGCAGATATGAGTACACAGTAAAGACTGACAGGCAGAAAACTGTGTTTAAAAGAGAATTGGAGTACCTGTGCTCCACAGATAACAGACAACAGTGGTGACAGTCAATAAGTGAAAGAAAAGGAGTATCTACTTCCAATGTGTGGGAGCTCTTATACTATCAAAGAGGTGTCTTTGTTCTATTTCAACCTAAAACAAATAAATACCCATACACACAATAAATGTATATATACATGAGAGATAGAGACAGAGAGAGAGAAAGGAGGGAGGGAGGGAGGGAGGGAGGGAGGGAGGGAGGGAGGGAGGGAGGGAGGAAGGAAGGAGAGATGGAGGGAGAGACAGAGAGGGAGAAAAATCTACATACTATTTACAAGTGGAGATATGATTGGACAAAATTATAACACTGAGATATGACATTTCAAATGACTTTGTGACTTATAACTGATTATTTATTTATTTATTTACACTCCAGATTTTATCCCCCCCCCTTGTCCATCCACCCTCCAACTGTTCCAAATCCCGTATCTCCTCCCCAATCCCCTGTCTCCACGAGGATGTCCACACTGCTCAACCCCCCACCCAACATTACCTCTAAACTCCCTGGGGCTCAGTGTTTTGAGGTTTAGATGCATCTTCTCTGATTAAAAACAATATTTGGCAGTCCTCTGCTGTATATGTGTATATCAACTAGTGTATGCTGCCTGTTTGATGGTCCAGTGTTTGAGAGGTCTCAGGGGTCCAGGTTAATTGGGACTGCTGGTCCACCTACAGGGTTACCCTCCTCCTCAGCTTCTTTTAGTCTTTTCCTAGTTCAACCACAAGGATCAGCAGCTTCTGTCCATTGCTTGGGTGCAAATATCAGCATTTGACTCTTTCAGCTGCTTAATGGGTCTTCCAGGGTATAGTCATGCTAAGTCTGTTTGTTGTGAGGGCTCCATAGCCTCAGTAGTAATGCAGGCCATGGAGTCTCCCCTTGAGCTGGATCCCACTTTGGACCTGTCACTGGACCTTCTTTTTCTCGGGCTCCTCTCCATTACCAGCCCTGTAGTTCTTTCAGACAGGAACAATTATAGTTCACAGTTTTGACTGTGACATGGCAACCCTCTCCCTCACTTGATGCCCTATCTTTCTGCTGTGGGTGGGCTCTATAAGTTCCCTCTCCCTACTGTAGGCATTTCATCTAAGGTCCCTCTCTTTGAGTCCTAAGAGTCTCTCACGTCCCAGGTCTCTGGTGCATTCTGAAGGGTCACTCTCACGTCCTACCTCCTGAGGTTGCCTGTTTCCATTTTTTCTACTGATCTTCGGGGCTTCAGTCCATAGAACTCAAAAGGTCAACAAGCTGAAGGACCCAAGTGAGGATGCCTCAGTCCCACATGGGAGGGAGAAGAAAGCAATCACAAATGGAGGGGGGAAAGTGGATGGGTGGGGGCATTGGGAGCAGGAATGGGAACCTGATCTAGTAGGTGAGGGAAATAACTGATTTTTTAAATTTCTTATTTAAGAGGTGTCCAGCCATATCTCATGATGGTCCTAAATAGGTCATGGAATCTATATCACTCAGGAGACTTCAGAGTTGTATTATACATGAAACTCGTATCAGGAGTAGAAACCACATTATCAAGGGTAAATTTTGAAGTGCATGATAAATATGAAAAAATGTAATACAGGTGGAATCTTACCACATGGCTTTTGAATATATCACTAAATTGAAAAGGAAAAATATTATATATGTGTGTGTGTATATATATATATATATATATATATATATATATATATATATATATATATATATATTATCATCTCAGTGGTCAAACACCTCCCACATATTTGGGCATTGTTGAAATGAACACTGCTTCCTGTTTTGAAATGAGATTGTGAAACTCTTCATGAACTATCTTAAGACATTGCTACTATTGAATATAGTTAAGTAGCATAGGGAAAACTCATACATGGCTGATACAACAACATTAGACATAATCTGTCCCCATCAATATATTAGTTAACATTCAAATTATGCATTAATTTCTTTTAAGGTAATACCTTTAATAATCTTAGAATATATACTATGTATTCAGAAATTTAGCACTCAGATCATTGGCTGTTTGGCAGTGAGCTCAAGCTAACGTTGCATGACTTTAGTTCTAAAAATAGCATAAGACAGAAAGAAGTAGCTTATGTTCAGGCATCTGCATTTCACCACAGCCCTTTGCTGCTTTTCTAATATTTCCAAACACAGTAATTTCCTGTATGATCTGGAGGAAGCATTCAAGTTTTCTCTTTTGCTTTTAATCTGCATTGTGTAACAAAAATGTTAGCATTTGTGTTTTAAAGTATCTGGCATACCTCTCAAGAATCTGTAAGATCTTTGGTGTGCTAGTTTTTACTTCACTTTAAATAAGTAATTGTATCTATATAGATCTGTTTACACACATCCATAGATGGGGAGGGAATTACAGATGTAAATGTTCTTTATATTTATTTAATCTTTATTCTGTTTTCTAATCTTTTTGGATACTCTCTGCTATCATAATTATTGCCCTGCCCTCCAGCTATTTTCAATTCATATGTGATTATATGTGATATCTACATATGTATATCATTACATAGTATGATTGTATTCTACCTTTTTATTTCTTTCCATTCTCATGAAAGCACCTTGTCAAAAATATTCAAAATCACTTTTTAAGGCTCACTACATCCACCATCTCCCTCAAAGTCCCCCCCTCCATGTGTGTGTGTGTGTGTGTGTGTGTGTGTGTGTGTGTGTGTGTATGTGTGTGTGTATGTGTGTGTGCTTGTCTGTATAAACTCAAATTTTAATTATCCTCTTGTCTATTAAAGCAAGTAAACAAAATGTTTCTGCAGTGAACTTTGAAATGTTAATATCTTAGAGATCATAATTTAAATTCATTTATATAAATATCCTGAAGCAGAACTGCAGCAATGCACTGTAGTTCTATTTTAATGTTTTAAGGATTATTCTCAATACTCTTTCTTATGATGGTGACAGAATTTTGTATGCAGTGCACAAGACTTCATTTATATTCATCCTAACCAATGCTTATTATTTTATGTTATTTTACTACAGTCCATCATGAATGGATATGTAGCTTTGATTTGCCTTTCCTTGATGACCTGTGTTTCTAAGTGACCTTTTACACACCTTTTGGTTGTTCCTATATCTCCTTTGGGAGTCATTCTCTTCAGATTTCCCCTTAATTTGTAATTGTGTTATTAGTTGTTTTTTTAGCCACCAAGATGCATGAGTTCCTTAAGTATCCTGACAATTCATTACAAATCTGATGTGAAATGTGAAGCATTTTCTCTCATTCAGTGGGTTTCTTTCTTCATTCTGGTGATTGTTTCTTTTGCTGAATAGAACATATTTAAAAAGAGAAAAGATTTTTAAAAGAAGGAAACCTTACAATATGGCAGCACAGAAGCAAAATTTGAAGAAATGAATCAGTCACACAGTATCTTTCTTTTAAGAAGAATGGGTGATCTCTTTGTCACCCATAATATCTGAGAAAATGGTAGGAGAGAGAAACAGTGAACATAGATCAAGACATATGACCTCTCAATGACACAGGCCCTACTTATCCAAATCTGCGATATAATATTTTTGTGTGGTTAGTAATGAGACATCATATGTATAAAGATTTTAAATTTGAATTCACTTTTTTTGTGTACATGAGTAATATCCTATATATATGTATGTGCACCATATGCAAGCCAAGTACTCATGGAGTCCAGAGGAGAGTGCTGGACTCCCTTCTACTGGAACAACAGAATCTATGAGCCTCATGTAGGTGCCCAGAATTGAATACTGGGTCTTCTGAAAGAGCAGCCAGTTCTATTAACTGATGAGCCATCTCTCCAGTGTAGGCCTACTTGAAACCTTTAATTTATACAGGAAAATAATATATCTTTGTTTTAAATTTGCCTTTGAGAGACTAATGCTGAATTTGATCTTCATTTGAAAATATACATTGTTGAGGTTTTTTTGCAAGTGATCATATATCCTTGTAGATGAATGGAGTAGAATGGAGATGACAGATATAAAACAAGAAGGAAGTAAACATAAAGAAAGTATTATTAATGGACCTGAGTCTCAATGAATGTTTCCATTATATAACAATAGTTTAATATTATCATAAAATATTACCATTATTAATATTAGTATATGTAATGATATACTGTGTTTCAAATTCTACATACTTGTGACTTTAGCAAAAGTAAACCCAGTTTTAATTAATTTTCAAACATCCCTAAATAATAACTGTATGTCAGCATTCGTATATCATCAATAAAATTCAATATACGACATATGACATATTGTTGTCAACAGTTTGATCTTTGTTATGGTTTTCAATATAAAAGCTTCCAAATCCTTACTAAATGGCTTAACATTTTATAGCTGAATACATATTACATGTACTCAAAGCAAAGTATGTTTGTACACACATGCATATATGTTAATAATAACCTCACATTATAATACATATATCCACTTTATAAATGAGACAACTGGAGCACAAAACTATTATCATTCAGGATCCATATGACAGAGATAATTAGCATCATATCCGGGATTTTCACTTGGATATCTAACCCCCAAGTTCATTGTCCTAACAGTTTTATCAGACTTGCCAGAATAGAATACACACAAACCACATTATAAGTGCAGAAAATAAGTCTCAGAGAGCTCAATTAATTACTAAGCATGACCTGGCTAACAGTGGCACAGCTGCCTTAATCATGGCATTGCAACCCTGACTGATGAGAATAGTTATAGTCAATTAGTCATTACCAAGTCCATCTTGTGTTCCGTAATGATCTCATTTAGCTAAACACTATGCTGATAACTCTTCCCATAAGTAAAGTAGGAGTTACTTCAGGTAAACATTCTAGCTACATAGTTAATCCACAAAGACCAAGACTTCCGATGATATGCTTATTGAAGACACTATAAATTAGTTTTCATCTTTGCTATCACTGCTGTACTGAAACATTTCTTGTAAGTTACAAAATAACTTTCCTTGAGGCAGTGGTTTCTAAATGTTCCCATTTCTTAAGAAGCTGGCATGAAATGGTAATACAAGGAATGATACAATTATTGCATTTTAGCTACCTACATTATATTCATAGGCTGTTTCTGCTTAAAAATAAATACCCAGTGAGGGCATTTCATATAAAATACTAATACTAAGAAGCATTATCTTAAAACATTATCAGCAAGTATGTGAAAAAAATCGAATTGCAGTTCATTTTTGTAATGTAACTGCTATTTTTAAAAGAAATGTGTGCCAGACAACTTAATTTTCTACATACTGTTTCTGTAACTAATTTTCTTACCATAGGCTTTTAGTCTTCATATTTTAAATTATGATTTTACAAATACAGAATTTGCTTCATCTACATAGTTCCCAAATCACTACCCAATTAATATCTATCACATCTATTCTTTTTAACAGGCACATTTTACTGTTTGGTCTTGTGTGTGTTGTGAATTGAATGTGAAATGTCTCCTATAGGTTTGAAAACTTGTTTGCCTATTAGTAGGGTTGTTTCAGAAGGTTGTGGAGCCTTTAGGAGGTGGAGCTTTGTTGGGGGAAGGTTTTCACTGGGATGGCACCTTGATATTTGATAGCCCTACATCTTGTTCCTTCTCTGCTTCCTGAAGTCTGACTATCCAGTTCTTCCAGTCTTGCCCACTATAACAGATTGTATTACTCCATATACTCTAAGATTACCACCCAACCACCCAAACCCTTACTATAACTTTCCTTAATTATTTGGACATGGTAACTGCTCCAATGTATACAACTTAACATAAAGGTGTAATATAGGAAGGATATGTGTATATTTCAAACTGCCTCCAAAAGTTGGGCAAAGAGATCCAGCAGAAGAAAAGGAGTGCTGGGTAAGTAAGAAGTTTGTTGGAATATCGCTAACTAACAAGATATGTTAATAACTGCATGACAGCAGATCCCCAACAATGCTTCTGTCTAGTGTGAATCTTCTTGCTTCTACAATGTTAACCACTAAAAGAAGAATGGTCCTACTACCATACTAACATTTTCTATCTAATTTTTTTTAAAGATAGTGAGGTAAAATTTATCAGGTTTGTGAACCAACTATATCAAACAAAAGTAGCCATGTCTGACTCCATGACTAAATGTAGAATTATTCAATATGAGCCAGTCTGTACTCTCCTTCCTATATTAAGATAATAGTGTCGATACACCAGCAGGAATCCAGGATTGGGTTATTCTGCTCAACACAGGAGAGTTGTATTAATGCACTTACACTAACTTGTGGGGTCCTTACCCTTAGCAATACAATGCTCATTTGTCAGTGAGGCATATTGCAGTCTGCAGATGTGAATCAGAGCAGAGCCAAAAGCCCTTTCGTGGGAAGACAGCTTTGACTCAGCACAGTGCACCAATTAAGCCAGCTCTCTAGCTACAGAGTCCTATGCTATCTAATCAGCCAACTGTACAAAAGGGAACATGGAAGCTGAGGAAGAAAATCTGAGAATTCATATCAGAGAAATGCTAATCTGCTACCCTAGACTTTTGTAAAATACAATATTAAAAATGAAATCATCTCAATCACATTATAGATGTCCTGAGTGAGCCACCAAATCATTAGTATGTTTTACATGAGTCTATGATCAATCAAATCCTCTTAAGCTATTAACTGGTGGGAAATGAAATTCTTAAATGAGTATCCATTCACAGAGGCAGCGTTCCTCGTGGTTGTCTACTATAAGGCTGTGATTGCCGGCTTCTTCTGTGATTTTGAGAGTGATGTTACAATGCATAACTTCATGAATCCTTTATTTTAATTTAATTTTTTAAGGATTTTATACATAAATATCACATTTATGTTGTTTCTACCCTTCTCTCTCCCCTCTAACTTGTGTTGTTATATTAACTGTTTGGAGAAACGAAAAATCTATTTGTAAGGAAATTAAAAATATACTACAAAAAATAGACTACTTAACAGGATTCTAAATCTATTCACATATTTTTTTTTTTTACTTCAAAATTTATTGGCCTAGAACCAAATCTTGTAATTTCTCAATGAGAATAATAGTGCTGACACGGCAGAACTCTTCTGCAGGTCCCATCCTGAGTCACTCCATCTTCCTAACAGACCCATATTTTATAATATTATTATCATCACTTTACTGACATGAATGCTGACCGTAAAATAAACTGATTATCCTGTACACACCCAGAAGCTACTTACTTGATGAAGTTCAGATTTATTCCAGGGAGTTTTACTTGTATCTGTACTTCTGTGCATATGCTAATTCTTATTGTGGGAAAAATATATATTTACCAAGTTAAAAATACTTTCTTGACTTGAGTTTATTTTCTCACAACCTGGTCAAATGGCCTTCCCCCTTTACCTTAATAGCTCACCACACACATTCTTAACACTGCAACTGCATACAGTGCCATCAGTATCTGTGTGCATCTTCCACATGACCGTGTTCTCTTTGATGCATGAAGACTGGAATTAAATCTTTCATTTCTTTACAACTAGCATAAGGACTGATGCAGAGAAAGAGACATTTATATTGAATTAATAAGCAGATTATTCATCTTCAACTTCAATAGCTAATATAACTGCACTATGACTTTAATTTTATTTCATGAATGGAAATCTTCAAGATTTATTTTAGAAGTATAATTACATACTTGGTTTTAGCTGTGAAAAGCATAAAATTCTGAGTAAAGATGTTGGATAATTTTGACTTCTTGATTTAGAAGTCTAAAATTAACGGTCCAATGTTAAAACTGGAACATGAACAAATAAGCAGTTAGATATATGATTTAAGTGTGAAGGTACTAAAAAGGACATACTAACAAAGTATCTGTTTTTTATTTTTACAAACATAATGGTGTGGAATAGCTAATAATATTAAGAAGACTGCAAAATAGATCATAATTTGAATATGAAATGTCTGTTATGGTCTCATAGGGCAAACACTTGCTTTTTTGAACAGTGCCAGATGCTAGCACTATGTGAGGAGGAGGGAGAGACTTTGGAAGTTGTGGACTAGCTGGAGGAAGCACAATATTAGGACTTTCCTGCCATCTCTCTTTGCTTCTTATCCATTGTGAGCAGAAGTCCTCCTCCATACATGCTGCTGTGTGACCAAGCAACTATGGGCTGAAATATATAAAACCATGAAGCAAACCAAGTCTCTCTTTCATGTTTCTGGCAGACAATTGGTTAAAACTTACATAGAAGTTGAAACAGTGTGCTAGAAGTGTCTATTATGCTGGCTAGTTTTCTGTCAATTTGACACAAGTGAGATTCATTTGGGAAGACTGGCTCTTAGTCGACTCTGTCAAGGTCTATTAAATGACTCCATAAGATTGGCCTATAGGTAAATCTGTATTCCATTCTCATAATTAGTAACTAATATGAGTGTGCCCAGCCCTTTGTGGTTGGTGTTCTTGAGTGTGCTAAGAAAGGAGGCAGAAATGAAGAAATCAACTAGTAAGCAGGACTTGGTCATGGACTCTACATCAGCTCATGACTGCAGGATCTTGCCTAAGTTCCTGGCAAAAGAAAAGTCCTTGTTGTCACTTACTTGACAATAAAACATCTCAAAAGGAAGTATCCTAAAGTAACTTTTACTCATCAAAATTTATTCACTCCCTAATCTGGGGCTAGATATTAAGGTCATTGATCTTATCTGTTCACCTATGGCACTTAGGCATCTGTGGTCACTGAGAAGCTTGAATTATGCAGGAGTGTGCAGTGCTCATACACACCTCTGGGACATTATAATGTGATTAAAAGAGTGAGCTCTGTTAAGGAATAGCTTATTTCCATTTAGTGTGTCAAACCAACCTTCTTAGTCAGCCATCCATATATGCAAGCATTTGTCAGATATACCATAATCTTGCATTTCATGGCATCTCTTTGATCAAGTCAAGACATATTCCTAGTGCAGATTTAGGAGTGAACTTTCATGCTAGCTTTTTAAGAGAGGAATTAGAAAGCCATTATGAAACATACTTGGATAAAAACACATTTATGTCTTAACTGGAAAGACCCTGGGCACCCTTTTCAAGACTTTATTTCCATATTGTTTCAAAGTAGGCAAAACTAACATAAGTATAGAAGTCTGGAATGGGAGGGCAAGCAAGTTGCCCTCTGAGGTGGAGACTGAGCTCTTTCCTCAAGCCCCAAACCTCTTCTTCTCTGGGACTCCCCTTTTTTTATTCTATGCTAATATAATCTTAGATGTCATTTTGAGTTTCCTGTAAATGTAAGTAGATTCAATCCTTACTGCAAATACCACATTCCTAACTCTTTTTTTAAATGTAGATTAGCCTTTCCCTTTTTGAGGCTACTAGTAAAATAACTGTAATATCTTTTTTTTTTTTTTTTGATACTTTATTTACATTTCCAAGATTTCCCCTTTTCTGGGTTTCCTCTTTGGAAACCCCCTATCCCTTCCCCATCCCCACCTCTATGAGTGAATTCCACCTCCCGCCCACCCGCCCACCCATCCCATATTCCCACCTTGACATTCCCCTTTACTGGGGCCTCTAACACCCTCAGGTCCAAGGGCCTCTCCTCTCTCCCTGATGGCCATTGAGGTCATCCTCTGCCACATATGTGGTCCGAACCATGGGTCCATAGATGTGTATTCTTTGGTTGGTGGTCCAAACTCCAGGACGATCGGGGAGGGGGGGGGGAGTCAGGCCCATTGATGTTCTTGCTCCCTCCATGGGGCTGCAAATTCCCTCAGCTCCTTCAGACCTTTCTCCAACTCCTCCATCTGGGACCTCACTCTCAGTCCAGTGGTTACTGTTAAGTGAAACTTGGACATTCTGAACTTTTGGGCTAATATCCGCTTATCTGTGAGTATATACCATGTTCGTTCTTTTGTGACTGAGTTACCTCGCTTAGGATGATATTTTCAAGTTCCATCCATTTGCCTGCAAATTTCATTAAGTCATTGTTTTTAATAGCTGAGTAGTACTCCATTGTGTAAATGTACCACATTTTCTGTATCCATTCCTCTGATGAGGGACATCTGGGTTTTTTCCAGCTT
>CM052701.1:87973609-88035994 GCA_028551405.1 Uromys caudimaculatus
TTTCAGCCCTGCGAATTTCCTCAGGTAAGAATTCTCTGGTTAGCTCTGTTCCCCATTTTTTGATGGGGTTATTTGGTTTCTTGGAGTCTAACTTCTTGAATTCTTTGTATATATTGGATATTAGCCCTCTGTCGGATATAGGATTGGTAAAGATCTTTTCCCAATCTGTTGGTTGCCGTTATGTCCTATTGACAATGTCCTTTGCCTTACAGAAGCTTTGCAATTTCATGAGGTCCCATTTGTCTATTCTTGATCTTAGAGCATAAGCCCCTGGTGTTCTGTTCAGGAACTTTTCCCCCATACCCAGGTGTTCGAGAGTTTTCCCCACTTTCTCTTCTATTAGATTCAGTGTAACTGGTTTTATGTGGAGGTCCTTGATCCACTTGGATTTGAGCTTTGTACAAGGAGGTAGGAATGGATCAATTTGTATTCTTCTACATGTAGACCGCCAGTTGAACCAGCACAATTTGTTGAAAATGCTGTCTTTTTTCCACTGGATGGTTTTAGCTCCTTTGTTGAAAATCAAGTGACCATATGTGTGTGGGTTCATTTCTGGGTCCTCAGTTCTATTCCATTGATCAACCTGCCTGTCACTGTACCAATACCATGCCATTTTTATCACTACTGCTCTGTAGTACAGCTTGAGGTCAGGGATGCTGATTCCCCCAGAAGTTCTTTTGTTGTTAAGGATAGCTTTTGCTATCCTGGGTTTTTTGTTGTTCCAAATGAATTTGAGAATTGCTCTTTCTACGTCTATGAAGAATTGAGTTGGGATTCCTTAAAACCCAATGTTTAGTCGAAAGTGTTAAGCACTATCTTTAACATTTTAGATTTCTTAACAAGAGTTCATTCAGTTAAACTCTTAATATTACTTTACATTTTTACTTTAAATATCTTTTGTCATATGAAGGAATTAGAGATGCGAAACTATTTTCAATTTTAACTTCTTAAATTCTGTCTGAAATGTGATTATTTTATTCTTTGGCTCATTTCTCCTTTGCAATACTCCATAAAGCTAATGAAAGAAACCAATTGAGGCTTTTAAAAATGCTTCAGGAAAATCTTCTTACCTAAATCCCTTGCATTAGCTTTGTAGAATTCCTGTGTTTTAAGTTACCAAGTGTGGGATTTTTACCAACTCTTGCATGTCACCATGTGGTTTACTTTCTCCTGACATCAGTAATAATGTCCTCAATTGTTTTCTGATTCAAATAAGGAAATTTATTATACTACCACCCTCTAGCCACTACCTGGTGCTACTTTTAATGGCACATGTTTTAGATTTTATTATGAGAATATCTCCATGAAGTTTTGTTTTTGTTGTTTATTACTACATATAAACCCATCCCAAAGTGCAGTGACTAAAAAGAAATCATTTGGATTTCTTACAATTTAGATGTCATTAATTTTTTCCTGGCTTGTCTCACATATTCCTTACAGGACTTTCCTAGGACCATAAATACAGACAAATTTATCTGATGGCTTCATCATGATTAAGGGTTTTTAAATGGCTTTGAAGATAAGTTTTTCAGCCTTCTTGAAATTGGAAAACTTGGATGTTTTATCTGTGTACTGCTCCCGTGATACTTTTATCCCAAGGACTTGCAAGTAGAAGCTTACTGTACTATTATTTTCTAAGCTTTATTTTGCTTTGTCTACTGTTAAATAACTAAGCCTTGAATCCGAATGAAATACTAGTTACATAAGCTATGACAAAACACCTGTGGCAGCTGTTAGGCATTTCAAGAGTAGCATATTCCCAAGATTAGATACACTGACACCATTTAGCACTTAAGGAATAAAACTAAGTATAGATATATGAACCAAATCCTAAGAGAAATACACATATGGTTTCCTAAGAATTGTATTTCTAATAATCAACAAACTGATAAGCCATATGCTATTTTCCATACTAAAACTCAAATATTTTACTTCTAGAGTAAAAAGAAAAGACTGAATTTATAATATTTAAATATAGCAAAACAGATAAAATATACTTCAAAATATTACACAGGAGTATATATTTTATGCTACATATGTTTCCAATGGGCAGAATAATATATGCTAAAAATAACTATACATCATTTTATGGGGCCCAGTAATATATTTTCTTATATTTTTCAGTGGCTATAGTTGTAGACCCAATGTAATATACTGTTTTCTTGTGAATAAAGATACAGCCAGATAATGAAATATTATTTGTAATGACAAATGGAACCTCACAAAACTAAAATCATCTGTACAGAAAAGAAAAACTTTAACTGAGTTAATGTGGAAACCCAGGGAGTGAGTAAGAACTATTGCCAGCTTAATATTTCTCACAAAACATTAATAACCAAAATATAAAAAAAGAACTCAAAAATCAAACTCAGGAAAACAAATAATCTAATTAAAAGTTGGCTGTGTGGTTGACAAAATGACTTATCAGTAAGTAGAATGTATTCCTCTTGCACAGGACCTGAATTTACTTCCCAGCACCCACATGAGTGCTCACATCATTTGTGAATCCAGTTATAGGGCATCCTAATGCCCTCTTCTGGCCTCTGAGGGAATCAGACTCATGTGGTGCATGCACCACACACACACACACACACACACACACACACACACACACACACACACATCCTACCTAAAAATAATTAGAACTTTAAAAGAGGCTATAGAGTTAAACAGAGAGATTTTTTTTATAAGAAGTAATAACAATAGATACGAAATACCTCAAAAAGTATCAACATTCTTAGCAACTAGGGAAAGACAAATTAAATGTACTTTGAGAATCTTCCCTATGACAAAGCTGAACTACTCCAAGTTGCGTGCCAAAAGTGCTTCACATTATACTCCACAGGTATTTGCTTAACTGTGTTCACAACTATTCCATTAACAATAGCTATGAAATAGAAACAACCTATATGTCCTTTAACTGATAAGTGAATATTGAAAATGTGGCATATATACACAATGGAGTACTATGTAGCTAGGAAGAAAATGAACTCCTACCAATGGGGGATATGGAGACTGAAGTGGTGACCTCCTGTAGCCAGGTGGGACTTCCAGTGGAGGAAGAGTTCCATCAAATCATCCACAAAATCTTCAACCCAAAATTTTTTCCTGCCTACAAGATGCACAGGGCTAAAGGTGGAGCAGAAATTGAAGGAATGGCCACCCAGTGACTGGACCACCTTGAAGCACATCCCGTGTAAAATAGCCAATCCCTGACACTATTAATGAATGAGATTTTGCTATGCTTCTGGACAGGAGCCTAGCATAATTGTCTCCTGAAAGACTTCATCCCACAGCTGATGAAAATGGTGCAGAGACTCTCAGCCAAACATCAAGTGGTACTCGTGGAGTCTAGTGCAAGAGTGGAGGATAGAATTGGGCTGCTGGATGGGTCAAAGATACCAAGAGAAGAACTACAGAGTCATTTAGCCAGGGCCCTTGGAGCCTCACAGAGACTGAATCAACAACCAAAGAGCATGCAGGGCTGGACTTAGGAGTCCTACATATAGATAGATAGATAGATAGATAGATAGATAGATAGATAGATAGATAGATAGATAGATAGATATAGATATAGATATATAGATATAGATATATAGACATAGATATAGATATAGATATAGATATAGATATAGAGATAGAGATAGAGATAGAGATAGAGATAGAGATAGAGATAGAGATAGAGATAGAGATATAGATATAGATATATATAGCAGATGTGCAGCTTGGTCTTCATGTGGATCCCCAAACAATTGGAGAAGAGGGTGTGTCTGATTCGATTGTCTGCCAATGGATCCCCTTCCACTAACTGGACTACGTAATTGGGCCTCAGTGGGAGAGGATGCAATTAGGCCTATGGCAACTGGATGTCCCAGGATGGGGTGGTACCCAAAAGGGGCTTCCTTGTTTCTGAGGAAAAGGGGAGCAGGTAATAGGGGATGAAGGCTGAGACCTGAATGTAAAATAAATAAATAAATAAATAAATAAATAAATAAATAAATAAATAAATAAATAAAATAAAATAAAAATAAAGTTCACAAATAAATTGATTGAAGTAAGAAAATGCTGTGTTGAGTGAGGTAACCCAGACCCAGAGTGACAACACTGCATGTTTCTTTATAACACTCCAAATTATTAGATATCTGTTAAGAAATGAGATTATTTTAAATTTTTGACATACATATGCATGATAATGATACTTAGCCTGATCTGTTTGACACAGAAATAGCAGTCACTATTTGGCTGATATTATATATATATAATATATATATACACACACATACACACACACACATATATATGTATATATATAATACATATATATATATACATATATACATATATATATATTACTGTGTAAAATTGTCTTTTCAATAGGATTCTTTCATCAAAAACATATTCTAATGTGACTTCTGACAGTGGGAGTGAGGGTGTCTCTGACTCCTTTGTCTGCACTTAGGACCTTTTTCTCCCTACTGGTTGCCTCATCCAACCTTGGCTATGAAGGTTTATGCCTTGTCTGGTTGTGTCTTGTTGTACCGTGTTCAATGGATATCCCTGGGTGGCTTGCTCATTTCTGAAAGGAAAGAGGGGGAGGAGTGAATCTGGGGAGAGAAACGTGGAGGGCTGGGCTTGAAAGAGTGTAGGCAAGGGAAACTGAGGTAGGGATGTAATGTATGAAAGAAACACAAACAAACATGCAAACAAAAAACTAAACAAAACCAAAAAAATAAAAGCGTAATGTAAGGACAAGGAGGCACTGAGGAAGTATTAGCCAAGGTGCACACTATAGTTATGTAGAAGCAGGACCCTGATCTTCTACATTGCACAGCGGGGTAACTGCATAACAATAGTGAGATGTCTGTCGGAGTCTAGAAAAGAGGATTTGAATGTTTCATGTAAAAATGACAACCATTAAAAACTTTGGATTTCTTTAACCTTTTAAACATATATACATAGTAAATGCAACATGGTGTCTCATTAATGTTTCTATTTGTATGATTTATGTTTGAGTAAAATTATTTAGGAAAATAAAAACAAGGTTCATTAGAAACAGACAAAATTTCTGATTATCATATTTCAATACTACTTTTATTTCATTTGCTGAGGTTAACAAACACAGACTTTAATAACACAACAATTCTTGTACAAACAATCAAATTGTAAAATAAGACATGGCAGGCTGATAAACAAATACAAATAATTATAAATGGTCATGAAATACTTTTATCACTTCTTTGTTCTTTTGTTTGCCATTTTTCTCTGAGATTTTTTTTAGTACACTTTAAAGTATTTCATTAATAATTCTTATAATGTGAATGTGAAGGTGAATAATTCTGTTACCTTCTCATTTTTATAAAGGAAAATGCATTTTAAAGGCACTTGATGTGCATAAGATTCTAGAAAAGTTATGTTTATTATTTTATTATCTTGTTGTTCTATCTCCTTCCAGTTTTCAATATCTCTGACATGTTTATTATTATTTTTATTGCTATGGATGTCATTTTGCCTATGTTTTCTCTTTGTTTTCACAGTGTTCCCGCTAGCTTCGGCTTATGTCAATAGTGCAACAATTAAGAATCTTAATTTTTTTTCTCCTGAAACTTTTGAATTGCCTGCACCATAGATACTCTATCTTTTCAAGGATTTTTTAAAAGTCTTATTATCTCAATATTTACAAATTCAATTTAAACTTACATTGGGGTGTTTCTTGTTACTTTTAATGCCTATGTTTTAATTGTGCTGTTTGTCAAATTTCCCCAGTTTCTTGGTGATATCCAGGGCTTCACAGTGTGACTATTATCTCTCTCTTCCACCTTGCTCCGTGTGCTGTAAACCCTAACTCTGAATACCTTATAATAGATTTTCAGTTCCACCATCTGTTTTGAGTCTTAGTTAGAAAAACCATTTACTTATTTAAATTACTGAACTTGTATTTATTCTGCCCTATTTTCCTTCTAATCTATTCAACAGGTTTGAAATAATTGTTTCATCTAATTGCTAACTATAGCATCTGGTTCACTTCTAACTAGGCTTCTAGCCACTATTTTTCCTCTAATTACAAATCAGATGTCAGATATTCCTCCTCAAATTTTATTTTCAAAAAGTTAGAATAGATGATTTTTATTTTTTAAGGAAAAAAATTTGGTAAATACTATCTTTCTTGAGGGCACCAATTCCTTTCCTTTGTTGAACAGATTCTAGGGGATGTTGATCCTTCTCGTTTAGTTGAGGATTCTGCTGGGTAGGTACTGCACTGCAATTAAATAAGCTGAAGTTTATGCTGAGCTCTCGAGGGAAAATCCTCTAGTCTGTGTTTTACAGAACTCTCCTTGAAGCAGAAATTTTGTATCTAGACCCGGAAAGGCAATAGAGATCACCAATTCTTTAGCAACACATCCGAACTCCATAACAAGTACCACTATATTTACAAAAGAAGAGAAAAGAAACCCTTGAGGCACACAGCACAAATCTACTAAGCTATTGTGTGTGTGTGTGCATGTGTGTATGCAAATGTGTGCATATATGTGTGTGTGATGTTTGTTTGTGTGTGTATCTGTTTGTGAGTTTGTGTCTATTTGTGTGTGAGTGTGTGTGTTGTGTATGTAAACGTGCATGTGAATGTGCATATGTGAATGAGTGTGGGATGTGTATCTATCTGTGTGTGAGTATGTATGCAGATGTGTATGAGTGTGTGTATATAGTGTGTCTGTAGTGTGTGTGTTGTTTGTGTGTATCTGTGTGTGTGTATTTGTCTGTGGGTGTGTGTATCTGTGTGTAAATCTGTGTGTGAATGGGAGTGTGCATTTATGTATTTGTGTGTGCATGTGTGTGTATCTCTGTGTGAATGTGCCTGTGTAGTGTATGTGGTATATGTGTCAGAGTGTCTGTGTATTTGTGTGTAAATATGTATCAGCATGAGTGTATTTGTGTGTGTGTGAATGTATGTATATTTGTGTGTGAATGGGTGTGTTTGTGTATCTGTATGTGAATGTATGTATATTTATGTAAATGTGTGTACATCTGTGTGTGAATTTGTATGTATGTGCATGAATGTGTGTGTAAATCTGTGTGTAAATGTGAGTGTCTTCCTATGTCTGTATCTATGTACAAATGTGTGCTTGGAGTGTGTGGATGTGAGTGTGTAAATGTGTGGTGTGTCTGTGAATATGTTTGTGTGCATGTGTGTTTGTGTACCTATGTGTAAATATGTGTGTGTATCATGTGTGTGTTTAGTGTGTGTATGGTGTGTATGTATTTGTTTATGAGCATATATCTAAATGTGAATGTGTGTATATCTGTATGTGTTATTGTGTTTGTGTATATGTGTGTGAGTATGTGTGTGTCTCTGTGTGTGTCTGTGTGTGGATGTTATATGTGGTGTGTGTGATCTATGTGTTTGTGAGTGTGTACGTGTGTGTGTGTGAAAGAGTTTATATGTGAATATGTGTGAATATGTGTGTATCTGTGTGTGAATGTACATGTGTTTGCGTATCTGTGCATGAATATGTGAATCTGTATGCAAATATGTATGTGAACATACGTGTACGTGTGTGTGTGTGTGTGTGTGTGTGTCTGTGTGTGTGTTATTTCAAAAGAGGTACTATATTGCTGAAAGGCACCATTTATGTCACCAGGGTAACAGGTAGAAGAGACTTCTCCTGTTAAATTTTAACATATTGTCTCTCAAGAACAAATGAGAACTATCAAATATGTGCATGTGGGCATTGCTCTGTGTGTCCCTGTGGAGGCCAGCAGTGTATGTTGGCTATCTTTTTCAACCACTCTCCAGCTTTATTTTTTGATACAGAGCCTCTTACTGAACCTGCAACTCATGGATTCAACCAGGCTGGCTGGCCAGTGAACCCCAGAGATGTCTGTTTGTGCACCATTTAATTTTATTTTCAGCCTGGATACAAAAACTCTCAGAATTTTATCTTTGTTCATAATTTAAAAAAAAAAAAAGATTTGTGGCTTCAACACAAAAATATCTTTTTATTTATACTATTTGTGGATTTTGAAAAAATCTTGGATTATAATGGTTTTTCTTGTAACTATAAACAATTATAGCAACTGTATATGTAGTAAAATCTTCATATCATTTCATCTGTATTTAAATTTGCAAATAAGTTATACCATATGAATTATCTTAATCATTAAAATTACCTTTCTTCAAGACTCTGTAATAGAGTCACTAATGGATTTCATGCAAAACAGTGTGAGTTAAATTTTCTTTATGGTCCAAACAAGCATATGTACTGGAACAACACATGAGTCAAAAACCACACATGACTTCCAAGACTGGGGCAAGATCTGATGCACAGTCCCAAGTGCATTTCACGTTGTCTTAGTGTCATTGGCTATAGCTAGCTCCGTGTAACTGGTGATACCTACTTCATAGCACAGACCTAATTCTTACCTCTTCGTGAAAATCACTTTATGTTGTGCCTGTGTGTTGCCTGGGAAATCTCTTACATTGATACTTGCCACCTGTGGTCTAACCCCCACCTGTGGTCTAACCCCCACCTGTGGTCTAACCCCCACCTGTGGTCTAACTAAATCTGTCCAAATTCCCCATTTTGAGTTTGTTCATTTCAGCTGCCAATTGCCCTAAATCTCCCATTTTTAGCATGTTAATTTCTCTGGAGCTTGAGCAGGACATTGAATTCAATTACCTGGACCCATTCCACATTCATTTGCTCCTGTTAGATAATTGTGCTGTTTCCATACTAGCTTGTTTTCCATTTAATATAGTCTATTTCCTCTTGATGAACTACTAGTCGAATTCACCGCCAGGACTGGGCAGTTAACCAGTTATTCAAACCTTGCTCCCTCCTACATGAATAAATTACATCTATGTGACTAGACTTTTTTCAGTCTACTTTAGATACAATGTATATGTTAGGAATTGAATTTGCTATTAATCACTTACTATCCCTACTCTCTCCTAATATTATTTTTCTCATTCTAGCAATTCTCCTTAAACTTGTGATTCATCATAATTCACTAGAATTCCATATAAAGGGCTGAGACTGCACTTGGCTAGAACTCATTGCTGTGGTTTTGTTTGTTTGACAGATGTGAAAACAGAGAGTGAAAGATAATAAAAAGTCAAGTACCAAAAATTTTGATGAACGAAAATGATGACTTTAAGTAGGAAGTGGGAAAAATGCTGAGAAGCCAATGACTTAATAGGAAAAAAAATAGGGCTTCTGAAATCTCCTCTCAACTCTCTTGTTTTATATTTGAATATTTGATGGGTCTTATTTGTAAACAAAATGCTAATTTAAAGTTTGTTAGAAGCAATCTTGTCTACCTGATACCCTGGTGACATAAATGAACCTTTTCTGAAGTTTGTTTCTTCTGTTAAAATAGCACATGATATCTGAAATAGTCACTCAGCTCATATTAATTATGCATACCTTTAAATTTCACTAGGAAAAGGTTGCTTTATTCATGGTTTGGTTTGATAAGGAAAACTAATCACCTTACTAATACTTTCAGGTTATTCTCTTTGTAAGTGAATAAAATCAGAATTGTTTATTAAAAACCTATGATTTATGGATATTTAAAGGTTCACATATAATTTTCAGGATTTCAATATAAGTCTTGAAAAGATGTGCTTCCCTGGTTCAGCATTTAAGATATGAAAGTTTGACAATAAAACCTTAAAAAATGTTAAACCCAACAATAGGTATCATTTCCATAGGAATTATGTAATAGGTGAGGTAATGTTTACACCTGTACGGTAACCGTTTTCTTTGAGATTAAACATTCCAACACAGGGAATCTCATTAAAGCAGAAAATACACACTTCACCATAGCTTCAGGAAGTCCCTCAAACTGAGCAGATTCACTATGCCCTCTATTCCCAAGGATAAATAAGAAAGGTAGCTCAGAGTCAGTCTTAAAGAAGTCACTCTGCAAAGACATCTCTGAGACCAGACTGACTCCTGTGAGAGGCAGAGACCAGTCACGCTGCCTGGAAGAGCAACCAAGCCACTTTACTGTTGAGCTATCTGTATCCTACACAGTGTGCTTCAGATTCCCATCTTTTGTCATCTGTTTTCCATGCTGCGGTAGGCTTTGTTGATACAGCTGTCTTTGAGATATATTTCACCCATATTCCAGGAAATAACTCCAATAAAACTTGGTGGTTTGCCAAGCCGTACCTGCTGGAATCTCTACTTTCTCTCTCTCTCTCTCTCTCTCTCTCTCTCTCTCTCTCTCTCTCTCTCTCTCTCTCTCTCTGTGTGTGTGTGTGTGTGTGTGTGTGTGTGTGATCAATAAACATGCATTTATTATGCTTATTATGGCTTAACAAATAGCGGTTCTTATGTTGATTTTCCTTTATTTGTTATACTCTGAGTAACCTTGTTTATCACTGCATTATTTACAATAACAAGGTATGACTAGCCTTGATGCTTATTAACAGAGAAATATATAAAGAAGCACACACAAACATACATAAACACACACACATACACACAAGCACATAAATACATACATATATATCTACATAAATGCATGCATACCCAAATGCACACATATGTACACACAAACATGTGTAATACATGAAACACCCACATATACACAAACATTTAATATACACAAATACACATACACACACACACACACACACACACACACACAGGAGCAGTTACCTGAAAAAAATAACACAACTGATTTGTCTGAAAGAACATAAGTGGAACTAGAAGCCATTACAAAACTGAAAACAACATTTAGATACACAGATATTTCCTGTTTTCCTTTATATGTAGAATTCATTTTTTAAAGAGAAGAAGAAAGGGTTTAGCAAGAAAGAGTGGAGCTGGACAAGACAGGAGACCAGGAAGTAAAAATGAGCAACAACTATTACATATACATATGAATGGGCTATAGAAAAATGAAGTCCGCTATTTCTACAGCTAAGATTTGAATAATCATGTACTAGAGTTTACATGCCTTCAGTGCCACAAGTTATCATCAGGTTTGTCTCCAGAGCATCTGTAAGAAGTACAGAATATGAGAATTTCCTTCTTCACATCTTGCCAGTATTTACAACGATCAGATTTTTTCACTTTTGTCATTCACTGTTTTCCAACAGAGTATTTTTACTATGAGAATTTTGTATCATAAACCCAATCACATCCATTTCTCAATTCTTCCATGTCTGCCCTTGACCATGCCCTTCACCCTTGTGACCACCCAAAAGTTTTAAATTTAAACTTTTAATAAAATGTCTAATGTATGTTATCTATATACTCACTGTAGCATGGTCAAACTCTCAGTGGCCAGCATCTTAAATAGAACTGCATCATTGCCTCCTAGGAGCCTGCTGGAGGCTATCAATTGCAGAGACTTACACTGCCAAGGACCAGCCTCCAGCTTGAAGCGGTGTTGCTGAGAGAAGGCGTGTTTGAGAGTAGGAAATCCATCATCAGGTACAAGCCGATGGCGTGGGGTCTGCTCCTGACAGCTTCTTCTTCTTCTTCTTCTTCTTCTTCTTCTTCTTCTTCTTCTTCTTCTTCTTCTTCTTCTTCTTCTTCTTCTTCTTCTTCTTCTTCTTCTTCTTCTTCTTCTTCTTCTTCTTTTAATACTCCAGATTTTATTCTCCTACTGGTCCACTCTCTTACTGTTCCATATCCCATACCTCCTCCCTGCCCCCCTGTCTCCATAAGGATGTCCCCACAGTCCCCACTCCACTTCAACAAACCTGTAAACTCCCTGGGACCTTCAGACTCTTAAGGGTTAGATGCATCTTCTTTGACTGAACTCAGACCCCACAGTCCTCTGCTTTATATTTGTTGGGGACCTCATATCAGCTGGTGTGTGCTGCCTGGTTGGTAGTCCAGTGTCTGAGAGATCTCAGGGGTCCTGGTTAATCGAGACTGCTGGTTCTTCTAAAGGGCTGCCCTCCTCCTCAGTTTCTTCCAGCTTTTTCCTAAATCAACAACAGGGGTCAGCAGCTTCTATCCATTGGTTGGGTGAAAATATATGCATCTGACTCTTTCAGCTGCTTGTTGGGTCTTTCAGAGGGCAGTCATGATAGATCCCTTTCTGTGAGCACTCCATAGCCTCAGTAATAGTGTCAGGCCTTGGGGCCACCTCTTGAGCTGGATCCCACTGTGGGCCTGTCACTAGACCTTCTTTTCCTCAGGCTTCTCTCCATTTCCATCCCCGCAGTACAGGAACCATTATGGGTCAAAATTTTAATGTGGGGTGGCAACACCCTCCCGCACTTGATGCCCTCCCTGTCTTTCTGCTGGAGGTGGGCTCTTCAAGTTCCTTCTCCCGACTGTAGAGAATTTCATCTAGGGTCCCTCTCTTTGAGTCCTAAGAGTCTCTGACCTTCCAGGTCTCTGGTGTATTTTGGAGGGCCCCCTACCTTCTACCTCGCTAGGTTGCCTGTTTCCATTCTATCTGCTGGCCCGCAGGCTTTCAGTCCTTCTTCCCCATTCAATACCAAATCATTTTCCCTCTTCCCCCCTGTTCGATTTCCCACCCAGGACCCTTCCTAGCTCCCCTCTTGTGATTGCTTTCTTCCCTTTCAAGTAGGACTGAGACATCCTCACTTGGGCCCTTCAGCTTTTTGAACTTTTTGAGTTCTGTAGACTGTGTCTTGAGTATTGTGTACTTTTTTTTTTTTTGGTTAATATCTACTTATTAGTGAGTATATACCATGCATATCCTATTGGGTCTGAATTACGTTACTCGGGATGATATTTTCTAGTTCCATCCATTTGCCTGCAAAACTCAGGATGTCTTCATTCTTAATAATTGACTAGTATTCCATTGTGTAAATGAACCACATTTTCTGTATCCATTCTTTTGTCATGGGACATGTGGGTTGTTTCCAGCTTCTGCCTATCACAGACAAGGCCACTATGAACATAATGGAACATGTGCCCCTGTGGCCTGCTGGGACATCTTTTGGGTATATTCCCAGGAGTGATATAGCTGGGTCTTCAGGATGATCTATTTCCACTTTTCTGAGGAACCTCCAGCTGGATTTTCAGAGTAGTTTTACCACTTTGCAATCTCACCAGCAGTGGAGGAGTGTTCATTCTCCACATCTTCACTAACATGTGTTTTTACCTGAGGTTTTGATCTTAGACATTCTGGTTGCTATAATGTAGAATCTCAGAGCTGTTGTGACTTGCATTTCTCTGATCGTAAGGACTTTAAACATTTCTTTAGGTGCTTCTCAGCCATTCAAGATTCCTCTGTTGTGAATTCTCTGCTTAGTTCTATATGCCATTTTTTGATTGGGTTGTTTGGATTTTTTGGTAGTTAGCTTCCAGTTCTTTATATATTTTGGATATTAGCCTTCTATTGTATGTGGGGTTAGTGAAGATTTTTTTCCCAATCTGTAGGTTGTTGGTTTGTCCTATGGACAATGTCCTTTGCCTTACAAAAGCTTTCCAGTTTCATGAGGTCCCATTTATCAATTCTTGATCTTAGAGCATGAGCCATTGGAGTACTGTTTAGGAAATTTCACCCTGTGCCAATGAGTTCAAGGCTCTTTCCCACTTTCTTTTCTATTAGATTCAGTGTATCTGGTTTTATGTTGTGCTCCTTGATCCACTTGGACTTGATATTTGTGCAAGGTGACAAATATGGATCTATTTTCATTTTTTTAAATTTCGACAGCCAGTTAGAAGAGCACCATTTGTTGAAGATGCTTTCTTTTTTCCATTGTATATGTTTGGCTTCTTTGTCAAAGATCAAGTGTCCTTAAGTGTGTGGTTTTATTTCTGGGTCTTCAATTCTATTCCATTGATCAAAGTGTCTGTCTCTGTATCAGTGTCATGCAGTTTTTATCACTATTGCTCTGTAGTAGAGCTTGAGGTCAGGGATGGTGAGTTCTCCAGCTGTTCTTTTACTGTTAAATATTGTTTTCGTTATTCTGAGTTTTTTGCTTCTCCAAATGAATTTTGAGAATTGCTCTTTTCATGTCTTTGAAGAATTGTGTTAGGATTTTGAGGGGGATTACATTGATTATGTAGATTGCCTTTGGTAGAATGTCCATTTTTGCTATATTAATTCTGCCAGTCCATGAGCATGCGAGATCTCTCCATTTTCTGAGATCTTCGATTTCTTTCTTGAGAGACTTGAAGTTATTGTAATACAGATCTTTCACTTTTATATTATTTGTGGCTATCTGAAGGGAGTTGTTTCCCTAATTTCTTTCTCAGCCTGTTTATCATTTGTATAAAGGAAGGCTGCTGATTAATTTGAGTTAGTTTTATATCTGGCCAATTCGCTGAAGTTGTATATCAGCTGGAGAAGTTCTCTGGTAGAAGTTTTGGGGTCTCTTATGTATACTATCATATCATCTGCAAATAGTGATACCTTTATTTTTTCTTTGTCAATTTGTATCCCCTTGATATTTTTTATTGTCTTATTGTTCTAGCTAGCACTTCCAGTACTATATTGACTACATATGGGGAGAGTGGGCTTCCTTGTCTTGTCCCAGATTTTGGTGGAATTATTTCAAGTATCTCGTCATTTAATTTGATATTGGCTTTCTCTGGAGATCTCTAACAGCCCATCCAGAGAGCTCAGCTCTCCCTGATTTTATTTACATATCAATTCAGTCATTTACTCCGGGCCCCCCCTTTGATTATCCCATCAATCAGCATTCCAGGACCCCTAGTCCTTAGACTTTTAGAGATTGCAAGCACTTTTTTTTTAAACCTTGCAAATGAATTCAGAGATCTACCTGACTTTGTAAGAACAAACAACAAACTTAGTTGTGTGGGATCTCATCTTGAGATTACCATTCTGACCACAGCTGGACATAAATTTGCTCTGTCCCGGGCTGGTCTTGAACTCAGAAATCTGCTCGCCTTTGTATCTTTCTGACATGCTGGCTCACAGTGCAGTTGCCTCTGTTCTTTTAGGTCTGTGAAGTCCCTTGTATAATTCATACTACATCCTTATATTTTGCATAGTTGAGGAATTATACATTCTTGAAGTCAGGTTTTCATAGTTCTTTCTCACAGTCTTAAGGGCTGTCCTGGAGGTCACAATGTTCTATCATTTTGCTGAGACATCAGACATACCCTTTCCTCCTGGACTCCTGCTATCTCTGATTATCAAGGAGTTATTAACATTGGCAGAGAGGGCATTCCCCATAACCTTGGCAGGAAGAATATTTCCCAAAGGAGGAACATGAAGTTATATACATACATACATACACACACACACACACACACACACACACATATATGCCTCACACTCAGCAACCATCAATAATCATGGAGGTGGAGGACCATGCCCTGCTTGCTCTGTTCCAGGAGCAGGAAGCATGTCATACTGTCCCTTCCTCATGGCTAAACAAGTCTTGACACTAGTCTTCAGCATTCTTACCACTATTTTTAAGAGTTCATTCTTTTGTGACTGAGTTACCTCACTCAGGATGATATTTTCAAGTTCCATCCATTTGCCTGTAAATTTCATTAAGTCATTGTTTTTAATAGCTGAGAGTACTCCATTGTGTAAATGTACCACATTTTCTGTATCCTTTCCTCTGCTGAGGGACATCTGAGTTGTTTCCAGCTTCTGGCTATTATAAATATGGCTGCTATGAACATAGTGGAGCATGTGTCTTTATTACATGTTGGAGTATCTTCTGGGTATATGCCCAGGAGTGATATAGCTGGGTCCTCAGGTAGTATTATGTTCTCACTGATAAGTGGATATTAGCCCAAAAGTTCGGAATACCCAAGTTTCACTTTACAGTAACCGCTGGACTGAGAGTGAGGTCTCAGATGGAGGAGTTGGAGAAGGGACTGAAGGAGCTGAAGGAGTCTACAGTCCCATGGAGGAAGCAACAGTGTCAACTGGCCTGACCCCCCTGGTCCTCCTGGAGGCTGGGCCACCGACCAAAGAAGACACATCGAGGGACCCATGGTTCGGACCACATATGTGGCAGAGGAGGGCATTGTTGGCCATCAGGGGGAGGAGAGGCCCCAGTAAAGGGATTGTCAAGGTGGGAATACGGGAGTGGGCAGGTGGGTGGGAAGTGGAATTCCCTCGTGGAGGTGGGGGAGAGGGAGGGGATAGGGGGTTTCCAAGAGGAGACCTAGAAAGGGGGAAACCTTGGAAATGTAAATAAAGTATCAAAAAATGATAAAAAAAAAAAAAAAGGAAAAGAAAAAAAAGAGTTCTCTTCCATGGCTTCCTGTTTAGGCTGCTACTTTTTCTTGGAGGTTGGATCATTTGGTTTTCACAGAAGCCTTTCATATACTTCCAACTGGGCATCTATAGTCATCTATATCACTGCAAAAGTAACTTCCTTGTTCTATACAGTCAACAGGAGCATGGATCATGAGCTTTCACATCCTTTCTGACTATAGCACAAACTATGACCACAACCATCACCACCACCAACTCTCCCACCACTACCACCCCCCACTCCCACACCCAGGCAGTAGTAGGACCTTAGACCCAGAAAAGGCCTTTGAATCGCTTGAACCATGGCATCAGGTGGGAACATAGGTTACTCACATCAATATGGCCCCTAGCATCAGAATAGCCAAGAACATCATCATGGCTTCAGGCTGTAATAGAGGCCACAGGTATTGTTCTTGACCTTGTGTACTAACATGGGCCATGGGCATCAACACAGACCCTGTCTGCAGTAGGATCTCAGCTACAGAGATGGCCCTAAGCAGTAGCAAAGATCAGTATATCACCACGGCTTTAGTTGGCAGCACAGGCAACTTACATTAGTCTGGTCTTCACCATCATCGAATGCCATTAAGTCTCCAGTTCTGCCTCTCTCCACAGCACATGTATCATTTTACTTTCCTATCTTTCCCATCTCTTCATCATGTATTTGTTCACAGTAGTAGTGCCTGCCCAAAATGCTGCAGCCTGGGTGGCTTCTGCTTAGTATCACTAATTTGATCTGTCATGGCGCCTATCTGGGCTGAGTAGATGTGTGTGTGTGTGATGAATCTCCCCAGGGAAAGTCTCTTGTATAACAATACCATAAAATTTTTTTATGAAATGACTCTACTTATAAAAGTTTTCCTAAAGACACACAGGGGCAATGATCCTAATCTTAGTCAATGCTTGGAAATGCTTCAATCTATGATTTTCTAATGATGAAAGTTAAGACAGTATACAAATTGTATTTATATGACTTTTGAAATTTCTGAGGAAAAACATAAGTAAAAAGGAAACCATAGTTTCTTTATCAATGCAAAATATATTGCTCTCTTAACAAACACAGGAAGAGTATAGTAGAAGAATAGGGACTGAGTGAAAAAATAGAAAATATACTATAAATTCAGAGGAAATAATCATATATTTATATAATATCGATATTTGATACTTGGGCATTTTCATAAATTTTCCTTTCACATGAAAATAGATTAAGCCTGTTAGCATTCTGTCTAAGCTCTGCCCCACAGTTACCTGACAATAGCCAGGTATGCCTGATACTATAAAAGGGGCTGCTAGCCCCCCCCTCTTGATCTTGCTCCTCTCTTGCTCTTGACTTCCTGCCTCTGCTCTGTCTTCTCATCCCTGCTCCACTTTCTGTTCACCTGCTCATGGCCATCCTTTAATCCTCTATTCCTCTACTTC
This sequence comes from Uromys caudimaculatus, assembly GCA_028551405.1. Lineage (NCBI taxonomy): Eukaryota > Metazoa > Chordata > Mammalia > Rodentia > Muridae > Uromys > Uromys caudimaculatus. The sequence continues at coordinate 87,991,211 of CM052701.1, forward strand.
TCTCCTCCTCCTCCTCCTCCTCCTCCTCCTCCTCCTCCTCCTCCTCCTCCTCCTCTTCCTCCTCTTCCTCCTTCTCCCCCTCCAGTCTTTTTCCCTCTCTCCCTCTCTCTGCATTTCTCTGCCTCTACTACCCGCTTAACTCTCTTCCCTATGCCTTGAATAAACTCTATTCTATACTATACCCTCGTGGGGCTGGTCCTTCAGGGAGAAGGAATGCCTCAGCATGGGTCCAAGAAGGCACCGACTTCCCCCACACCTAAACACCACCATAGAACTTATTCACCTCTCTTTATCTTTATATAAACACGCCAAAGCCCCTTGTATTATTCCAACTGACTCTCCTGTCAGTTTCTGTTTTCTTTTAACATTTTAAATACATCCCATTATAATTTCTTTTGAAAATAGATCCTTTTCTCATATAATATATTCTTATTATTTTTAACCATCCCTCTTCACAGCTCCTCTATATCTCCCCTCACCTCTGGATCCACTCCCTCTCTGTCTCTCATTAGAAAAGAAAAGGCTTCTAAGAAATAACAACCAAACAGGATAAAACGAAATATACTAAGAGAAAGCAAAAGCTTTCATAAGGAAGTCACACATGGCAACGAACAGGAGATAAAGGTTCCCAAGAGCAGTCCAAAGAGTCAGAAACTCACTCATTCTCATAGTCATACTCATAAAAATACTAAGCTAATAGCTATATTTGAAGAAGACCCAGTATATGCCTACATAGGCCATGTGCTTGTGACTTCTATCTCTGTTAGCTCATATGTGCCTTGTTTAATTGATTCAGAGGGCCATGATCATCTGGTACACTTTATCCCCTCTGACTCTTAAATCTTTAAACCTCCTCTTCCACAAGTTCCCCAAGCTCTTGAGGAGAATGGATTTGCTGGAGGCCTTCAATTTAAACACTGCCTCATCAAAATGTCTGTTGTGGATCTCGGTATCTGTTCATATCTGCTGCCACAGGAAGCCTCTATGGTGATGGCTAGATAAGGCACTGGTCTATAAGTATAGCATAACATCATTAGATGTCTCTATTTCTCTGCATAGAACCTTCCCACACCAAAGATACTAGAACATAGGAGTGAAGTCTCCAAGCAGACAACAGCTTAACTTTTCCATGTCCACTGAGTTGGGTGGATGTTGTCCTCTGCAATTGGACAGTACTATCAAGTTGCAGAGAGCAACCTTTTATCTTAGCATCAGTATGAGTTGTTTGGGGTTTTCCATGAGTTGTTAACTGGCCAACAACTTCATTGAATACAACCAAATCACAATTCTGAAAGACTCGACTGGTTACAAGAGCTGGCTAGTTAAGACTCCTTATCCTCCATATGGGGAGTCTTTATTTGGATCAAGTTTCCACTGCAGTAGGTCTCTCTGACACCCCCAACTGCCCCCCAATTCCAGCCATCTCTGTCTGTCTCTCTGTCTCTTTGTCTTTCTATCTGTCTGTCTGCCTCTCCTCTCCCCTCTCCTCCCCTCCCCTCCCCTCCTCCTCCTCCTCCTCCTCCTCCTCCTCCTCCTCCTCCTCCTCCTCTTCTTCTCTCTCTCTCTCTCTCTCTCTCTCTCTCTCTCTCTCTCTCTCTCTCTCTCTCTCTCCATTTGCCATATACACCTGACCCCACATGCCCCCAGTCTACCCATAAAATTTATTCTATTTTCTCTTACCAGGGAGATCTGTGAATCCTCCCTAGACACATCTTCTTAATCTAACCTCTCTGGGTTTACAGATTATAGCTTGGTTATCATTTACTTAACAGCTAATATACATTTCTAAGTGAGTAATACCACATTGTCTTTCTGGGTCTGGATTATCTCACTCAAGATGACTTTTTTTAGTTCCATCCATTTTCCTGCAAATTCAACCATGTCATTTTGAATAGCTGAGTAATATCCCATTGTGCAAATGTACAATTTTTCTTTATGCTGAGGGGCAGCTAGGTTGTTTCTAATTTCTGGGTGTTACATATAAAGCTACAATAAACATGGTTAAGCAAGTGTCCTTGCGGTAGGATAGAATCTCCTTTGGGTATATGACCAATAGCTGAGTTTGAGGTAGATCAATTCTCAGTTTTCTGAGAAACCCCCATACCGATTTCCATAGCAGCTTTACAAGTTTGCACTACCATCAGCAACAAAGGAGTGGGTTTTTTTTTTGTTGTTGGTGGTGGTGGTTTTTTTTTTCTTTTTCTTTTGCTCCTCATACTCACTAGTATGAGACTTGTGGTATTGATCTTGGCCATTCTATTGAAACAAACTAAAATCTCAAAGTAGTTTTGAGTTGCATTTCCTTGGAGACTAAGGGTTTTGAACATTTCTTCAAATGTTTATCAGCCATTTGCTATTCCTCTATTAAGACTTCTCTGCTTTGATCTATATCACATTTTAAATTAGATTATTTAGTTTTAGATATCTAGTTTCTTAAGTTCTTTATATATTTTGGTTATTAGCCCTCTATCAGATGTGGAATTATTAAAACCTTTTTCCATTCTGTGAGCTCCTGTTTTGTGCTATTAACAGTCTCCTTTGCCTTACAGAAGATTTTCAATTTCATGAAGTCACATTTATTAAATGTTGATCTTAGTGCCTTCACTATCAGTGTTCTGTTCAGAAAGTCTTCTCCTATGCCAATGTGTTCAAGACTGTTACCTACTTTCTCTTCTATCAGGTTCAGCGTATCTGGTTTTATGTTGAGGTCTAAGATCTACTTTGAATTGAATTTTGTCAAGGGAGATAAGTATGGATCTATTTGAATCCATCTACATGCAAACATCCAGTTTGACCAGCGTCATGCTTGTAAAATGCTTTCTTTCATCAAGTGTGTATTTCTAGCTTCTTTTTTTTTTTAAAAAAGGTATATATGTGTGCTTGTATTTATGTCTGGGTCTTCAATTTGATTCCTTTGATCAACATGTCTGTTTTTATACCAGTACTATGTGATTTTTATTACTATAGCTCTGTAGTATAATTTGAAATCAGGGATAGTGAAACCTCAAAAAGTTCTTTTATTTTCAAGAAGACTGTGTGTGTGTGTGTGTGTGTGTGTGTGTGTGTGTGTGTGTGTGTGTATGTGTATTCTTTGACAATTGTCCTTTCAAGGTCTGTGAAGAATGGTGTTGGGATTTTAATGGAATTGCATTGAATCTGCAGATTGCTTTCGGTAGGGTAGCCATTTTTTACTATGTTAATTCTACCAATCCATGAGCATGAGAGATCTTTCAATCTTCTGATATCTTCTTCAATTTATTTCTTTAATGTCATAAAGATATTGTCAAACAAACCTTTCACTTGCTTGATTAGAGGTACCACAAGATGTTTTGTATTATTTTAGGTTATTGTGAAAGGTGGTGCTTCCCTGGTTTCTTTCTCAGTACATATGTCATCTATATATGGGAGGGTTACTGATTATTTTCAGTTAATCTTATATCTAACCATTTTTCTGAAAGTATTTATTAGTTTTGATGTTCCATGGTGAAATTTGTAGGGTCACTTAGGAATTCTATTATTATATTGACTTCTTCCTTTCCAATTTATATCCCCTTGATTTTGCTCAGTTGTCATGTGTCTCAAATATTTCAAATGCTACATTGAATTGATGTGGAAAGAGCAGACAACCTTGTCTTGCTCTTGATTTTAGTGGAATTACTTTGAGTTTCTCTCCATTTAATTTGATTTTTGGTATAGTCTTGCTGTAAATTTTTTTTTATCATATTTCATTATGCCCCTTGTATCCCTAATTTCTTTGTGACTTTTATCATGATGGACTATTGGATTTTGTTAAAGGGTTTTTCTGCATTGAATAAAATGATCATTTTTCTTCAGTTTATTTATATGGTATATTGTGTTTGCTAATTTTTATATATTGAACAATCTTTGCATTTCTGGGATTAAGACTGTTATGTCATTATATTTTATTCTTATTTTCTTGAGTTGGACATTCTTTCTCAGTCTTTTAGTTAGTTTGGGTAAGGGTTGGTCTGTCTTGTTGGTTTTCTCATAAAATTAACTCTTTGTTGCATTGATTAATTGTATTGTTCTCTCTGTTTCTATTTTATTGATTTCAGCCCTTATCTGACTATTTCCTATAGCCTATTTTTCTTGAGTTGCTTGGTTCCTTATGTTCTACAGCTTTCAGGTGTGCTGTTAAGTTGCTTGTATGAGATCTCTTCTATTTTTTTTTTAATTGTTGGCACTAAGGGCTATGAATATTCCTCTTAGCACTGCTTCCATGGTGTCCCATAAATTTGAGTGTGCTTTGTCTTTATTTTCATTGAATCCCAGGTCTTAAATTTCTTTTTTATTTCTGCCTTAACCAAGTACTCAGTTAGCAGAGAGTTGTTCATTTTCCATGAGTTTCTACATTTTCTGTTGTTTCTATTGTTGTTAATATCTAGCTTTAATTTGTGGAGGTCTGATAGGATACAGCAAGTTATTTCAATTATCTTGTATCTGTTAAGACTTGCTTTTAGTTAGCGTCTGTGGTCAATTTCAGAGAACATTCCATGAGGTGCTGAGTACATTCTTTTGTATTTGGGGAAAATGTGCTTAGGTCCTATTTTGTTTTAAATGTCTGCTAACTACAGTATTTCTATGTTTTGTTTTTGTCCTGATGAACTGTCCATTGGTGAGAGTGGGTCACTATTGGTGTAACAGTATATCATTTATGGTCACATCATTTTTAGTATGTGATTTAAGCTTCAGTAATATTTCTTTCATAAACTTGGGTGCATAGATGTTAAGAATTACAGTGTTTTATGTGGGGGTCCTTGATCCACTTGGACTTGAGCTTTGTATAGGGAGATAAGAATGGATCAACTTGCATTCTTCTACATGTTGACTGCCAGTTGAACCAGCACCATTTGTTGAAAATGCTGTCATTTTTTCCACTGGATCGTTTTTGCTCCTTTGTCAAAGATCAAGTGACCATAGGTGTGTGGTTCACTTCTGGATCTTCGATTCTATTCTATTGATCTACATGACTGTCACTGTACCAATACCATGCAGTTTTTATCACTATTGCTCTGTAGTATAGCTTGAGGTCAGGGATGGTGATTCCCCCAGAAGTTCTTTTATTGTTGACAATAGTTTTCTTTTTCCTGGGTTTTGTGTTATTCCAAATTAATTTGAGAATTGCTCTCTCTAACTCTATGAAGAATTGAGCTGGAATTTTGATGGGGATTGCATTGAATCTATAGATTGCTTTCGGCAACATGACCATTCTTACTATATTAACCCTGCCAATCCATGAACATGGGAGATCTTTCTACCTTCTGAGGTCTTCTTCGATTTCTTTCTTCAGAGACTTGAAGTTCTTGTCATATAGATCTTTCACTTGTTTGATTAGAGCTGCACCAAGATATTTTATGTTGTTTGTGACTATTGTGAAGGGTGAATCTAATAGAAGAGAAAATGGGAAAAGCCTGGAACACATGGGCACAGGGGAGAATTTCCTAAACACAATACCAATGGTTTAGGCTCTAAGATCAAGAATCAACAAATGGGACCTCATAAAATTGCAAAGCTTCTGAAAGGCAAAGGACACTGCCAATAGGACAAAACAGCAACCAACAGATTGGGAAAAGATCTTTACCAATCCCACATCCGATAGAGGGCTAATATCCAATATATACAAAGAACTCAAGAAGTTAGACTCCAGAGAACCAAATAACCCTATTTTAAAAATGAAGTACAGAGCTAAACAGAGAATTCTCAACTGAGTAAACTCAAATGTCTGAGCACCTAAAGAAATGTTCAACATCCTTAGTCATCAGGGAAATGCAAATCAAAACAACCCTGAGATTCCACCTCACACCAGTTGCTAAGATCAGAACACTCCTCCATTGCTGGTGGGATAACAAACTGGTACAACCACTGTGATAATCAGTCTGGAGGTTCCACAGAAAATTGGACACAGTGCTACCTGAGGACCAGCTATACCACTCCTGGACATATACCCAGAAGATGCTGCAACATGTAATAAGGACACATGCTCCACTATGTTCATAGCAGCCATATTTATAATAGCCAGAAGCTGGAAACAACACAGATGTCTCTCAACAGAGAAATGGACACAAAAATTGTGATACATTTACACAATGGAATACTACTCAGCTATTAAAAACAATGACTTCATGAAATTCTTAGGCAAATGGATGGAACTTGGAAATATCATCCTGAGTGAGGTAACTCAGTCACAAAAGAACACACACGGTATGCACTCACTGATAATTGGATATTAGCTATACCATATACAGTCACCAAACCTGGACGGTATTGTGGATGCTGGGAAGCGCTTGCTCACTGGAGCTTGATATGACTGTCTTCTGAGAGGCTCTGTCAGAGCCTGACAAATACAGAGGTGGATGCTTGCAGCCAACCATTGGACAGAGCACTGAGACCCTGATGGAGGAGTTAAGAATGGACAGAAGGAGCTTAGGGGTTTTGCAGCCCCAAGGAGGGAGCAACAATGTCAACTTTCCAGATCCCCTGGAGATCCTGGGGCCTGGACCACCAACCAAAGAATACACATGGAGGGATCCATGGCTCTGGCTGCATAGGCGGCAGAGGATGGCCTTGTTGGACATCAGTGGGAGGAATCGTCTTTGGACCTAAGAGTGTTTGATGCCCCAGTGTAGGGGAATGCCATGTCAGGAAGATGAGAGTTGGTGGGTGGGTGGGGAAGCACCCTCATATAGGCAGGAGGAAGGAAGATGGGATAGGGGTTTCCGAAGGGGAGACCTGGAAAAGGAAAAACATTTGAAATGTAAATAAAAGTATCCAAAAAAATTTTTTTTCATTTCCTTGACCCATAGGTATTGGTCAGGAGTCTACTCCAGTTAATTCTGAGAGCCCTTTTAAAAAAAAAAAAAAAAGAAGAAGAAAAAGAATTTCAATGTTCTTTTGATGGAATTTTCCTTTGATTAGTATGCCATGTCCTTTCCCATTACTTTTTGGTTAATTTTGGTTTTAAGTCTGTTTTGATAGATATTAAAAGGTCTATAACAGCTTGCTTCTTAGGTCCATTTGCTTGGTATAGCTTCTTTCAACCCTTTACTCTGAGGTAATATCTAGCCTTGATGTTGACGTGTGGTGTTTTTGTATGCAATAGAAGGATGGATCCTCTTTTTGCATCTATTTTGTTAGTCTGTGTCTTTATTTGAGGGAATTGAGACCACTGATATTGAGAAAAGTTAGTGACCAGAGATTGTTGATTCTTGTTATTTCAGAAGTGGTGGTAGCTTCAATGTGGTATGTCGGTGTGTGTGTGTGTGTGTGTGTGTGTGTGTGTGTGTGTGTGTGTGTGTGTGTGTGTGTGCATGTATGTATGTACATACGTGTGTGTGTTTCTATGTGTTCCTTTTCTTTGGGTGTTGCTGGTGTGGAATTATTTATTTTCTGTGCTTTCATGGATGTAGCTAACCTTGATAGATTGTAGTTTTCCTCCTAGCACTTTCTGTTTAAATTTGATTTTATTATAGAATATCTTATTTTCTTCAAATAAGGTGTTTGAAAGTTTTGTTGGAGATATTTGCCAGAGGGAATTTTTTTTTTGTGGTCTAATTATTTTCTCATTGTGTTTCTTGTTTCTTTTTAAACATCCTCTTCTTTAAGTTTAATTGTTTTTTCTTCTATGATATTGCTGAAAGTATTTTCTGAGCATCTGAGTGGGATTCTTTTTCCTGTTTCTATTATTCTTAGGCTTATCCTTTTCATAGTGTCCCAGATTTTCTGGATACTTTGTTGGGGATTTTTAATTTTAACATTTTTTGACCAATATATCCATTTTTTCTACAGTATCTTCAATGCCTGAGATTCTCTCTTTCATCTTTTGTACTTTGTTGGTGAAAATTGACTTTATAGTTCCTGTTTGAATTCCTCAATTTTTATTTCTGTATTTCTCTCACTTTGTGTGTGTGTGTGTGTGTGTGTGTGTGTGTGTGTGTGTGTGTGTGTGTGTGTGTGTTATTGCTTTATTTCTATTTTCAGGTCTTAAACAGCTTCATTTATTTCCTTCAACTGTTTATATTTTCTTCTTTTTTTTAATGGATTTGCACATTTTCTCCAAATGTTATTTGAGTGTTTTCTGGATTTAATTTTTTCTTCAATAATTTATTTATTCACTTTACATCCTAATGGCAGCCCCTCCCTCCTCTCTTCCCAGTTTCACCTTCACAAATCCCTCCCCATATTACCTACTCACCATCTCCTCAAAGAAAGGGAAGTCCTGCTTGGGTACCACTTCATCCTGGGGAATCTAGCTGAAGCAGGACTAAGTATATCCTCATCCGCTGCACTTCTGATACAAATGTACTGGATGCCTCCTCTTTAAGGACCTCCTTCATTTTCATATAGTTGGGTTCAATGTTGGTGTTTTTTTGTTTGTTTTGATTTTTTTGTTTGTTTGTTTGATTGGTTTTTTTTTTTTGTGTGTGTGTGTGTGTGTGTGTGTGTGTGTGTGTGTGTGTGTGTGTTTCAGCTATGTAAGAATACTCAGAGCCTGCTGTAGTAGGAAAACTGTGCTGTAACACAGACATATTGCTCTGGCTGTTATTGATTATCCTCTCATGTGTGTTCCTGGTTTGGGGATGATTATAGATCTAGGTGCTGATTTCTGGAATTGTCTTTGTTGGGTGGGTGTTTTGTTCTTTGGTTTCTGTTTCCTCTCTGGATTTCAGAGAGTCCGAGGGCTATATTACTTGTTTTACTAACTTACTCAACGGATGTGCTCACAGGGAATGCCTGCTGGTGCTAGAGGCTGGGATGCAGGGAACAGTAGAGGAACGAAGGTTAGAAGGGGATAATCTATTGTAACACCGGAGATGTGGGCAAGAGGGAGGGAATCTGCAGCTGGTGATCTGTTGCAGCAGTAGGGATGAAAAGACGACGGACTGGGTCTAGGGAGACAGAAAGAGTAAGGCATCTTACTCTCTCCGTTACATTTTCATACAGTATATTTTGATCATATTCCTTCCCCTCCCTCAACTCCTCCTATACTCTCACCCAAATCCATGTTCATTTTTACTTCTTCCATACATCCTCTTAACCTTATGCTCTCTCTCACCCTTAAAACAAAACAGAAAAAACACACCACCCACACATAAGCATGAAATACATTTCATGTTGGCCAATTACTGCTGAACATGAGACCTGCCAGGGGACGTGAGTAATATACCCACCATCCCTCTACTGAGAAAAACTGATTTTCCCTCTCCCACCAGCTATTAGTTACAAATAGATCATTCTTAGCTAGGGGTGGGATATTGTGTGTGCTTTCCCTTCTCTAAGCTAAAATTTTGTCTGCCTTGAAGTTGCACTGAAATGATCCCTTATTAAGAGTAACAAGTTAGTTAGCAATAAACACATCAATTAACAGCATAAGAGGCCTTTAATAATGGCCAGACCAAACATAGGATAATGCCTTCAAAATATCTCTTAGTACTGAAAGAAATGCTCAAGGGTACAGCATTTTAAAAGACAAAACCACAATTATATCGGCATTTAAAGAGGTTACAACAACCCAGTGGTAGTGGTTGTTGGTGTATCCTTATAAATTTATGGGTCTTTTGCTTTTATTTTTTTCAGAGCTTCACAATATTTTCCAGATACAATTATATTTGATTTATTTTTTTCTAGATTAGTTTTATGTTTTAGCTTATACAAATATGAATTATTTTGGTTAATACACCTAGACTCTCATCAGAGACATACACAGTTCTAAAACAATCACCAAGGTGTGTGTGGTTGTTGGGGGAAGGGTGGTTGGAATCTTAAGAGTACCTAGGCAGACCCAAAATGGAGTCAGAACAAGATGGAGCTATTTCAGTCTCTTTATTACTTCTAACTCCAACTTGGTAATCTCAACAGGCTTAGTTACTGAAGTATGGATGAGGAGTTGTTTACAATAGCAGAAAGAAATTACAGACAGTTGGATTTCCAAGAGACCTCAACGTAGGTATGGTATACATTGTCTGCAGTGCATACAAGTGGATACCAGAGGACAACTTGTGAAAAGTCATTCCTCACCTTCTACTATGTGGTTGGAAACTCAAATAATAAGACCTGGCAACTGACACCTTTATCTTCCCAACCACTTCTCTGGTCACCTATATTTCTTTAGTCAAGCATTCCTCTAGGTGCATATACCATCTCCAGTGTAGGGGATTTTGTTTTTATTTGTTCATTTGTTTGGTTAGTTTATTGGTAGGTTGGTATAACTATTTTTTTTTAAATTAGATACATAGAAGAAAAAATATAGAATGAAGTGATGTGGAGCAGTTGCATAAAGAAGGGGTGAACACAGGACAAAGAATGGACTTTGGGAAGCCTGTTTGTAAGGCTGCCAAAAAGATCAGAGAGATGCTTTGTAAAACCCTACAAGTGCCAGGTAGAATCAGTAATATGATTTCTTCAGTGTCAGCACTAATAATACTCCTCTATGGAAGGTCTCATTCATGCATTTCATGAAGAAGTACCACTGGTAGATCACATAACTGCCTTGACCCTTAACAGGGGTTGACTAGTTTGAATGTTGAGAATAATTCTTGGCCAAACTCTAGAAGAGAGCATCATAAAAGTGGAAATTACTTTCTCTTGAGGTTGACATGAATGAGCATCAAGACCTGGGTCCTTCTACCTGGTCTATAAAAAAGGTAGAGCCAGTGGGCAGCATGTTCATGGAGAGAGATATACCTTGAAGAACAGAATTATCAAAAACCTACTCATACTTGTTGCCACTTGGCCAGTGAGAGCTTCATAGATTGTATACAATAGTTTTCTTCTTTTTCTTTTTTTTTCTAAATGTCTAATTTTCTTAGACTTTTGATTTCTTTTGTCAACATTTGTTCAAGGTAATTCTTGTGCATGCACATCCTTTAAAAGTTACTTTTAGGACCACCATTATGACTCACAGGACACTTACAGCAAAGGCTGACAGAGTTGTATTCCAGGACCCAAATAGTGGAAGAAGACAACCAGAATTGCATATTGTCTTCTACCTCCACATGTACCTTGGCATATACTCACTCAGACAAACATAGATAAACAAAAATATGTAAATAATATAATTTAACACATCTTAACTTATTTAATTTTTACTCCAAAACTCCAAATATAACCCAATAACAAATTAGAGCTAGATATGATTTTACATAAAATAAGATGAAGGATAGAGGCTTTGTCTCAACTTTGCATAGCAACTCCAGAGACAGCTTCATTGTAGTACAAAAAAAGGAGGGAGAAGAAGTGTTATTGCTATACTCATCAATCCCTTGTTAACAGTTACTTTATTAACTATACATTCCAAAGAACTTCTAGTTGACTGTAAGTATCCTTGGAGCATATAGGAAGAACACAATTTATCTTCCTTGGGGAGCCTTTGCCAAAAAGGTGCAGGTGCTAGCTTCAGCAGCTCTATGGGTGAAACAGGAGAGAGACATGGTGGTTTGGAAAGGGTGGATGCTGTGGTCCTGGCTGCCCTGCCTCTTAGGCCAGTTTCCCACTATGTTTTAAACTACAGCATCAACCAAAATATATTACTATATCTATACAGTATTTTTCTTAAAGATTTCTTTATATTTTATTGCAGAAAGTTTCAAATCCTTATCTATTTAAGAAATTGCTCATAATAGTATTGTTTATGATAACTTCACTTTTAAAATAAACTCATATCTCAAAGAGAAGACTCAAAGCAATATTTCTGTTTCATAGTAAGTTTTATTTATCAGAGATAGTTTAAACTTATCTCTCAGACATAATGAGTAAATGAAAGTATCCATATTTGTAACAGCCTAGCATTATCATAGTACTTCTAATTCAAATATTTTGAGAAAATAATTTTGAGGAGGTTGAACTCATATGTGTAGCACTAATAGTACTGAAGAATTATTTCTTCAAAAACACAATTCAAAGAGTTACACATATTTCATTTGTTTAGGTTACCTTTTAAGGCTCTGAATAATACGTGGAACAATATACTTATATGGCTGGTTCTAGCCACAGTATTTAGTACTTTTATATGTAAGAATATTTACGTATGCTTAAATGATATATTCCACTATTCATACAATGACTAAAATTAAAAGGAGTAAGAAAAACATTACATTAATATAAATTCAATTAGTAAAACAGTATCAATCTATTATATTAATAAGCAAAATGGTATGCAGTGAATATAAAAAAATGCAAGTTCATTCTGTAAACGTCATTCAAGACTGAATCAATATTAATGCATTATATAAAGTCATGAAGCTTATAATTCATAAATAATAAATTAAAATAAAATTTAGAAAATGCTTTTATAATGGATTTTAATATGTAAAGCACTTCCAAATCAATTATCTTTCGTGATATCCAGCTAGCTCAGAATTCTTCCACAGACCTGTAGCTTAATACAAATGGGTTCAAATGAATAATGTAATCACATTCTACAAAGGGAACATTCAACCACATAGAAGCAGCACAAGTTATTCCTAGGGAATCTAGGTAGATGAACTGAGTGTTTTAAAATAAATTTAAAGAATCATAAATTTAAATGAAGGAGATAGACTATTAAATTTTATGAATAACAAGTAATCTTGGTAAAACATTAATGCACCGTCACTCCTCTGTAAGACAATTGTGACTCTCGAGCAAAGTGTAGCTCTTTAACCACCTATACATCAAAAGGATTAGCAGTTGTGAGCAATGTACTTTTCAGATTTTATGGAATACATTTTGAGTTGACATATACGTAGCAGCTGGCCTGTGGTAGCAATGAGAAAGTGACTTAAGTTTTAATATATAAGAAAGAGGAAGTACAATAAAATACATGGAATTACAATCTTGTCACCAGTAATATAACAATTCCACTCCCAAGCAATTTTCTCATGATTTGTAAATTGATCAACTGATGACAATTTTTTAAAAATGTATATGACAGTTATGTGAATGGATACAGTGACAATATAGTCAAATGTAAGATAGCATGTATCAGAAGGGTGGTGAGTAAGGAAGTTATTGAAGGAATAATTATTGTATTTCTACTTACAAGATGGCATTGTGACATTAAGTAATTAATCTTTCTCTAGCTATGCTTTCTCATTGTCTCTTACGAATGGAATTAGTCTGCATTGACAAAAAGTTCATTCCACTGCATAACCATTTGGAATGCTGACTGTTATTTTAAATGTCTCTATAGTAGTATCTATAAAATAGTCAACCAAACTATAATAAAATAGATACTGGGATACTTCAAAAATAAGAATTTAATTCCATTTTTCTTTACACAACGGTTTTAAATGTGTCATTTGAATTCAGTTTTTGGTTGAAGATAAACTGCAAAGTGTTTTTACTTGTGCTGCTCCGTTAGCTTGTCTGATGATTATGTTTTATCCTGAACAGAGCAGTAACAAAAACAAAGTGGCAACTCCCTTTAACATGAGAGATATCCTGCTGTGTCTTATATTTAAACCACACTTCAGAGTTGAGAACTTACTGTTTTACTAAGTTGGGAAAATTCTAAGAGTCAAGGAATCTAAACAGCAACAAAAAAATCTACTTAGTCACATATTGGATCCTGAGGCATTTTCCATGATAAAACCTTCCATGTTTTTTATTAAGTTCTTTATTTGCTTTACATCCCAATCGCAGTTTCCCTCCCTCCTCTCCTCCCCTTCCTTCCCTCCCATCTTTCCCCCATTCACTCTTTCGCCCCTTCTCCTCAGAAAATGTAGGGTCTCATATGGATATCAACCACCCTTGGCATAGCAAGTTGTAGTTAGACCATAGGCCTTTCTATTCAGTTATTGATCCTTGAAAAGTCTAGAATCCCTTTGTAGTATTCATTATCAATACAGAACTCTGACAACATTAAAAAGTTTTGTACTTGAATTTCTAAGTAATAGATCCACCTAAAGTTACGATGTAGCCAGCCTAATCACATCTAACAATTAGGTGGAAACAACATCTAATCGTGTGACTTTAATGTCTCCTTTTCATTGTATATTTAGAAAACATCAACTAAGTGACAAGAATTTTTCCAGGGACCAAGAATACAACATATCATAAAGCAATCTCTTTTACTCCCCTGAATTAATATTGCAGTTTAGAGATAAACATAGAATGCATATGTGATATAAATATCAAAAAGGGTATAAAATAACAGGAAATTCTTGGCATGGTTCTCAAAGAGAAGATTTTCAATAAGAAAACTATACAAAATAAGAGAATGAGTCAAAAGAAATTTGAAAACCAAGAAGAAAGAGTTCAAATGCTGGCTTACAGAAGTGTATTTCACCCATCCAAGGGGCAGGCAGGAGATCCAGGCTACTGAAGAGTAAGTAATGGGTGCCCTAATACTGTGGCCCCCGAAATGACCTGCACTAGGAAGGTCCAAAATGTAATTGGATAAAAGTGAAATGAGAACTCAAAATACTTTTTGAGCACTATTGGATGAGGACTGAATGATAGATGGAATTGCAAATCAGACAGTTATAAAAACATTCATAGTCTTTAGTCACAGGTTTTAGGAGAAGGGTATTTATTGCCAATTTCTGAGGTGAAGAATAAAGTTGGTAGACAAGATGGAGAGTAAAATTCTTTTGTCAGTGATCAAAATTAAGCTGCTAAATATGTCACTGTAGGTACTTATGTAAGATCTCAAAAAAAAATACAGATTTGAGATACATTTTCAAATTGATAGCACACTAAGACTATGAATGATTTACGTTAATAACTAAAAGAAGTCACTTATAAAATAGAGCAAGCCCATAGTATTCCATATCCAGAAGGCAAAATTAGGGGCCAATTAGTACAATGAAAAGAGAAGAACCTCAGACTCAAAGACTATATAAAGCAGCCCTTAGATGTATTGTAAGAGCTAGAACCCAGACAAAACTGGAGAAAATGAAGCTTCCGTTTCTGATTGGTTTTGATTGCACATAGACTCGTGATTCTCTTAAGATGTATTTCTGTGGCTAAAGAGGAGAAGGTATCTGATTATAGTTTCTCAAGAAACAATGGAATTATAGGGAAAAAACAGATAACAGATATAGAACATATATATAATTTTAACAGGTTTTTTTAGCAACATTATCAAAGCAGCATATATGGCATTAGGGCAATAATTAATGGATCCCAGTTTCTCTTGTCATATAATGTATATTCTAATAAGGAAATATATAAAATATAAAAGTGAATATGTGCTTATAACTGTAAGATCTGTGTTATCAAAAATATGTTTATAATTTTAAAAAAATCTATCATGAAAGAGTTAGAGCCAGCCTTTATGTGCTTTAAAAAATAAAGAAGAGCCAATGATGCTAAAATGGACCAACATTGGCCAAGACACTGCAGTGGAAAGTGGCTTAGCATGGCAAAGAATGTAGTGTGGCTCACATAGCAGGGAGACAATTCCAAGGTGATGAAAGTAAATAGAGTCTTGCAGGGCGCAGTAAAGGATTACATTTATACTTTATCATAGAATCAAAAGCTATTGGAGAGCAGTGTATGCAGGAAAAGACTCACCCTTGCTCTCCTTTAAAAAAAAAACTGTTAATTCCTATTTTAAAAGCAAAAATAGATGCAGAAATACAAAATTTATTAAGTATACTCTGATCAAAAAATGACAATGATTTTTTTCAAGGGTAGTGCCAATTATGTAAGGAAATACTGGGTGGGTTTCATATACATTCTGACCGTAGAATCAATCAAGCAGTATCAAAGATGTGAGTGGTGAATAGAGGGAGAAGTTATTAGCAGTTTCACCAAAGAAGTCACCAGAAATCTGTGGGGGGAGGTCACTGATGGAGAATGCAGACTCAAAGAGGAATTGTTTTATTTAAATGTAAGTTCAGATTATTAGAAACGTGCCCAGGGTATAGTGTGAGAGAAGAGCAGTAATGAAGAAAAAAAAGAAGACAGCTCTTCATTAGGGAGACACAGAATTTAGTACACACATGGATTGCTTGACTTTTGTTGTAAGCATGGTTGGTTTCCCCAAACAGGTGAACTATAAAAGCATGTGCATGCTAGACTGAAATGTTGGACAAGTGTAATAGCTGGATTTCCAAATTCTTTTCATTTGCGTTTTCTCCTAAGTGAAAACAAGCAAACAAATAAACAAGGATATCTTGTAAGACTGAGGAAAGACAGGGTTGACAATCAGAAGATAGACAGACTTGGGAACTCTTTGGTGTATGGAAGAATAAATTAGTGAGGGAAGTTCATCTGGTCATTTTCATGCTATCTGAATTTAGTCGTTATAAAGTTTAAAATGAGATGTTTATCTCCAGCTACAATCTTTTACTCAGAAGCGGGTCTAAAGGTAAGGTAATGGTTATATTTCATTTCTGTTTAATATTTGTCAGGTAAAGGAGAAGGATAGTAAAGGGATCAAGAGAGCGACGTCTTCACTGAAGATCGCTTTCATCATGGGCTCTAGGGGGAGATTCAGAAAGAAAAGGAAAACAAAACCTCCTAAAATATTAATGAAAGAAATTGGAGGACTCCAAGCATCAGCAGAAGACAGTGGGTGGAAAAGAGATAAACAGGTGCTCAACCTAGAGTCAAGGGACTGGCTAGCAGAGGCTAAGTGGACAATGACAGAGCCGGTAGTTACATGGTTGATTAAGCCAACACTGTTTAAAAACTGATAACTCAGAAGTAGTTTCTTTAAATAACTGCATAAGCATGTGTGCGCTCAAAAGTGGCTTTATTATACATTTATTATATGTGATAGTAATTACAAAAGATATATTCAGGCAAACACCTCCTATACATTCATTGTGTTTCAACCTGCTCCGATCATTCACCTTGTTCTCCTAAAGGTCTTTGCTAATACTTCCATGAAGAAGCCATGCTTGGTAACACATTTCCCCCCAATCTTACTCTTCAACAAGCTGTTTCACTTTGACACTACTTCCAACACCAAACTATAACACAGTCCACTCTTTCTTTTGCTGCTACTCCACAGTACGGATTCTATGGATGAATCGCGGTGCCTTCCAATGTCCTGCTAGAATAAGCATTACCAAGGGCTGTCACAGCTGTGTTCCAACCAACGTTAAGGAATGCCTCTCAGGACCCAAAATTATTTTATAAATGTACTTGAATATTTATAACCTGTCTTTCCATGTTATAAGTTCCACTCTCTTTATGATTGCATTCTGAGTTGCTCACTCTGGACCTGCATACTGTTAATATGATATGATAAATATTTGTTCAACAGATATTTATCATATCTGTTGAATAAGGAATGAACTAGTTGGTCAACCTCCAGCAGTATAAAATCACTTATGCATGGGACAGAGAACAGAAGCATTCATTGTTCAGGGAATGAAGAATCTTTGTTACATTTAAAGGTTTTGTTTGTTTGTGGACACAATGAAAAAATAGAAAGGAATTCACACCAAATAGAGCTTCCTGCACTGAAGTTCAATTACCGTAAGTTCTGGTATCTTGATCAGTCAAAAAAATCACACATTTCAGTAACCTGAAATTCTGTACTAAGTTCAAGTACATAGAAGAGGGAAGACAACTGTCCTGACTCACTTGCTATCATCACAATTTCCAGTGTTGCTGGTACTCAGGAACAGGCTCTCAGACGTGTGGGCTGCTTGACAGAGCCTGCAAGTCAGCTTCTGTTGGAAGCACATACCGAGCAACCTTATGTTGGCCTGCATCCTGCCAACAGGCATAACAGTTCTAGGTCATTACTTTGCCAATGACTTTGACACATTTTACCTACATAGTATCACACTGAAAGCTGCAAGACTTCGGCTTCACTCACCGTGGGTTCATCAACAAAAAGGACTGTAGGACACTGGGCCAAGGCTCTGGTCCATGATAAGAAGAAAACATGGAGGCTGGGATGGGCTTTCTGTTCCTCTCGCTGGGGTTCATTACTCATGTCAGAAGCAGTGTGCCAGTTGTTTTTCTAGTTTCTGGATTGCCTAATGCTGTCTCAGGAAATACATGTATTTACCAAATTAGGATATTTATGCAAACGTATGACTCTGAATAACTAAGCAGAAGGTGTATTTGATGTGAAATTAAACAGCATCTCTTATCTTCTTGTCTCTTTTGGAAGTGTATTATCAAAGCTGGCCAGAGAAGCTTTGTACATCCCATCTAATACTGCCGTGAGCAGGGCACTTTCCTGAGGCCAGTTATATTGGCTCTCGTATGAAGAAGGTGCCAGAACAACAGCCTGTACTTTTCAAGGCATTATAACCAGCAGGCTATCTTTATCCTCTGGAGAAGATAACTCCAATCAGATTTTTAGGTAGGTATCAAGTTTACCATCAGAAATGATGATGGTGGTGGTGGTGGTGATGGTGGTGGTAATGATAATTTTATCACCTCAGCTACTGAATTTCTTCATTTTTATAAATGTGGCAGTTTTAAAACTGAAAAACTTTCTATGAATATCATTATTTTTTCTTTAAATCATTTTATATTTTGGTTAACACCCACAGAGTAGATATGAATGTTTCCTGAGACTCCACAATAAGAACATCTTCTAAAGGTGACGTAGCACATTTCTTTTCAATAGCAAAGGTGTAAAACTTACCTCAATATTTTCACCTAATATCTCTACAGGAAATTACCTCAATAGCAGAGACACTTTTTAAAAATAAAAATCAAGCTTAAACAAACCAAGAGATGACAAGAAGAAAGCTTCGCACACTATTAGCACAGTGCTCAGCTGTTAGACCTGTCCTTCCCAGCCTGTCTGTGTTCAGTTACTTAAATAAATCGGTCCATTTAAAACTGCAAGGCATAAAATAGAGCTGCTTTAAATGGGTCACACTCTAAATTTTCTGCTTTAGGTAAGGCATGGTTTTCACTTTACTTCCTAAGAAGGAAAACAATCTTCTGTTCAGGGTTGAGTTCTTCTGATTTAAAAGAGTAAAGGAACTGAAGGGAAATTGGAAGTCTTGTGAATAGAGGGTGCTTTAATTACATATAAAAGCTTCTGCCTGCTATATTAGAGAAATCTTCAATCCCATCCTACATGAAGACGTTGAACAGAACTAAAATGTATCTGGCGATTATTCATTTTTATTTTCATCCTTTTCCCCAAATGATGGGGAAATGCTATGATTCGTGTGAGTGCTCATTTGAGGCAGATATGATTGCTACTGTCTTCATGCAGAGGTGTGAAATATATGGATGCCATCATCATTTCCAGAGAGAGGGGTGTTCATAATGAAGGTGAGGAACCATGGCCACTTGTCAGGCCATTCCTTTGGGAAATTTCTTTATAAAACCCAGTAAAAGTTGTTTAATTAATTATTTGATTGCAGTATCAGTTATATCTGTATACCAGGGAGTATTTCTCTGAGAACACTTAGTCAAAGTGAATATAATCAAATTATAACTTTTCTCATAATTTTTCTTTTACAGAAACAACCCTTAATAAAGGTTTAGATTTTGTATTCAGTAATTTTGGAGCTAAAGACAAAGTGATGATGATGATGATGATAATAATGATGATGATGGTGATGATGATACATCTTTAGTTTTGCAGACACAATTTAAGAAAAACAGAGTCCTAAACATTAAAACAATACAAGTAGTGCTCTGCTGTAGCCTGAGGCAATGTACAAGCATCAGCAATGTTCAGAGAGTGGATATAAGAGGGTTGTGTTATAGCCACAAGACAATAAAGAAGTAGAAAGAAAGGAAGAGAGAAAAAAAATCTAGGGAGGGAGGGAAAATAAGGATGGAGTGGGAAGGCATTTTATGGTGAAAGCGAGGGCTCTCACTGAGCTGGAAGTGGATACAATGTCATTCCCAATGGTTGGAAGGACACACTGAATCATATCTCAGCAAGTCCACAGTCAGAGGTCTGGTCATTGCAATTTCCAGGATGCTCTAAGGTCTGAGGCCCAGGGCTAGGACTCGTTTCATTCCATTTTTCCATAATTTTAATTATTTTAATTAAGCCTTTTAATTTAAACGTAACTGAATCACTTACCACGTCCTCCATTCCCTCCCACCGGACCCTTGCCCTCACATTCACACTCTATTTTTCTTTGAAAATAAAACACATATGCAGAAATATAAATTTCAAGCTGCTGCGTCGTTGCTGTCTGTGTGCTTCAAGGCTGACTACTTTGCCCTGGTGTTGTGTAACACTATTCCTAGGGAGACATGAGTAAACGCCTTCTCACACCCAACCCCAATATGTATGCTTTACAATTGACTTTTCTTGACCTTTATAACAATCTTAAGATACTTCTAACCTAAACTACCAGCATAGTGTAAAACACTTACAATAAAGTTTGAAATTGCTTTGGAATGTAGATATTCTTAAAAATGTATGTGTTCAAAGGTTGTTCTTGGCATATTATACCTCAAGTAATTTATTTTATGCTTACTTATTTTAGCATAGTGGTTTTCTGCTTTTAATCTGGGCTAGCAACACATATATTTTGAGTAGAGTTATATCTTAAAGTCAAAAGGAACAATCCAGGCTAGAAAAGAGAATGTTTAATATATTCCTATTATGATTATCACAGTCTGAATGTGCTATGTGTTGGGCTTATTCTAACACAGGCTTTACACATTAATAAACTGCTCTGTAGGTGATAAAACAAATTAGAAAGATTACTAAAATTATAATTAGACTATTTTTAAAGAAATGGCATCAAAGTTTTTTTTTTTCTTATCATAGTGACATTTGGGTTAGATGGACTGCTAGGTGGTTCAGAACACCTAATGCTCTTTCAGAGGATAAGAGTTCAGAACTGCCCATATTGGGCAGTTCACAGCCACATGTAACTCTCCATCAAGGTGGTCTGATGCCTTCTTCTGGCAACTGTGGGCACCTAACCACAAGTGGCATATACTTACTTAAGCGCCCCAAAGACATAAATTACAAGCATGTGATATTCTTAAGGTTTGTTTGATTTTTCTATAAGTGAGCTGATAATTTGATATATTGATATTTTTTAAAGAAACACTTTATTTTAAATAAACATTGTTAGAGATTGCTTAATAATGTGTTTCACAAAATTTTTGGCCACCAGTGGGTAGATGCAAGCTCTGAGAGGTGATCCAGACAGGTGGGTGCTAAGTTCCAATATGAGTCCCATATGAATAAATGGGCTGTTACAAGGTGACATCTGGTTGGAAAAAGTGGATCACTAAAGGGATATTTTTGAAAGGTATATATTTCTGTCTGTCTGTCTATCTATCTGTCTGTCTCTGCTTCCTAAGCATCTGAGTTACAAAACTGTTTTGCAATATCTTTCTGCCTCACCATGATCTAAAATAATGAAGTAATTCAAAACAGACTGAAATTTCTGTTACTAATCTAAAATAAACTCACCTTTCAAAAAGTTTCTCTGAAATATTTTGTTATATAGTTGTACTTTGAAAGCTTTGTGCATCTCTATAACTTTTAAATGTAAATCTACAGCTTCTATCTGTCTCCAGACATTTTTAACTCTTCCTTATCCAAAAGTCCTCATACTGTCTCTGTTTACTTTTATAAAATTCTCACCCTCAAAAATCAAATTGCCATATTTATTAATATCTCTCTCTCTCTTTCTCTCTTTCTTTCTCTCTCTCTCTCTCTCTCTCTCTCTCTCTCTCTCTCTCTCTCTCTCTCTCCCTCCCTACTTTGCTCCCCTCTGTCTGTTCCTCCCTCTCTCTGTCTAAAGAAACTTCTTCTTCCTATAACTTCTCCATCTAAGATGATGGCAATTCTTGCATCTATGTGGCCAGGTCAAAGCAAAACTTGTCATCAAACTTTATAATTCTCCCATAGTCCGGTTCCACTCCATAAGAAAACCCGATGTTCTCTATTATGTAAATGTAGTGCTACTGAAATCACAAACTCCTGAAATCTTGCCCATTGTCAATTGCTATCTATTTATATTTTTGTCTGAAGCTACAAGATCTGCAGTGTGGTCTCTTCAGCTCCTTTGTCTACCATCTCTAAAGACTTTATGACAAATGTAGCTACAGCAAACTACTTAATAAAAGGAATATATCTATGCAGTTCTCTGCCAAAAATCCTACCATTGTTTCTTTCCTACAGACACAGACTGAAATTCACAGTCCTCTCAAGGAACTGGTCCCTCACTGGTCTCACCTACCACATTTATTTTCTGAGTTACTGTTCTAGACACAGTAGATTTGTACAGTTTTTAAACACAAGAGATGTATTCCAGCCTTATGAAACAGGCACTTGCTCTTTATTGAGTTTAAGTTGTCTTCACCTTGATAGCCATAAAGGCAAATCCTTCACCATCTCCCACTGCTGCTCAGTAACACTTCTTTGGAGACCCTTTCTAATACTTCAACTCATCTGACATATCCTTTGTATATCGAATAGGCTTCAGCTTTCTCTGTGTTTTTCTTTCTTCCAGAGTATCTACCAAATTCTTTCACTAAACTCGTTTGCTGTCTTTTTGTGTCAAAATACACTTTCTATGAAAGCAGAGACATCGTCCCCCGTGCAGTATAAGAACCTGTCACAGCGTCTGGAAGACAGTGTAACTCAGGGAAACATTGGTTGTCACAGCGTCTGGAAGACAGTGTAACTCAGGGAAACATTGGTTGAATGATTGACTACCAAAATGCCAGCCTATAACATTAATCCTAGGTACATTATATGTTATTTATTGATCTATATTTTAATAATTATTACAGAAGTAAATTTGAAATTATGTAATTATTAATAAATAAATTATTAAAAATAAATGTCTATAAGAAGGAGGAGGGCAGGGTCCTGTACAATTATCTGGCTGTGTGATATGCTACATGTGTCTGAATATAAAAACTTCCTATTAGGTGATTTGTACATACAACAGATTTTAATTTCATAGCTCTACCTGGACACAGGTAGAGCAGATAAACCAATAATAGTATGGATATATTGTGTGGCTGTTGCCTAGGAGACATGAACAAAGGTTTACCCTTCCGAATAAGGTACCAATGACAAATCAAGAGAAATAATTCCTCCTAGTCTATTTTGATTAAACAGTAAGTTTATTAGAATTATTTAAAGGCGCATGGGTAAGAATGGTCCATGAGTGACCACAAAGTAGCTGTATAATGAAAAAGCCACCATAAAATTAAAGCTTCAGTCATGGAGCTTCCTGCATGACTTATAGGCAAATCCACCAAAGACATTCTGAACTCTCCTAACAATCGTTAATTACACATACAACCTTGTGGAGGGACCAAATGAATCACATAACTTTCTGAGTTTCTTGAACTTTGTACCTTTAGTAAGTAAGTTTCATTCACTTCCATCTCCTATGGACCTACTTCTTTTCTCTAGGAAGAAATGTTTCAGTATCTTGACAGAGCAGCTTATCCACAGCCATAACATCCTAAGTGTTCCCAGACTCATCTGATCTTGGAAGGTAAGCATGGATGGAACTGGTTAGTAGCTACATGGAAAAAATAGAAAGAAAAACACTGTACAAAATAGGTTATTATTCATCATTACAAGAAAGAACACTGTTATTCATAGAACCTGGGAGATCTTGAGGCTTATTGCACTAGTAAAACAACACAGTATTTCAAAGACTACCGTGCTGGATAGTTTTATATCAACTTGACACAAACTTAAGACATCTGAAAGAAGGGGATCTCAGTAAGGAAAATGCCTCTATATGATCAGGTTATAGGTGGGCCTATAAGGCATTTTCTTAATTAGTGATTGATGGGGAGGGCCCAACCCATGGTGGGTCATGCCATCCTTGGGCTGGTGGTTCTGACTTCTAAAAGAAAGCAGTCTAAGCAAGCCATGTGGAGCAAGTCCGTAAGCAGCACTCCTCCAGGGCCTGCTTCAGCTCCTGCCTCCAGTTTCCTGCCCTGTTTGACTTTCTGTCTTGACTTCCTTCTATGATGAACAGTGAGTGTAGGAATTTACATGGAAGTTACATTTACATGGAAATGCAAACCAAATAAAACTATTCCTACCCAACTTGCTGTTTGGTCACGGTGTTTCATCACAGCACTAGAAACCTTAACTAAGACAACTGTCATCTAAATTAGTTAAACCATAGAAAAAGAATCTATAGTGTTATTATCAGAAGGTAGGAGAAGGGAGTGATGAGAAATTGTTATTTAGTAGATAAGCTTAGTTTTGCATGTGTAAATGTTCTGAACATCTATTTCTCAGTACTGTAAAACTCCTCAAGCTGTACAACTGGGTACATAAATGAGGAAGGTGTCATATTTTAAGGTATTAATTCTTGTCACAACCAAAAAAACTTTTAATAAATGATGAGAAACATGTAAATTGTTCTAAAACTTTTTAAAGTTTTTTGACAAATTGTCAATGTAAATAAATATGAAAATCCAGAAGCCTTTTATTTATTTAGTATACAGTAGTTTTAAACACTAAAACTTAAATAAAAAGTTCAGAAAAGAGGAAAAAGAGAAGGAAGGAAGGAAGGAAGGAAGGAAGGAAGGAAGGAGGGAAGGAAGGAAGGACAAAAGGAAGAATCTATCAGGGGCAATTTGTTTACTTCCTACATGGTATACAATTTATAACACTAAGAAAGAATTTTCTATTCTCTCAAAAGCCACCATATTTTTCCTATGTGTGGATCATCTCACAATAATTTATCAGTTCTATTTTCTGTGCCATGAAATATCTCCATGAGTATATTTCTCATATATATATATATATATATATATATATATATATATATATATATATATGAGAAATAAATATGCATTTCTTTTCTATAAGGGTTGCATTGGGGACAGTCTGATCTTTTTGTTGCAACAGTGTTCCAGTGTTGCTCATTTGTGTCAAACTTATCTTTACTAAATTCTTATGTTAGTATAACAAGAAGGTCCACATATAAAGTAAATGTTTATTTTGGTTTGGAGCATTGGAATAAGGTAGGTGGCAGTGGTGACAGATTTGGGAAGTTATGTTCTTCAATATCCACATGTCTGATACTCAGCAGCAGCTTAGCCCAACAGGTCATGAAAAATTCCCAGATCCTGGGAATAAGAAATTCCCATGGTACACCTGGCATGTCTTATGGGCTGCTGGGAAAGGAAGCATGTGCACATGTGGCTCTGCTCGGAAGAAACGTGTATGTTTGCTTCTAGTTTGCCACATATTTTACCTCATAAGTCTTTTCTATCTGTTGGTGTTAATCCTTATTTTTCTTTGTATTGAGAAGTCATAACCATGATTTTCCAAGGTCTGTAGCTTATGTATTTCTCATGGAACCTGGTAGTAGTCTGGGGAATCTCAATGCATTATGCTATGAGACAGTATATAGAAACTCATTAGACACACATTAGCTCTCTATCAGCATACAACTTTCCCACATATTTTGTATCCTAATGAGAAGAGATAGTTGAATACATTGAAGAGATTCCAGTGCTGGCTTTGTTTGTTATATGATAAAGATATACAGATACAAACAATACACAGACTTATCATAAAACTGTTGAACAGACTGAGAAGAAAGCAATTTATTCAAAGGTACTGCTTCGATCTGTTAAGTGTTCCATGGAGAGAATTGAGAAAATCTTTTTATGGGAATGTTGAGAATGAAAGAAGATAACTTGTTTTAAAGTCTATGTCAGGGTTTTTAATTTTGTAAGTATTCCAAAAGCCTGTTACAGGAATTGCATTTTAATAAATGTATGCTTTTAACTTGACACATTTTGTGGTGCAATTATAACAGGAGTATTATTAGAGATGCTAGACCAGGTCACAGAAACATTCAGGCTGCAGTCATTTACAGCAATGTTTAGCTTCACAATTGCAATGTGAGAATCTGCCATGATCTAAAATTTAGACACTCTGGTGGTGTGTCAAGACTTAACATGCCCAGCAAGGGAATGTTAAAAGCAACACTTTTATTAGGAGAAAAGAATATGCTTTCTACCATTTCTAAAAATTGGTGGGTAAAATTTAACAAATCATCCTGAGCCCATCATTCATATGTTTTTCGATAAGTACAAATTATATTTAAAACCTCTTTTTAATTCAACAACTACATTATAAATATTCCTTTTGTCATCATGTATCCAGTGCTTTTGAAACAGTACCTTTGAATAAATTGCTTTTTTCTCAGTCTGTTCAGCAGCTTTATGGTAAGTCTCTTTAAAACAGCTGTAGTTGCTGAGTACCATATTTAAGTCCTTGAAAATGTGCATTTCCTCAATATCCCAGATGAAAATTCTAGATCAATTTGTCCTTCTGCTCCACTTTTCTACTTTAAAAACTATACATTAGGGGCTGAGAAAATGACTCTGTAGTTAAGACTATTTACTGCCTTGCAGAGGACCTGGGTTTGGTTCCTAGCACCCATACGGTAACTCACAGATGCCTGTAACTCAGGGGATTTGAATCCCCTTTCAACCTATGTGGACACCACATATACATGGAGCACATGCATACACTCAGACACACACACGCACATACATACACATTACATAAATAAACATCCATATGAAAGTGGATAACTCTGTTGGCAGTTGTGTCATGAGTCTGAGTCCACAAGATAGTAATTTTCTTAATTACCCTTTTATTTGCAAATTCTCCAGACCAGAAAATATACAAGTAGGAACAGTAACCAGATGTGGGTTACTTGCCTATAATCCTATCACTTGGGAAGTAGAGTGTAGTCAACACTCAGCTACCAGTGAGTTTGAACCAGCCTGAACTGCTTGAGAGCCTGTATCTAAACAACAACTCAAAAGGAGGGACCTTAGATAAAATGTTCTACAGGAGGGAGAAGAAACTTGTAGAGTCCACCTCCAGCAGAAAAACAGGGCATCAAGTGAGGGATGGGGTTGCCAGCCCACAGCCAAAAACTCTGACCCAGAATTACCCCTGTTTAAAAGAACTCCAGGGACAAAAATGGAGAAGAGCCTGAGGAAAAGGAGGTCCAGTGACCGGCCCAAATTGGGATCCAGCTCAAGGGGAGGCCCCAAGGCCTGACACTATTACTGAGGCTATGGAGTGCTCACAAAAAGGGGCCTATCATGTCTGCCCTCTGAAAGACCCAACAAACAGCTAAAAGAGTCAGATATTTACAGCCAACAAATAGACAGAAGCTGCGGACTCCTGTAGTTGAATTAGGAAAAAGCTGGAAGAAGTTGAGGAGGAGGGCGACCGTGTAGTAGGACCAGCAATCTCAATTAACCTGGATCCTCAAGATCTCTCAGACACTGGACCACCAACCAGGCAGCATACACCAGCTGATATGAGGCCCCCAACACACATACAGCACAGGACTACAGGTCTGGGTTCAGTCAAAGAAGATGCATCTAACCCTCAAGAGACTTGAGACCTCAGGGAGTAGGGAGGTTTGGTGGGGGAGAGAGGAGGGCTGGGGGCATCCTCATGGAGACAAGGGTTGGGGGAGGAAGTACAGGATGTAAAAAAGTCAGAGGATAGACCGGGATGGGATAAAATCTGGAGTATAAAAAACAAAGAGTAAATAAAATTAAAAAAAAAAAAAGGTTTAGTATGGGATGGTTAATTTCTTAGCAAATATGGCTGTTAGTAGAAACACAGTTTCAGGACTGCTTGTGTGTAGAGCTCTAATGAAACTGGGGTTTTCTTTATGGGCAGGTTATCATATTAGATTACGATATTTCAAACATATTGTCAGAAATGAAAGAATCCAGAGTCTGGAGCAAGTACGTGTTTGTTACTCTAATCAGCTGCAATGAATCCCACAGCCTTGTTTTCTTACAGCCACTCACATTTCCACAAGCAAAAAGGCACTGCAAATAGTGGTACACACAATACGCAGCATCCTGATCTCAGGGAATACAAACATTTAGTGGCATCTGTATAGAAAAGAGTTCATAAGGCCTGACTGATGTGTTTATAAAAATATAAGCAGATATATAATATATGTTCTATGAGTGAGTGGTGAGGTGTGGGGGAATGGGGTGCCCCAGTGGGCCCATGCCGAGGCATCCCCTCCCCCTGAGGGACCACCCATACCACGGTATAGTATAGAATACCATTTATTCAGGGCATGGGGAGGGGAGTTAAGAGGGTAGTAGAGGCAGAGAAAGGCAGAGAGAGGGTGAGAGTAGAGAAGTGGAGAGGCCAGCCATGATCATGTGGAGAGAGGGGGGAAGGGAATGGGGGGGTAAGGCAAGAAAGTAAGAGCAAGAGAAGCAAGAGAGAGAGAGAGGATGGGGCAAGCAACCCCTTTTACAGTGGGCCAGGCCCACCTGGCTGTTGCCAGGTACCTGTGGGGTAGAGTTTAAATAGAATACTAACACTGATCTTTGCTCTTGAATATTAAATGACACAGGAGGGCCCAACCCTCTGTGTGACACAATTCTAAAGCCAAGTGGGGCTGGTTTATATAGGAAAGCAAATTAGGCAGGAGCCTGGGAATAAGCCAACAAACAGCATTCTGCTACAGTTTCTGCTTCAAGTTCCTGCTTGACTTTGTAGACTGGTTTCCCTTGTGATAGATTATCATCTGGAAGTATAAGACAAATAAATCCTTTCTCCTCTAAGCTGCCTTCATCATAGCAGCAGAATGGAATTTATAACACATTCATATAGATAGAAAGCACAGAAAGATTAGTTCCATTAAACCGTGTTGGCCCCCATGCTGAAAGCTACCTCAGGTAGTTTGGGCAGAATAGCTGGTCTACACACAAGCAAATACCACAGCTGCCACAATGCTGTTTATCTTCCATTTTCCTGTGGAGTTTAAAACACCCAAATCCTAGGGATCCATAGAGATCATTGGTAGATATTTTCTTTGTTTATTTCTATCTTTCTTAATTTTGTTCTTAATCAGATTCTCTTTTTGATGTCTAGGCTGTCATCAAATTTATAGCAATTTCATCTCTAACTTCCCAAAAGTTGGTTTAAGAGCTATGAGCCTCCATGTCTGGCAGACACACACTCTTAAGCATCATAAAGAATGACTCACTGAATCGGAAACAGATATATTTCTAGAAGAAACAAGAACATTGTGGGCTATGTGGACTCATTACCTCTCAGTAAGGAAGTAGTCTGAGCTTTCATCTGTCTTCACATTGCAGAGCTGGTTTCTAAAACCTGTGTTCATGAAATGACCTTTCCTGGCAGGGTTTTCCTCTTAAAATGTGTGAATCGCTGTTCTTTATGTAGAATTGTTTCTCACCACGCTATGGCTATTCCATTTTCTTCTCATTTTACAACATGCTGCTCTAAAGCAGCATTTAGACATTAAATTATATTAAAATTATTTCAAATTATATTCACTTCCTCAGAAGCTGTCTTTAAATAGTTTCCCCCTTTTACATTATCTTCCCTGTTTTAGCCACAACATTGCAGATATGTTGTGTCATTCCAACCATTGTAATTCTTTATATGTCCCCATTTTCAATGGCTCTATTCTGTTAGCACTGAAATTGGAACAAATACCTGTATCTCCCTTCTAGTTTTCAAACCTTGAAGTTACTCAACATCTATTCATCCATTTCACAGCTGATGTCATATCCAATAATAGCCAATATGTTATGTACAGAGTATTAAAAAACTATAGGCAGAATCATGTGCTAAGCATTGGAATAAGTGACAGAGTACAAAGATCAATTAGCAACATCATTCACCTTAAAGTTTTTCATGGCAGAAAAGCAGAGAAGGACATGTAAAATGAAAAGAGCAGATTCGAGGAGGTGGTTCCATACTTAAAGTACTTTCTGTGAAACCATCAAGACCAGTGTAAAAGCTGGGCACACTTATCTATGTACTAGTGATGTGATACTAGGGAAATCAGGGCCAGCAGGATACTTAGGTTTTTCTGGATATCCACTCTAGCTGAATTTGTGAGCTCCACATCAGTGAGAGACTCTGTCTCAAACACCAAGGTAGAGCAATAAAAGAAGACATCTGACACTGGTTTCTGCCTTCCATGCATGTTCGCATGAACACATAGGCACACAGAGGTACACACATGCACACAGCACACACACACAAATATAAAGCAAAGTGGAAAAACTCATAGTGTGCTGTGTACCAAAATCGTACCTAGGCTAAATGAAATATGAGTTTGATATTTAGTAAATATGATATTTCATGTTGTTATTAAAGATGCTACCTATAACAATGTCTTCCATTTCAAAAGGGGAAAAATGTGAAGAAAGCGGTGGATTCTGATGCTCTGGGAAGAATGATATGTACGAGAAGAGATGGTTTTACTGTTATTTATGCATCAGAATCATTTCATCAGAATAGGCACATCAAGCTCGGAGAGGAGGTTGTATTTCACGAGAATCACATAGATATGCACTCCTTTGCATTTGGAGTCTGAAGAAAGAAGGAAATTTAAAAAGTAGAACTACCTAATTATAAAAAAAAAAAACCTTTCCAAATGTCCTATACTATTTTAAATATTCAGAAAAAAATCGTGAACCACAGTGCTCGTTTTTGTTGTTTTTTTTTTTAAATTGGCTATTTTCTTTATTTACATTTCAAGTATTATTACCTTTCCCAATTCCATACCCCCTCCCAAGAAACCACTATCCCATCCCTTTTTTGCTGTTTTTATTGCTGCATTATATATAAGTTAATTTTCATAATAAACATATGAAACTTAAAAATGATCTAGTTAATGATTAAATTCAAAATAATGTCAATTAAAATCTAACCGAAAGTATATTCAGTGCACAAATTAAGTGAAAAGTGTGTGTGGCCATGAGGAATGTTCATATTTACATTTTCAAAGCAGACTGGTCAATTACATTAAAATATTTTAGATATGGTAATAATGGGAATTATTTAGGATGTAATATACAAGACCATACATAACAAGCTGAACCTCTAATTAAGGAACACAGAATGCTAATAGCAAATTGCCTATGAACAAATGCTGTATCATTTGCTTTGTCAATAATTTAAACAAAAACAGAACTCAGTGTCTTTGTGCTCAACAGTACTATCTAGTACATCTTCCGTAGCTGCATATATGAGGTAATAATTCAATCATAAATAAGGAGATATTTGTTTAACTATAAAGAATAGGCGCTTTTTACTGCCCAATATAAATGTTTATATATTAATAAAACAATGCATTAAATGTTTGGCAATAATAATTGTTTATTACTTTTTTAGTCAATGTTAGAAATAATTTTACTCATAAAATAGAATAACTACCAACATTTGTAAATATAAAATGATGCCCACTGTTTCGTAGTAAGGTTTTTGAGGGAGTCTCAGTATTACTGAGAGCTAGTCTGCTTTGGAGAATCTAGAATGCCCTCCAGTTTCATAAAAGCAATGACTTAATTGATCCTGTTAGAACAGTGGTCGCACTAGGAGCTGAATATGTGCCCTGAATAGGTGAAGTCTTGAGGGATTATGTGTTATTTACCTGAGTCCCGCCACAGCAAGGACCATGGCCATCAGATCTCCGCAAACCCTTTCTCTATAATTATCAGGCTTGAAATTGAGAAAGCCATCCTCCTCTAGTCCAATTACAGATTCCAATTCAATTCCAAATGATTGATTATTATGGCCAAAACTAGCAATTACAGGTTCCTCCTCTTAGATGTTTACAGTCTGAGATTACTCACCTATGGAGACTGCTTACCTATGGAGACCTCCAGCGGAGACTAGCTAACTCCTGTGCTGTACATAATAAACAATCTGAGGATCAGGGTTTCGACCTAGATGGTGCCTCAAAAGGTGACAGTCAATCTGTGCTCATCTTTTCTGTACATGTAACTGTGCTTCTATGCTTTCTTCATTCCATCTGCTTCCCTAGGGAGGGTTCTAGACACGAACCAACATGGGAGTCATGGGTGGTAGTTTTATGGTATTCTTATATGAGAAAATGCCTCCATAAGATTGGCATATAGACAGGTCTGTTGGCCAGTTACTTGATTAATATTGATAAACAACTCATTATGGGAGGTGCCACACCTGGGCAGGTAGACCTTTGCTGTATAAGAAAGCAGGCTGAGTAAGCTAGGACTGAGTAAGCTAGGATTGATTAAGCTAGGATCTAATAAGCCAAGTTCCTCTATGGATTTTGTTTCAGTTCCTGTCTCCAGGTTTCTACCTTGAGTCCTACCCTGACTTCCTTCAGTGATGTACTGCTGTGGAAATAGAGATGAAATAAATCCTTTTCTATCCAAGTTGTTTTTTCACAGCAATTGAAACTTAGTTAAGACAGAGTAAATAAAAGCTCTCTCCTAAAATGCTTAGGATATTTTTCATATTTGTGCCACTAGTTTGTATATGTCTATTAAACCAGTGGAAAAAAACTAATGCAATAAATAACAATGTAATTTAAGCATACATACTGGAGAATTGAATGGAGGTTGAGGAGGGGCATTTGGAGGAGAGGAAGGGCCTTGATTGGGATGTAAAGTAAATAAATTAATTAATTATCTGGCATCAATGGAAGAGGAGGCACTTGGTCCTGTGAAGGTTTGATACCCCAGTGTAGGGGAATGCTAGGGCAGTGAGGAGGGAGTGGGTGGGTGGGGGAGCACTCTCACAGAAGCAGGGTGGAAGGGAGTGGGAGAGGGGACTTTTGAAGGGGAAACCAGGAAGGAGGATAACATTTGAAATGTAAATAAATAAAATAACCAATACAAAATTTTTAAAAACTTAATGGGAAAAAAGCATGCCTATTAGACATTGATATTAAAAGTGAACATGACCAATTTTGGGAAATAGGAATCTAAGAACTGATTATTGAAAATCAAAAAATAAGCCGGGCGGTGGTGGCACATGCCTTTAATCCCAGCACTTTGGAGGCAGAGGCAGGCAGATTTCTGAGTTTTAGGCCAGCCTGGTGTACAGAGTGAATTCCAGGACAGCCAGGGCTACACAGAGAAACCCTGTCTTGAAAAAAAAAAAATCAAAAAATAAGAAAATAAACATGATGATTATCTCTCCATTTTTAAGTTCCAAATATGAGGATAAGTTCAAATGCATAGGTGATAAAAAGCTGTCTACTCTACATCCTTAAATCATGTGCAGCAGTAATTTATTTGAAAGTAACTTATACAGGAAATTTTAAGGACTCACGTTTATAAATGCCTGGAGTATGTTTGCCTTTAACTCCAACAAAACCATTACCTACAAAAGTCACATGATCTTGACCAGAGAAAACAAGCATTGTTGACTGCTAGCTAGGAAAAAAAGAAAAGAAAGGAAAAATACACATTTCATTTCTTATACAACATTCACACTACGAAGTAATTATCCACAGCCTTTCTCTTAAAAACCATGGACTGTAACCTAGGAATTTCAGTTACTTGGCATCACAGATGTCAAGCTGTCAGCCAGGATCACAATGCATGATGCTTGCTCTGGGTTTGGTGGAGGGATGGCTATCAAGCTTGTGTAGGAAAGCTGTCCTGATCTATCAGTCCATTGGCCCTCCTCCTTTCTCCCATAATCAGCAAGCAATTTATCAAAATATCATTTCCCAAAACATCCAGAACTCTGGATCAATTTTCTCCATTTCGGTAAAACTGAGCGATACTGGGCAGCCCTTGATGAATGTCCACTTAGTGTCTGTTCCTCAAACTTGCTCAGCTGGGAGCTGATGAAACAGCTTTAGCACAAATACAGACAGTTCCAGCCGTGGACAGAGAGAATGAGGACAAATACATCTTTGTAAAAACTGCGACCTATCAACTCGGCTTAATGCTTATTTCTTTCCATGGGTCAAGCTCTTCTCCATAGTAGTAAGCCTGCAGTCACTATCAATTCAAGAGGTTTAGGGGGCTTCTTGAGGAGTTACAGTAGACATTAGTAGTCAATGGAAATGTATTGATGAGGTTTTGAAATACTGAACAAAGAAAGACTACATATAATTCCTAAATATCACTTGGATTACTGTTCCATTAGATATATAAACACGTACTAAGGGTACAGCATTCAGTCTAGTCCACTCAAGTGGAAATTATTTTACAATCCTTACAATTACATAAGCAGGTTTCGTAGAAGTATGTCTCCTTAGATTTGGGGGATGCTTCTTCTGTTTTTAGGACCTAGTGCCACATAAGCCAAGGTGAACCTCTTATGGTAAGTAAATAGTGAAAATCTCAGCATATGATAACTTTAATATTAGCTTTACACCTGTTATAGAGTTATTTTCTGTCAACTCAGTTAAAACACCTAAACACCTGATGTTTTCATTCCAGGTGTTTAGAATCTAGAGTCTAACGTTCTGAGAAAAGTGCCTGAAAGAATCATGTTTCTAGGTCATTCATAGTCCTTTCCCCAATATTAGATCAGTGCTCATTTGATGAAAACTACAGGAATATAGCTATTTGTCTGCCTGTTTATATAGATTTTTAAAACAACTTTGTCCTAAACCCCTGGGTTTATTCTATTTGTTTTCATAAATTATTATCAAAAAATCATACATAAGAAAAAACTCCAGAATAGCCTTTTAGTATAATTTTCATACAATGTCTTTTGATCATGTTTTCTCTCCCCTAGCTCCTGTTAAAGCTAGCAGGAGGAGGTAACAGAAGGGTGTTTAAAATGGGTGGACAGAATCCTCCTCACAGAAAAATAAAAACAGAGATAAGCTTTAAAATGGGAGAGTTCGTGGAAACCCTGGAAATCAACAAGAGAAAACCCTTTTAAGAATCAGAAAACTGGTATAACAGCACAGGAAGAGGAAATAAATATCCTGGCTCCCGGAAAAAAGTCTAAGCAAACGCTAACTGCACAGAATCTAGCAACTCTAGCCAGTGGCAAGCTTCAAGACCCTTACATTCTTCAAGCTTAACTATTTAAGTAATCTGACATTTGCTCAGTAGCCTGCCTTTATAAAAGGATTTGACATCTCCTAGAAAACTCCAGGGGTGCTGTGGCTCTAACCAGAAGCTTTGGCGAAAAAGGAACTAGAACATTTATAATATAAAAGCATAGTATCAAATACCAGCTTCAACTTGTTATATGTATATCCATGAACACAGTATTTCCTAACTCTTGATTAAAAACTTATTTTTCTGTATAATGATAATAAAAAGTAATTTCCCTACAGGTTACCTTCATTAATCTCTGTCTCTGCTTCTGCATCTCTCTCCTTTGTGTGAATATGTGGGTGTGTTATACATTTCTGTGTATGTGAGTGTAGGATTTGCCCATGCTGAAATGGAGGCTAGAGATTGATAGTAATTGTATCCTACTGCTGCTATAACTGGAGCTCACCAATTGTCTACATTAGCTTGGCCAGCAAATCCCTATCATCCTCCTGTGTCTACCTTTCCAGTGATGGAATTTGAGAAACAGATACCCACATTCAAGTCAAAACATGCCTATTAAAGCTCTGAACTCAGGTACCCAGGTTTGCCCAATGAGGATTTTTATCTATTGTACCTTGTCTTCAGCATTTTCATGTTTGATTTTTTTACAAACCAAATGAGAATATTCGTTTAGAGCTTCATTAGTAGAATGGCTTGACATTAGAAGCTCTCAATTAGTCTTCATTTCCAACTAAAGAAATAACTTCACAGGCACAGATAAGACAGAAGTATCTATGTAGTGAAATATTAGACAGAACATTTAAGGGCTTGGTCATTCAAGCTTATAGTTTAATAAGAGAGTGCTTTTGAGAGATTGGGCAATGAGAATAATTTGGAATGCCAAGCTAGAATCAACTGGATAAGAATCTTATAAGCGAGTTTGAGGATAATATTTCAGATAAACAATCCCACACTGTCTCATGTTTGTTTTGCTTGCAAGGAGGCTTTTAAATATGGCCCAAAATGAAGAAAAATATACAAGAGGTAAAAATAATATGTTCTTATGGTGAATTGGTTAAGTATGGTTGAGAAGATAGAAAATAAAAGGTGCCAGGCAGTGGTGGCACACGCCTTTAATCCCAGCATTTGGTCTACAGAGTGAGTTCCAGGACAGTCAGGGCTACACAGAGAAACCCTGTCTCAAAAAGAAAAGAAAAGGCAAAACAAAAGCAGAGATATAAATTCATAGATATAAGTGACTATAACTGATATATGTTTTTACATACACATGTATAGAAATAGAGAGGATCTCTGGATATATTCATTAAGAAGGACAAAAGCCAAAACAGCTTTTATCACATGTTTAAGAAATATTCAAGTGGATTCAATAAATATCAAAACTATATCTCAGATAATACAGGACTTAAGGATACACAATTGAGAATATGGGTTGTGAATGAACTTGTGGGGATGAAATTGTAGAGGAAGGCAGGCAAAAGGAGAAAGTGTAAGATGAGAGGAGAGTTTGAGGAAACTTTATCATAAAGAAATCAATCAAGAGAGAAAGAAAGAAAGGAGAAAGCCAGGAGAGAAATGCCGGTGGAAGAATTCAGCGCTATCTGAAAACTGTAGCCTGCTCAAAACTCTGTGTGGAGAGAGGTGACTGAGTATAACGCGTGTGTTTAGTTTAGGGAAGTGAAGATCTAGGACAAGTGGTGATGTGAGAGAAAGGCACCTTCACTTTAGATACTGGGACTGTTCCTTCAGTACTAATATGACCTTGGAATATTAACTGAGCCTCTTTTATATACGTTCAGAATGAACATTCTTAATTTAAAAGGTTGCTTGGGAATTCATAAATAATTGCTGCACAGTGACCAGAATATAATCGTTAAATAAACATCAATTAAATATTCATATTAATGGAATATACCTAAGTCATTATCATTGGGACCAAATGTACTTTATTGTGTAGTCTGAACTTTGTATATCAATAATTATTCTTCTATTTGAATATGTGTCTACTATTTATTATTATCATATAGATAAGCTTGCGTACTATGGAAAAGAAGAAACAACAAATAAAATATGGTACTGCCATGGCTTGGGAGGAAACATAATTGTACAAAAAGTTCCAGACCATCACAAAATAGATTCTGTGGTGACAAAATAAAGAAAGCCAGCCTTTAACTTCCAGGCTCTGAGTCAGCAACAAAAGTCAGGCCTTCGCCACTGAATAAAAATAATTGCACAAAATCTTCACAGCAGACAGGACTCAGTCATCCTGGTGTTCCTTCATAGCACATTCGCTACAGGATTCAAAGGAAAACTCTGCTCTATGATGGTATTGATGCAAATACTAATAAATGACATATTTGGAAAGTATATTTCAAACAAAAATTCTTGCTACTATTTTCTTGGGCTTTAGTACTAAAGGATAAAATTGTTTGAATTAAGATTATTAAATATCTACTATTTGTATCTAAACTAGTAAGTGTTCTGTACTCCCCAAATATTTTCCTGCAATTAATTATTTTATTTGATGGAAATAAACAAAGCATTAATTATAATGTCCCTGATGTCTGTAAAAATTCATCTATCTTATCAATTTGCCTTTTGGATAAATCACTCTAGTGATTCTATGACTAATATAAACATTCCACTTAGGCAATTTTTGCCTGAATTTAATTTAAGATATTAAATATTTTTAAAACATTGATCTATCAGTGTTTTTTCATATTTATCCAAATATTCAAATTTAATCAACTCTTTGAGCCAGCATGTTTTGTGACTTGACAGTAATATGTCTGCCAAGACCAATCAGGAGAAACATCTTTGTGAGGCAGGTGGTTCAAAGATAGGGAATTAAGTATGAATGAGCAAAGGGAGTGAAGCATGCTCGCGGTCAGCCTCTCTTTGCTTTGGAGTGAAGCATGCTCGCGGTCAGCCTCTCTTTGCTTTGGAGTGAAGCATGCTCACGGTCAGCCTCTCTTTGCTTTGGAGGACCTAAAACACACAGATATGAAAATTCAGTGTTCATCAAAGACAGCTATTTACATTTAAAACTGACTTTCTTACATTACTAAATTTCAGGTAAAGTTAAGCATAAAATATATCAGAATATATAAAAATAAGATAGAATATATCAATGTCTTTGCAGCAAAATATCCTTTCTGTAGTCTTTTTCATCTCAGATACTTATAACCTTCAGGAAATTTTGCACGCTCAATCCATTTTGAGTTCTAATCCTCCAAACTTGTAATTCTCTATGACTTTATAGCATCATATATACACGGGATACCTTTTTTTTTTTTTTTTTGTCCTATGTGGGTTTCATCTACCACACCAAGGGCCCCTGAGCTCATTCAGCAAATAGTCATGGACTATCTAACTTCACATATGATGTCTAAAATGTACCCTAAAGTTTAGAACTTGGGATAATGTCAGCATAAGAAGTAAAAACCCCACCATACGTTGATTGTATTTACTTCTCTATAATCCAGTTTTCCCTCTCGCTCTGCCCGTAGATCTCCTTTCTTTCTCCAATAGTTCCTTTCTACTTCCTCGTTTCTGTTTTTAGATGTCACATGACTCAAAACAAAAGTCGTTTGGGGTCCAGCTCATTCTCGTTGTCATGATGATGTTTAGTCTCAAGAATTTTCACAATAGCAGCATGCTTTTGAAATTCTGTTCAAAATATTAGGTAGCTATAAATTTTATCTTGGCATGGAGCAGGAATTTGAGTTTCCAAAATATCCTCTTGAATGCTAATGCGAAGCATGAGCAACTCGATTGGCAAAGCTTGTTCTTGAGTGCCGTGTCTCCGGATGTCTTAGGTAGGCGGGAGGCAGTGCTCACCCAGAACTAATTACCCCTGTGTCGAAATGATATTTTTGGATACTTTATGCAAATATTTGAGAGACTCCTTTTCTAGTATGGTTGGTAGGAAGGCATACCCCACCCCCAGTCCTGTGGAGGTGCCGAGGGATGCTTCCTTCCTCTAGTCTCGTTTAAATGCCTTTCCCAAGGTCACGTAGATTTCCAACAAATGAATTCATCAGGCTTAGTCAGGTACTTATGGGAAATCAATAACATATATCAAAACAGCTCTTTCCTCCCCAATGTTCTCTGTCCTGTGACTCTACTTACTTTCTTCCCAAATTCGGTTCCCCACTCTCCGTTCAGAAATTCTGATGTTTTTCACTTAGTATGAGTCACATCACCATAGCCTAGAAAATATTTCACACTTATAACCTGGCTCAATTTCAGGCTGTTCTGATATCTTCCTTA
This sequence comes from Uromys caudimaculatus, assembly GCA_028551405.1. NCBI lineage: Eukaryota > Metazoa > Chordata > Mammalia > Rodentia > Muridae > Uromys > Uromys caudimaculatus. Next base: position 88,030,175 of record CM052701.1, read on the forward strand.
CTTCAAGGTCAGTATTCTTTTCTGCCTTTTATAGTCAATCGCTTTTGCTTATTCGTTTTTTGTTTCTGTCTTTTGAGATAGGGGTTCATGTATCTCAAGCTAGGCTGGAACTCACTCTTAAGTCAAAGATGACTTCAAACTACTGATCCTCATGTTTCTGTTTTGTGATATAGACTGCCTGGGATTCAGACCTGTGCCACAGTATCCAACTTATATGGTTCTGGGAATTCAAGCCAAGGCTTCCCGCAAGTTCAGCAAGCATTCTTCCAGCTGAGCTACATCCCCTGCCTGTCAGCCTTGTATTTCCCCCATTACTTGCTGACTTCCTGTGGAATAGTAAAATGAATCCATCACCCCTACTAACTCCCTGGAAGTAGAAGTCCTAATAATCATTCGTGCAAATATTAAGGAAATGACTTTAAGATATACATGGAAATTCAAAGTGATTTAAATAGCCAAGTTTTTCAATCATGAATACGCTATCGAAGTCTGAATTAAGCCAGAAAGACTCAACTTCGCTTAAAAATATTTGGATAGGGTTTATGTTCTTTGAAGAATGTTAATGACACAAATATTGCATTGTAAGCACCCTTTATGTTAGGGTTTTTGTTTTGTTTTGTTTTAAAATAAGCTAAGCTGATGGAAGGCATGCTGGTTGAAGCATTTGATTGACAGCTGTCACACCTTTCTCCTGATCCAGGTCTTTTCCGAACTGTCAATCAAATAGCCCTGGTGATAGGTGGGAGAGGGATTCACAATATTGTCTCTTATCCTCAATCCTTCATTGTTACTTTTAGCAAACTAAACTTAATCTACAAGCTAACCATGGTGTGACTGAAGCCGTGACTTCTGTCTCTAGAGGTCTTGCTTCAGCCATAAGTCCTCAGGATGTTCTGATGGTCTCCAGAAGGCTTTACTTTGGCCATCTCAAGCCTTGATGATTTCTTAAAGTCCCTTCCCATTTTAGAGTTATTTTTTTCTCATGAATGAGTAACACAGAAAAATGCTTATAATAATTTTTGCTACAAAACTTTCTGGTACAAATTCACAACTTTGGTATCAAAAAACCCACAAAAATTACAGCAGAAAAAAATTTTACCATTAAAAAGCAATACTTTCTAGGAACTCTGATTTACAATCAATATTTAGCTACTTGACACTTTTATGATATTTTTCTTAGATCTACTCTATTTTAAGCATAGTGATTATGGACAATTATTATGTTATCCATGTTTGGAACTAAGCTTGAGTTTGTATAAAAAAAGTGTACCCCATGGAAAATTCAGTCCTATAAGGAGAGCATGCACATTGCTTTTAGTTTTATTAAATATAATTTATTTAAAGATTAAACATTTGGTACATTTTGTTTTAATTTTAAGAAAATAAAAATGGAATATTTATTTTGAGTGAGGTAAAAATCTCTGAAGCCTATGTAAAGGTAAAAAATAAGATAATATCAGAATTTATTTTCTGACCCCTGAACATGTGCTTGGCATACATGAAAGAAAGAAAGAAAGAAAGAAAGAAAGAAAGAAAGAAAGAAAGAAAGAAAGAAAGAAAGAAAGAAGAAAAAAGAAAGAAAGAAGAAAGAAAGAAAGAAAGAAAGAAAGAAAGAAAGAAAGAAAGAAAGAAAAAAGAATTACAGATATCAGAGATTTAATCTATGTTCTAACCTTTACACTTAGTGAAATTCAGCTTTTTAATTTCAATTTTGGCTGTTTTACCACTGACCGGAGAGACATTTATTAATCTTTGGATTGAAATTTTAATTTACTTTAGTGCTTGCAAAACATAGCATGAACAGTAGTGGAGGTGATTCATACATCCAAGTATGCTTGAAATGATCTCTAAATGATAAATTCTTTTAGTTTCAGAAATTCTAATAAGTTGAAATGTATCATAACACAATGCAATCAACTGATGGTAAATGTTTTTATACTTTGATCTTAAAAAATTAAATTCCTTTATTTTATGAAATATACTTTCCTTCATTGTCAATCATCTTCATTCTTAAAAATAAGTCATAGTCAGTACAAGCAGATGCTCTCTGTGTTGAACAGGTTTGGAGCCTCACCTGGGTATGGCAGCAGGTAGGAATTCCCACAGTCTTACAGGGTTTTAGAGGTAGAGCTTAGCCTTCTCAAAGAGATCATTTGGGACAAAATAAAAATCCAAAGTGGATGCCCTGTGTAAAAGCAAAAACCCCAAGAGGATGCTCTATCAAATGGAAAAAAAAAAAAAAAGTGAATAGTGGTGGCGCATGCCTTTAATCTCAGCACTTGGGAGGCAGAGGCAGGCAGATTTCTGAGTTCAAGGCCAGCCTGGTCTACAGAGTGAGTTCCAGGACAGCCAGGGCTATACAGAGAAACCCTGTCTCGAAAAACCAAAAAAAAAAAAAAAATGTATTCATCCATAATATTTTGAAAGTCTTTCTCATATTACATGGAACTCAGTGTAATAGGCACTAGTCATGATCTCATGAAAAGTCAAATTTTTGACTATTACTTTAAACACAACATATGTTAAGACATTCTCTCCTCATAGAGAATAACATGCACCAAGTCTCATAAATAATAAAGTACATAACTGAACAAGAGACAGTAGTGCATCACGGCTGGAGTTTACTACAAAAGATTGAAAAGAGGACAGAAAGCCAGAGTGGAATGGACAATCTTTAGTAAATATCCTGTGGTCAAATGTAGGACCAATTAATGGAAATAAAAGATTGTTTCATTTTACATTTTCTGGTGTTTCCCTGTCTGCATATCTTCTCCACATTAATGTCGAGGATTTCAATTGTGCTATGGAACATTATGATTCTATTGCATGCTGAAAATGAAATTAAATATATTTTGACATTAAAATGTTTCCTCTGCCACATAAAGGAAACAATGACATATAATTGTCTTAAGAAGTTTTAGCTTATTTATTCTGTGAAAACCAAAATCCAAACGCTTTCCATAGTCAAGAATTTTTCTAGTTCAAAACTGAATAGTTCTCATGTCAACTAACACATGAAGATATTTCCCCAAAGGAATGCTCAGAGGGCTGTCTCTAATTAATTCTAGATTCTATCAAGGTGACAACACTAACCATCTCATACCCTAAGGAACAAGTCCTTCTTCTCTAGAATGGGCATCAATCTCCCATACAATCACATACTGCCCAATGCATGGCATACTATTTTTACTGCTCAGCCCACTCCATGCTGTGTATTAAATAAACTTTCTTCTCTGTTGTGTGGTATAAAGGGAAAATTCATTCACTGAAGGCTGCTAGTCCGTTTCTACTACTGTCATGGCCAATCCAGCAAGGGAATAGGTATACATGATTATATATAGATATATCACGATCTCAGAGAGATCTGTAAACCGCCTAACAAGAAAACTGCAAAGTCAGGGGCAGATTAGAGCAACTCTAAAATAGTTAATGCAATGTCTGGCTCATTAATGATTGGGATACAGGTTATTAGGTCAAAATAATTTTCTATCTCCTATTTGCTGATCAACTGATAGTATTGAGTCAATTTTATCTTCTCATGATGCCTTTGTGAATAATTGTAACAAGTCATAATTTAGATCAGTTAAGACGTGTATCTGACATTTTACCCAGCTTGTTCAAATAGGGAGCATCCTGTTTTTAATTCTTACCATCAATATAAACAATAAACATTTGACTATGTATTTTTTTTATAGAAACAGGGCTTATTCTTTAGAAGAAATTTGCATACCTCCTGGCATGTTGCTGAGTTCATAAATTCATTATTCGTAAATGATGATAGAGTTTGCATTAAGACGAAGATTTTAAAATTGGCCTGAAACTTCCATCACCCCTCACATTCTCTCCTGTTACATTCTATCTAGTGTTGTAAGGCTCTGCCATACAGATTCCAAGCCTGGCTACAAGAACATGGTTGGACATTTAAAAGACAATTGTAAATCTGGACTTGAAAAGACCTATGGGCTTGCACATTCTTCTTGAATACTTGCCACTTGTCTGTGCATATGCCATCAGAATCCAGAAAAAGTCCTGGTTTATCCTAAATGAGTGAATTATAAAATAAATGTGAACATTCTCATCATGCCCACCAAACTCAAGCTGAACTGGACGACAGCAGGCCAATGTTGAGAATTTTGATTGGATCCATACTCTAGCAAAAGAAGTAGGGTATGAATCTCCATCCAAGTTCAGATGTGTAAGAAATCAGTCCTTATTGTTGTATGCTGACACATACTTAAACATAAGACTAATCTTCCTCCTTCCAAAGGGGGGGGATATATATATAATCTTGGTTATATTCATTCCCTATTCTCAGAGGTAAGCTTCCTCCATCTGCCCAAACATATCTGCCATCTTTCTTCCAAATTCTTGGGTTGCTTGTGGTTTTTTTTTTTTTTTTAATTTTTTTTTTTTTACATTTCAAATGTTTTCCCCTTTCCAGGTCTCCCCTTTGGAAACCCCCTATCCCATCCCAGCATCCCCTGCCTCTATGAGGGTATTCCACCTCCCACGCCCCCACTCCCGTCTTCCCTCCCTGGCATTCCCCTATACTGGGGCATCTAACACTCTCAGACACAAGGGCCTCTCCTCCAACTGATGGTCAATGAGGCCCGCCTTAGGCACATATGTGGCCAGCACCATGGGCCCCTACATATGCATTCTTTGGTTGGTGGTCCAGTCACTGGGAACAACAGGGGCCTGACCAGTTGACACTGTTGCTCCCTCCCCATGGGGCTTCTCCCTCAGTTACTTTAGTCCCTTCTTCACATACTTCATCCGGGACTCCACGCTCAGTCCAACAGTTGCTGTTAATTGAATCATGAGTGTTCCAAAACTTTGGGCTGATATGCGCTTATCAGTGAGTACATACCTTGTTCATTATTTTGTGACTGAGTTACCTCATTCAGTATAATATTTTCAAATTCCATCCAAATGCCTGCGAATTTCATGAAGTCATTGCTTTTAATAGCTGAGTAGTATTCCATTGTGTAAATGTGCCACATTTACTCTATCCATTCCTCTGTTGAGGGACATCTTGGTTGTTTCCAACTTCTGGCTATTATAAATATGGATGCTATGAATATAGTAGAGCATGTGTCTTTATTGCAAGTTGGAGCATCCTCTGGGTATATGCCCAGGAGTGATATAGCTGGGTCCTCAGGTAGTATTATGTCCATTTTTCTGAGGGTCCACCAAACTGATTTCCAGAGTGGTTGTACCAGCTTGCAATCCCACCAGCAATGGAGGAGTGTTCCTCTTTCTCCACATGCTCGCCAGTTGACACTGTTGCTCCCTCCATAGGGCAGCAGCCCCCCTCAGCTCATTCAGTCCTTTCTCCAACTCCTCCATCTGGTACCTCACTCTCAGTCCAGCGGTTACTGTAAAGTGAAACTTGGGTATTCTGAACATTTGGGCTAATATGCACTTATCAGTGAGTACATCCCATGTTCCTCTTTTATGACTGAGTTACCTCGCTCAGGATGATATTTTCAAGTTCCATCCATTTGCCTGCAAATTTCATTAAATCATTGTTTTTAATAGCTGAGTAGTACTCCATTGTGTAAATGTACCACATTTTCTGTATCCATTCCACTGCTGAGGGACATCTGGGTTGTTTCCAGCTTCTGGCTATTATAAAAATGGCTGCTATGAACATAGTGGAACGTGTGTCTTTATTACATGTTGGAGCATCTTCTGGGTATATGCTCAGGAGTGGTATAGCTGGGTCCTCAGGTAGTATTATGTTCATTTTTCTGAGGGTCCACCAAACTGATTTCCAGAGTGGTTGTACCAGCTTGCAATCCCACCAATAATGGAGGG
>CM052701.1:88036494-88053381 GCA_028551405.1 Uromys caudimaculatus
CTATGTTTATGTATGGACCTTGAATTCCTGATCTTTCCAATACTTTTATCCTGAAGAGATGCTGAATTTTGTCAAATGCTTTTTCAGCATCTAATGAAATGACCATGTGGTTTTCTTCTTTGAGTTTGTTTACATAGTGGATTACATTGATGGATTTCCGGGTATTGAACCATCCCTGCATCCCTGGAATGAAGCCTACTTGATCATGATGAATGATCATTTTGATGTGTTCTTTGATTCGGTTTGTGAGAATTTTATTGAGTATTTTCACATCGATATTCATAAGGGAAATTGGTCTGAAGTTTTCTTTCTTTGATGGGTCTTTGTGAGGTTTTGGTATCAGTTTAACTGTGGCCTCATAGGAGGAATTGGGTAGTGTTCCTTCTGTTTCTATTTCGTGGAATAGATTGAAGAGTATTGGTATTAGGTCTTCTTTGAAGGTCTGATAGAATTCTGCATTGAACCCATCTGGTCCTGGGCTTTTTTTGGTTGGGAGACTTTTAATGATTGTTTCTATTTCTTTTGGCATTATGGGACGTTTAGATGGTTTATCTGATCCTGACTCAGCTTTGTTATTTGGTGTCTGTCTAGAAAATTGTCCATTTCATCCAGATTTTGCAGTTTTGTTGAGTATAGGCTTTTGTAGTAGGATCTGATGATTTTTTGAATTTCCTCAGAATCTGTTGTTATGTCTACCTTTTCATTTCTGATTTTGTTAATTTGGATACTGTCTCCGTGCCCTCTGGTTACTCTGGCTAAGGGTTTTTCTATCTTATTGATATTCTCAAAGATCCAGCTCCTGGTTTTGTTGATTCTTTGTATAGTTCTTTTTGTTTTTACTTGGTTGATTTCAGCCCTGAATTTGATTATTTCTTGCCTTCTACTTCTCTTGGGTGTGTTAGCTTTTTTTTTGTTCTAGAGCTTTCAGATTTGCAGTTAAGCTGCTATTGTATGCTCTCTCCAGTTTCTTTTTGGAGGCACTCAGAGCTATGAGTTTTCCTCTTAACACTGCTTTCATTGTGTCCCATACGTTTGGGTATGTTGTACTTTCATTTTCATTAAATTCTAGGCAGTCTTTAATTTCTTTCTTTATTTCTTCCTTGACCAATTTATCATTGAGTAGGGTGTTGTTCAGCTTCCATGTGTATGTGGGATTTTTGTTGTTGTTTTTGTCATTGAAGACCAGCCTTAATCCGTAGTAATCTGACAGGAGGCATGGGATTATTTTAATCTTCTTATATCTGTTGAGGTTTGTTTTGTGACCGATTATATGGTCAATTTTGGAGAAGGTACCATGAGGTGCTGAGAAGAAGGTATATTCTTTTGATTTAGGATGAAATGTTCTATAGATATCTGTTAAATCCATTTGGTCCATAACTTCTGATAGCTTCACTCTGTCTCTGTTTAGTTTGTGTTTCCAAGATCTGTCCATTGATGAGAGTGTGGTGTTGAAATCTCCCACTATTATTGTGTGAGGTACAATGTATGCTTTGAGATTTAGTAGTTTCTTTCATGAATGTGGGTGCCCTTGCATTTGGAGCATAGATGTTCAGAATTGAGAGTTCTCCTCAGTAGATTTTTCCTTTGATGCGGATGACGTGTCCTTCCTTATCTTTTTTGATGACTTCTGGTTGCAAGTTGATTTTATCCGATATTAGAATGGCTACTCCAGCCTGTTTCTTGGGACCATTGCCTGGAAAATTGTTTCCCAGCCCTTTACTCTGACTTTGTCTTTGTCTTTAACCCTGAGGTGTGTTTCCTGTATGCAGCAAAATGCTGGATCCTGTTTATGTATCCAGTTTGTTAGTCTATGTATTTTATTAGGGAATTGAGTCCATTGATTTTAAGACGTATTAAGGAATAGTGATTGTTGCTTCTTGTTATTTTTGATGTTATCTTTATGTTTGTGTGGTTATATTCTTTTGGGTTTGTTGAAAGATTTCTTTCTTGTAGGGTGTAGTTTCCCCTCTTGTGTTGGCGTTTTCCCTCTATTATACTTTGTAAGGCTGAGTTTGTGGAAAGATATTGCATAAATTTGGTTTTGTCATGGAGTATCTTGGTCACCATCTATGGTAATTGAAAGTTTTGCTGGGTGTTGCATCCTGGGTTGGCACTTGCGTTCTCTTAGGGTCTGTATGATATCTGTCCAGGTTCTTCTAGCTTTCATAGTCTCTGGTGAGAAGTCTGGTGTAATTCTGATAGGTCTGCCTTATATGTTACATGACCTTTTTCCCTTACTGCTTTTAATATTCTTTCCTTGTTTTGTGCATTTGGTGTTTTAACTATTATATGATGGGAGGAATTTCTTTTCTGGTCCAATCTAGTTGGAGTTATGTAGGCTTCTTGAATGTTTATGTTCATCTCTTTCTTTAGGTTAGGGAAATTTTCTCCTATGATTTTGTTGAAGATATTTACTGGTCCTTTAAGTTGGGAATCTTTACTCTCTTCTATACCTATTATCCTTAGGTTTAGTCTTCTCATTGTGTTCTGTATTTCCTGGATGTTTTGGGTTAGGAGCTTTTTGCATTTTGCATTTTCTTTGACTATTGTGTCAATGTTTTCTATGGTATCTTCTACACCTAAGATTCTCTCTTCTATCTCTTGTATTCTGTTGGTGATGCTTGCATCTATGACTCCTGATCTCTTTCCTAGGGTTTCTATCTCCAGGGTTGTCTCTTTTTGTGATTTCTTTATTGTTTCTATTTCTATTTTTAGATCCTGGATGCTTTTGTTCATTTCCTTTTCCTGTTTGATTGTGTTTTCCTATATTTCCTCTTTAAGGGCTTTTTACCTGTGTTCTCTTGTATTTCTTTGAAGTAGTTATTTATTTCCTTCTTAAAGTCTTCTATCATCATCATAAGAAGTGATTTTAAATCTGAGTCTTCCTTTTCTGGTGTGTTAGGGTATCCAGGACTCGCTGTGGTGGGAGAACTGGATTCTGATGATGCCAAGCTGCCTTGGTTTCTGTTCCATATCTTCTTGCCCTTGACTTTCGCCATCTGGTTATCTCTGGTGTTAGCTGGTCTTACTCTCTCTGACTATGGCTTGTCCCTCCTGCAAGCCTTTGTGTCAGTACTCTTGGAGACCTGCTCTCTCTGAGAGGAATTTAGGTTTGGAGAGTTATGGTGCATCGTCAGCTCTGGGGTGCAGACACAAACCAGAAGGATCCTGTCCCCAGCTGTTCCTTTGTTCCTGTGTCCTGATGGCTCTGCGAGGGTCCCTCTTAATTGAGGAATTTGAACTGAAGTGCTGATCTTCCTGTGCTCAAAGGTGTGTTGGCACTCCTGGGAGACCAGCTCTCTCCTGGCACTGAGTATGGAGCCCTGTGTCACAGGATCAGCTCCCTGGCCTCAGAAGGAAACCAGAAGGCCACCCCTCAGTCCCTGTGTCCTGAGAGTTCTGGATGGGTCTCTCTGAGCATTTGTGCTGACCTTATCTCTGATTATAGGCTTGTCCACACTCCTGGGATGGTAGCTCTTTCCCTGCACTATTTGGGTATGGAGCCGCGTGGCATAGACCACAGGTGTAAACCAGAAGTCTCCTGTCCCATGCTGCTCCTCTGTCCCAGTGTCCTGTAGATTCTGGGCAGGTCCCGCTGAGCAGTGGCGCCTGTCTTACCTCCACTCGCCAGCTCGTCCACACTCCCTGGATTCTAGCCTTCTCCCTGCGTTATTTGGTTATGGAGCTCTGTGGCATGGAGTGGGGTCCCCAGCTGCAGAAGAAGACCGGAAGGCTGCTGTCCCAGGCTGCTTGTTGGTCCCTGTGTCCTGGAGTTTCCGGGCAGGTCCCTCTGAACAGAGGTACTAGCCTTACCCCCTGATCACAGGCTTGTCAACAATCCTGGGAGGGTAGCTCTTTCCCTGCGCTATTTGGGTATGGAGCCGTGTGGCACAGACGGTTTGTGTTCTTTTTGTTGTTGTTTGTTCATTTGTTTAAAAATGAATTAAGTCCAGTTAGTGATGCCCACACACTTACCTCAGGGCATCATCTATGGGGACATCAGCTTATGATGGTCACCACTGCCCAAAGAAAAGGGACCCTTCCTCCCCTATCAGCCTTCATTACCTTTCACCTCTCCTGCTTCATGGTCTTCCTTTGTGGTCTTGAGTGGGTCATAAAAGGTATGAGTTCATGAGACAAGTCACATCCAGGACCTAGCTTTTTGCAGCATGGCTCCTCATAGTCCAGGTCTACATCCCTTCTCTACAATACACTGTGTCCTGAGTGTTCGAGGTGGTGTGGTTTCCTTTGTTGCTGCAGACACTATAATAGAGACAAACCTATGTGTGTATTCATGATAGAAAAAAAAAAGGCATCTAATTATATCAGAGAGGCACTCTAACAGTAAATGTGCTCAGACATTCTGCATGATGGGAGCTTGCCAAAAGTAAGGCCTCTGTAGCAGGCCTGATCTTCTTTGAAGAAGAGAAAGAAGAGAGACTTGGGTCCTTTAAAAAATGCTCCTGCATCAGAAATGACTGCTACTGATGGTGTTCAACTGTAGTGCAATTATCTATTTTCAGTAGAGGTTCAGAAATTACAAACTGCAGAATAAACATTGATCTCATACAATTGGGAGCAAATACTTTCCCAGAATTGTATAGGATTGTGTTACAGTTTCATTTTGGGAAACAGTAAATACATGTTTATAGAAAGCAATACAAAGAGATGATGCTATTTACTAGTAATAACAAGTGTATTTTTCAATACAAATCAGATTTCATTGTTATCTTAAGGAGATTAATGACTGATATTCAAGTATTGTGACATCATCACTCAGGAATGTTGCAAAAGTTTCCGAATGCATAAATATAAATTTCATAACAAAAGCCATTATCACTTTTTGATTTTTTTTCTACTCTGGACTAAGAACATCACATGAAATTATATGAGCAGGAAGACTTTTCAGACAGCCTCACATTGCTTTCTCATAGAAATCATTGACATTACCAGGGCAAGGAGATATTTACAGTACGCTGATACCTCAAGTAAAGCTAAACATCAAATTAAGGAGAAGAAATTGATCATCATTAACAGCATTAGAGACTCATGGACCAGCAACCAGCACTACTTTGGAAACACACCAGTGACCAATGTGTATGGTGAAGTGGAAATTACTAGGAGAATGCCATTACAAAATGATTGTGAACATCACAATGACATAAGAGCTGCACAAAGTCTTTACTACAGAAAAGATGAAGACACAACTGTGATTTGACTAAACTTGACTCCAAAATGTTCTTAGAAGTGAATGTACTTGTATACACCAGAAAATTCTCTGATATACAGCTGAAAATGGTGGAAGGTAGATATTTAGCCCATTTTTTAGAAATATTTAAAGACCTATATATTTAGATATTACTGTTTATGGGCTGTAATTATAAAAATATCTTTTTATATTTTATAAAAGTGTATAATTATGTTTTACGTATTATGTATCTATATATTAAAATTTTAACAAAGTTCTTTGTCTCTACCTATAGTAAGGAAATAGCATGTATTTAATATGATATGCATTAACACAATAGCAAGTAAATGAAAAATAATAAAAACATAATCTTTCTATTTCTAAATTTCTGTAATTCTCTTCACAGAATTAACAGTACTGAGTATATTACAATAGAACATTAGAGCAACTCCAGATCACTTCTTCTCTTTATCATCTTGATGTTTTTAGTGCCTCTCATCTTCTCCACTTGCTGCAAAAAGAAAAGAAAATACTAATGAAATCATTAAAATTTAAGAAAAAAATCATTAAAGGATAATGTTTAAATGAAATGAAAATTCCACCCAAGGGTCAGTGAATGGGGTTAGAAGAGTCAAGGGGTTTTAATCATGGAGTAAGGGACACTGAGGGCTATTCCTTAAGTATAAGATGACCTAAATTAAAAGAGTTTAAAATAATAATGTTTTATATTATTTTGTAAAACAAGAAGCACCAGCACAGAGCAGCGAAGGTCCATGTTCCAAAAGAGGTCAACTATGACTTACTCATTTTCCTCTCCTCATTCCCTCTGCAGCTTGACTTTGCCAGCTTAGAATAGGAAGCAGCCATTGCCACACAATTCATTTCCTACAGAAAAAGCATCCACTCCCTTTCAAAAGAGATCAGCATCTTTCTTAGGAGTAGAAAAAGTTAGGAAATTGGCAACTACTTTTATTTTTTTCTTAGAATTAAATAGAAATAAAAACAATTCCAAATGTTTGTTTTACACAAACACAGATGACACTTTCCTGTATTCTTCTGAAGTAGAAGTAAAGCAGAAATTTGGTAAAGTATTTTTCTTTCCATATGACAACATAAAATACATTTTATAGTCTTAGAAAAAGTAACAAAGGAATTAGTTAGTATATCTTTAGAAAGATACATAACCATTTCCTACTTCTATTTTTCTAACCTATAACCAAGTCTAAGCTATACAGAAACTCTGACTTTCAGCAATCTTATAAATTAGGAACAGAAACAGGATAACATGGAATGATGAACAGGCTAAGATCCATTCTAATTTATGTGGTTAGAACTTTCTAAATTATTGAATAAGCAAAAATACTTATTAAAAGACTGATGATCTTGTTAAGAATTTAATTTATGTCTATGCTGCACTATAAAAGAAAGCTACATTTTTCCATTAATTTTAAGTTTAAGGAAAAGCAATTAATTTGTATATTAGATGAAAGTATTTAAGGTTGACAACTGCGGATGAGGAAATAATTTAAAATAAGTGATACTACCTTAAAAGTGGCAATGTTCTAAAATGACATCTAGATGCTTTTGATTTGTTATACCAGAGAAGTGATGATAGAGAACAAAGAGAGTTGAATTATCATTATGAAAAGGTCATTTGTTCTCATAAGCTGTCTCTTATTGCAAGTTTTCTCATCTGAAGACATCACACACACAGACACAGACACAGACACAGACACACACACACACACACACACACACACAGAAACCTTGGAGGCCCTGTTATGCTGTGAATAGCATAATACATTCTTTACTATAAAACTTTTCCTGATTCTTTTTCCTTTTTGGTAATTCCCAGGTAGACTATGACTTCATTGCAAGTCAACTAACAAAGGTTACAATGTGTATGCAGTGCATTTCCAGATGCACAGTAAGGAGACACAATGCACTGATAAATTGATGAACAGCATGTTGGAGAATCAGCTCAACCAGGTCATGCTTATAAAATATCTGCCACTGTATTTTTCTTTTCTTACAAGGAAGAAAATGGATATCATAAGAAATATTTAGGCAAGGAAATTCTCTAAGAAAAATAGCCAAACATAGGTCAAAAAATATAGACTGCTGAGTATGTAGGATAGTCTACACCACAACCAATTGAGAAAGTCTTTCACCAAGGGCTTCAGCTAAATGTGTTTATTAGAGACGCTTCTACCTAGGGGGAAAGAGAGAGAGAGAGAGCTTTGAGATTATGGGTTTGGGAATTAGTTCACTGTGTCAACTATGTTACTACATACATATTGAATAACACACACATACGCACACACACACACACACATACACACACACACACACACACACACACACACACACACATATATATATATATATATATATATATATATATATATATATATGCTATACTCTGCAAAAATGTATTATAAAAAACCATAAAAGGGGGAAAAGTAGACATAGAAAGTTGATAAAGGTGTGTGCTTCAACTACTTGGAGACAAAATCTTAAAACATTTCTAAATATGCTTCTATTGTATGAGACTAAGAGGAAAAGTATTTTAACCAAAAATTCATGGCATAAAACAGTCTGTTCATCCAAAAGCAGAATAAAACTTTAGGAAACATTGGGATCTTGAGAGGACACTGATGCACCTGCAGGCAAGCAATGACCCATGCAACAGCCCAGCACGTGTTTGCAAAGAGAACAAGTAGTGAGAAAGCTAAAGACATGAGCTCCATTCACTGATGAAACAACAAAAGTTATCAAGAGAGGAAAGCATTTATATTTGTCTTGTGACTATCAGAGACCTGTAATGCCAGGCCCTTTTGAGAGTTGATGAAATCCCACAACTTCCCAAAGAAAAGACACCATTCCACACTGTGATTAACATGTGTAGAGTGATATAGCCAGAAAGAAGTCAGGCTGAAATTGGAGCATAGATGTTAATGAGTTCACAGTTACCAGAGGTATCACAAAAAATGGTATCAGGAAAAATATGGATTGGTAAATTAGAGAGATTTTTAATGTCCTTCCAGTGCTGAGAACTTGAAATTTTGGTAAGTTCTGATTTAGTCTTCTGAGCTAATAGAAGCGCTACAATCTGGGGGAAGGTAGGAAGTGAAGCATAAAGAACATTTAAAGGTAAATAAACATAGTATGATATTTGATTAAATTGTGATACTATCTAAATTCAAGGTTTGGCTTAGTATAATGTGACCCATTAAACCTAAGTCACTGCAGTGCTAATAAACATCTGTCAAGGACAATCACGTTTTTCAGGGAACAAATAAAAGTACAAAGCATTAGTATTCATAAAAGAATGAAGACCTCCTAAGTTACACATTGGTTCTGAAAACTTAAGTGGCCTGCATGTGATTCACACTCTTACACACCGCTGCACCTCATTAATCTAGGAATGTCTAATTCACAAGTACTCTTTGCAGGCACCATCACTCTGGTGGCAAACATGACTGTAACCATTTGGACATGACTGCTGCTTATATGAAGAGGTACAGAAAGTTATTTATAACTGATACAGCATTATGAACACAAAAGATATAGGGTATTTTCCTCATGTAATAAAGTTTTCCTATTAGTTTACAGTACTTATATCAGATCATCAAACCAACAGCGCCTACATTCTGCAGAGGATAATACACCATCAGTGTTTGGTTCTGCAGAATTCTAGGACTCCAGATCCTAAAAACAGTACAGGAATGTCAGATCTACTTTAACCTACATTCAAAAGCAGAACACTATTTAGATTTTTGAGACATAACTACTGCAGCTGTTATTTACACTGTTCTCTATTTACACTTCTTCCTACACAGAGTTGCTGTTCTATTTCAGTTAGAATCCACTGCAGTCTTTCTGTTTCTGTTCTATACATAATTCTGCCAAGCACTGTCAGCAGAGCCACATCTGGCTAATTATTGCACACAGTGGATTTGTTGCATGTCACATGTTCATGCTCTTTTAGAAGCATATCTTTTCTCAGCCTGTGATTGCCAGTTCACTGAATCTTATCTTTCTTGGTTCAAAAAATCTTTGATGATATTCCTGGTGTTAAGTAGAAATTAAACCTGTATAAAGCTCTGCTTTCTGTAGGAACTGCCTGGAGAAACACCTTGATCACTAAGAGTGCACACTGCCTGTCCAGAGGATTCATATGGGGCTCTCAGAAGCCCCATCTGGAGGCTCACAACTGGCTGTACTTAGCTCCAGGGAATTCAACGACTCTGTCTTAACTGTGGTATAGATGATAAAGAGACACAGTTGTGAAAAGCACTGCAATCTAGAGATTAGTCACATGTTATTAATGCATAAATGTTCACTGAAAAGGAATAAATGGATCACTACATGAATGAATGAGCTCCCAACAAAGACCTAAAACTCAAATAACAGGAATACATAATGTATTCCACTTTAGCATTTTTCATTTATTGGATAATCTAAACATCTTATTGTAGCTATATAAGACTGTACACTAGATTTTAAGTTTTTCATTCTCAAAATTAGTAAAAACCTGTGATGCCTGAACTTTTCTTTTTAAAAAAGTCAAAAATGTCATCAAAATATTTATGCAGACCCATCTCTCCTCATCACAGGACTTTCACTTCGGTGTGACCTTTGCTGTGTGTTTATACTGCAGAAACTCAGAGGGACATGAAAGTAGAAATTAATAAAATCACCAATTTTTGTCTTATTATTGCTAATATCATTTTAAGGACATCTACGCATAACCCTTATCTGGGATACTTCTCCTTAGGACAAAAATTTTTAAACAGCTCAAGCTGGGTTGTAGACTTCTTTAAGATTATTAAGATATTTTTGAAACTATTAAAAACTTCTGTTTTTAGAAATTATAACCAAGAATATTTCCATATTACAAATTTAAATAACAAATACCCCCACAGTTGATCCAAGCAATGACACAGTATCCCAATACTTCTAACTACATCTTTCTTCTCTACTTGTAATAGGGAGCACAGCGACCAGGAGGAATTGAAGTCGGTAAGTACAAACCAATTCTAGATGATGTATCAGTACTTTGATATGAATAAAATTGTTTTTCACTACACAGACTGAAATTCTAAGCATTTTCCACTAGAGATACTGCAGATTATTTGACATTTGGGTAGAGATTTTAGTGATGGATCCAGAAATAACCAGAAACACAGACCAACCCCTGGGAGAAATGTATTTCTTTCCAATAAATGTGGCCAGAGTTCATCTTCCCGATCCTAGGGCTCCAGATGAGTAAGGTGAGGATTCTTCCAGGTAGAGGTTGATTCTGGATGGACAGAAAAGGAATACTGTTTCTATAGCTGTAGGAAACAGAGGGATTGCTGGCAATGAACCACGTGTTAGTGTGTAAAACAAAATTCTCAGTGTCATTTTGCAAACACTAAGTTAATGATATTTTATGTTAATTAACATAGTTACATAAATCTGTAGTAAGGGAGACTATTTCTGAGCTATACTTAATTATTCTAAGAAGCACTGTAAAAGAGTATAATATGCAAACTCAGCAATATTCCCTAAACTAATTAATTATCCAAGGAAATTTTTGAAAGATGCAGAGACACAGTAAGATATATGGCTACACACACCAAAATTTCCTCTGTAGGTTTGAAATAGAATTATTCAAACTAATAGAATGTGGCTTTTTGTTGAACTCCTGTATTTTTCTATAATTGATATCTAAAATATATTAAATATTTTAATAATGATATGATAATTATGTTAAAAACAAATTAATCTTATTCATGATCAGTACAGGATAAATCTTATCCTGTACTAGACATAGGGCTGAATTGTTTTGATGGATTAGACTATTTAATTCTTATAATCAACTACATTACTGTGCTTATCCCTACTTTGCAGAGGAGAAAACAGAAGCTTAGGATTTGAGCAGCTTTCCTGGTAACAGGAGGATGGAGAATGATTAGGCTAAGATTTAAACTCAGAATTACTGAGTTGGGAGGAAGAGAGAGAACTTGATGATATTCACGCAATCACATCAATCGCTGGGAATGCAACTGAGGTCTAATTGTAGAGTGTGCTGGGTGAGTAGCATCAACACCAGAAAAATGCCTCATTCATTTCTGGAGAGGGGATCTGCATGGGAAGTCTTGGGGTCTTTATGATAGTAATGGTAAGTAGTTAGTCTAATGAAACTTACAGTTTACTTTAGGCATATGAATTAATAAAATAAAGAAATCACTCACCTAATCTAGGAAGTATATTAGGTTGAGTAAATTGAGATAAATGTTACTGTGATTATAATAAAAAGTGAAATAAACTTTACAGATAAGCCCAAGTATGATGAACTTAGTGTTTAAAAATCAATCATAAAAGCACTTTATAAGACAAACTATTTACACTAAGATTTACTTTTCTAAGCTTGGAAAATAATCTATCGACCTTTTTTCCCCACTGAGAGCTTCATTGCACTGAAGCAGTTTTATCACTTAAATAAACCCAAATCTTTTATTTGTTCCTCATTCCTTCTGCCTGAGCTGTGCTCAAAGCATGACATCATTAAATCTTAAGAGAGTATATTTAGTATAGTGGGAACATATATTAATCAAGAAAACTGCCTATTCAAAGAAGAATTATAATTACTGTGAATTCAGATTCTGAACATTTGAGGGTCATTATCTAAGTAAACTGTTCATATTAGTGTCTAACAAATTGAAACATTTTCTTGGCAGCCAATGTCTATCATAAACTGAAAGAAAAGACAATGAATAAAGGAGAGAATTGTATGGGAATGTTATATTTTCTTGTAATAAGTATCTCATTCAGGGTCTACTCTTTTTAAATGTCAGTGTATGAGTCCCAGTGTTTTATTATCAACATTAGTTTAACAGCATCGCAAACACATTAGGAGAGAACATTTTTATACCTTTCTAAGTGTAATGAGTCTCTGTAGACCCCAGAACCTAAGTAACAGGTAAATAATCAGTGTGTGTGCACTCAAGTTTCCCAGAGAGAAACTCTAGTGACAGTTTTCCTAAAAAATTATTGTAGCCTTCTCATGGTAAATAATTTGGAGACTTAAACCCATCACAAAAAGTCAATTTCTCTTTTTTCTCAGCTATTTAAACAAACATATAATCAATACCAAGTAATATAAACACTTACCACAATGTGAGGTAAAGACCATGAGGAGGGACATTCTCTGAGGCCTTTAAATACCTTTAATCTATGTGAAAATATGTAACCCTGATAAAGTCTTCTCTTTAAACCCCCAAATAAAAGCTTCCTTGGTTTGCCTTGAGGATATTGGAAAATTAAAGGCACTAGAAATGTATTTTCTCCTGTTTCAAACATGGTTTCTCTTTGTTCCAGATTTATTGAACTTTGGTTTTAGAATAATATCATCTGTACTTAATGTATATAAGGTGATGTTTTAATCCACATACAGCTAGAAATTAGTCAGCGGTCACCCTAACGAACACGTCCCTCCCTTCATGTTATTTATCATTGGGCATAATGCCACCGCTTCAGGTCTGTGCTCTTAATAAATTTCTAATACATATACATGATCATTATCTATAGTTCCATCACACCTGTAACATTTATCATAATCAGAAGTTAATTATATTTGGTTATCATTATTATGTTATAGACGTGTTCTGGGTGAGTTTTAAATAAGAACAAGAATTAAAACTCTTCTTAACAAGCCAAATCCAATAAAACCTTTTCTTACTTTTCATGTGTGTAAAAATTATACACATATATCATATTTTTTGTATAAATTCATCTATTGACTGAGTCTTAAGGTACTTCTATATCTTGATTGTTACAAATACAAACACCAAAAATAAACAAAGGAGAGAGAACCCATAACTCTTTAAAGTATTGATTTTGTTTGTTTTGAAGCTAGATATCAAAGCAAATCAGATTTCTGAATCATATAGTAGTCACATTTTGCTTTTGTGAAATAAGAATATTTACATTGTTTCATCACAGATTGTGGACTCTATATTCCAAGAACAAATATTTTCATTAGTTGATAAATAATTAATATTTTAAGAAAGCAGAATTAATTCAAAATACAGTTGATCCTAAGTGAATTAGTGACATAAAAACACTATACATGCAATAATCATAAGTTTTTGTAATTATTTAAAAAATAACCCATTGCTAACAATTTGTTAAAACACCAAATACTGTTAGTTTTATGAGTTTGACAATAGAGCTACAAGCTTGAATATATGTTTCTGAAGTTAAATCACACAGCCAAAATGAGCAGTCATTAACATCATCACTGTATCAAGCTACTATGTCTCTGAATATTAGGAAGATGTCTAGTTATTTATTATTTTAATACAAACACTTCGCATTCTAAAGCCTAACTAATCAATAGCTTTGTGTAAAATAGTACACTGAAAGAACTTTAGACTGGCAATCAGGAAAAGCATCTCAAGGATTCTAATACTATTTCTTTTTTTTATTAAAGCAAGTGCATTTTCATGAGTAGTTGGGTCAGTAAGTCTTAGCATTGCTCTCTAATTCTAAAAACAAAAGATATCTAAGGTCTCTCTCTTTGAATCCTGAGAGTCTCTCACCTCTCAGGTCTCTTGTACATTCCGGAGGGTTCCCCCATCTCCGCCCTCCTGAGGTTGCCTATTTCCATTCTTTCTGCTGACCCTCAGGGCTTCAGTCCTTTCCCCCACCCAATACCTGATCATGTTCCCCTCTTCCCTTCCCTGTCCCCTTTCCCAGTCAAGTCCTTCCCTCCCTTGAGAGAACTTGTAGAGCCCACCTCCAGCAGAACAACAGGACATCAAGTGAGAGAGGGGATTGCCATCCCACAGTCAAAAAAATCTAGAAAAACTGCAAGGACAAAAATGGAGAAGAGCATGAGGAAAATGAGGTCCAATGACAGGCCCAAAGTGGGATCAAGCTGAAGGGGAGGCCCCAAAGCCTGACACTATTACTGAGGCTATGGAGTGCTCACAATAAGGGACCTATCCTATGTGTTCTTTTGTGACTGGGTTACCTCACTCAGGATGATATTTTCAAGTGCTATCCATTTGCCTGTGAATTTCATGAAGTCATTGCTTTTAATAGCTGAGTAGTATTCCATTGTGTAAATGTACCTTTTCTGTATCCATTCTTCTGTTGAGGGATATCTGGGTTATTTCTAGATTTTGGCTATTATAAATATGGCTGCTATGAACATGGTGGCGCATGTTCACATTACATGTTGGAGCAACTTCTGGGTATATATGCCCAGGAGTGGTATAGCTGGATCCTCAGGTAATACTATGTCCAATTTTCTGAGAAACCGCCACACTGATTTCCAGAGTGGTTGTACCAGCTTGCAATCCCACCAGCAATGGAGGAGTGTCCCTCTTTCTCCACATCCTCACCAGCATTTGCTGTCACCTAAGTTTTTGATCTTAGCCATTCTGGCTGGTGTGAAGTGAAATCTCGGGGTTGTTTTGATTTGCATTTCCCTGATGACTAAAGATGTTGAACATTTCTTTAAGTGCTTCTCAGCCATTTGAGTTTCCTCAGTTGAGATTTCTTTGTTTAGCTCTGTTCCCCATTTTTTAATAGGGTTACTTGGTTTTCTGGAGTCACATGGTATGCACTCACTGATAATTGAATAGCCCAAAAGCTCAGAATACCCAAGATACAATTCACAGACCACATGAAGCTCAAGAATAAGGAAGACCAAAGTGTGGATGCTTCAGTGCTTTTGAGAAGAGAAAACAAAATACTCAGCAGGAGGAAATATGGAGACAACGTGTGGAGCAGAGACTGAAGGAAAGGCCATGCAGAGACTGCCCCACCTGGGGATCCATCCTATTTAAACTCACCATACCCAAACACTATTGCAGATGCTAGGAAGTGCTTGCTGACAGGAGCCTGATATGGTTGTCTCCTGAGAGACTCTGCCTGACAAATGCGGAGGTGGATGCTTACAGTCAACCATTGGACTGAACGTGGGTCTCCGATGGAGGAGTTGGAGAAGGGCCTGAAGGAGCTGAGGGGTTTGCAGCCCCATGGTGGGGCTAGCACCAGTATGAACAGGCCAGACCTCCCGGAGCTCCCAGGGACTGGGCCACCAACCAAAGAGTGAACATGGCTCTGGTGTATATGGTAGAGGATGACCTTGTTCTACATCAGTAGGATGAGAGGCTCTTGGTCTTGTGGGGGTTCAATGCCCCAGTGTAGGGGAATGCCAGGGCAGAAATGTGGTAGTAGGTGGGTAGGTGGGGGCACATCCTCATAGAGGCAGGGGGAGGGCAGATGGGATAGAGGATTTCTAGAGGGGAGAACTGGAAGGGATAACATTTGAAATTTAAGTAAAGAAAATATCCAATAAAAGAAAAAAGGGGGGCTATCATGACTGCCCTCCAAAAGGCCCAACAAGCAGCTGAAAGAGTCCAATGCAGATGTTTACACCCAACCAATGGACAGAAGCTGCTGACCCCTGTGGTTGAATTAGGGAAAAGCTGGAAGAAGCTGGGGGGGGAGGGCGACCCTATAGGATGACCAGCAGTCTCAATTAACCTGGACTCCAGACATCTCTCAGACAGTGGACCATACACTAGTTGATATGAAGCCCCCAACACATTTACAGCAAAGGACTGCTGGGTCTGTGTTCAGTCAGAGATGATGCTCCTAACCCTGAAAAGACTGAAGGCCCCAGGGAGTTTAGAGGTCAGGTGAGGTGGGGGTTGGAAGTGGGGACATCCTTACAGAGACAGGGGTTGCGGAGGAGGTATGGGATGTGGAACAGTTGGAGGGTGGACCAGGAAGTAGATAAAATCTGGAATTAAAAAGATTCAATACATTTTTTAAAAGGAAAAACAAACTAAGATATCTTTTACATCTCCTCCTTGCGAAGCTATCATTTTTATATGTGGTCCCAGTGGAACGTTCATCAACACCCCTTTGACTGCTACTATCTGTACAGCTCCTTGAAAGTTCCAGGCTTTAAAACTTAGTTTCCAACCGGTGGCAAACTGAGAGATAGTGGATTCCTTGCGGGCAAGTTGGAACTGTGCCTTCTGGTGACCAAGAAGTGACAAGCTTCCCACAATCCATGTTTCCACCATCTTTTTTTTTTTTCCCTCCTTTTTTATTTTTGATACTTTATGTACATTTCCAATGTTTCCCCTTTTCTGAGTCTCCTCTTTGGATACCCCCTGTCCCCTCCCCAACCCGCCTCTAGGAGGGAATTCCACCTCCCATCCCACCCCACCCCGTCCACCCATCCCCATATTCCGGCCTTGACATTCTCCTTTACTGAGGCCTCTAACATCCTCAGGCCCAAGGGCCTTTCCTCTCTCCCTGATGGCCATCGAGGTCATCCTCTGCCACATATGTGGTCCAAACCATAAGTCCATCAATGTGTATTCTTTGGTTGGTGGTCCAAACTCCAGGAGGACCGGGGGGTGGGGGGAGTCAGGCCCATTGACTCTCTTGCTACCTCCATGGGGCTGCAAATTCCCACAGCTCATTCAGACCTTCCTCCAACTCCTCCATCTGGGACCTCACTCTCAGTCCAGCGGTTACTGTTAAGTGAAACTTGGGCATTCTGAACTTTTGGGCTAATATCCGCTTATCAGTGAGTACATACCATGTTCCTTCTTTTGTGACTGAGTTACCTCGCTCAGGATGATATTTTCAAGTTCCATCCATTTGCCTGCAAATTTCAT
>CM052701.1:88053881-88073223 GCA_028551405.1 Uromys caudimaculatus
ATTGGTTAAGATCTTTTCCCAATCTGTTGGTTGCCGTTTTGTTCTATTGACAGTGTCCTTTGCCTTACAGAAGCTTTGCAGTTTCATGAGGTCCCATTTGTCTATTCTTGATCTTAGAGCATAAGCCCCTGGTGTTCTGTCATCTTGCCTTCTCAATGGCCCGGAAAGCAAACAGCTAACTAATTATGGAGGTAAACCAACAAAAGCATTAATTAAAGTAAACTGTTCTTCCTTCACAGATAATTGTCTTGGGTACTTGGCAGGGACAGAAAATATTTTTATGTTGTATCATTAACATAGCATTCATATTTAGAACTAGTCTACTTCTTTTTCTTTATCTGTTTCTTCCTTCCAACCTTAAACAAAAATCCCAAAATATCAATACTATAATGTTTCCACCCATCACTCTACACACTCCATGATTGTTTGTCTCTTATTATATTCTTTCAGGATACAGATTCTCAAAATCTGCAGAGAACCTTCACACAGTCATACTCTTTAATTCTAGCCTTCATATCACGCAAGAATTTCATGAGTTCTTGAAAAGCCTGCATGTAATTTGGTAAGTGGTTCATAATCAATTTGAATGTTTCATACAGTTCCTGCCAACACTCTAACTGATATATTCACCAGGAAATCACCTTGCACCTAAGAAGGTCATGACTTTCCTATAGCTGCCACTCATTAGATGTATCTATGCTTGCTTTTAATAATAAGCAATCATTTTAAAAATATGTCTTTTCAACTACATTGCAACCTCCTTTATGGTGGGGACTTGGGGTTTGAAATGTAAACATTATTTTTCCTTCATCTTCCAGGGCACCTAATTAGAAAACAATAATGGTCTTATTGATTGATGTTATCAAATAGTTTCAGAGGGAAATATTATATGAATGAAGATAATTCTCATGAAATTTCTCAGATATCATAAATGTTTAAAAATCCTGATGCAAAATAAAATTATTTCAATGATAGGTTTTGTTTTTTTGAAATCTGTACAAATTTAATTGACATAGAGAAATAAGGAGGAGTTTTAATAACTATTATAGATATTTTCCTTTCTGTTGATAAAATTAATCAAAATTTCACTTGTTAAATATTTAAATTTCATTTGATTTTTTATAATTTCTTTCTAATATTTTAAGTTTTTAAATCTTATAAAGAACGACATTTTAATTTGTTTATATTTTGTGCTTTACCCTTTAAATTATATGATTTATTTTCTCTTTCACCATGCCTAGAACTTCAATTTAAAATGTCCTTTTAGGAGTCTCCTGTGTGGATCTAATTAAGTACAAGTGCATTCTCTATTGAAAGTTTATTTGGCCTTGCATGCCTTTGTAAAGTTATGGGAGCCTCTATATCCTTGAATGATAAGATTTGATTTTTATTACTCTACATGCTTGATAGAAAGCAAGTTGATAGTTTTGATTGTGTGGAATATTTTGTGAACAGAGTAGAGGATGTCAGAACAGAATGATTAGGACCATGTTCATTTCTCTGACTTTAAAGGCCTGGAAGAAAGCATGGAAAATGGAGTCCATGGACATTTGCAGCTGGTTGCAGACGTTTTCTGACTTTCCGTGCTGTTTCCACTGTTCAGAACAGAAAGGGCGTACACTGAGACCAGGATCTATGTCACTGCACACAGGTAAGATCATACCGAGAAAAACTAAGAATTCAGACAGGACAGGAGTGCCATCAGATCAGTGTCAACCTAGTCAGGGAGAGCTCTCTAGTCCTGAGGAAGGATTTCAGACGCTGTAAATGCTTTGTGGAGCACACTGCCTCTGTGCACCCAAGGGATGGAGTTGAAGAAGTAGTTCATCACTGTGTTTCCTGATGCGGGACACATTTCTTGCAAATCCAAAATGACAGGGAAAATAGGCTTTTCTTAGAAAACTGTTTGTTTTGTTTCTTAATGACTATAAGCTTTGAAATTGATCACAAATTTTTTGGAACTTAGATCCTTAGAGCAAAAGTGGCTGTTGGTCTCTAGAAAAAAGTAAAGAAAGCATGACAAATATTTGTGAAGTAATCTTATCCTCATTTTCACCCTTCTTGGACCCCTTTTACCTATGAAGTCCTTCAGAATTTTCCATGATGCATTAATTGTCTTTTTTCAACTATCTTTAGCCTCTAGTCTCAGACCAATGAGTCTCTAATCACCAGGGACAGATTTGATTTCCTGACCCATTGCAATGAAGGACAGAACACATCAACAGGAATCTGGGACAGGTTATCAAACAAAGGGAAAAATAGAGTTTTATATACCTGAGAGGAAGGGAATGATGTCAAAGAGAGGTAAATAAAATTGAATTTCAGTAAAAATATAAAAGGGCCAAGTGTAAAGAGATATGGCCTGAAAATGGATGCTTTATCCTGGTTGGAAACTACAAAGTTACTATAAAGTAAGAACAATTTATCCTGAAACCTTATATGTGAAGTTTTAGCACTGTCTGTCTGTCCTCTGTGTCCATGTAATGGAAGAGTTCTAGGCATTTCAGAGGTACTTAATTCTTATTGATGTAATTTCAAACAGTGCATTTGTCTAGTAGCATAGAATGTTTTAGAACAGACCACCTCAGTGCATAGAGAGTCTCACAAGGTAATAGGTGTTTAAGGCACTTCCCATTTTCAGTATATGCTTGGGAGAAAAGTCATTTCCTGTTAAATTACCTGGTACCTTTATCTGTGTTTGTTATTCAAGCCTAACTAACAGCTGGGGAGACTTTTACTGAGTTAACTTTTGTTTTCTCATACATTTAATAAAATATCAAGAACATTTATGAAATGTCAAAATGCAAACTATGAAAGTTAAAGTTACACCATAAAGCTAAGCTTTTCTACCTGCACGATGACGTATCAGTGACGCAGGTCACACATTGCAATTGGCCCAATTGACCTTTTCTTCTTTGCTTTCATCTCTCGGCTGTTTGCTCACTATTGGACCCCACTGACCTAATATAACCAAGCTGGGAGACTTAGTCCATTTGATTCTTCAGTTCTTATCAGTGGAGAGAGAGAGAGAGAGAGAGAGAGAGAGAGAGAGAGAGAGAGAGAGAGAGATATTACCAGTTCATTAGATTTAAGCCAGTTCAAAAATCCTAATTCATAATGTTATGCCCAAGAAATAAACAGATTAAAAGATACATTACCAAAAGTTTCTTTGGAGAGCTGTTAAAGAAACTCCATATCTTTTTCAAACCCCACCTCAAGACTAATTCACCTGTCAGGCAGATAGGGAACAACAATATAGTTGTTGTCTATGCATAAGTGTATTGGGAAAATCTTTATGACCTTGCTAGTTGGACAGGATGTAATTAAAATCCTTTCTTTCTCAGCAAGTCCCAGAGAAGGAAAATAATAAGCATGGAAGTCTCAGAGAAGGAAAATAACATGGTCTAGATCCCTCTAGGTTAGTGATAAAAGCAACCTGATGCTTTCCTGACTACTCTGTGACTCCTAAAACCAGAAGTTCTTCTGAGTACTGATGCTGTGATCATGATGTGACCATGTTGCTTTGCAGTGGTAGGGAGAATGATAGGTACTAAGAGGAAGACTGTCTTCTAAGCCTTTTCAGAATGAAAGTACTACTACTAATAACTAATAATAATCACAATCATAATCACAGTAACAGTAATAAACAGAGTAACTTCCCTTTAAAAAGTTAAAGCCAAGGAATCAGCATTCTTGGGAACCTCTTTTCCTTCCCTCATTCTTTATTTCTACATGTTCATGTACA
This sequence comes from Uromys caudimaculatus, assembly GCA_028551405.1. Taxonomy (NCBI): domain Eukaryota; kingdom Metazoa; phylum Chordata; class Mammalia; order Rodentia; family Muridae; genus Uromys; species Uromys caudimaculatus. The sequence goes on from CM052701.1 coordinate 88,057,627, forward strand.
AGAACATGAACAAGGAGCTTTCTCAAATGAATGTTCAAGACTGTGCAGAAAACAGTGCATCACACTGAGAACCTTGGAATCTGGAGTTAGGCAACTTGGGTTCTACCATTCTGATAACTTTAGCTTTATCTATGAGTCTAAATACTAGGGCTCTATTAGTCACAAGCAGATAATAATTTTCTTGTAGTAAGGTAAATAAGAGCAAATATGCCAATTTCACCAGTCTCATACTGTCTTACTTTTAAAACAGGAAAAAATCATATTTTCTATGGTTAGTCTTTCTGAATACAATGATCTAAAGAATGATATATACTTAATGTCTTATTTAAACCAAATGACTTTGTCAGTATGTAAAAAATATATTTATTATATAATTTTTGTGTCATAACAGCTAATAACATACAAGGTAACAAATATACTGTTCTAGATATTAAGACCATATTTTTTTTTAAATTATCTGTCTTCAGGGAGTTCATGACATCTGTGTAAGATATGCTGGTTACAAGGTACATTTGGAGGATGGGCAACTGAGAGTGGACCCACAAGCAGGGTGTAGGTTATGTTCACCATTAATAACAATGAATGTCACTTCTAGAATTCTGGAGAATGCCACTTTCCTGATATTAGAATGGCCTTCAAAGAAGGGCATCTTTCAGAGTTTAGGAATAAAAATAAAGAATACCTTACAAGGAAAAGAAGCTATATATTGATTCAATTCAATAAATATATTTCTAGCATCATCTATAAGCCTGTAAGAGACAATATTACCTTTTAGAAAATGGTGAGGTATTATAAATTTCAATAAATCAAAATAAAGAATAGAGGTAAGAATTGCGTTTGATAGAACAAAATGTAAAAGTATATTATAAAAATATTTGGATAGAATTCTTATATGTTATCATATCATTGACATAAAGAAAATTTCTCTAATAAAGACCCAAAATTCACATAAAAATTAGTAAATCCAGCCAGTTGAAAATGTTTTCATGTGCCTTCAAGGGACAAAAATCAGAATCAAAGTGTTGTTGTTCTTGGGGTAAAAAGTTGCTGGTGATACTACATATATAAATAGTTCCTGTTTCTAAACTTTCATACTTCTTAAAAAATAATGGCCAACTTCCTAATATAAAAAAGTTATTCAGAGAAATAAAAATGCAAATCAGTTTAGACTATGGCAAAAAGTTTATTGAATAATGTAATATAAAATAGTGCAAGTAAAAATACGCAAAAGTGCCCCGGAGCTGACCCTATGCCACAGCTCTTCATATACAAATCCCACTGGGAGAGAGCTGTTCTCTGAGGAGTGCTAACATACCTGAGAGCACAGGTGAGACAACCACTTCTGTTCAAATACCTGGCCCAAGAGGGGCATTCCTGGAACCCTCAGGACACAGGAACCGAAGATCAGCCTGTGAAAGGATCATTCCAGTTTTCATCTGTACCCAGAGCTGACCCTGTGCCAGAGCTCTCCATACCCAAATTCTGCTGGTCTCCTAGGACTGTTCATGCACATGCTTACAGGAGGGACAAGCCACATCAGAGACAGCAAAACCAGCTAACACCATAGATAACCAGATGGCAAGAGGCAAATGCAAGAACATAAGTGACAGAAACCAAGGCTACTAGGCATCATCAAAACCCAGTTCTCCCACCACAGCAAGCCCTGGATACTCCAACACCCTGAAAAAGCAAGACTCTGATTTAAAAGCACATTTCATGATGATGATAGAGGACTTTAGAAGGAAATAAATAACTCTCTTAAAGAAATACAGGAGAACACAGGTAAATAGGTAGAAGCCCTTAAAGAGGAATCACCAAAAAATCCCTTAAAGAACCACAGGAAAACACAACCAAGAAGGTGAAAGAATTGAACAAAACCATTCAGGATCAAAAAATGGAAATAGAAACAATAAAGAAATCAAAAAAGGAGACAACCCTGGAGATAGAAAACCTAGGAAAGGGATCAGGAGTCATAGATGCAAGCATTACTTACAGAATATAAGAGATAGAAGAGAGAAACTCAGAAGATGAGTTATGGTAGGCAGAAGATACCATAGAAAACATTGACACAACAGTCAAAGAAAATGCAAAATGCAAAAAGCTCCTAACCCAAAACATCCAGAAAATCCAGAACACAATGAGAAGGTCAAACCTAAGGATAATAGGTATAGAAGAGAGTGAAGATTCCCAACTTAAAGAACCAGTAAAGATCTTTAACAAAATTATAGAAGAAAACTTCCCTAACCGAAAGAAAGTGGTACCCATAAACATACAAAAAGCCTACAGAACTCCAACTAGATTGGACCAGAAAAGAAATTCCTCCTGTCACATAATAGACAAAACACCAAATGCACAAAACAAAGAAAGAATGTTAAAAGCTGTAAGGAAAAAGGTCAAGTAACATATAAAGGCAGACCTATCAGAATTATACCAGACGTCTCACCAGAGACTATGAAAGCTAGAAGATCCTAGGCAGAACTCATACAGACCCTAAGAGAACACAAATGCCAGTCCAGGCTACCATACCCAGCAAAACTCTCAATTCCCATAGATGGAGAAACCAAAATATTCCATGACAAAACCAAATTTGCACAATATCTCTCCACAAATCCAGCCCTACAAAGGATAATAGATGGAAAACTCCAATATAAGGAGGGAAACTACAAAAAAAAACTGGAAAAAATCAAGAAAGTAATCTTCTTTCAACAAACTCCAAAGAAGATAGGTATACACACATAATTCCACCTCTAACAACAAAAATAACAGGAAGTAACAATCACTTTTCCTAAATATCTCTTAACATCAATGGACTGAATTCCTCAATAAAAAGACATTGACTAGCAGACTGGATAGGTAAACAGGATCCACCATTTTCCTGCATACAGGAAGTCAGACACTACCTAAGAGTAAAAAGCTGGAAAAAGATGTTCCAAGCAAATGGTGCCAAGAAACAAGCTGAGCTGGAGTAGCCATTCTAATATCGAATAAAATTGACTTTCAACCAAATTATCAAAAAAGATAAGGAAGGACATTTCATTCTCATCAAAGGAAAAAATCTACCAAGATGAACTCTCAATGCTGAACATCTTTGCTCCAAATGTAAGGACACCCACATTCATAAAAGATATTTAAAGCTCAAAGCACACATTGCACCACACACACTAAGTTAGACTACAAAGAACCAAACAACTCTATCAACAGAGAATTCTCAACTGAGGAAACTCAAATGGCCAAGAATCACCTAATGAAATGTTCAACAGCATCCTCAGTCACCAGGGAAATGCAAATCAAAACAACCCTGAGATTCCACCTCATACCAGTTAAAATGGCTAAGATCAAAAACTCAGGTGACAGCAGATGCTAGTGAGGATGTGGAGAAAGAGGAACACTCCTCCATTGCTGGTGGGACTGCAAGCTGGTACAACCACTCTGGAAATCAGTCTGGCAGTTCCTCAGAAAATTGGACATAGTACTATCTGAGGACCCAGCTATACCACTCCTGGGCATAAGCCCAGAAGATGCTCCAACATGTAATAAAGACACATGCTCCACTATGTTCACAGCAGCCATATTTATAATAGCCAGAAGCTGGAAGCAACCCAGATGTCCCTCATCAGAGGAATGGATACAGAAAATGTGGTTCATTTATACAATAGAGTATTACTCAGCTATTAAGAACAATGACTTCACAAAATTAGCAAGCAAATTGATGGATCTAGAAAATATAATCCTGAGTGAGGTAACTCAGTCAGAAAATAAATCGTATGGTATGTACTTACTGATAAGTGGATCTTAGGCAAAGAGTGTGGAATGCCTATGATTCAACTCATGGACCACGTGAAGCTCCCGAGGGAGAAGGACCAAAGAGTGGATGCTTCAGTCCCACTCAGAAGGGGGAACAATATAACAAAGGGAAGTAGAAGGTGGAGGGACATGGGAGGAAGAGAAGAGGGGAAGGGGGAAAGAGGGGTAGAATCTGGTATGGGAGGAGATATAGGAGATGTACAGAGGGTCAGGAAATTAAACAGAGATGTGTAGCAGTGAGGGATGGGAAATTGGGGGTAGCAACCAGAAAGTCTCAGATGCTAGGAAAGCAAGAGCCTCCTAGAACCCCATGGGGATGACATTACTGAAATACCCCACAAAGGAGAGGAAGAACCTGTCAAGACCATATCTAGAGATTAGGCATGGCCCCCTGGTTGAGGAAAGTTGCCACCCACCCATCTCCAAAATTTTAACCCAGAATTGCTCCTGTCTAAAGGAAATACAGGGACAAAGAGTGGGACAGAGACTGAAGGAAAAGCCATCTAGAGAATGCCCTACGTGGGGATCCATCCCACATTCAGACAACAAACCCATACACTATTGTAGATGCCAAGAAGTGCTTGCTGACAGGAGCCTGATATAGCTGTCTCCTGAGAGACTCTGCTAGATCCTGACCAATACAGATGCAGAGACTTGCAGTCAACCATCAGACTGAGCACAGGAACCCCAATGGAGGAGTTAGGGGGAAAACTGAAGGAGCTGAAATGGCCTTATCTAGCATCAATGGGAAGAAAGGTCCTTGGTCCTGTGAGGGCTTGATGCCCCAGTGTAAAGGAATGCTAGGGTTGTAGACCAGGAATGGGTGGGTGGGGGAGCACCTTCATCAAAGCAGGGTACGTGGGGATGGGATAGTGTATTTGCAGAGGGGAAACTGGGAAAGGGGATAACATTTGAAATATAAACAAATAAAATATCCAATTAAAAAAATACACACAAAAAAAAACTTCATGGAGACAGACTGAAAAAAAAAAAAAAAAACCCAATAGTTATACAATACCTAAAGATTAGCACAGTTCCATACAAGTCAAGAAAGTCGAGAGGGCAATTTGACAGTGCCATTAAGTATACATAGCCTTCATTCAGCAATCATACCTTGGAGAGTTTATTCTGTGAATGGCCTTCCATAGTGCAAGATGATCTCTGTTGTTACACTGATTCGGATAGAAACGGTTGGAAACAAGCCAAAGGATCAGCCATGAGGCACTGCTGATCATGTTCTCCTTTCCCCCTTCCCCTGCCCTCTCCTACCCAGGTCTCTCCCTCCCCCTACCACCTCCTCTCATGATTGCTTTCTGCTCCTTCCTAGGTGGGATTGAGGCATCCTTTTGGCTTGTTAACCTTCTTGAGTTCTGTGGATTGTTTCCTGGATATTCTGTATTTTTTTTTTTTTGGCTAATATCCTCTTATTAGTGAGCACATACTATGTATGTCCTTTTGGGCCTGAGTTACCTCACTCAGAATGATATTTTCTAGTTCCTTCCATTTGCCTGCAAAACTCATGATGTACTTGTTCTTAATAACTGAGTAGTATTCCATCATATAAATGAACCATATTTTCTGCATCCATTCTTCTGTTGTGGGACATCTGGGTTATTACCAGCTTCTGGCTATCACAAATAAGGCTTCTATAAACATAGTGGAATTCATGCCCCTGTGGCCTGGTGGGGTACCTTTTTGGTAAATGCTCAAGAATGGTATAGCTGGATCTTTGGGTAGATCTATTTCCAGTTTTCTGAGGAACCTCCAGATTGATTTCTAGAGTGGTTGTACCAATTTGCAATCCCACCAGCAAAGGAGGAGTGCTCCTTTCTCTCCACATCCTTACCAACATGTGCTGTTATCTGAGTCTTTGATCTTAGCCATTCTGATTGGTGTAAGGTGGAATCTCAGGTTTCTTTTGATTTGCATTTCCCTGATGACTGAGGAGTGTTTTTAGCCATTAGAGATTCCTCTGTTGTGAACTCTCAGCTTAGATCTATACTCCATTTTTTGTGAGGTAACAGGAATGAAGCCCTGAGGGCCAGCAGAAAGAATAGAAACAGGCAACCTCGGGAGGTAGGAGATGGGGTGACCCTGTAAAATGTACCAGAGACCTGGGAGGTGAGAGAATCTTAAGACTCAAAGGGAGAGACCTTAGATGAAATGCCCAACAGTGGGGTGAGGGAACCTAGCATGGCTGCCCTCTGAGAGACCCAACAAGCAGCTGAGTCAGATGCATATACTTACACCCAACCAATGGACAGAAGCCAGGGAACCCTGTGGTTGAATTAGGGAAAGCCTGGAAGAAGCTGAGGAGGAAGGCGACCCCATAGGAAGACCAACAGTCTCAACTAACCTGAATCCCTGAGATCTCTCAGACAGAGAGCCACCAACCAGGCAACATACACTAACTGATATGAGGCCCCTGACACATATACAGCAGATGACTGCCTGGTCTGGACTCAGTGGGAGAAGAGACACCTAACCCTTGAGAAACTTGAGGTCCCAGGGAGTGGAGAGGTCTGGTGAGGTGAGGATGGGGTCTGGACATCCTCTTGGAGAGGAGGGGAAGAGGAATGGGATGAGGAACAGTAGGAGGGCATTCCAGGCCTGTAAAATAAGATATAATAATAATAATAATAATAATAATAATAATAATAATAATAATAATTTCCTCTTCCCAAATACATTTCCCTCTCCCCAGATTTGTACAGGTTTGTTTTCAAGTTGACAAATACCAAGGAGGACAGTGTGTTTACTGAAATAACAGTAGATTGGTGGATATAACTCAATGGTAGAAAAGTTGTCTAGTTTATGCAGTATCCTGCTTTGATCTTCAGTACCACAAATAGTAGTAGTAGTAGTAGTAGTAGTAGTAGTAGTAGTAGTAGTAGTAGTAGTAATATATTCTTAAAACAGATAGTTACAATGCTATTAATTTAGAAAAGATAGGGGCTCTATAGAATAGCATAATACATTGTCCTAAGTTTTATTAATTGAACTAAGAAAGATACAGAATAGTATATAAAATATGATGTGTTGCATAAATAATGATGTGCCAATATTTGCAAAAAGTAACTTCAGAAGGACTTATATACAGTCAACAAAAATGTTAAACATATAATGAATAACAGAAATTAAATAAATGAAGACGTGTTTAGATGGTAGAACTTTGAAATATTTTACTTCTGATGCATGTAATTATATTGCCTGTTAACAAAACAAAACATACCAAATATATACATGAGTACCTTCTCTTTTAGAGCAAATAAACACTTATTGATTATTTGTGTTTGTCAGCCATTATTCTGGATATGCTATATTATACAATTATTTATAATTTCTATTTTACTTATCATTGAAATGTTAATGAAAACTTTATAGGCTAAGTAACAACACTAGCTTACAGGTCAATTCACTGAGAATTAGAGAAGTATTGATATATCTATTTTCATCAGACTAAAATTTTAATAAGTGAATCCTGTATAAACTGATCACATGTTAGGTACTCCCTTAAGCATTCAACATACACTACTTTAATCCTTAAACAACCCTATGAGGGAGATACGAATATTCTTTTCCATTTTATACAGAGAAACAAAGTCACTCTATGGGAGGGTCATGTGCCCCAGATCCAAAACATATTATAACATCCAACTTAGGCCCCAAAGTCCATATCCAATCTTCTACACTCCATATTCCTAAATATGCTGTTATGATCATAGTAATTCTACAAGTAAATCTCACTATTTCCTTCTGTATATACTGTAGGGGCTACAATGTGAACACTGAAAAACTACCTTTGATGTGCAATATTAAAAAAAAAAATGTAAAACCAAAATCTGAACTCAGATGAACCATCAGGACTCAAAAATATTACATTATATCCAATAAGCTAGGGAAATATTTCAAAAATAATTCCTATTTAAAATAACAGTGATTTCTTCAAAATGCAGTGTACCAGAAGTTTAGGAGGAACTGAACTAGGGTATAAAGGGCTGGATTCCTTTCCTTTCCTTTCCTTTCCTTTCCTTTCCCTTTTTTCCTTTTTCTTTCCCTCCTTCCTTCCTTTCTTTTTTAGGTCTTTAATGTTTTGATCTCATTAATGCCCCCAACTCTTCCCAATTTACCCTCACTCCCTACCAAACAACTTTGTGTCATTTTATATCATTCCTTCAAGACCAGTAAGAGCTGCTCAAATATCCATGGATAGGCTGTATTCCACTGGAGAGTGATGAACTAACCAGTAGCTAAACTCTTAGGGCAAACAGGTTTTCCCTCTCCTAACCAATAGTCCTTGGCTTGGGGTAGAATTTCATGCTGACTCTCCGTTCAGGGATTATGTCTGGCTTGGTTATGTGCAGGTTTTGTACATGCTCTCACAGCTGTTATAAGTATATATGTGCAACTGTCCTGCTTTGTCCAGAAGACACTTTTTGTTTGTAATCATCCACTGACTCTGGTTCAGACAATCTTTCTGCTTTTCTACAAGGCTCCATGAGCATTAGGGCACGGGAGGAGGGTGAGGTGGATACATGCCTTCAGAGCTGATAATTTTGCAGTCTCTTGACCAGTTGGCAATCTCTCTCTTAATCACCATCTACTGCAAATAGAAGCTTCTTAGATGAGAGTTGAGATATATATTGATCTGTAAGTATAATGATGAGTCATTGGAGTTTTTAATACTATGTCCATTTAGCAGGATAAATAGAAATAGGTTCTCCCCTAGGGCCTATTATTTGTGTAGCTTATCAGCTCAGTAATGATGCCAGGTATGAGTTTACCTTGTGCAATGGTACTTAAACCAAATCATTGAGTGATTGGTTGATCACAGGTTGTTCATGGGCAAATAGGCATCTCATTTGTAAATATAAACTTTGAATCTTTAGATAAGAGTCTTTAATAAAGGTAACACTCATAAAAGTCAGGAAATCACTTTGGTGGCTATGTAAAGAGGCACTCAATGGATGAAAGACAAAACGCACAGATGTAAAGGGTTAAAGGGGAATAATAGACCGGAAGGTTTAAAGTGCCAGTGGGGAGCAGAGAAATCAACTATTCTAGAAACCTCTCTCTCTCTCTCTCTCTCTCTCTCTCTCTCTCTCTCTCTCTCTCTCTCTCTCTCTCTCTGTGTGTGTGTGTGTGTGTGTGTGTGTGCGTGCCTGTGTGACACAAATACATAAAAACTGTTAAAAGAAGAGGATTTACTGTATAATAGAGCAACAATGTCCCTACTAGAGATCAGAATCTAACAAAAGCCAAGGAATGGGTTGCTTCTTTTGGAGCTGGCCTGTTAGACCCCACAGACCCTTGAATGTTACAGGCTATAGTCAACAGAACTTGACAGTAAGTTCCTATTGGTAAAGACATCACAAACTTGAGTCATAGAACGTTATAAAACCGAGCTGGGAGATACATGACAACTTCATGCCTGCTGGCTAGCTTTCATGGTGCTAGAAGGTACAGTGGGTGTACCTGAGGAGAAAATTACCCATAAGTCTGATGCAGTTGTGCATACATAAAGCTACAATAATGCTGGCCTGAGCCTAAGTTCTTAGAGTAACTTTGGCAATATGATATTTCAGTGACCTCCTTTATTTCTGTTTCCTTAAGGAAATGACCTCCTGAGTCTAAGACTATCGCCTTCCATACTTCACATTACTGAAAGAGAGACTCTTAGCCCCAAATGCTGACACCACAGAAACTTTACCAACACATTTTTCTTTAATGTTTCCAAAAGGTCCTACAAAGCCTGTGACACCTTTTTTAAAAAGGAGATCCCTGATGCCTTGAGGTCGCAGAGACACCTGGCTCCTTAAAGTGCTCAACAGTGCATTTTCTCTATACGTTCCTGAAAGTGGTTTCTAAGACTCTGGAACCATGTGAAAGGTCAAAGCTGAGCCAGCCAGTAGCAAAGAACTGAATTGTAGATTGTAAGTCTGTATCCAGGTGGAATAAAAAGCCATGAATTAGTTTCCCTGAGCTCTGCAATCTGCACTTGTCCCTTATTGAAGAAAGGGATGGATCACTGAAAATCTCGGGCTGAGAGTACTAAACCTCATATATACTTCAGTATGGTATTTACAATATAAAAACACACTTTGGCTTTAAGTTGCATACAGCAAAAGAAACTTACCAATATTTTAAATGTTTGCAATTATTTATCTTTAAATCTCTATTTACCAGCCATGAAACCCAGGCTTTAATTTCATTTTAGAGTCTTTAATTAAATTCCCCGATCTAAAGACTTAAATGTTTGTTTTAGCCAGCTGCCAAGTTACAACTGACACATAGAGAGACAAGAATTTAAAATGGAATTGCATGGGCAGAGGCAAGGCTTAATGCCTGCTGCTGAGCAGGATGCAGGATGTTCAATACTGCCGGCTCAGCACACTGCAGCTTAACTGCCAGAGCCCGACAGAAAGACTGATTTTCTTTAAAGGCAGCTAGATGTTTTAGGGGATTGCATTGGATTGAATTTGTAAAATATCTACAGCATCTTTACGGCTGAATTATAAAGCTTTAGTTGAGAACTTAATTTTTGAAAATTTATTCTAGAAGAGCACCCTATATATGCAAGAAAAGCACTTCAGGATCCATCCTAACACACTCTTGGAAGTCATTTTGGAAGCTATGACTATCTACCCAACATTTCAAATTATGAAACTGTCACTTACCCTAAAAGTGATGGCTAATATAGCAAATGAGTGACCATATTTTGTACATTTTAAAGAATCAAATGGCAGACATTTAGAGTGAAAAAAGTTGTCATGACAGCATTTCAAACGTAACCTTAACAGTTAAACTTGGTCTTCATAGGCCAACAGTTAAAATTATCAAAAGCCAGGATAATAATTTTGGTCCTTAGACAAGACAGATCTTAGTAGTTACCCTTTATAAACATAAGGAGATAAGGTAGGTGAGCATAAGAAACCTGCTCAATGTCCTCTGATCAAGTCCTAATTTAAATCCTTGTGTGATCTTAGAGAGTTATTTGGGTCCTCTCTGGAATATTTCTTAAATTTATATTGGCAAGCAATGCTACCTAAACCAAAAGTGAAAGAACATGCTCTGAATGTGGGATTCAGATGACAAACAGCAATGGCTGAATCAAGAACCCTGGCACTATTCTTCTCCATTCATTCTACTCATTACCACACTAATGGTTGTGAGAGGCATCCTTTTCACATGTCATTGTAACTAACTTCCAAGTTTTAAATGAAGGAACTCAACACAAGTCCACATAAATAAACAAACTTGCATTAAAGTAGGTGAGATGTGCTGTGCTATATAACCCGGACACAGAAGGACAAACAGAATCTTAGTATTTGATCTTTAAAACAGTAACTCTGGTAAAGATTTGACAGAGTTATCACTTCCTCTAACAATCAGACTGGTTTTCAGATATGTTTTTTAAGTTTTTAGTATTCAGAGGCTTACTGTCTGTATACAAGATTAATATGATATAGAAATACTGGATGTCTACTTTCATATTGGGTGACCAGTCACAATCTCTAAATGGTATAGGAGGCCATGAGAATTCCTTCAAGCCAGAAGTTGCTTTTCACCCAGGAAGCTGACATATTTATTGCTGCCTGTAAGACTTTGATTTGGTTCTAAATTCAGAGGGGAAGATAAATGCTACATATTGATTCCCTAAAAGCTGTGTGATGAAGGATAAATCTCAATCTAGCCCTACTGAAAAGCATCTTTCCTACACATCAATGATGAGAGATGTTATCTACTAGTCTGTGGAAGATATAAAGAAGGGGGTCTCTAGAGAGAAGAAATCCCTTTGCACACAAGACAGAAGAAATCACCACTATATGTTCAATTGCCTCTTCTGTCCTAATATCTCAGAGGGCCAGGGCAATGATCAGTACAATGCTTGGGTTAAAATCTAGCCTTATGTATGAGAATCGCACAAGACTTCAGCTGTAGATGGAAAATATGAGGCATAGACATGTTAGATAATCACGGATTATTCATCAATAGATGAAGTTCTCCCTCTCCTTTGATGAGCATCAACAGGGCCACCAACTGACAGGAATAATGACATTGTATAATTGTAATTTAAAAAAATACTCCTTTGTCATTCTATAATATCTTAAATCTTAGTTGGGATAGGCAAATAAACCATGTTACAGGCATTCCTACTACTTAATTAATTCATTCAGCATCACTACTTCAGGAAAGGCAGAAATTTGTTTGCAAATTCTTAAATACCAAGAAGTGAAATATACAAAAGAGAATGAATTTTCATGAGAAAGCTTAAGGGCAACAGTACCTAAACAGTGTTTTCTTTCTTAGATAGAAAAATGAAAACTAGATCTCATCAATGAGTTGCTAAAAAAAAATCAGGATTCCCTTTTATATGTTTACAGTCTGAGTAAAAGTATTTATAAATAGAAAAATCTTGAGGGCCAGTTTATTAGAGTTGTAAACACAGTAGCATGTATGCAGATTGGTTTCTATGTCAACTTGACACAGGTTAGTCATTTGTGAAATGTGAACCTCAACTGGGAACATGCACCGGCCTAACTGTCTTTTGGGCAAAAACGTGGCATGTATTCTTGATTGGTGATTGACATGAGAGAGCCCAGCTCACTGTGGTCAGTGACATCTCTAGGCTGGTGGATATGAGTGCTATTTTAAAAAGCAAGTAGAAAGACCCAACAAGCAGCTGAAAGATTCAGATCCTGATATTTGCACCTAACCAATGGACAGAAGCTGCTGATCCCTGTGGTTGAATTAGAAAAAATCTGGAAGAAGCTGAGGAGGGCGACCTTGTAGGAGAACCAGCAGTCTCAATTAACCTGGACATCTGAGATCTCTCAGACACTGGATCACCAACCAGGCAGCATATACCAAATGTATGAGGCCCCCAACACATATACAGCAGAGGACTGTGGGGTCTGGGTTCAATCAGAGAAGATGCATCTAACCCTCAAGAAACTGGAGGCCCAAGGGAGTGTAGAGGTCTGGTGGGGTGGAGTAGGGGGTAGGACGTGCTCTTGGAGCCAGCGAGGTGGGGAGGAGGGGTTGGATGTGGGGCAGTTGGAGGGTGGACCCGGGAGGGGGATAAAACCTGGAGTGGAAAAAAAAAAAAAAGAAAGAACAATTTTTTAAAAAGCAAACAGCATAAGCTACAGGGGAACAAGTCAGTGAGGAACACTCTCTGTGACCTCTGCATCAGTTCCTGCCTCCAAGTTCCTGTCAGGCTTCAGTTCCTGTCCTGACTTCTTTCAGTGATGACTCTTGCTACCTGCTAAGCATAAAAATGAAATAAACCTTTGTCTCCCCACATGTCTTTTGGTCATGGTGTTTATCACAGCAACAGAAACCCTGGATATAACAAAATATCTTCAGGTGAATCTTACTTCCTAAGGTATAATCTTCCAGATAATAATAGTATATAAAGTTCTCAATAAGGGAGCATACGATATTGTCATGTCTCTACCCAGATACATTGATAAAACTAAGGTTCCATTTTTGCGACCAGGAGAAAGTAGCTTTTCCTTAATAGGTCTCAACAAAACTAATACACATCCACCTTTTCATATGGTAAGAGATGGGGGGGCGGGGTAAGGGAGATTCATGTCAGCTGGGAGGATGGAAGATTTGGAGCCCTGAGGACAGGTCCAGAGAAAGACTATGGAAATACACCTGAAGGCCAAAGATCCAGATTAGGTATTGTATACAAGTGTTATGAGCTAGAGCTGAGAGGTAGCCAGATTAGCATAGAAGGCGATGGTAGATCATTTAATTGCTATTGAGGTGCAGTTTTAAATAAATATTGGCATTTTTGTGTGATTATTGGGGAATAGTATAAAGTTTAATCCACTGTTCATAATTATATTAAGAATAATTCATCTACAGAATACAATATTGGTAAATTATTAGTAGTAGTCATGAAAATAATAGTGATCATAACTTTTGATAACTTGGTCCCAAACACGTGGATCCTTGGTATGAAGAAAAGTAAGAAAAAAGTAAGATACAGGATAATGGCATAGACGAACGTAGGTTTGTACAGGAGGCACAGCTTGGAAGCCAACACTGGGAAAATCAGAATTATTAAAAAACGTGATACTGTAAGGCCAGCTTTCATGAATATCCCCCCAAATTCTGAGTCTTGCCTCTCAGTCAATAAAACCCATCTTTCTGCTTATTACAAACCCTTCCTCTCTCTACACACTTATCCTAAACATTGTTTCTCTGTCAATACAACCATTCTTGTGTGAAAGATTACAGATGCTTTGCTAAAAATTGTACTTTGCAATGGAGTTTCAATGTAGCTATGCCTAAAGCTTTGCTGTGGTGATTGTCTTGTGGAAACCTTTTCCAAAGTTTCACTGTGTTTCAATTTGGAAGAAAAATAAACTACTTGATCAGACTCTAGAACTTTTGACTCAGCACTGGTTAAGTAGAGCTGCTGGAGTTTCAGTTTTAACTCACCTAGATCATCTCTCTGCTAAACTATAATGTGTGCATTGAGTCTCGCACATGGCACCCAAATGTGAGGGAGTCAGCCCTCAGATAAAGTAAGATTTATTTCCTTTAAATAGAAATTAGGAGCAGGAAACTTGGGCTTTGGCCAAGAGATAAGGCAAAGGGGTTCTCAGCCTTAAGTGAGAAAGTGGAAATTAAAGTGGGTTCTTATCAGTCCTTTGAAATGAAGCATTTTTTCTATAATTATTGAGATATTTGTTGAGATATGGTGGGGGGATATAAAGAGCTCTGCAACATTATACTCATAGGAACTAATGTAAAGAGAGCTGGTAAAAGGTGAGATCAAAATCCCTGTCAATTATGTTTTGGAGAAAGTGAGAAAACTTTTCTGCTGGACCCATCTTGGTGAGCAGGCTGAATTGACTCCACAGTCTCTGAGCTTCCCTGTGGTCACCCAGCCAGGCTCCTTAGGGATTCCAAGTTCACCCCTCCAGCAGGATCTAACAGGTTTTGCTAGGGTCTGATAAAGTCCAGAGATGCATCTGAATGGAGGGTTGAGTTCTATGCCTGGCTGCAGCATGTTCTAGTTCAGCTGTCCTAGAGCTTAGGGTTTGTTGTTGTTGTTGCTTGCTTGCTTGATTTTTATTAGTGTGTTTTAGTTTTGTCCCTCATAGTGGTAATAACTAGGTATAGATTGATCAATGGTTCACTTCCTAAGGAAAAAACTAATCTAGGCCCAACATCTAGTGAAGAAACAATTGAAAAGTGGACATAAAACATTTAAGATAACACTTTAAATTCATGAGAAATTAATTGTTAATTTTTAATTGATTGTTAATTAATTGAAATAATTTTTAAAGATCCCCTTTAAAAAATTAAGCATGTCCAATAGATATTCACTAAAATTATATCTAAAAGTCCAATAGAGATTGATTTTTTTTGACACTTTATTTACATTTTCAATGGTTTCCCCTTTCTAGGTCTCCTTTTTGGAAACCACCTATCCCCTCCCACTCCCCCACCTCTATGAGGGAATTCCACCTCCCACCCACCTGCCACCCACTCCCATATTCCCACCTTGACAGTCCCCTTTACTGGGGCCTCTCCTCCCCCTGATGGCCAACAAGGTCCTCCTCTGCCACATATGTGGTCCGAACCATGGGTGTCTCCATGTGTATTCTTTGGTTGGTGGTCCAGCCTCCAGGAGGACGGGGGAGGGGGTCAGGCCAGTTGACACTGTTGCTCCCTCCATTGGGCTACAGACTCCCTCAGCTCCTTCAGTCCCTTCTCCACCTCCTCCATCTGAGACCTCACTCTCAGTCCAGCCATTACTGTAAAGTG